>CM056586.1:34680678-35888178 GCA_029721435.1 Gymnothorax reevesii | reverse complement strand
TGCATGTTACACGTACACATTCACTCAGAGCTCTCGTGTTTGCTTGTTACACGCACACATTAGTGCACAGCTCTCGCCTTTGCACATTACATGCACACATTCACTCACAGCTCTCGCATTTGCAGGTTACATGCAGGCATTCACGCCCAGCTCTCGCCTTTGCACATTACAGGCAGACATTCACTCACAGCTCTCGTGTTTGCGCGTTACATGCACACATTCACGCACCGCTCTCGCATTTGCTCGTTATACGCGCACATTCACTCACAGCTCTCGCGTTTGCATGTTACACGCACACAGCTCTCGCGTTAGCACATTACACATGCACAATCACACACAGCTCTCACATTTGCACATTACACGCGAATATTTACACACAACTGTCACGGATGCATGTTACACATGCACATTCTTGCCCAGCTCTTGCAAATCCATGTTACACACGCACGCACAGCTCTTGCGTATGTACGTTACACACACACATTCACGCACAGCTCTCGCGTTTGCACGTTACATGTGCACATTCTTGCCCAGCTCTTGCAAATCCATGTTACATACGCAACACACTGCTCTTGCGTATGTACGTTACACACGCTCATTCACGCACAGCTCTCGTGTTTGCACGTTACATGTGCACATTCATGCACAGCTCTTGCATATGCAAGTTACACACACACATTCACGCACAGCTATCATGTTTGCACATTGCACGCGCAAATTCCCCCACAGCTCTTGAATTTCTGCATTTGCAAGTTACATGCACACATTCACACACAGCTCTCATTTTTGCGGCATATGTTTGTCATACAAGCTCATTCACATACGAAGTTTTATATTGTGGGTTCACGAGCAACACACGTGCACAAGTTCTCAGGGTTTTGCAAGGCACTGGTTTATCAGTCTTTTGGAGGGGCATTTTAAAATTTAGATGATTTAAAATCAAGTAAGACGCGTGACTTAAAAACTTGCACCCATCTAAACTTGTCTAAATTTTAAAATTCCCCTTTAAAATATGGCTAGACCATTGCCTGGCTGAATCCTAATGCATGCACAACACACACACAACACAAACACAACATGCACCATAGTACTGCCTTATCCATCAGAAAAAAGGCCCGTGATGGTTTATGTAACTACAGCCTGACATTTTCCCTTGCGGGATTAGAATACAAAGTACCTACAGACTAAATAAATCTGCCTTAATTCTGCCTCTCTTAATCGCAGCCAAAGCCGGACAAAGCTACTTTGGGTCACTCGCTCTACTCCTTGCTTGGATTTTGTGTCTAGACCAAAAGAACAGTGTAGAGAGTCGGCAGGATTTCATATTATTATGACATTGGCTGCTTCTCTTAGTCCCTCTGTGTAATGCAGTAGTAGAGCAGGGGTCGTTCCTTGCGGGCCAAGTGGCGAAGATCGGATTATGGCCAATTGTTCAAAATGCTTGCGCCCTGCGTCGTGCGACTGTTTCGTTTTTGGCGTCCGGGTTGCATCTAGAACAGCACTGCAAGAAAAGAATTGTATGATGCATGCCAAAGTGGAAGCGCATCACTGATTTGAGAATTCCATCTCTCTGGGCCAGTCCAGGCCTTCGTTTCTCGGGCAGATGATTCCAGTATTGGTTGCATATGCTGTGAGCTCCTTAATCTTGGGACAAAGACACCATTTCTTCCAGGACATCCTGTCCTCCTCAAATTCAGCTTAGTAATGGAGCGGGAGTTAAAGGAACTGTGTCACGATTACTCTTTTAAAAATAAGGAGTTTTCTGTGATTTCTATTGGCGGTTGGCAAAGTAGCTTACATTCCTCATGTCCTTTAGCTTAAGTGCTAAAATAGCGCTTCGAATCCATGAATTTCCATAGAAAAACTTAATATAAAAAGCATAAGTCCTGAGTTACTAAAATATAAAAATACAGTGTAAAACGATGACTGATTAGCAACCATAGACTCAGATTTTGACTAGCAGTCGAGCAGATTTGCTTCGTTTGATTTCTTGTTCGGCTGAAACACTTTTCAGAGTTTAGCATGCGCAGTAATCCTGACAGAGCTCCTTTATAAAAATCGGCCACAATTCATATTCAGATGATGTTTCCATAAATTTTAGTTTTACAGTGTGGAAAGTACAGCACCTATTTTACACAGTCTATCCATTATTGAACATTGTACTGTTTGGGGCATATGGATTCGTGAGTGTTTGTGTTTGTGTTTGTTTCTAAGGTGTTTTTAGTTGCTAACTTGGCACAGGTTTCAGAGAGCTTTCAGGGTCTCATTTTTATTCCCAGCTCTTGATGGCCTTTGCAGGCAGTTATTATGAGTCTGTTATTATGTTTATCAACATGAGGCCGAGATTCGTACCAAGGCCCCCAAAACACCTGTCCAACAGATGGGCAGAATTTTTCCGGAATCAGGCCCGGATCTATCCGTGGCTCTTGTCCACTGAGAACTTCATGAACAGGGCTGAAGATACTGCCCTTGGGAGATTAAAACCTGTTCTTTTGGCCTTGATAATGTGGTGGCCCAGTCACTCTTTTCAGATGTATCTGACAAAGCCTGGAAAATTCTGGAAAGAATTTGTGTGGCCTGATGAAACCAAAAGTTTAGTTTGGTATTATATTAACCTTTCAATGAACATCATGGGTCCAAAATGATCCTGACTGATGAAGTGAGGAAGAAAAAATATTATAATCTTTGGATAAAAAGGACAGTCTCATCTTTGGGTCTGCCAAATGCATCTGCTGTATTCAAACTTGTGGAAGTTCAGGCCCAGTTTAAATTCTAGTGGTGATCCTCAGGTTTCCAACAATTCCAAAAGTGTCCTGATGAATAACAGGGAAATGTTATCTTGATGCACAAGATCTACATATTTTCTATTTGATGTAATGCTGTGGGCAAAAAAAACCTGGCATTCTTGGTTTGACCGTTTCTCTCAACAGAAGTGTGATGTAGCTTCAGTGAAGCACTGCAACCAGCAGATGTAGAATACATATGTGACATTGTCCTACATATGAAAAAAAATGCTTCCTTGGACTTTGAACCTGCTTGAGCAAAAACAAAACGTGAAAAATTAGAGTTTAAGGAGTAAATTTAATATGTGAAATCCTGGATGGCTGAACGGAGGGTTTCCAGCGAAAAGGCAACAAATAATTTCACATTGCTCCAATTTGTATGGAAAATGAGAGCAGGTTATTTTCGGTCCATGTTGTACGTAGAAAACTGTTGAGTATACTGTACACCAGACTGTATAGAATAATGGTAGGAGAGGAGTTTGGAGACTAAAATGGCTGCCCAAGTGTGCCCCCCCCCCCAATTTCACCTGCTGTCATCTGAGACTCTATGGTGAGGGTATTATGGCTTGAGAATAGCTTACTCAGGTGCTCGTCCATTTGTCTTCGGTGATGATTCAGTCGTTGATAGCAACAGTGGAATGAGGTCTGAGGGGCGGGGAGCCATCTTATCTGCTCCACTTCAGTCTGATGCCTCAAAACATGGGTGGGTGGCGGATGCTGAATTTTCCAGCATGTAAATGACCCCAAACTAACGGCTAAAGCAATAAAGCAGTTTTTCAAAGTCAGGAAGTGGAAATTCTTGACTGGCTGAAATCATTTGTCCGATCTGAAGCCAATCGAACATGTGTTTCATACTATGCTTAACGGACGACGTAAGATAACTAGCTCCTGAAATTATTGAGCGCCGGAGATTTCTGCGGTATAGGCCTGGCAGAGCATCAGTACAAACGATACAGGAGTGTTTACAGACTTCAGGCCATCTTTGCATGCAAAGGTTCTGCCACAAAGAGCGAAACATGAATACTTTCATTTGCCCAACAACAATGTCCCAAAAATTATGGTGCCGTGAAATGGGAGAACTATGCTTAAAAGTGCTGTAATTTCTATGTGGTGAAACCAAAATCCACAAAAGTGCCCTTGATAGTGCAAGTTTGTAATTTAGCTGAATTTAATTCAATGCCTTGTTTAATACATTCTTGCATTGGCAGTTTTGTATCAATATGAAGTGGATTATAAACTTTTGAATTTGTGAATTTCTTCCTTGTATGCAGTTATAAAATGGGTTGTACTTTGTGTGGCTTTTCTACTGCATTAAAATTGGATTGGTTTGCACGGTGACAGTGTTTGTGATTTGCTGAGATCAGATGCTTGCGGAGAAACCTGTATGATGAATATGGAAGGTGCAAACTTGTAAAATCTCAGAAGCTTCCTTTAATTTAAGTTGCGCGGCGTTATTGGCAGACAACTTTATTTGTCTCTGGGTGGTTTACTTTCTACTGGCATTCCGATGCTGGTTTATAATCTCATGAAAATAAAGCACATTGTGTGCTCATATTAAATGGCTTATTTTAAAAGGAATTATGGGATTTGTATTGTGAAACTATTCTGTCATTACTTTGCCCTCCAAACTGAAAAAGAAAAGGTGTTAATAAAATCCATTTGGACATTAATCGATAGTGAATTATTTGACAAAAAATGTAAAATTGTGGCGTTCAAATCCAAATTGGGGGAAAAAAAAAAAAAACATATTTTCCCAGATATTATGGAGTTCATTGCATATTTGCACTGTCACCCTCCAGCATAGCTAACAGGACTTTGTCGCTCCCGGTCCCTTTAATGACAGATTCATTTCCACGGAGCTCGGTCTCCGCCCCTCCCTGACGCGAGTGAAGTGCCTCTCATGGTTTTTAAGTTATTGCTGTATTGAGCCTGGAGGCCACACTGGGCCAGCAGTGTGTATTCCTGCGAGGCTGACTCGCCTATTTGCATTCAGCATGTCACGCTGCGCTGTCGTTTTGAAGTTTAGTCAAGTATAATTTTACGCTTTGGCACAATATGCTGTGCCCTTAATGGCATCCCCAGACTGTAGCACTTAGGAACAAGACGAAGGTTAATATTTGCTTCTGCTGTGATATATTTTTTTTAAACGTATTTCTTTTTTTTCACTGAAATGCCACCAATACCATGCAGCTGCCTGGTATTTATAGAACCATTGCAGCGTGTGCATGTCACCCCAGGTTACTTAAAGGCATTCCACAGCTAAGTATCACACCAGAATATTTTTCACGTTGTGTGTCGGTTTCAGGGGTTGAATTGGGTGCTGAGAATTGCTGAGTGAATGGTATAATGTGGAGACATTTCTAGACTATAGATTCATTTATGTTCTGAGAATTGACATTTTCATTCATTCCAATAACAGAGACGTTTCACTGATAGCGGCAGTGTTTGAATCTCAGTTTGGCTGATGGGAATGGTCAGGTGGAAAATTCCAACAGTTGCTTGACCCTCGAGTGGTTTAGGACACGGTTTAGAGCAAATAGGCGCACCGTTTTAAGCTCGAATTTGACGAGTCCGGCTTGGCCACCGTGCGTTAAAAGTGAGCAGAGACCGACAGATTCCTCGCCGACGTAATTTATGCCCCTTCACGGACAACTCTGTCGCGTCACCAAGCATTCTGAGCCTTGATTCATATCTTCACACATTCGCATGCCGATCTGCACAGTTGGGTTTTCTTCGGGCCGCAAAACTATGCCGCCAAGTTTACGGAGTGCAGCAAAAGGCCCTGAACCAGTCCATGAACCCATAATCCTCTAAATATGCCTGAGTAGAAGTCTATGTATCACTCAGTAAAGCCTGACATAGTGCTTTAATGTTCTGCTGCTCACATTGGTGTGCACCTCAGTATAGAACTGAGGCTAGTTTATTGTCCAACAAAATAACAGAGCTGTGGATCTCGAGGCTGTGATTATGGTTATGATTTTGCGGCCTCAGAAGCACAATGGTCTGCCACGTATAAAGGATACACAGATCCTACATTTTCAGTCCTGGTTACGATACCGATACCTGAGCTTTGGGTGTCGGGATACCGATTCCTGAGCTTCGAGTATCGGCCAATACGGAGTATCGATCTGATACCAGTGATTAATCAATAAGCTGTATGCCTCACTGCATGGGAGGCATTGGGATCATTGTTTTATGCGCAAGACAAAAGAATCGGCGTAAACCTTGCTATCCTAACTTCAACATAAAAAATGTAAAATAAATCAACATAAATGTAGTGAATTTTTAAAATTCAAATAAAGGAATCCGATACCAGATTGGCCCACTGATGTCAATAACCAATATTTGGTATTTCGGTCAGTATTGGACCGATATCCAATAACGGTATCGGTATTGCTGCACCTCTACCACGAATGACAATCTTCTCCACCTCCAATATCAGTTATCCTAGTTGCCCAGACATTATTGGCAGCTCTCCACAGATTTAGCTGGAGGTCGTCTGGTGTGAACAGTGGGTCTTGCCGAATTTTTTTTGTTGGTACTGTGTTGTGTCCTTTGGCTTGGTTGCTTTGTCACTTTCAGTCATCCGATCTGCCGCTGCCTGCAGTGAGAGAGGAGAGGAAATGGGAGGGTTTTGCGGCGTAAGGGATGAATGAGAGATTTAATCTCTTGATTGTAGAGAGAGAGAAATTGAGAGTAGGAAAAAAATGTATGTAGGAATGAAAAGGACAGCCAAATGTGTCACCCCAGGTCATGGTATTCAGCATTGTTATTCAGAGATAAACCTGTTCAGCAAATAAAGGCGCTGTCATAGGGGAGTGGGGGGGGAAGTTGTCCAATTTTTATGTCGCCACACCTGCCTATGTTCAACATCAGAGGTACCGCCTCACTATACTTGCCGGTAATAATTTTATTTTGTGTGACTTCATGCTCCGAGGTTAACAACTCAACTATATGCAGTCACAGTTAGCTGAGGGGAGTGTTCGTGTTTTTCAGAGGCGAAAGGCGGCTCTTTGCATTTTATGTAATAAAATGCTGTGAGGTATGAAAGTCCAAAATTCTATTATTTAACTGAACAGTTAAGATTAAATGACATTTGATATTTTGGCTTCAGTCCTTTGTGGAGCTAACCGTGAGATCTAGCCAACATGACCATAATTGGAAGTTTTGTGCAAGCTTGTCTCAATGGCTTGGGGGCAAGTCGTCACATGATTTGGCTTGAAAATTTACAACTCGCCAGAAGGACATTTCAATGTTTATGTAATCAGACCCTGGGTTTATGATGATAGTATGGATTATTGTATATGCCTATATTTAGTGCAGCTGTGTTATGTACATTATAGAGCGGTGGCCATATACTTGGAGTTGACAAAAATAGGCTCGCTGCGGCGTCT
Source organism: Gymnothorax reevesii (assembly GCA_029721435.1). Classification (NCBI taxonomy): domain Eukaryota; kingdom Metazoa; phylum Chordata; class Actinopteri; order Anguilliformes; family Muraenidae; genus Gymnothorax; species Gymnothorax reevesii. The sequence continues at coordinate 35,881,001 of CM056586.1, read as the reverse complement.
GGCAATCAAATTTACGAAGTGATTGCTTGCCTGCTTGTGTGTGTGTGTGTGTGTGTGTGTGTGTGTGTGTCTGACTGATTGTCTTGTCTGTCTGTAATAATGTATGAGGCCTTAATATGCCCACAAATACACACACTCACTCACTCACACAAAACTTTATTAAGTGTAATGTATGTAGTGTATTATGAATGAAATCTTGGCAATTACAATGGTAGAGAGGGATTAGGCTGCAAGCCTGTGGGCTGTAATGAATGTTATTGTAGTGAGAAATTATATCTTGACTGAAGGAAAGAATGAAGGAACATGCCTAGAATTATTAACGAGAGAAATAATCACTCCTCACCAGCTAATATAATGTTAAATTTAAAAAATCCATAATCACATAGACTTGTGTTCTTACATGTTGAAAAACTCATTGTGATGACTTGCCCCACTTAGTTTTCAACTGACCCTCTGATGGGGCAGGTTGTCACAAGTGCGCACCTTCTGTTAACCCTTTAAATTTAGTTTTTTTTTTTTTTTTTGCTTGAATTTCCCCAAGGGTAGGCTAAAGTTAGAAAAAGCATTTTTCCCCATTTTGTCTTACAAGTTCACATATGTATCCTGTATCTGCTGGTTGCAGCACTTAAATGAAGATAACTTTGAGAGAAGTATTCAAACTCAGGACACCATGTTTTTATGGCCTGAGCAGTACATCAGACGGGAAATATCTAGATTTTGTACATCATTTTATACACATTTCTCTGTAATTCAGTAGGACATATTTGAGATCCTTGGAAACCTCTAGATTTTCTATAGAATATACAATAGGCCTGAAGTACCACAGGTTTGAATTAAGCAGCTGCAGTTGACGAACACGCATATGGGATGGGCAGAGTCGAGGAACTGCCGAGAACACCATACTGAAATAATATTTGAAGATATGGTGAATGGAAAACATGTGCCAGAGTCTTTATTCTTTTGTTCGATGTGGCATTTATATTATCATGATTTGTTGCACCCAAGATATGTTAGAGAGAATGAAAAGTGTTACAACATACCCCGCTCACCCCGGTGTATCATCTGCTTGTGCTAATGCTGCAGTATGTCCACTAGCACGAGATGAGATCGATGGTGCATATAATTACATGCAAAAACTTTTGACTGTTCGTGAACCGCTGTCATGTGCTCAAATGCGCAAATGCGGGTTTTCAGGGGTGTCACTCATTCCAGCGCCTGGATGGAATACAAGTAAACAAATAGCGACTCAGCGGGTGAGGTTATTTTGGACTTGAGTTTTTTTTATTTCTTCCCAGGAAGTCTGCTTTGCACCGTTTCCGTGGTGACGCTAATGAACATGTTTCAGTGTCTGTGCGTATCTCTGTTTTTGGGGCTGTAACCTGCACCCCCGCACACCTCCCCTCCCCCCAGCCCCCCTTCCATTACTCTCTGATGCTTTGTTCGTCCCTCTCCTCCATTATCCATCTGAGCTCTATTCTTCCTTCCCTCTTAACCAGATCATTCTTCAGCCCGTCTTCTCCTCTGATCTGTTTTCATATGCCTATCTTTTCTCCCTCCCTCAAATACATAAACACAGGTGCACGCAAGCATATACACGCACTTACACACAAACAAACACACACACACACACATCCTTGACTTATAACTTAGTGAGGACATTATATTGACTTCCATTCATTCTTCCTGTGTCTCTACAGCCTTTCCATAATCTTAACAATAAGCAATGTATGCCTAACCCAAACCCTTACCCTAACCTTAACCTATCCCTAATTATAACCTTACTCCTAACCTTAACCAATAAGTCACAATTAGCCTTTGTAGTTGTGAGGACCGGCCAAAATGTCCTCACTTCCCAAAAATGTCCCCACTCTGTTGGAAAAGAACGCTTTTTTGTTCTCTCTTTGTAGCAAGTACAAGAACACGCGCACACACACACACACACACACGCACTTACACACAAACACACACACACACAAACACACACACACACACACGCACTCTCACACATGCACGCTAATTCTTGTACTCATATCTTTGTGAGGACATTACTCTGACGTCCATTCATTCTTTCTGTGTCTCGTCAGCCTTTCCCTAATCTTAACAATAAGCAACGCATGCCACACCCAAACTCTTTCCCTAACCTTAACCTATCCCTAATTCTAACCTCATCCTTAAGTAATAAGTCACAATTTGCCTTTGTATTTGTGAGGATCTCACTTCCCAATAATGTCCACACTCTGTCAGAAAAAAAGGCATTTTGGTTCTCACTTCACAGCGAGTAGAAGAACATGCACTCACACACACTCAAGTGCACACAGATGTGCACACACTCACACAAACAGCACACATTTACTCACACGCACACACTAGCAGTTTTCCATCCTGCCCTGCTTTGAGTTACCCTCCAGAGCAGCATTTTGAAGTGGTGTTTGTGTGGGCGACCGGAGTTTATGCTGGGGTCCGGCCGGAGAGAGAGAGAGAGACAGAGAGACCTGACTGTCATGGTTTTTCTGGAGCATGCGGGGCCTCAGATTATCGGATGAAAGACCGTGGGAATGATAGAGGGATGACACTGAAGGGAGTGATGGACAGATAAGTGTAGAGTGAATGATGGAGGGATAACAGCTCAGTGAGCGAGACTCAGGCAGGTTTGTGCGGTTTTCTGTGTGTGTGGTAACGGGGACTGAGCAGCGTTTCCGTTTTGGGAACGGTGTGGAGTCATTCTCCCCACTTGCAGGCCTGTAATTATTTTTATTTGCCGTACAGATGCCCCTGCTTTAATGTGGGCATTGTGGGTACATCTGGGATGCGCTGAAGTCATCGGGATTAGCTTAAGGGTGAAACTATAGGGTTGCGTATCGGGGCGAAACCCATGCAGCCAGATGTTGAGGTCCACATACATCAGACTGAGAAGTGGCAACTGTAATATCCATATTTGTGTGCTACAGTACATACAATATGGGTCAGATTTGCTGAGTCCTTTTGCGCAAGCAAAACCTGTTAGTGCATGCAAAGTCAATGACACGGCCATTGGTCCAATCATTCGCCATGTTACTGGTCTTGCATGTGCAAACAGATTTCACATGCTTCTGGGCTACTGTCTGCAAATATTACTCAGACGAGCATTTCATTTTTCGAGTTGACATCCTCTAATTTTGTTATTTAAAATGTGCAGATTCAGAATTTTTTCACATGAAGTTGCACCTAGGGCCGGGCGATATGGACAAAATCGAATGACTTAATTTTTTTGACCGAAATACCTCGCTATCAATATTTTTCAGATATTATCGAGACAAATGTTCGTGCTGTCGTAAAATATTTACACAATGATATTTTTGATGACAATTTATTAGTAATGTTGATATAACAACCAAGCCGGTATAGGCAACAGCTATAACAACAGTCTAGTGAGAGCAGAAAAATGCAACTGTTTACTGTGGTGCAGCTTTTAAAACCAGAAAAGCCAACACTCATCTCATATCACGATATTATGATATCCAAAATTCGTGAAATATATTACTTTGCATCAGAATATCAATATAATATTGATATATTGCCCAGCCCTAGTTGCACCAGTGCCCTAGCTCAGTATTTCAAGCGTTAGTGCGTGAGTGTGTTCTGATGTGAGTATGAGATGGTGGCAACAGAGCTGAGGCAGTTTTTGAGGCGGCATTCGAAGGTTCTTAAAGCCCCTCTCGTTCTTCAGCTGCTACGGTCCTAGTTGCCACTCCGCTAATGTTTCCTGTGGGTATAATTGCACAGGTGACCATGGAAACGAGTCTTATTTTTTTACTTTTTCCTCTGCTCTTGACTGTGATCAGGGCCCGTATACTTACCGCAGGAAGTCTTTGGGTTTTAAATCAGTGTGAGGTCTCTCCTCTTATCCTCCATAGGATATCCACTGCTACACTCCCCTGTGCCTCACTCATTCATTCTGTGACTCCCTTCCACCACCCCACAGGTCCATACCCACATTCCCCCGTACCCCCTGTACCCCTAAACGCCCTCTCCTGGGCAGCCCAGCGAAGAATAACGACTCCCAGGCAGGAATAATTCTCTGTGTGTGTTATTTCCCCCGGTGAGCACTGTGCTGTTCTCTAACTGGGTTTGTCTATAAAGAGCTTATCGCCGGTGGGTGTTCACAGTGGTAAAGCTGATTATAGTCCGGTAATGATCCATCGCTCACACTTGGGTGGTTTGGGTGGCTGTGTGGGGGCGGTGGGGGGCTAGACTGTTAGACAGAGTAGACAAGTTGCGCAGACAGGCCCTCCCACCCTTTTTTTGGAAGACAAATTGTCTATCATGCAATATGGGCTGCCCACTGCCGCAGTATCTGCTGTTTATATGAGGGCGGGAGGGGCTGGCTGGGAACCAGAGTGCAATTCGCCATAAGGAGTTTTAGAGTTATGGTTCAGTGAAGTTTTCATGGGTAAATGAGGAACTTACTGTCCGCACTCAAATCACTTTTACGCAGACGTTTCAGCTTTGCTTTTTCAACGTGTTCATTTTCACAAACCACTCGTCCCTTTATTGACAAGACTCATGACACTGGATTGGCCATTTGGCACGAGTGAACTACTTGAGGTTATGAGCAGCAGCGAAGGACCCAGGCACAGATCTACATAAAATCCGTTTGGGCACTTTTAATATTAAAAATTTAGCCGCAATGGGCAATAACTGAAAATAAAAACACGAAAAAAAGCTCTGGGCTATAGAATGGTAAGGAGCAGTCCTAGTCAGGCAAGGGGTAAATAGGATCAGTGAGAAGAGGCAAGCCGTGGTCACAGACAGGTCTGAGGTCAGCACCTGAGAGGCAGTCGGGGGGGAAAAAGGGCAGGCTGGACTGTGCAGACTCTCGAACTCCAAGGTTCAGAGGAAGACTTCCCACTTTTCAACCACCCAGGACTGGGAGAAATCTTGAATAAATTGTTATTTGGTTTTCTTAATTAAATTTTACTGCAGAAGATTTTGAGCTCTTGGCAGAACAGGCTTGAAACACAATGAGAAGAAACAATCCAGCAAGGGAAGGACATGGACCAGGTACTTAAATACAGGCAACAATAATCAACAATAGGAAACAAGTGAGATCCGGAGCACAAAACGATAATTGAAGCACTGATTACTAAAACCCCACAAGTCAAGTCAAGTGTGACTTATGGGGTTTTAGTAATAGGTGCTTCAATTAAATACTGAGAACAAAGCTGGTGTTCTAGATTAACGTGCCATGTGGGGGCTAACACTATGGTAGCCTATATGATGTTCTTCCTGATTTTCGCTTATTATTGATTTAACGATCTCTACACGTAAATAGATTTAATTGACACTCCCAGTGCTTCAGTGACAAGCTCGTTTTAATAAGTGCTTGCTTTCGTCGTAGTCCAAACACTTCCCTATCGCTCATTCTGAAACATCTGAATATTTTACGAGGTTCGCGCAGCAGTAATGTTGTGGACAATTGACCGTTTTATTTCCCAGAAAAGTGACGGTGGACAGAATTGATTGCGTAACTCTGGATGAGCATGGAGGGCCTGCAATCAACGTCAGTCACGCCGTGTTCTCTTCGGCAGTGGGAGACGTACAGAGGAACTCATCTTTGATGCATTAGCGGTTATAAAAGCCTTGGTGGGGGAGCGTTAGAGCTCCGCACAGACTCATTAGCAGTTCCAAGTAAAAATTAGGCTTCAGGGGGTTGAGTGACCTTTGTGTCCACTGGGGTCTGGGACAAATATTGCCTCCGGCTTCGCTTTGCCGTTTCCTACGATCATCCTGGATACAACCTTGGTGAACATTGGTCTAATTAAGGAATCGATAAGGCTACCAGGAAACAGGAGAGCAATTGCTATATTTTCAGCTTGTGAGGATCTGTTGCTCCTCAATGCAGCAAACATTTTCCCGAGAAATTGCGATTGCCATGCGTAGTATTACTAAGAGCATATGTTCTTGTTGCAGCATAATTTAAAATATTGCGTTCGAATGCAAATCACTATTTAAAATTTGTATTTCTTTACAAAGTGAAGTCCATCATGAAGTGATTTGGCATAGAAATTTTCTTATTTAAAACAAATACATCTTATTTCGAATTAAAATGCACTATTTACAAATACAGCTCAAAGCATATTAATAAATACTTGGTGTGTCCAGTTGATTTCGTATTGTATCATCAAATAGGGATTTGGATGCATTTTCAAAAAATATGTATGCTGTTATGAGGAGTGATTCATCAGAGAGAGAGAGAGATTGTGTGTGTGTGTGTGTGTCTGTGTCTGTGTGTGTGTGTGTGTGTGTGTGTGTGTTTGAGCAGTTTTTTCCTGTTACTGCTGGTGCCATTCGGCTGCGAGGGCAGAGAGAGGGGAATATAATCGCTTCCCTGGTTTAAAAACGGCAGCGGCAGTCTGACATGCTTTATGGCCTGCCTCTATCGACTTTTATTACCCCTCTGACCAGAAGGTCCTGAGGGTTCGATGTCCGCTCGTGCCACAGTGACACAAGAGTCTGAACCGGAGCACTGTTTCGCGCTCCCAGTGCAGCCTGGTCGTGCTGGTTAAGACGCTGTCATCCCAATCTCCCTACGTCGACAAAAACGTATTGTTTAATTTTGAGAGAGGCGAGAAATACGAGATGCGAAACCATGAAAGCTGCTTAAGCTCAACGGCCGTCAGCGGTTGCGGGATGCGCGAGGAGGGAGATTCTTTCCATAAGGTGCATCGCTCCAGACACGAAGAAGGAAGGCCCTGTTCTCCCCTCCAGCCTCGGACCCAGCTCGTAAATAAATATTTGCGGTGCCATGTAGGGCGAGCCTGGCCGGCGGCTGCGAGCCCAGCACACAGATTCACAGAAGCGCCCTCCTGTGCATCCAGGGACTAGAGTTACTTGCAGAAACGTAAAACTGCCAGAGGTTGGCTCTTGCCATGCTGCTCTATTAATAATTGTCCAGTTTATCAGCAGATGTGAATGTACACGAGCGCTGTCTGATGCAGCAGGCAGGCAGACTGACAGATGAACTTTGCAGCTCGGCATTGCTGTGTTTCCAACTTTCAGGTTACCTGTAGATTGTTTATTTTTCCCCTATCTGGATTTTTGAAATGCTGTCTATGTTTGGGTCCCATTGGCTACGGTCCATGTAAAAGACCTTTGCTAGCGAAAGTCCCAGAAATCCCGAATCAGAGGTTGCTGGATTGAAAGGCTGGGAGGTACTCAGGCCTGTATGTTTTGGCGTCCCAGTGTGGAGATCATTATGCTGAGTATGTGTTTTTTGAGGCATTGAGGTGCATCCGAAATCTCTTAAACAGGCAGCATTTTTCCTTTCCTCTCTACTTTTTCTTGTCCTCGCTAGAGATTGTCACACGGGTCAATGGACAGAGGCTGGGAGATTTTAGAATCCTTTCCCTCAATGCATCAAGATTGTTATAATACTGCAACTGATCCAACTGGAAAACTAGGTCAAATCCAGTCCCTACAGCTGCAAAGGATTGTGGTCCACAGTCTATGATTCCTTTCTTCCAAGGTTGGCCCTGCGTTTCCTTGCTGGAAGGAAGTAACCCAGGACCCAGTTGCTTCCTTTCCTTTAGTGAAATGGACAATTCAGTGCTCCTTGTCATAGCTGCCAGCCAGACTATTCCCAGTTCATGTCCTTTATCAAGCCCTATCCTTTCTTCTGTAGAGAATTCTGATGCTGCTGTACATAACCTCTCTTGATGCTCTCCTGTATTTGCTGTCTAAAATGTCTACACTTGGCGTGTTTGTCACTACAGCCACCAGAGCTCTATATATACATGCATATCGGGAGCTGTGAAGTCTGTGGTTGAACTCTGACCCCGCAACCTTCTTCGCCCGACTCTCCATCTCTCCCTCCTTGGTCTTCCTGTCTCCATTTTGTATTGTCCAGAAAAACTGATCAATCTTTTAAAATACATTTACACACCCTATATGATGAAGCTGTCCCACAATAACTAGATATCTTTCTCTGATTAGCAACGTGGATACCTTTGTAACTTTGAAGGGAAGTTGAACCAGACTCATGTGTTACGGTTTTTGCTGGGAAAACTAGGAAAACACGGGGACTCGGAAACAAGGGGAGAGAGACGCCATATGCAGGGACACCAAAATAATTTAATAATAAAACTAGAACGGGCACTCGGTAGAGCGCATACCTTCGCCGACGCCACTGAATCCCTCGCCACTGGCGTTGGTTTCCTGCCGATCGGATAAAAATTGACCGAGATATGGCCGAAAGTCGGTTTTGACCTTCTCGTGGCCTTGACCTTGACCTTTGACCCGATCACTCCCAAAATCTAATCGATTGATCCTCAGGTCATGCCAAATCAACCCACCAAATTTTATGAAATTCCGTTTAGTACTTTTTGAGTTATTCGATACACATACAGACAGACACACAAACAAATAAATACACGGGGATCAAAACATTACCTTCGTCAGCGAAGTCGCTGGCGAAGGTAATTAAAAAGACTCGGATGGAAAAATAACGTGGCGCACAGGCTAAAACAACCACCGTGCACACGCACTGAAAAGGGGAAACTCGAAGCAAATAACCAAGAAACTCGGGAACTTGGAAACGGGGAAACAGGAACTGGGGCACTCGGGAACACTAGGGGGCAGACTAGGGCATTCGGGACACAGGAGGCTTGGACGGGCAACAGGCAAAGGGCAGACTCGGACAGGGCAGGCTCGGGAACACTGCAGGCAGAGGGCAGACTCGGAGGGCAGGCTTGGCAACACAGCAGGCGGAGGGGCAGACTCGGACAGGGAAGGCTCGGGAACACAGCAGGCGGAGGGCAGACTCGGGCGACGGGCACAGCTGGCAGATGGCAAACTCGGGCGGCACAGCTGGCAGAGGGTAGACTCGGAGGGCAGGCTCGGGAACACAGCAGGTGGAGGGCAGACTCGGGACTCGGGCGACGGGCACAGCTGGCAGATGGCAAACTCGGGCAGCACAGCTGGCAGAGGGCAGGCTCAGGAAAAGCAGCAGGCAGAGGGCACACTCGGACGGTAAAGGGACATTCGGACACAGAAGGCTCGGAAGGACCAGGGACACTCGGAAGCAACAAACACTGGAAATGAGGGGAGTGAGGAGGGAGGCAGAGAGTGATGAGATGTGAGATGATGAGGAATGGGGGGCGAACAGAATGAACGTGAAGTCAGATCTGATCTGCTCTGCAGTGCCGGGGACAAATATAGGGAGGGGGAACGGACAAACACAGGTGCTGAAAATTAATATAATTAACAAGGGGTGGAACACGAGGGAAACATAATTACATGAAACAGAAAAACATCAACACACGGACGAGGATCACAAGACTCTCTCAAAGACGGGATAAACAAACTGAATAAAGACTCCTAAGTGCATAGAGTGAGAAACAGGACAGATGAGATAAATGCAGAGAATCTGCAGAAAACACAGCAAAGCAGATTAAGCGAAAGCAAGAGGCGGAGACTAGAACAGGGCGAATGCGGAGAGGTCGTTAGTCAATTAGTAACTGCAGCTGTACAATCCCGAGTGCTCGCTAGTACGTTAGTCTAATATACAATGTTAGTTTTGGTTAGGAAATTCTAGAAAACAACAAACTGTTAGTACGGGTTAGTAATACAGAAAAGTAAGGGGAAATAAGTAAACGAGAACCGAAGGAAGGCTGAAACCCAGAATCCATTAAATCACCTGAAATAGTGTCACAATCTATAAAGACAGAAACCGCAATGAACTAATGACGCGACCGGGGAGAAAGCAAAGACCATACATGGGCAAGACTTGGACTGGAATAACACGGAAGAGATACGAAATGTGAAACACTAAGACATCAGACTAAAAATGGACATCACAAAAATAATAAAAACCTAAAATTGACTAACCAAAAACAGACACCCACAGAACACAACATCATGTCTATTTAAAAACTATAGCCGCTGATCAATTCATATCTATCATCAGGCAGTCGCAAGGACGTTAGGAGGCCAAACTGCCAGTTAAGTACGACAACGCATATTTCGTTGTCATATTCCTTAAGGAGGTCTGTTTCTTAGCTTTTGGTTTGTGTAGCGGAATTTACCTGCCTTAGCTAGTGCTAGCACAGCGCTAGTGGGTTTTATTGTGCTCTAGTTTGTCTTGCTGGACTGCAAAATTTTATTGAACAAACACAGACACTTGTAAATGTTAACTCATTTTCAGATGAGATTATCTTCAATACATATTCAAGTCCATCTCCTCATCTATGGTTCCCCATCCCTGTCCTGGAATACCCCAGTTTATGCTGGTTTTCCTTACAACCGTCACTGCAATCAAGGAATTTTAAAGGGCTGGTCATTTTTCTTGAGTAGTTGCTGAAGGTGTGTAGAGGAATTATTTATCTTAATCAACATTATTTCATAATTTGCCTATTGAATTAAGACTGATAATTATATAAGGAGAGGTAATAGGAAGGAATGAGGTTAATGTGTTCCTAATTTAGTTTTAATTAATAGTTTTCTTCTGGAAACGTTGACACAATGCAGCTTTGCCTCATTATCTTTTACTTTGTTCTTCGATTAATTGTTCATTATCTAGCAAATGGTTAGAATTACTGTCCAGGTGACTAGATTTTCACAATAAGCAATCCATTGATTCAGCTCAGTCTTTGTTTGATCAGTTAGGGATTTTTGGCTCCTTTTAGTGTGTCTGTAACACAGCCCAAGCAGCACTATATGTCCACAGACGTGTTTTATTTCACTTGTCAAGGCTATTTCTGACATAATGTGATTAAGAGTTTAAGTAATCCCGCATGAAATGCACCTAGTTAAAAAAAAAGACAAAACTCTCTTGGCTTGTCAAAATAATTTCATTGCAATTGTAGTCGGCACAAAAACTGCCATATACAGAGGCACTCTAGGACAGAGTTAAGGAACTACTGCACTACATAGTCCAGCATCCATCATCTACTGCAGCAAAGTTGTTCGTCTCCTATCAGGTAGATTGGACGTCCTGGGTCCAACCTCATCTGATTGGTCAAGTCCCTTGGGAATGGTTCCTGGCAACAGCCTATTGGCCATCCCCCCGTGGTAACAAAGATACCAAAATATGAAATGGTGAAAAATAAGTGTCTTGCCGACCACAGGTATTGAACTGTAGTATTCAAACTACAGCCTTTTTCAGTAACAAATGTGACTTAGAGGGAATTCTAGGATGTTCCTCACGTGTCAGCTAGCTCATGTGAGCTTGAAGAAAAGGATTTGAATCTTTTGTTCCTAGTAAAATGCAGATAATTTCCAGCCTTGCTGGCTTACTGACACACAATAATTTTGTTTACTTGGCTAACAACAGTAGTTATCTAACATTACCAGCAATTTGATCTTATCATCCAGTACCATATCAGTTCCACTTGTAGCCAATCAGTGCAAGGTCCCCTTTACGTTCCTCCTCCTCCTATTGGCCACATGCTCTTAATATGCAGGCAACAGAAAAATCAGGGACATGGCAAGGAAACAAACATTCCAAACAATGTTTAATGCAACAAATGCGGGCAGATAAGAGAGCAATTGAGCAGGTGTGGACACACAAACCGGTTTCCACTTCATCCTTGTAAATACAGACAGTGGCTGTTCTTATAATATGTTGCAGGTAAAAAAAAAGTCTGCATTGTGTGCCATTAAAGTCCTGCGGCAGGGGCTATATCAGTGTTATACGACCACACCGGGCGCTGTTAGTCTATCCGACTCCCTCCTCTCAGCCAATCCTGTGGGCTGGATTTGCTGGTGGAATATTCTGGAAAGCTGTGTGACCGTGTTGGCAGAGAGTGGCAGAGGCAGTTTAGCGTGCTGACTCAGCAGGGGGAAGTGGGGGCAGGGAGCTGTGGTGGAGCCGACCCAGGCGCTGCCAGCCGCTGTGTTTGATTTCAGATTCTTCTTTTATTTATTCCCTCACACCCTTTGCCCAGCTGGTTCACTCTCTTTTGTGGCACTGAATGTCCTGGCTGAGATTTCCTGGCCATGGGAGTGCTTTCACTTCCAGAATTACAGACACCTGGCATTATAAAGGTGCCCCGAAAAGGGTTGGTGGGATTAAGTACTGCAATTAAAGGTTGATTAATTGGAGTCAAAAAATTCCCAAAAAAATGGGCACCCCTGGGAAGTGTCATGGCCAACTGTCTTCTCCAGTGATGCTTTTTGAGGTCGTTGGACAGATTTGGAGGGATGTTGAACTGTTATTTTTTGTAGAACCATATATTGGCTCAATATATGGTTCAATCATATTCTTGGAACCTGTAAGTTTCTGCTTGAAGACAGCCCTTTCATATTAACACCTGCATGTTTCAATGGGATTCCAGTACAGAGACTGTAATGGCCATTGCAAAGCCATGGATTTTGTTTTCGGTGATGTGTCACTGTGTTGATGTTGAGGTATGAGTGCGGTCTGTGTCTAAATGGGAGGTCGACTGATGGCCAAGTCTCGGCTTTCTGCCAAGGGCAACCGGGATTACGACTGAATTCCACCATGTGCCAGGAAATTTTATTCCCATCATTGATCTTAACGAGCGCCTTGGGACTACCGACTGCAAAATGGCTGCAAAGTTTGATTGATCCACCTCTACACCTGACTGTGGATGTGAGGCTATTTTTTCATGTGGATTCCTCTTTTTACACCAAACGTTTTGATGATTTAGATAGCCGACATGACAAACCGCCAATATCAGGAGGCCAAAGTCATGATTTCTGTGGTCTTCGGCCTCAAGGCCAGACACTATTGTACATTTGCACTCAGCAACCGCTTTCTTCACACAACGATTCCAAATAATCTGTTTGCTGGGCATTGGTGTCGCCGGTTGATTTCGAGGCTGTGACCGTGGGAACGGCAAACGTCTTCCTCAGGTCATTTTACAACTGTACAAGGTTTGCAAAACTTCCTTTTTCATTTTCGCACCTACAAGGCTTCATTGTGTGTTTTTCTGCTTACCTATTTGTAGCCCCTCGGACGAAGTCGATCAGCTACTTTGGATTCATGGACGTCGTCTCCACGGCCGGCATCCGTAGAGATTTTCTTGCGGACGCTCTATAGGCCACATATTTCTGTTGATTCGTTTGATATTTGGTGTGGGCACAGATTATGGCTAGGTCACTGCCCCCTATCGATTTTGGTTGCCATGGCAACAGAATTGGCCAAATAAAGCGCAATTTCATGCTGAAAATGTGCCCTTTTCAGTGTATGGCCGGTGAACGTTCTACAGGTCAGAGTTTTTAAGATATCATAAGCGGGCACTCTAGGGCGAGGTTGCATGAGCGTGGATGACCAGACTGCCTGGTTTTTTGTCTCCATCACCTGTTTGATGTTCGGTGACATCCATCCATCTCTGTTTAGTGATTCTTTGGCTCTGCGGTTGGCGAGGGATCACAGATCTCTACCTGCATGCATCTCTTTAACTGCCTCAGTTTGATAATGAATCGAGGTTTTCAGGCTGCAGTGCAGCTCTGTCAAACTGAGATGAACTTTATGAGGAATTATATTACAACTTTTTTAATTCTGTCTGAGATATAACTGCAATAAAATTCTCTTTTTTTTTTAAATTTCACTTAATTAATTCATCGTGCGGAAGTTAGTTAATAAATGATCATTCTGTGGAGAACTCATCCTCCTACTCAATCTCCCACACACCCACCAGCAGTCAGAGACTCCCCTCTCCTACCAAACTCACAAACCTGAAGTACAGGCTCTCTCTCTATCTCTCGCTCGCTCTCTTTCTCTATCTCTCTTGCTCTCTCTCTCTCGCTCTCTATTTCTCTCTTGCTCTCTCTCTATCTCTCCCACTGTCCTCTTTCTCTATCTCTTGCTCTCACTCTCCTCTTTCTCTCTCTATCTCTCTTTCTCTATCTCTTGCTCTCTCTCTCCTCTTTCTCTCTATCTCTCTTTCTCTAGCTCTCGCTCTCTCTCAATCTCGCTCTCTTTCTCTATCACTCTCTCTCGCTCTCTCTCTCTCTTTCCCAATCCCCTGATTTCTCTGGGGCAGACAGACCTATTACAAAAGCTCCTGGGGTCACCCTCTGTGTGTGTGTGGCTGTGTGTGTGTGTGTGTGTGTGTGTGTGTGTGTGTGTGTGTGTGTGTGAGAGAGAGAGAGAGAGAGAGAGTGCCTGGCACTCCACTGTAAGTTTATGTTAGTGAAATCTATGCCTTTGCGGCATGTTACCTCACACTGCGGTGTACATGACTGGGCCTTATGGCACTTGTGTTTGCTTGCTTTCGAGCGTGTATGTGTGCGTGCGTGCACCTTTATTTGTGTGTGTGTGTGTGTGTGTGTGTGTGTGTGAATCCCCTATTCCACTCACACCTTTGCCAGCATCATTTTTTCCTTTACTATGTTACATAATTGGCCACATGCTCTCAGAACGAGCCGCGGTGTGAAAGCCCAGTGGGCTGGATGTTTGACTGACAGGACTGCGGTGATTTGTGCACTCAAGCCAATGGCAAAAATGTGCAGTTACACACCTGACACTGGCAAGGCAGCCATTTTGGATCTGCAGATCACAAGGAGATGTGAAAACTGGCTTGCACATGGGATTCAAATAAATCATACTGTTAGATGATCTCACAGTACAGCCGAGGCGCAACCCAATTAAAGACATACTAGCAAAAAATTGAGCATGTTCCATTTTTAAATGAAATGCTCATTCGCTTTCCCTCCTGTCTTTAGAAAACAGAGTGCTGATGAAGACTCTGTGCTGAAATGCGGCTGTGCTTTGTGAGACATTAAATTTTACTAATTATGCAAGAGCAGTTTCACTTTATCCAAATTAATACATTTGCATTTTGACTCAGCACTTTAAAAAGTCTGGTATACAAAGACTGTGGCCAGTTAATTTGTTTTTTTTTTCTTTTTCGCCTTTTTTAACAAACAGGAAAAAAAGCCCAATTTAATGCAGGGACAATGTGCCAGTGAATTTCACAGAGGTCTCTCCCACATTGTGGCCACTGTATTTAACCCTTTGTTGCATGTTGTCCAATATTTTGTACATATTTTAAGTGGGGTTTCTTTCGTCCACGTTCATAGATACCTTTAAAACACACAATGTACATTTAATTTGGACATTTCCCATTCCATATTTCCCAATATGCTTCTCTGATCAGTCACATGATTTATTGCAAACAATCACAACTACAGCGTCCACGAGTAAGAGGGAAGTTGACGAAAGGCAGAAATATTCTTATATTTTTCAAGCTATGATCAAAAGTTGTCCTGTTGGAGGAATTAAATACATTATATAGCACACACTGAAACACACAAGCTTTGTAATGCATGTGTATTTGATGCTATACACCCGATTTTATGCTCTGTCAAAAATATCGGCCATTATGCACGCCAGGCAAATAGCTCAGATAAGCCATGTTAAAATACTGGACATCATGCATATCAGATATCATATATCATGCATATAGATATCATATCAAATGACACCAGCCAGTATTTTATTCATAATACAATAGAAATAACATAGCAAATGTTGAAAACGAGAAATTTTACAATTTTATCCACAAAATGAACTCATTTCAAATTTGATGGCTGCTACAGGTCTGAAAAAAGTTGGGACAGGGGCCGGTTTACCAAGGTGAAGCATCCCCTCTTCTTTTTAACACAGAGTGGAGGTGTCTGGGCATTGAGGAGACATGTTTCTTGAGTTTAGCCATTGGAATTTGATCCCTCTCTTGTTTAATACAGGCTTCCAGCTGCTGGAGAGTTTTGGGTCTCCTTTGATGGACTTATTAAAATTAATTAAAATTTTCTCAGTCGTTGAAAGATCAGGACTGCAGGCAGACCAGTTCAGCACATAAACTCTTCTGCTACGAAGCCATGCTGTTGTAAAAGCTGCAGTATGTGGTTTTGCATTGTCCTGCTGAAATACACAAGGCCTTCCCTGGAATAGATGTCATCTAGAGGGGAGCATATGTTGCTCTAAAACCTTTACATACCTTTCAGCATTCATGGTGCTTTTTAAAACATGCAAGTGTCCCACAACATATGCACTAACACATCCCCATACCATCAGAGATGCTGGCTTTTGAACTGAACGCTGATAACAGGAGGGGTGGTCTTTCTCCTCTGTAGCTTGGAGGACACGACGCCCATGTTTTCAAACAAGAATGTCAAATTTGGACTCGTCTGACCGCAGGACACTTTGCCACTTTCCTGCAGTCCACTTTAAATGAGCCTTGGCCCACAGAATACGGCGGCGCTTCTGGATCATGCTTAACAATGGCTTCCTTTTTGCATGATAGAGTTTTAGGTGGCATCTGTGGATGGCACGGTGAACTGTATTCATAGACAGTGGTTTCTTGAAGTATTTCTCGGTCCATTTAGTAATGTCAATGACAGAATCATGCTGGTGAGCGATACAGTGGCATCAGTGGGCCCGAAGATCACGGGCATCCAGTAAAGGTCTTCGGCCTTGTCCCTTACGCGCGGAGATCTTTCCAGTTTCTCTGAATCTTTTGACGATGTTATGCACTGTTGATAATGAGACCTTCAAAGCCTTTGCAATTCTCCTACAAATTGGAATTCTCCTGCAAAGCCCTCGTGCGAAGCGCCACGCTAAAGCCCAATGAAATTGTGAGCGTCTTTCCTGTTCGTCGGTAGTTTTAGAGGTGAGAGTTTGCGAGAAATCTTAACCAGCCAGAATTTTGTCTCCATCCATTGACTCAAAACATATTGCTGTGATGGAGAAAAAAAAAGACATGACCAACCTTTCCTAAAAATTTTACAAAAAAAAAACCATAATGCCTACCTACCCTGCCTATTTTTCAAATCAGTGTCATAGGAAACACACCAATAATTTTATTTGGCCTAATGTGATTTTGATTAACAGTCAACACAGTTATGTGGATATGATGACCAAACAGGCACAGGAAAGAGCTACAACAGTCTAAGTGCAGAAAACTACATCCATTTCCTGTAATGCATCATTTAAAACCAGAAAAGCGAACACTTATGACATATCCGCATAATACTATATCCAAAATCCCAGACATTATATCACAATATCAATATAATATTGATATATTGCCCAGCCTATTTCATGCTGAGATTGTGTTTGCGTGTGCCATCACTCTGGTATATGTGTGTCAGTGTGTGTGTCTGTGTGCTTGAACTCAGTAAAGATGCTCTCCGAAGCTAGAACTCTGGAACTGTGGGTACAGACTGTGCCAGGGAACGCTAAATTTAGCGGCTGGAAACAGTGGGTGGATTGAGGGAAATAAGAGGGTCGCTACTTGATAATTTGTGGGAGAGGAGTGATAATCAGGGCTGGTTATTTGTCAAATTCCCCTTCCCCTCGCTTCTGTTTTATTTCTGTGGGGCTCATTCGCCTGCCTCTCCAGCAGAAGCTGCCTGACTAGTGGGACAAAAGCTAATTCTGCCATTTCTCAAAAAACTTACTCTGGGTAATCCTTTGCACAACCTCTGAGCCTCTCACGGTGCGTTATATCTGACGTAAGCCCTGCTGGTCAGGTCCAAGTTCTCCCCTCTCCGCCGTAGCCTAAATAAGTCTATTGCCGAACTCCTCGGCACTTTCTGTACAGACATTAAAACAAAACAGAGCCATATTTGTCTGTGAATTTGTGAGCGTTGTAATGGCGCTTGATTTGAATTTTCACAATCCTCCTCTGCTCAGTAGCGTTGCATTTCCGTCAACCAGAAAACGATACCTGTTCCAGACCCAAAGCGTTCTTGGAGGAGGGATCTGTGTTGCGTGAATCTGAGTGATGGGCTGGTGGGAGAATCGTTAGAGAGCGGCCATATCTCAGCCTCTGTGGCTGGAGTGAACTCAACCGCTGCCTTATGCCCTCAAGTGCCCTCTCTCTCTCTCTCTCTCTCTCTCTCTCTCTCCCCCTCCCTCTCTCTCTCTGTTATACTCTCATTCTCTCTGTCACTCTTTCTGCCAGTTTCTTGCCCATCCTTCCCTACCTTTCTCTAACTCTCCCTCGCTTTCTGTTTCTCTCTCACTCCATACGCCTTCCTCTGTCTCTCTCTCCCCTCTCACTCTCTCTCTTTTGCTCTCTCTGTCACTCAGTCTACGTCGCTGTCTGTCGTTCCCTCCACCTTCCTCAGTCTCTCTCTCTCTCCCCCCCTTTGACACTTTCTCATTCTCTCACTCTTACTGCCAGCTTCGCCCCCCCATCCCTCCCTACCTCTCTCTTAACTCTCCCTCGCTTTCTCTGCCACTCCCTCCACTTTTCTCAGTCTCTCTCTCTCTCCCCCCCCTCACACTCTCTCTCTATCTTTGTGGTGGCATCATGTCGCAAACAGTTTTTGGCTGCGCCGCGTAGCCACACATCTGGTACACGCTGTACCCTTATTACCTTGGAGAGGCTCTCCTGATGAGAAAATCATCTCGCACAATAGCCTTTAATAACAAATAACACCGATAAGGAGAGTGATAGCGGATTGGTGCTCGCAGTGAATGGAGGGATTGTTGACCTGTTCCCTTCAGGGCCGGAGAGGGGCTGACGTACTCCTCCCTCAAGTCTGTGCTGGCATTCCCAGATTCACACCCCGTTCACTATCATTTCGCACTGCGTTCCACTCAGGGCTTCTCTCGTTTGTCTTCACAGAATGTTGACAGCTCTTTGCCCCCTTCGTCGGAGCTCGGGGATGGCGGACGTCGTGCGGAAGACACGGCACCGTGCCCTCGTCCGGCCGCCAGCTGAAACCGGAGGGGAGAGGTTCGCGTCTCGGACAGTCGGCGACCCCGAGGAGCTGGACCGGCCCCTGAAGCACTTTTAGATGCTGATTACATTTTTTTTTTGTTATTGTTGTTGCTGTCAATCATTTGGTTCTTACAGCCAATGGGAGTGCTCACCAAGTGACTAATGCCAATCAGAATGGGGTGTCGAGATGATCACTGCCAATGAATAGCCAATAATATCACAAAAAGAACTGAAACAAAAAAAAGAAAGAAATACGATTTAGTCTAATAAGAGATAAAGTATAATTACTAAGTATATAATTCAATTATGACAAATGAATATACATTTTTTGTAAAAAAAAAAAGAAAAAAAAAGTGCCTCATTTTTCATTGTTAAAAAAACAGAAAAATGCTTAGCAGAAGTTTGTATGAGAGAAACGCCTATTATTTCACTCTGTGCTGTTTTGTAGTAAAACTATGAAGACGTAACCAAATCCTGAAAAGTTATGTAAATAATGACAATGATAATCAGATGGCCTTACGATGTCATTTCAAGCATTTAAACAGTAGCCTGTTTTACTCTGTGCCTGTAGCAAAGACTGACTGCTCTCACGCCTCCTGCCCTAAATCGCTAAGGACGACTGTCTCAAACTTTGTCACAACACAGGTCCTTACACACTTATTCATACTGCGGCTTCAACCCTAACGGCAAGTGTAGTGTGTGCGTGTATCCGGTAACCGCAGATACTGACACGTGCACTAATGCCGATTCAAGCTAATGTGCCACTCTGCGTGTCAGGATGAATTTACTCTGTATTCAAATACTCTCTCGCTATATTTGTTTGGTACTCAGTAATTTACAGTAACTGTGTTGGTTAGGGTGCGGTAGCTATTAGGCACTCGATGGTCTGACGCACAGTACGGCAGCGATGAAATTCGGAACAGTCGTCTTCTCAAAGACGCTTGAGTGGATCACTGCCGGGCGGTCTAGACTGCGGGTGACCCTGAAAATGACCTGAAGGTTTGGGGATTGGTGCGGTGGATCTCTGTGAAAGATTAGGACGGGTATACCTCTCCTTATCCCCGTGTGTGTAAAACTTGCATGTGTCAGGCGCCGTAGAAGAAGCTGGATGACGGCAAGAGCGTCAAACGCCCCTTCGCCTCGGTTTAGCCCACCTCGCTGCCCGTCTGTGTTGTAATCCTCAAGTGAAATTACGCTCCACAGCCCCTCCACTCGCCCTTTGTGAAGGCCCATCCACACTAAGAACTATAACCACGAAAGATAACTACAATCACTGAGTTAGCATAATCACTGTTGGAACGATAACGTCCGGTAGCATTCGATCGGCTATGTCAACTGCCATTTTGAGTGGGGCGTCGTGAAAATAAGGATGGATTTTGCTTTACCGTCCATGTATCCATAGATATACATAAACACTAGATGGCTCAAGCGCGCTGCGAGCCAATGTGAAGTAACGTCGTCACAGGGCGACCATCTTGGGACAGGGCTGCTCGATCACTCATAACATTACAGCCAATGGAGCACGGACTTAGAAATAACTGTAAATTGCTAACTCTCCCAAATTCTCGACTGATTTTCAAACAAACTGCTTGGTTTGTCGGGTAAACATCAGAGATGTAGTTATTTAACTACATACTTAAGAATAATTAAAACCATTGAATTCGATATAAAAAGTACATTAAGGTTTGTAATAACCCAATCCGTTTGTAAATCTGTCAAGAATTCAGCGAGTTACGAGTATTTAAGCGAGTAAATCATCCACCTTACCTCCGACTACAGCACAGCGCACCAGAGCAGTCCCTGTCCTAACATGGCCGACCAGTGACGACGCTGCCAACTCTGCCTTGAGCCATCTAGTGTTTATATATATCTATGCATGTATCTACCACTCACGCACCTGGGAAACAAAAATACTCTCAAATTGATCCCAGCGATGGTGTTAATCACTGTCCCTTACTAGGCGTTGTGGTTTGGACTTCGCCATCTGCTTGACTTTGAGTGACTTTTAAATACACGTATTTGTAGTTTTCGTTGCGGCTATAGTTGTAGTCCTTTGTGGTGATGTGCACTAAACGGTAGTGGGTGGTAGCAATGTCAGGTCTTTGACGCTTTTTCACGCTGTAGACACACCTCTCAGTGAACAGTGTAGCTATGCATGGGCGAAAACCCTAAAGTGCCTGTCAGTCCATCACTTTTTAATCCTCCTTCTCTTCAGTTTTCACTTCGTTTAGAGCAAATCTTGCTGGTTATGTGAAGAATTCTTTTGTCTCTTCTCTTAACGGAGGTACAATTCCTTAGCTGCACTCTTGCTCTTGAGGTTTTGCTTGATAATCTAGACCCTTATTTGGTACGTAAGTTACTTCACTAAAGCTCCCTAGAGGGTGGAAGCACTTTTTTTTCTTTAAAGGGAAGTTCTGTTGATGGACATCGCTGCCAAAATGTAATCTATGTGTTGCTTATACAGAGAATTACAAAAGAGACTTGTCAGGTCGCCCTTCAGAGAAGAATTTTGAGTCAATTTTTTCCTATTCTTGTCTGCTTCTAAATTCTGGGAATCTGTAGTGGTTGTAGAGTGGGCAGGATAGATTTTTACATCAAATTCAAAGAAACTCCCGCCCCATATTTCCTCTAGCTCTTATATTGGATGCACTTTTGCAACTGCCTTCAATAAGATTCAACCCTGAGCAACTTGAAGGTTAATATTTTGATTTAAAATTGATCAGTATTCCAGCTCTTTTGGTTCGAACTGAACAATGAAGGAAAACAGCAAGGAGATCTACAGATAAGGATAAAGTATGTATATCTGTTTTGTTTTTTCTTGTTTTGTTTTGGTCTTTTTTCTGTTTGTAAATAATTTGTATCTATTATCCGGTATTGCCAGAGTCGACTAAGTGGATGGATGCGAGGTGATTGATAGGCGTTCGCCATTATGACGTGGCTTTTCATCGCTTACAGTGTACAGGTGGTAATTTGAGGCCCGAACTTCGCTGAATGTGTTTTGGTGTAGAGGGTTGTAATGCAAGAAGGATGTACTGTACTGCCAATTTAACATTTTAAACAATCCGTATAACAATGAAATAAACCTGTTCTATTGCTGATGAATCGTCTGCTATTTTGAGGTTTGAGTGTCACCTTAACAGAGCGCGAATACAAACCAACCATTTCCCAGCTGAAGGAGGAAGGGCGGTGTAATATAAGCTATGAAAACGATGAGTTGGTAATGGTTATGTTGGCTTCAAGTCGCTGGATTTTCTTGTATAGAATTAGAATTTATCAGGTGGTGAGGCTTGTTCCTGTTTATGGTGGTGTTTGAAAATGCAAGGTTATGATACTTGCCTGTGATGTTGAAAATGTCATTGTTGCTTTGAGAAACAAGAAGAAACAAAAATATAGTGGAATAATAAACTGTGCTTCTGTGTTTTCATTGCATGCAGAAAGTTTAATTTCTGTGGAAATCTCGAGGACGGAAGCACTGAATGGGCGCGGGACCCTTTTAACCTCGGCCGCAGCCCGACAGAGGCTTGTTTTATTTTACTCAAGTGCTCCCTTAACCTGGCATAGTACACTCGTAATAATACTGAAACAGTAATGCGCACTCGCTGATGCCCAAATCGCTTATATGCTTTTCTGAAGAAGTGATCCAACTGCAGCTTGTGCATACTCATGCGTATTTAGTCTTCACTTGCCGTAATTGCGTAAATGAAATGCTAAGATCAGTGTACAGGGTTTATGTGTCAACTTGACCATTTTCCGTCTTGTGAGCAAGGTTACGAGGTGCTGTGATGGTCAGGGCAGATGGCTCTGAAACTTAATTCAGAGGATTTTTTTTTTGTTTTTATAAATTTGAATGAGACCCATCAACGCCTGTGTTTGAATAGAGAATATATAACATCTGCCTGGCTCGGAACGGGAATGACGGCGCTGTTGCGATCTGCGCAGCGTCTGATCCTACCGTCGCCCTCAGGGATGGGAGCTCCTCTCGCTGTTGTTCCCAGGTTTGAGTGAATCTAAATGTCTTCATGCGTGTGAAAGGTAGCGTACGTAGTGGCAATAATTTGCGTCGTGT
Organism: Gymnothorax reevesii; assembly: GCA_029721435.1. NCBI lineage: Eukaryota > Metazoa > Chordata > Actinopteri > Anguilliformes > Muraenidae > Gymnothorax > Gymnothorax reevesii. Next base: position 35,858,261 of record CM056586.1, on the reverse strand, counting down.
GCGGGGCTATTGGGTCGGTGAGTGCTGGAGTGAATCTTTGCACGCGTTTTGTGTATTATCAGACGTTCTTGTGGTGTCCCTGCTCCACTTGAGTCTGCAGAGCTATGACATTGTTTTCAGTTATGAAGCTCCGTAAGCATGATTTTTCAAGAACTGCACAATCAATCTCGGGACACTGTCACACGTGCAGTGGTATGTGCGCACTGGTGAGTATCGTGCACTAACGTCCAGCCAAAATGGACCGGGGCTCCGCTTTTAAATGGTCGCCATGGAGACACGGAGGCCGCATTTCCTCGAGCTCCAAGGCTAGGGCGCTGAACTGCGATTTTTGGGACAGAGCCAATGTAGAGGACATAAAGAAGAGATTATGATGCCACTTACTTGGTGGCTGAGAAGTCTCATGCAGTAAGTGGTTGAAAATGAGGATAAAGATTGCTTATATAGACACTGAAGATGAAGATCGCTGATATCGAAGTTGATTGAGGTAAGCGAAAACAATAACAGAACAATTATAAAACGATGGTCTTCCACACGAAACGTATTCAAATAGGAATCCTTGATAAATAATATGGTAGGAGTCCGCCGACATTAGGAGACCAGGACCTAGCAGATGTGATTACACATAAGAACCCCATTAAAACAAGTATGGAAAAACACTGAAACCTCAGTTAACATCGGGCTTGGTTATAATGTGAGGTTCATTTATATTCACCAGTATAGGCTAGTATATCCATCCCCATCTGCAACTGTTTATTGTGTCTGAAAATCGAGACAGAAACTTAACAGGAGTGGGCACTGGCAATTCACACTTCAGGGAGCTGGCAATCATACAGGAAGTCTTCCATCTTTATTACTTCCTTTCTAGCACCAGCTGGCTGGAAGCCCACACTGTGTGACACGGAAATAACTCCCCACTTTGTCCAAAAACAAAGACACAAACACTCTCTCTGATTGTTTGCTGTAACTGCTTCCATGACTTAGTAACATAGTAATAATTATTATTATTACTATTATTTGTAGTTGTAAAATATTAATTGAATGGTGGTGTTCACGTGTGTCTGCTTTTATGACCCAGATACATTATTTATTTTTTTTATTTTTTTTTTATTTTACAACATGTAAAATACTCATTGAATGACAGCGTTTACGAGCACATTTAGTTTCATGGAGTGCCTATACAAAATACTGACTGATGTGGAAAATGAAATGGATGTTCTGAAAGGGTGTTTTTTTAATAGTTTTAATCCTGCATTACCCCTCTCCCCCTCTCATACTGTGCAAAAAAAAATTCCTCCTATTCCCCCTCCTTTCAATGGCGTGTTCAGTCCTGTGGCTGTGCTTGGGAGACAATCTAACCTGTTCACGTGTACGTTCGCGCATCGCTCCTGCTCTATGAAGTCTGCGTCGCTTTGAAGAGAATTTGAGCTTTGGTCAGAAAACAAAAAATGACAAGCTGAAAGACATTTTTGGTGGGGTGCAGGAGTGTGTTGGGGGAGCACGGGGCGTGGAGAGGAAGGGCTTGGGGGAGGGACAAAATGACTGGGAGGCCTCAGTCGCTTGTTTTTCTGGAGAGCTTCAAATGCGCGATGCGAAATCCCCGTTTTCAGACACGTTGGAGGAAAGACGACGTGGGCGAAGTGAGGGGGGAAACCGTATAAGCGGACACAACAGATGATAAAGAGATTTTGTAATTAGTCTTGGATTCATAATTAAGAGAGTATTGGTCACGAAAGTAGATTATTATTAAAAATATGGGGACATGCCTTTTTTGGGGGGGTGGGGGGTTGAAGGGAGTCCACGTGGATAGAGTTCCAGCATAACATGCTCGCATGATTGACATCATCCTTGGGCGTTTCCAGTTCGCCCTCCTGCAATCCTGGCGCGACACTTGAGGACAAGTTGAAGATTGGTGTGGTTCCAGAACTGGGGAAAGGTTAGGGGTCATCTTGTATGAATGAGGCAGTTTCTACTATCTGAATGGGGCAGAGGCCCTGCACACCGGCTTAAATCTTTGTGAAAGTCATGCATGACCTGTTTGAGTTCTTGAATTGGAGCCATTGTGTTCGTACGAATGTACGTATCCATTTTTGATCACAATATTTTTTTTACTGAAGAAAGTCGTTTTACTTCGTTAAAACGCGATCAAAATCAATTGTGGCTCCAAAATCATCCGTGGGTTTAAAAACTGTTTTCAATCCTCAGAAATATTTTCCAATTCCCTGGGTTTTTTTCGAAATAATTTCCCCCCAAACATTTCCTGCTGTAACCTAACATGACGCCTCGTGGCAAACGGTTTTATGTGGATTTTGAGCGACATCTAGTGGCGAACACCAACGTAAAGCTCACTGCTTATATAGTCGACATTTCCGAGAAAAATAATGTATCTTGAATGCGGCTCACAAAGCCTTGGCAAATATGCAATGCGTTGCGGAAAAATTGATAAGAAGAGATCAGAAGAATTATCTTTTCTATTTGTTATTACGCCCTGTGATAGCAAGCGAGGGTAGTCATTGGCTGAATTTAGAGAAAAATGTCGCAGGGACTGTGATGCAAAGGAAAAGTAATGCCGCCTTTGAGGGAATAACTGCAATAGTAAAAACAGCTTTTTTTCTCTTAACGCAAGAGCTGACTCAGATATAATTATGGCATTGGCCAGTGTAAAGGAGACATCAATATTTACTTATTACTATAGGATGTGTTCGTATGACCTCCTCACAGTTTCCATGAAGTTTGTAGAGTGTGGGAATTGCAAACAAAAAAAGAAGGTAGTCATTTGTAAATCACCTTTGATCTGCTTTACATTAAAAACAATAAAAGACAAAAATATTTTTCCTTTTCAGCTTTTTTTTTTTTTTTTTTTTTAGGAAATATGCTTTCATTCTGAAGTTGGTGCCTGAAACAGGTTCCAAAAAAAGTGAGGGCGGGGCAAAATGGAGGGAGGCATCCATGAAAGGTGTAGTTGTTTCCAAGTTCCAAGCAGTGAGTGGTTGATGCTTGCCACTCTGCAAGAACGTTCATTGAATAGCATGCTGCTGTTATGATTTCGCTCTTTTCAGTGCATAATATAATGAGAAAATTCTGGGAATCTGAAAAAATCTCAGCATGAAGGATGAGGCTGACAATCAGTGCTGAGCACCGATGATTTTGATGGTACTGCATTAAAAACCTTTTTTGAGGCTTTTATGATGTATGTAACTACATGCGTTGGGGCTACATTTGGAAAAGCTTTGCCAATAAGCACCAATGAAAATAGTATCTTCAAACATACCATACGCCAAGGAAGCCATATGTCAAAAACATTCAGAAACGCTGCCGTCTTCTCCAGGCTTGATCTCCTCTGAAGTGGACTTGTGCACAGTGAAAACATGTTGTTCTCTGATCAGTCAACCTTTCAGCTCATTTATTGTGATAATGGACATTTTTTTCTGCAGGCTCAGGAAGAAAAGGACCATCCTGGTTATTATCATATGGTGGTATCTGTCATGGCATAGAGGTGTGGTCGGACTCATGGTTTGGGCAACTTGAATATCTGTGTAGTTACCATTGATGCTGAAGGGAATTTATGTATTGTAGAGTAACATATGCTGTCTCCTAGGTCAGCAGTTCTCATCCTGGGTCCTGGGGACCCTCTTTGTATGCTGGTTTTCATTGTCCTTTTCTCATTTCATTATTCACCTCTTTAACAGCACTGTCCAAAATATTGATAGCTGTGTAACGCAAGATTAAAACTGTGCTTTGTGGCAAACATTTGCAAAACTGGGACACATTTTATACAGACCAAATTAAATCAATAGGATGATGATTACATGGGTTAACACATGACTCTTAAACTTTTACACAATGCAACTTTGGCTTGTTATAATTTGCTTTGTCTTTTAATTTGTCTTTAACTACCAAATAGTACATTTTAAGTGACCTTGTGTCCATAGCTATCAGGGGTCAGTTTATTTTTTTATTTCATTAGTGACAATTAACGCCTCTTTTTATATAATACAAATATTTGCATTATAGAGCAGACAATATAAATATGCAACTCCTCAAGGCATGCATAGCTATATCTGACATCATGTCGCTTATCAGGGTAGATTATCCTAATCAACATGAATTGTGCAATTAAGAAAAATTCACACCATGGTAAAATTCTGAGATTGTAATTTTGGTTTGAGCCAAAACCAACATGCATGAGGGGTCCACAGGACTGACGCTGACAGCCACTGTTCGAGACTATGTCTTTTCGGGGAGGTGTCACAACAGCATGGCTTTTTAATCAGAGGGTGCAGCTGTATAGATTGGCCTTCCGGAAGTCCAGACCTGTCCCCTGTTGAAAATTCGCAGTGTTTAAGGAAGCACAAAATATGCCAGTGAAGACTCCAGTCATCTTGGTAGCTGAAGACATACATCATAAAAAGAAAGGAAAAATCTTTAAAAACTGGAACGACTAACGTCCTTATTTACCTAAACAATTTCAAGGACTTATAAAAAAAAGTGATGTAATCTGTGATTAGCACACCCCTATCCCAACTTTTCTGGAGCATTTTATGCAGTCCAAGCTCAAATTTATACTACAGAATGTAGAAATGGCAGTTTTGTAGCATCAGAATTTTGGCAAAATAACTGTTTTCTTTGAACTATGAACCGTGATGCCACTATGACTATCAAGGTGTTGATTTACAGAAGCTGAATTGATTGTTACAGAAAACTAAATGTTAACAATATCAAAAGGGACATCACCTTACTTGGAAGAGCATTATGGAGAAAACATGCAAGTCAGAGCAGATACGATGATGAACTGGAAATTTATATGCAAAACCTTCAAAATAAGTAGTGAATGTGCATATCTTTGAGAAGTGGTGCATAACTCTACTTTTACTCCAAAAAGATCTGATAAAGTCTTAGATTGTTGGGATAGTAATGGACTTTTGAACGTATTCTCAATTACCAAACATACAGTAAATTAATTTGAAATCAGAGCCTCTGGGTATGAGTAATACCTAAATTATTTTCAAAAAAATATTTACTAGTGAGAAGTTATCTTACGAAACATTTTGAGAAGTACACATCAAAAAATGATTTAATACAATATTTGATCCAAAATCGAAATAAAGCTGAAGAAAATATTTTAAAATATTGTAAAAGCTCGCTGTTGTAGGTAATAAAAGGAAGAGAAATGAGGGAAAGAATTTGAAATGAACATCCCAGCAGAAGGTTGGAAAGACTCCCTGGGGGGAAACTTGAAGTCTGTGCAATCAAAATATTGGAGGGAATTTGCCTGTAAAATGGTCGTGAGATGTTTTATTACGCTTTATGAATATGGGAAATATACCCGCTTAGCAGGGTCTGGCTGCAGGGGAGGATGTGGGGAGCAAGTGGAAGATTTTACTCAATAGCATTTTTTAAGTGCCCAGTATTGATACCATTTTTTGGAAGTGATTGAAGAAACACTGAGTAATTGCCTCAAAAAACCTTTGAAATTAGACCATATTTTGGGTATTAATTTATTTGGAAAGAGAGAATCAGCTACTATGTGTCTATTTAACCCTTTCAATATTGACTTCGGTAATGTCTATCAGTTACCTATTGGATATAAATGTCATTTTTGCGATTTAAAATATAATTTTATCAATATCAATTGTCATACTAGATCTTTCAGGAATCGTAGCAGTACTACTGGGACAAAAATAGCGTACTGTCAAATACTGGTGGGACATACAGTATGTGTCCCATTGGTACTGAAGGGGTTAACAAATTGCATGTAATGGCCATAAAGCAACTGACAAGGAAATGGAAATAGCCAAATCCACCAAAATTTAATTCATAGCTATCAGCAGTATAACAAATCGGAACAATGAAAAATTAATCTCTCAAGTGAAGATAAAAAAATAAAGGATGAAATTATATTTCCCCCAGAGACAGACTTTGTAAAATAACACATTATCTTGATCTAGCCCAGTGGTGCCTAATCATGCACCATGGATTGCCAAAAGTAGGCTGGTTTTTATTCCAACAAACTCTAAACCAGCTGAATTCACTGAATAGCACATCTTCCAGGAGAGAGAAGGAAACAGTCACTGAAATCAGCTGATGTAGTGATTGGCTGGAATGTAAATCTTCATGCTCTTGGCCTGCCGTGGCACATGATTGGGCACTGCAGATCAGCCCAAGGCTTGCAATAAACAGATACTCCATTCCCTATCCCCAATCTCTCATCCTCCCTTACTCCTCTTCTTATTTCTTTGCTTTTTTGTGTTTTTTAGTCATTGATTGAACTTCTATAAAATGTGCAACAGACTCTGGGTTCAGCAACTGTCTGGAGATTGATGAAGGAAACATGACCATGAAATATTAAAAAATATCAATTTATGCTGCAATCATCTTTCTGCATCTCAGCCTTTTCAAATCTCATTTGTTGTATTGAATCTTACCTGCTGGATTACATTATGTGCACTGCAGCAGAACAGTAGTTTATTGATTTGATGGTACCATGATGAGTTGCTTATGATCACTGCATATTCCTTGCTTGTACTTTATTACATTCAAGCACTAAACAGAAGCCTTTATCCAAAGTTATGTGAAGTAGAGTGAAATATCAAGTTACAGCGCCCTCAATAATTTTTGGCACCCCTGTTTAAGATGTGTTAAAAACCTTAAAATAAATTCAAATTTTATTGCAGAAGCATACTCTCACACTGAAAATTGTAGAAAAATGTAACCTTCACCTCAAGTGAATTTTCGGGGGGGGGGGGTGGCCTGACAAAGAATTAATTATTTTTCATAAAATCACCTGTCCCACAATTATTGGCACCCCTAACAATTCGTAGGAATTAAATGTAATTGAAGTATTTTTGTCATTTCTACCGTAGTTTACAGAGTTGATCAGAGTATCTAGGAACATTTAATTAGTAATTTATCACTTTCTGTTTCCCTGGGGTATAAATATGACGTGACACAGAGGCCATTTCTCTTATCCACTCTTCAATATGGGAAAGACAAAGGAACACACCATTCAAGTAAGGCAGATGTGTGTCGACCTTCACAAGTCAGGCAATGGCTACAAGAAAATAGCCACTCTCCTGCACCTGCCCATATCTACTGTCAGAGGAATCATTAAGAAGTTTAAAACAACTGGAACAGTGGTAAACAAGCCTGGATGAGGACACAAGGTTATTTTGCCACCACGCACAGTGAGGAGGATGGTAAGAGAAATAAAAAGTTCTCCAAAGCTCACTGTTAAAGAATTGCAACAAATCGTAGCATCTTGGGGTCACAAAGTCTCTAAAACAACCATCAGGCGCTATCTACATGTTAACAAGCTGTTTGGGAGGCATGCATGGAAAAAACCTTTTCTCACTCACAATCATAAACGCAAACGTCTGGAGTTCGCTAAGCGGTACTGGGACTTCAACTGGGACTGTGTGCTTTGGTCAGATGAGACCAATATACAGCTTTTTGGCAACAAGCACTCTTAAGTCGGTCTGGCGGAACACAAAAGATGAGTATGCAGAAAAGCACCTCATGCCCACTGTGAAGTATGGGGGAGAATTGGTGATGCTGTTGGTCTTTTTCTCTTCCATAGGCCCTGGGAACCTTGTTAGGGTGCATGGCATCATGAACACTTTGAAATACCAGGACATTTTAAATCAAAATCTGGTGGCCTCTGCCCGAAAGCTGAAGATGGGTCATCACTGAGTCTTTCAGCAAGATAATGACCCTAAACATGTGGCCAAATCTACACAGAAATGGTTCACCAGACACAGAATCAAGCTCCTCCCATGGCCATCTCAGTCCCCAGACCTCAACCCCATTGAAAACCTGTGGAGTGAGCTGAAGAGGAGGGTGCAGAGGAGAGGACCCAGGTCGCTGGATGATTTAGAGAGATTGTGCAAAGGAATGGTTGAAGATCCCTCTTTCTGTATTCTCCCATCTTGTATTTTCCCATCTTCCCATCTTCCCCAACATTATAGGAGAAGATTAAGTGCTGTCTTGTTGGCAAAAGGGGGTTGTACAAAGTATGAACATCAGGGGTGCTAATAATTGTAGCACACATGATTTGATGTAAAAGAATTATTTCTTAATGTGTGATTTTTTTCTCACTGATTAAATGCACTTGAATTAAAGATTGGATTTTCCTCTTTTTTTCATTGTGGTCCTATATTATTTAGAAAAAAACTGAATTTTTTAGAAGCTAAAGAACCCATCTTAACCAGGGGTGCCAATAATTATGGAGGGCGCTGTATTTGCGGGCATAGAATAATATGGCATTTCGAAGTTGTCACAAAAGGCTATTTATAATCAATATTCGTGATAAGAACCTGACCAAGAGATCAAATTATAATAACAAAGAAAGCAATATATGGATGTAGTGATATAATTAAGTTGTGAGGGACACCTTGTAGACTAATATGAAATAACAACAATTGCATCGAAGCTTACCTACTGTTATTCGGAAGCGTACATGTTCCTGTTGGCCTTTTTTCATCTTCCTCTGTTGCATAACTGAATATTTTGAGTCATGGACGTAATAGGCTACTAGTATTAGCCTGCATCCTCAGGTAATTTGATGGCAGATTAATCAATGAGTCTCACATCAGACCTTCAGTTGGCCTCTGTGTAAACCAACCAAAATATCAATTTGGATGTCACTTTGAGACCATTTCAGTTAACTGTTACTGATGTGCCCATGGGGGTTTTCAGTTGCTTAGTTACACACAAAACGGGCAGCTGAGCAGAAATGCGTTGAATCAATCACTGTCTGCCTTTTTTAAAAAATGGTGGGGGGAGGGGAGAGGGGCTATGAACAAAATCATCACAAAGAGGATTCATTACTATAACAGTCTGTGGAAGGGGGGGGTGATATCATGTGTTAGTGGCTTGAATCTCATGAGCCATATCAGGCCACTGCTGAATTTTACTTCACTTATAAAACAGTAACAGTACTAATGTGAGATTAGCTGGAAATGAACACATGCAGTGCCTTTTAAAGGTCTGGAGTCATGAGAAATGTTGATTTTTTCTTTTTAATTTTAAAGAAATTGATATGTTTAATGGCCAATGTGACATCACATTGAAGAGAGAATAAACCTTAGATGCTGAAATTGCCATAAATTACTATTACTGTTTGTCTGGAGCGATTGTTTTTCTGTTTTTCCATGTCATTGCAAAGCCATTACTCGAGGATACTAAAGGCCGAGTGTGTCTCCTCAGCATCAAGTAATCATTTTAATCTCTTAATTTAGTTCAAGAGAAACCACTCTCATCATAAAACGTGGCAGAAGCTAAAAATATCTTTTTTTTAGATTCCAGGCTATTGATTGCACATTTATAAACCATTTTAAATCTCCATCACAATTTGAGAAATGGCTAAAAAGAAAATGCTTTCTTCTGTGAGATGGCCAGGACACTGAAGACTTCGTGCAAAGATACCGCCTATTGACTTGATGAAAATACAACCTGTTTCTTACCAGAACGGACAGAGAAAAGTAAGGCCAAGATGCAGAAATGTGCAGTGGGGTGCAAAAATTTGGGTTACAAAGTTAAACATGTCACCTTTCTCCAAATTTAAAAGCAAGGTTTCTTTTTATTTTAATTTTTCTGAGTTTTTAAATGATGAGAAAGGGAAAAGGGCCCTGTGCAAAAGTTTTGGACCCTTTTGGATTATTCTCTGTTACCTTTTAAGAAGATGATTACTAAGGCCTAGACCCAGGTGATTTACTCATTAGGGCTTCAGTGAGTCAGGTGAATGTCATTCCAGGGTTGAACTGTAGATTCTGAAGTAATTCCATGCCTTCTAAAGTATCCGACTGTGGTGGCTGTTGTGTCTGGTGTTAAAAACCATGTGTTCCTCTAAACAGTTGTCCACGGATGTAAAAATCAAGATAATTCACTTCCACCAACAACAAGGGGGTTACAAAAAACTCTTGCAATGTTTCAAACTAACTATTTCTACTGTCAGAAACATCATAAGAAAATGGAAAATAAATGGAACAATTGAAGTCAAGGCAAACTCGGGAAAACAAGAAAAATTTCAGATAGAATGGACCAAGATCTGGTGAGAAATGCTCAGAAGAATACACACATCACTGCAAAAGAGCTGCAAAAAAGAGTAACAGACTCAGGTCTAGTTGTTCACAGGACAACGATACAGTGTACCTTAAACAACAAAGACCTACATGGCAGAGTTGCAAGAAAGAAGCCTTTCTTACGACCTCAACATAAAATTAAGTGTCTGAAGAATGCAAAAGAAAACCTTGAGAAACCTCAAGCCTATTGGAACAGTGTGCTTTGGACTGACAAAAACCAAAATTTAACTTTTTGGCTACAACCAAAGAAGGTCTGTCTGGAGAAAGACGGGTGAAGGATTTGTAGAGAAGAATATGTTGCCAACTGTTAAGCATGGAGGTGGATCCATTATGCTTTGGAGTTGTGTAGCTGCTGGGGGCCACAGGCAATATAGTGCGGGTGGAAGGAGAAGTGGATTCCACCAAATATCAAGACATTCTAGAGGCTAGTGGTCAAAGCTCAGTCCAGAAATTGAAGCTGAAGAGACGTTGGGTAATCCAGCAAGACAATGACCCGAAGCTCACCTCAAAATCCACATGAAGCACCTCCAGGAAAGATGGATGAAGGTTTTGGAGTGGCCATCACAATCCCCAGACTTGAATATTATTGAAAATCTGTGGAGAGACTTCAAACATGCTGTGCATGCAAGAAGGGCGAAGAATATTTCCGAGCTAGAGGTGTACTGTCAGGAAGAATGGGGAAAAATTCCAAAGAAGAGAATTGAAAGACCCCTAGCTGGCTACAGGAAGAGTTTGCAGGCTGTTCTAGCTGCTCGAGGGGGAGTTGCAAAGTACTAGCTGACAGGGTTCCCAAACTTTTGCACAAGGCCTTTTTCCTTGTTCTATTATTATGAAAATAAAAAGTTAAAAATGAAAATGATTCTTGCTTTAAAAATGTGATAATATGTGTCCTGTTTAACTTTGTAGCATTTAGTGTTCAAGTTTGCTTTCAATCACATGGAGATTAATTCTTACAGACATTTGAACCAGAGGTGCCCAAATTTTTGCACCCCACAGCACTAGTAGATAATTACATCAGATTCTCTAGGTCAGCGTTCCTCAATTCTTTTCTTGAGCACCAGTGGTCCTGCATGTTATAGATCTCTCCCTGATCCAGTGCAGGTAATTATAATGATTCCACTCATTATAAAGCAGCATTTGGGGTTGGTAATGACCTGGGGTGCGTTTACCAAAAGCATAGTTGCTAACTAAGTTAGCAATTTACATAGCTCACCCATTCAAAGTCACTGGTTCCAACTTCGTGAGTTAGCATCTGGTTTCAGGAAATGGACCTTTGATCATTTGAATCGCCTGTAGTGGAGCAGGGAGAGGTGTAAAACATGCAGGACAAGTGCTACTCCTGGGGAGGTTTGGGAAACAAGCCCTAGGTTGTTATACAGACGCCTCACATGTCCTCAGCTGGGAGCTTCATCAAAAATAATCAGCTAAAGATCAACATCTGCTACAGTAAACTGATCACTTTGGGATGCAAGTCCTGTAGGTTTTTTTGGCCATGTAACCAGTACAATGTTTGGTTTATTTTCCTCGTTCTCTTCTTGTTTGTTGGTTTCAGATGTGGCTTGATTTTTTAAACTCCGGTAGTCTTGACAGCATCGCAGAGTCCTCTGTATTGTTTTGAAGGCACTGTTCAATGAAGCTGCCAGCTAAGGTCCGATCAGATTCTGCACAGGGGCTTTTCTTTCAAGGAGGCCGTGCACATACGTGCATGAAATACTCTGTTTCCTGGCAGTCTCATGCAAAGGGTAGCTTTCAACTCTCAGAGCAACATCTGAGGAACTATAAGAGAATAATTCTTTATGCGCATTTTTATACCAAAAATGAAACTTAATGAATGCCAGGGTTCAGATACTGTAACAACTGACTTGAAGATATTTTAGAGTCTGTTGCCCATGGCACAGTGGCAGTGGTTTTTTTATCACAAAAATAAAATGGCACATTAGCGCAATTGGATGAGGATGGGGTGACTGAAGTGTTGTTATAAGGCTTGAGTAAAACGGCTGTTGAAAATGGGTTTTGTATTTCTATGACGACACTGACAATGACAATTATTTAAAACCATAATTAGAATCTGTGAAACTATCAACTTGTTCTATTCATTTATTAAAATAAAAGCCAATAAAATGCTGAAAGGCTCAATTTATCTCTGCCATAACAGCTTTAACTTTGGTATTATTAACAGATCTGTACTCAATATTTTCAGATACATGTTTGAAATCTATGTGATGAGAATGCAAATGAACACATCCCATGATAACACTGAGTTTGGAAATTGTAAATACTTGCCTGCCATTAGTATCTAAAAATCAAAGCACTGGGATAAGAGATTTGACAGATAAACTTTGCACCCTTTACAGTCTACTCTATACAAAGGAGGGCAAGTTGAAACGTCTATATCTGGCAGGCAGCCCGAGTCTGATTCTGGGAAAGGCTCGGCAATATACTGCACATGAGCTCTCTGTCTATGGACTTGGCTACTCCGACCCACGAGAACATGGCATTATGGCATCAGTGTTTTTGCAAAGTGTTGAATCCATCAATAGTGTAAGTAGAGGGCACTCAGTAGAGCACATACCTCCGCCATGCAATATATGTTTTTTTTTGGTGACAGAATATGTTCCGAATCACTTCCAAAATTAAATCTACTCTTTCTTGAACTATCACCTATCATTCTGCCAAATTTCCTGCCAGACAGTTCTTAACTTTTTGAGTTAACCAGTCAGAAATATCACACGGATCCACGTTAGACAGATATGTTTTCATTCTTCTGGATCCAGAATCCAGAGTATAATCCAGAGTATTGTGCCAAACCGTTCATAAACTTTTGAGTCATCCTGGTGACAAACAGATAGACAGACAGACAGACAGACAGACTGATAGGAGTGAAAATTACCTCCTGGGCAGAAGTCATGAGTCACGGAATGGCACTCAGGATCAGGAACAGTCAAAGTCACTATAGGCTCTTCCACAATTCAGTCTCTGATACAGCACAGGAGATCCACACCCAGTTACTTCCTCATGTGTCTTGAGATGATGGGATAGTGATCAGATAGCTAGCTAAAAGGTCAAGTGTAAATAGGTCGCATTTTATCTTACATTGGATTCATATTGGATTTCTCAAACCACCACAGGTGGAGACTTAAGACCAATTGCGGCGGCTAAATGATCAAATATAAATGGCTCTTTCAACAGAAGCAGCAGTGGGCGAACAAGACTTTCTATTTTCCCCTGCTATAGCCAGTTTTCAGCTATAATTCTGGTAATGTGCCCCAGTGCCCAAGGCACTGCTGATCGGATTTGTATCTGTCTAGCGAAGACACACTAATGTAGTTACGTGTTATGGAATTAGGATAAGTCATATGCGGTGTCACAACCCTCGTTTGTCCCTCCATAATTTTCTCCTCCCCCTTTCCAGCAACCTGTGCGTGTTTTGACGGTCTGGTACTTGTAACTGATTTATCGTCTTGTCTTTTTTCCCATACCCAGGTGCAGCACATAATGTGCCCCACTCCTTGTGTGTGTGGTCTGTGTATGAGCCTATTTGCTTATGTTTTGTCTAGCAGAGTTGCTGGATTGTAATGCTTCGTTCCTACTAGAGCCTACCAGTTAGCTTAACTTCTCGTATTAAGCAAAGCTCTTCCAGTATTTATTGCTACTTTAATGATAGAGAAATACGTTTTTACTCTTCGTAGTTTTATTAATGGGAACAAATGCCCAAACCTTAATATCAGTCTGCAGGAATTGGACCACGTACGTGATAATTATCCATTCCAGTCTGTCCCTCTCAGCCAGTTAACATAACATAACATAACATGAATGGCAAGAACAGGCCGTTCAGCCCAACTACGCTCGCCAGTTTCTTTATACTATTGTGAATATATACCCCTTCAGATACTCTGTGACTCAATGGTATCTAGCTTTAAGTCAAGCCTGCTCTTGAGAACCCCCTAGGTCTCTGCCTCAACAATATGGTCAGGCAAACTATTCCACATTGAAATTACTCTTTGGGTGAAGAAATATTTCCGAATATCAGTGCTGAATTTACCTTTGGTCAACTTCCATTTGTGACCCCGAGTTCTACTCACAACACTTGGTGGAAGGAATCCTACATAATTCACTTTGTTAATCCCTTTAACATATTTAAAGACCTCAATCAAATCACCCCTTAGTCTCCTTTTCCTAAGACTAAAGAGATTAAGGATCTTCCGCCTCTTTTCATACGTTTCATCTTTTATACCTGGAATAAGCTTAGTGGCTCTTCTCTGAACTTTATCTAGAGCCTCTATATCTTTCTTAAAGTATAATTTAAATTAATTAAGAATGCCTCCCAAGCCGTCGGACTCCAAGATAGGGCCTTTGTTCCTGCTAAACCCTTTGGGCTTGTTGTTAAGTGGTCCTGCTTCCGTGAGGTGAAATCATCACCTGGCTTCTGCCCCACTGTGGCCACACTGGCTTGGCGTGGACACGCCATCATCTCTCTCTAGTTAACCCCAGCGAATATCAACTGCCAATCTCACAGTTCAAGACTTCGGCCTCGCCTCTCCAATTACCGCATTCCGATTAACATACTAATCTTTGGATTGTACCCCGTATTGGCATCTGGTTCCATGACTGGATCATAACCTGCGGATGATATGCAGACAGAAGACATAAGAAATGACAAGTGTAATTGGGGCCCTACAGTCCAATCCTAGATGACCACTGCGCTGCTGGTTTAAGGTGTGTTTCAGCTCCAAGGATTCATTTTAGCCATGTACTGGCAAAGCAATCCACACACCTGATTCTCAAGGTCATAATTGGACTCTGGCAGAAAGCCAAGCAGAAAATTTTGCTGGTGCTACCAGTCTCACATATAACTGATGAGAAGTGTGGGAGTTCAATGTGTTTAACCCCATAAAATCTATGGACCCATATAGATGTGTCAAATTTAGCTGCTGTTTTAAAACCAGCTGAACTTCAGGCCTATTTTTAATTCTTATGGAGATCCCAAGATTCTCAATGATCTTAAACATGTCCTGCTGAATGAAAGAGAAATGCATATAACATGTATGTATGCAATCTAGATATTTTCTATTTGATGTTGTGCAGTGGCCATAAAAACATGGCTTCCTGGGTTTGAATATTTTTGTCTGCAAAGTGCCCTCCATAATTATTGGTTAAGATGTGTTAAAAGCCTTAAAATAAATTCAATTTTCATTGCAGAAGCATACTCTCAGACTGAAATTTGTAGTAAAATGTAACCTTCACCTCAAGTGAATTTTAAGGGGGGGGGAAAAAAATCCCTGACTAAGAAATAATTATTTTTCATAAATTCACCTGATCCAGAATTATTGGTACCCCTAACAATTCCTAGGAAATAAATGTAATTGAAGTATTTCTGTCATTTCTTCAGTAGTTACAAAATTGATCAGTATCTCGGACCATTTAATTAGTAATTCATCACTTCCTGTTTCCCTGGGGTATAAATATGACGTGACACAGAGGCCATTTCTCTTATCCATTCTTCAACATGGGAAAGACAAAGGAACACACCATTCAAGTAAAGCAGATGTGTGTAGACCCTCACAAGTCAGGCAATGGCTACAAGAAAATAGCCACTCGCTGCACCTGCCCATATCTACTGTCAGAGGAATCATTAAGAAGTTTAAAACAACTGGAACAGTGGTAAACAAGCCTGGACGAGGACGCTAGGTTATTTTGCCACCACACAGAGTGAGGAGGATGGTAAAAGAAATAAAAAGTTCTCCAAAGCTCACTGTTACAGAATTTCAACAAATGGTGGCATCTTGGGGTCACAAAGTCTCCAAAACAGCCATCAGACGCTATCTACATGCCAAGAAGCTGTTTGGGAGACATGCACAGAAAAAACCTTTTCTCAGTCACAGTAATAATTGCAAACGTCTGGAGTTCACTAAGCGGTTCTGGGACTTCAACTGGGACCGTGTGTCAGATGAGACCAAGAAAGCTTTTTGGCAACAAACACTCTTAAGTGGGTCTGGCGGAACACAAAGGATGATTATGCAGAAAAGCACCTCATGCCCACTGTGAAGTATGGGGGAGGATCGGTGATGCTGTGGGCCTGTTTCTCTTCCAGAGGCCCTGGGAACCTTGTTAGGGTGTATGGCATCATGAATGCTTTGAAATACCAGGACATTTTAAATCAAAATCTGGTGGCTTCTGCCCAAAAACTGATGTTGGGTCGTCACTGGGTCTTTCAGCAAGATAATGACCCTAAATATGTGGCCAAATCTACACAGAAATGGTTCACCAGACACAGAATCAAGCTCTTCCCATGGCCATCTCAGTCCCCAGTCCTCAACCCCATTGAAAACCTGTGGAGTGAGCTGAGGAGGAGAGTGCAGAGGAGAGGACCCAGGTCGCTGGATGATTTAGAGAGATTGTGCAAAGAGGATTGGTTGAAGATCCCTCTTTCTGTATTCTCCCATCTTGTGAAACATTATAGGAGAAGATTAAGTGCTGTTTTGTTGGCAAAAGGGGGTTGTACAAAGTATTAACATCGGGGGTGCTAATATTTGTGGCACCCATTATTTGATGTAAAAGAATTATTTCTTAATGAGTGATTTTTTTCCCACTGAATAAATGCACTTGAATTAAAGGTTGGATTTTCCTCTTTTTTTCATTGTGGTCCTATATTATTAAGAAAAAACTTAATTTATTAGAAGCTAAAGAACACAGCTTAACCATGGGTGCCAATAATTATGGAGGGCGCTGTATAAGTGTGATGTAGTTTCAGGTAAACTCTACATCCAGCAAATACAGAATATGCATGTGACACTGTCCTGCAATGTGAAAAAAAGCTTTTTCTGACTTAAAACTTAAGTGAGATATAATAAGAGTCCTTCTTCTTTAAACAGGCGACCCAGACCATTTTTTGAGGTTTAAAGGTGTCATTTTTATCAGTAGAGGGCAGGCTCTGTCTCTCTCCATCATCCAATGAGGCTGCCAAACCTGCTTCATTTGTGTTGGGAGGGTGAGTTCTATTGCATATGAGAAAGTCTGTCATATAAAACATGTTGCTAGGATATTTCCCATCAGAAATGTGTTGTATGTAGGGGAAACATTTCGATGTATTAAACACTGAACATGGGGGGGGGGGGGGGGGTGAAAACATTCAGTGGGGAGAGTATTTTGTGACAATGCAGACTGATAACTGTAGTCAATCAAACTAATTACAAACCAGCAACTTTGGAATACCATTATAACTCTTTGCATGAAGATAGATTTAAGGCCGGTCTGACGGATATTCAACCGCTAATTGTGATGGGATGCAACTCGAGATCCATCATTCTGCACTACGTAGAAGTGCCATGTGCTATTCTTGCACTTTCTGCCAATTATTCTAGAAGATTTCTCTTCCTGACTTCTTAAAGATTGTATTCCTCAACTCGAGATGTATAAACGTTCTCTTTCATCAAATACCTTTAACATTTAAACAAAGGTCACAAGAACAGTAAAAGTATCTGTTCTCTAACAGAACGAGACCCTTGTTTAAAGAATGTGCTCGATTAATTCAATCTGAGATAACTCAACGGTTCGCTGGCACCTCCAGCAAAAATAAACACTTAAATGAGAAAAAAAAATCCTTCACGTTTGAGCTTATGCAGTGTAGTTTTTTGTCTACATACTACACAAGTACATCCCTATAGGAGGTTGCCTTCAAAAGAGGCCTTATATATGCATATTGGCCAGAGTTTGTCAGTTAAAAGCTTTTCATTTGGGGAAAATAAATAAATGGTGGGCTTTAAAGGGTTAAAGATGAATTACTTCAAAATTGTAATTCTTTCATGATGTCATTCAAAACAAATGCAAAAATATACTCAGTTACTTCTTAAATTACCATTGTATCGTAACCCTTGAAAATCATGATAGTGTAAATTATGTTCATGTTTCTAATGGGTTTAGTCACACAACGATGTTCTCGAATCAGGACTGACTAACCCTGATTCACCCGTCAGAAGCAAACACAAATACTCAGATTACACTGGTGGGCGCTGAGCTGAAAATAGACATTCGTGCTCATGAAATGAGGCAATTTGATGACAACATAGCAAATATTTATTACAAAAAACAGGTGCATACATTTCCAAATAAATAGCATTCCTCAAATTTTCAATCCAGTACATGTTAGATATTACAGAATGGAAAATGCTGTCCAGTATACTGAAACGTTCGCAATTCAAATTTTTTAAAAAGACAATTTTGTCGAAATTTTAAAAAACATAGCATAATACAAAGCTTAACTTAATGCTGTTCTTCGGGAGACCTATTCTTCTCCTTCAGTAAAAAGACATTTCTTTTTCTCCTTAGAATCGGAGTAGACTGGACTAGGCTCTCGTGATTCATGCTGTAAATAGCATTTTAACCATTCATCAATTTCACTGAGCTGATTATTTTAACACTGTCCATTGAGCCCCAAAGCAGGGATATGTTGCAGTCACTCATAAAGCAGCTTCCCCCCTCGAGTCCGTACTTCCCAGTCAAGCCCGAAGTAGTCAGCGATTCAACACACTCTCACAGGAAAGACATTTCTCCTCCAGTGCGCATCGTTACATCATGTAGCATGACATCAAAGCAAGGTCTCTGATATCTCCATCTGTTATGTATTCTGAATGACAAAGAAAGTTACTTTAGTAAGTACCCTGTAAATCTAATTACAAGCTTACCCGTCAAAGAATAATTACATGGCATTCAAAATGTCAGTATATGAAAGGAATCAGCAATTAAGATATTGGCGATTTGCGAACAGTCCTCGCTTAACGGTAAACGACGCAAACTCAGACTATATTAGCCTACTACTGGCCAATAGCATGGCCAAACATGTAATGCATGTTCAATGCGTCGCATCATCGTAGCCTAATTATAGCCTAAAGCGTTATTCAATGCCGACGCTTTAATTAGCCACACACTACTCTTCATCATAGCAACGGTATCACTGTCGCTATGTCGATGGCTGTCAGAGCGCTTTGAGTCGCGGCAGGTGACTCACCACTTCCGCCACGCCGCGATTCTCGCTCGATATTCCCGGTAAGTCTCCGGCAGAAACGCTTCATAGATCGCCAGAGTTTGCCTTTCCGTGTTCGAGGAGGGGTCTCACTCCCATCCACTCCCCGGTTTTTTTCAACATCCTCACTGTCCTCGTCTTCACTCTCCGTATCCTCAGCTGAACCAGTATCGAGTTCTCCAACCGCCAAGATGCGCCCGAGTACACCTTCGTCTAATTGCAGCGCCTGTCGCACCCCTTCGATAGCGGGAACAGAACAGGAGCAACGGCACAGTGGACAGACGATTATAACGTCTCCGGGACGAACGACGGTTTGGGGTGTCGAAGGCCGGGACAAAGTTACTAGGCACTTCTCGCAAAACGTATGCCCGCAGCTCAGTTTTCTCGGAGAGCGTCGACCCGCATTGTATAGTCTGAGGCAAACCCCGCACTCCAATTCTGAACACATTTTGCCAGCCTCCCTTCCCGAAACCGACTTCTGTGCTGCCGCAGATTCCTTTATAGTCGAAAATTCTGTTGCCTGATTTATATAGCCTACTGTACTGCGCTCTATTAGGGGTGGGGCTGAGGAGGGAATTCAGTGCGGGACATGCCCAAAACCCTCGCCGACACACTCACAAAACCGATGTCGTCACCGCTAGTGCAGCCTGCCCGTCTCGAACGTTGCTCAACCCCATTACGCCCAGTCCAGCATTTGGTTGTCTGAAGGCAGAATTTGACGAGTTAATTAGTGAAGTCGGCCTCTCGTCCCACACTGTTAGATTTTCACATAGAGATGTTTTTCATCTCTCAAAATTTCATTTAAAAATCGTCGTTTTGACACATGCCGATTGTCCGTGCAGGATTTGATTTTGCGGTTAGATGTTAGATATGAAGGGAAATTCAGCCAGACAGGGAGAAATATTAATTTGACAACACCCGCTTCTTTTTCTGACTGAAAGGTTAGTATATGTCCATTGAAACAAGCTGTCTAGTTTTCTTAAGCTTCAAAGATATCTAATTAAATCAATGTCCTATAGTAAGACAGAATACTAGAAATAAATCCTGTCCTTCGATCAAAAATGTTCTCCACCTTGACAACTTATTAATGACTCTCTTCAAAGAGACGAAAAATCAACAATAGTTCTAGAGATCTTTGACGAGACTATTTATTTATTTATTTATTTATTTGGTTTACCTGGAATGCCCTAGAACATTTGCCGAAAATAGAATGGCAACCATAATACTTGCTGTGGAAATGTCTGTATCTGATTACCAACCTAACAAACCGCCTATATCCTATAAGAGAGAAGTCTTTGGCTGAAGTCAGAATAAAAGATCATAAAAGCGCAAATTTATTTGTCTGGATGGCACGTTTACTTGGCACACATTTTTATCAAACGAAGATAACAATTTCCATTGGATTAAATGATCCGTAAAATGGAAAATAATTGTACTTGGTTCAGTTCAGCTGCGCAGTCCTCTGTATTTCGTAGCCAAGTAAGAGCTGAATTGGAAGACCGGCTTCATTGGCCGTCAGACCTCTACTTTCTCTCTTCACCGTTTGTATCACGAAGCTTCTGCTGTTTTCTACAAAACTGACCTGCTTTACACCGTTATCGCCCACTGGTTCTGCCATTGTGCCCTGCTCCCCTTCACAGGCCCACTCGACCTCCTCACCTTACTCTCCGTTTTTTTTTTTTTTTTCGCGATTAGCTCTGTTCACCCGTCAATCATTGCAGAGTCCATTTCAGAGGGTTCGCCCGCTCAAAACAGTCGATTCTTTTGAGGGGAGCAAATGGCAGGCAGGAAATTGGCTGGGCATTATAGATTTTAAGGGGGTTTTATGCTGTAAAGTTTGTAAACCTCCATCTTGGACATGCAAGAATATAATTATTTGGCAAAAACGGAATTAATGTGGAACCTTAAAATGAACACAGTGAATTTGTAATGAGTAAAATTCAAAACTGTTGGGACAGAAGTTCCAGTGAAACAAAAAAAAAAAATGCAGTCTCTAGAGACAAGGCGGTTTTTATTGGTACGGCAGTCGATTTGAAGGGATTAGGATAAGGATTAGGGATTATGGTTACGGGAAGGGTTAGGTTAGGAGTCAGGGTTAGGGTCAGGGTCAGGTTTAGGTGAGGGCAGGGCTTGAAATTGGGACTGCCATACTGCATTGAAATGCATTGGAAAACTGCCTTACCCGTAGCAACTGCCAAAAAAAAAAAAAGTTTTTCCATCCATGCGTAATTTACATTATTTAACCTGCTGGCTCCTGGTCTGGTCGTGGGTGAGTGAAGGGTGTCAGGACGCTTGTAGAAACAGGAAACACCGTGGGCAGTTTATCACTCAGTCACCAGGATCACACTCCATTCACTCATACTCATGCATATGGGGAATTTTATTTAGCCTATCATGCCGGTGTTTCGGTCTGAGGGAAGAAGCCGGAATACCGGCTGGGTACCCACATCAACACAAGTGGAACATGCAAACCCTGCACAGAAAGGCCCCAGGCTGGGTTTGAAAATACGACTCTCTTGCTGTGAGGCCACAGTGATAAGCTGGTTTTTCTTTGAATTCTTTTTAACTGATATCGTCAATTCTCTTGAACTGCGCATAAAAGAGATTCTATAATGCTTAGCTAATAAGGGTATAGGATTTGTGTGGACACTTTCTTAGAGAGTAGACTCGAAGTTCAAAAGCAGAAAACACTCTATGTCAGCTTTTCAGCTTGTCTTAGGGATAAGCTCCCGGGTGTGCCTCTGGTTTCAAATGAGAAGTTGGGAACATTTTATTCCTGAACTTGCTGAGTGCTCAGTGCTATTTATTTGATGGAACTTACTCCCAAGAACATGATTAAGATCTTTCTGCTGTCTTTTTTTTCCTTCCAGGAAATGTGTTAACTGGACACGTTTTTTTTGCACATGTATGCGGAGTCAGTCATCCACTACTAAACTATGTTTGCTAATATCGCATCTTGTTTTGCAAGTGCCCAAATTCTGGCCTTTTTCTCAGAAAATCGCAAATTTGTGATGCTGATCTGAGCTGGATGTACTGCAGATTGCATGACTCCAGGACTTAAAAAAGCATTAACTTTTCTCTCTCTCTGTGTAGTTCGTCCCTCCGGCTACCTACCTCATCGATGACGTAGAGAAAAAACCAGATCATGCCTCTCCGTCATGGTAAGTTGGGTTCAACATCCGGTCATGGCAAAACAAAGCACGTAGTGCTTTAACCAATTCAGATCCATATAATTTGAGTGAAAATGGTTACTTCCTGTTGTGCTGTTGGCTTTGAAAATGATTCAGACCGTGCAGAAATATGTTTTTTCTATTCTCTCTAAAGCTGTAGCTTTGCTGATATTTATGCTTAAATATTTGAGTTTTTAAATTATCAGATTTGGGCCCTCCTCATATCCTACACTGTACAGCGGATCAAAGCTCTGTCCCCTCTGAGAACATTGACTTCTGCCGTTATGCGTTCCTCAAGGGCATCCTGGTCCCTAGGTGGAGTAACGTACACTTTTGACTTAAGATGACCCCACAAGAAAAAGTCAAGAGAGGTTAAGTCCGGTGAACTCGGGGGGCCATTCCACGTCGCGGTGCAGGGCAATCACTCTAAGGCAGTCTGTTGCAATCCACCGTTGGTGGGGTGGGCCACCATCCTGTGCCCACCATGATCGCTGTAATCAGCCATTTCTGTTGCACCATTCTGGAGACATCCATTCATCGATTACATAACATGACATAACAGGACTGTTAGCCACCTGGGGGGTAAAGGGTTAAAGCAATTTCTTGTAATTTTTTTGGACGCTTAAGGGCATACCTAACGCTGCTTCTCATAGTCTCAGATCCTGTTTTCATCCCAGCACTTTTATACGCAAAACAGATGTATCGCAATTTACGTAACTAGCATGTGCTCACTCATGTTGAGTATGTGCAATTGCACACAAAAGCACTGAACAATTGTCTATCAACCTATTAAAGGGATTTTCAAAAAATTATAGCGTATTAATTTTAGGGCAATTTTTCAAAGTGGGACATGTTTTTGTGTCGCATGCGAAGCATAGCGGCACATAGGGATCACTTTTTCCAGCGTCTGTCTGTCCGTCTGTCTGTCCGGTAGTCACACTTTCAGTTGGTAGTCACACGCAGGCGACACATGTGTTCACCTGAACACTCTAGTTTTATACACCCTGTACACCTTTGTTAAGAGCACTCTATTTTGTTTCTAGTTCTTTTATTACCATTGGTGGTTTATATTTCTGCTATCAGCACTTTAATTAATGTTGTTGTAATGTTGTTTAATTAATAAAATTCATGTCTTTCATTCTCCTGGTGTTCCTGCGTCCTCCTCAGGGCACCAGACTTTACAGTGTGAAAGTCACATGCTTTCATGGTGCTGCTACTCATTTGACTGTGAAATCACTTCATAATACTGAGAGGGATCCATGTTAAATGAATGACTGTGGCAATGAATGGCATTCTACAGCTGTCCTTAGCTTGCATGTGTGTGGGAGTGGGGGGCTTGGCTAATATTATGTCGTAAACTTTGAACCCATCTCTGTATTTATGTTTCCAGAAGAGTGTGAATTATTTCCAACATCGGTGAATAATTGTAGCATGAAATGTTTAGAAGGGTGGGTATTCTAAACCTTTGTAATGGCAGTTACTCATGACTCTTTTGGCTGTAGAAATTTAATCGCATATGACGTACATTTAGTTTAATGTATACACGGCAGGCCAAAATATTACAGACTCTCTGCATTTTTCAGAACTTGGCTGGTCTTCCTCTTCTTAAAGTTAATCTTGAACAACAAAGGCACTCAAAATGCCTAAGGGACACTTGTATCGACTAAAAATGTTGCTTGCTAACAACTGTACTTCCTGAAATTCAACTTGACTTGCTGTCGGGTTATCGTTACCGGACAGTTGGAGAAGTGTGCCTGTCAAGTTCAAAAGAACTCTTGAAGGAAGTCTTGAAAGCCCGGAATGAGTGACCAGGAAGTTCTCCTTAAATTGTTGTAAAGAATGCTGAGCATATGTCAGGCTGTAATCAAGGCTAAGGGAGGGTACTTTTTCAGAAGTCATATTTGAAAATGTATATCTCTTAGCAAATCATTTTGCACATGTATAGGTAGGATATGTGTTTCTATTTTATTCTGTTTTTTGTTGTTGCTAAAAATATACTTTAAGCTAAGAAAAAACAGCCAAATTCTGAAAAATGCAGAGTGTTTTGTAATATTTTGGCCTGTAGTGTATAAATAAATCACTAATATAGATCTTCCCTGAGTCACTGGCTCAGGGAAGATCTATGTTAAGTGAAATACCGTATATTCAACTGTCAATTGTGATATGGTTGGTTTGAATAGCCTTACAAGACTTTGGTGTGCTGAATGCTAAAGTATGATTTTTTAATGTTATTTACCAAATTTGATCTGATTGACATTGGGGATTTATCCCTGATTCAACGAAGAAGAGTGTATGATAGTTTCTTTAAAAATATGCAGTTTGTGTTTCTATAATTGAAAATGAAATAAAACATATTCATAAAAGTATATTGCCTAAAGTAATCACGTGACTGTTTTCCTTTCACAGTGTTCTTGAAACAATGAAGGTCTTGTCAGTGCAGTGCATTTACCGAGCATTGGCAAAGATATGTGCATGAGAAACCGTCTCTGTGTCTGATTTACTTATTTGTGTATTTAATTTTATTTTCTTTATGTTTTGATATCTGTGTGTCATTGTCCTTGTATGAGACCTTTGTGTGTCCTTTTTATTTATGCTGCCCTCATGACCCGGTCACTCCTGTAAAAGAGATTTTAAGTCTCACTGAGTCTAACCTGGTTAAATAAAGGTTTAATTTTTAAAAAATGTTAATAGGTATAACAACCTGGTCTGAACCAAGACACAAGATATTATACCTCCAACGTAATTATTATCCCTCGACTTCAGTTTCAGTAGCAGAATGCTGGGCTGCTCACTATGTGCTTACACTGCAGCAAGGTCACATGATTAGATCGTACTATATTGCAAGCCCAGTCTCATTCTGACTCGTCATACGAATAGTGACGCTACCTGACCAAGTGTCGATAGAGGACACCTAAGAACGCTGATGGCATCCTTATTGAACGCCAATTTAAAACTAATCTTACCCCCTAACCCCTGACCGTTGACCCGAACCTTAACCTTAAGCGTCAAATAAAGACGTCAATAGCTTTCCTTTGTATTGTATATCAGCGCTTGGTCAGCCGGCGTCACTATATGATGAGTCGGGATGAGAATGTGTTGATATTGCGGATATCGCTCAGTACCTCGCAGAAAATGGGACCTTTCTAATACTGTGGTGAATTAAATAACCACAGTTGCTTGTTGATAGATGCTTTGTGTATTTTGTTTGACAACATGGAAGGTGGGAATGAGTGGCAGAGAGGATTCATGAACCTGGGAATAGACTCTCTCAACCTAAATGGTCCTGGAGGGCTTTTTGAGTCACATTCGGTGGAGGAGGCCTGTAGAAGGTAGTCCCTGTCCTGGTAACCCACGCTCTATGGTGGGAATAACGTCTGGGTAACCCTGCTCAACCCCCTGGGCTTACATGCAATCTGGGAATGAATTTAGGGGAGGGATTGTGTGAGGGAGAAAAAGAGAGCAAGAGGAGAGCGAGAAAGCGAGAGAGTAGTCATGAGAGACGGCTGAACAGAAAGAGTGATGTTGATTTAAATGGAGACCCACAGCCAAAAAGTGGTGGAGTCAGTATCACAGCTGCTTGTGTTATATTGGCGTCTAATATAACGGAGAAGCAGGTGATGGAATTGTGGCTGAGGATTTTAGGGGTCCAGAGGGACACTGAAGATCACTGAGGCTACAGACGCTACTGACCGGGGGTAAGAACGTCTGACTTTGTTCTTGTGTCGTATGTTGAATTCCATTTCAGTGTCATTATTTTGTGTCTGTGAGCATGTATGTGTATGCAGCAGGAGTGTATACGTGCACACGTGCATGTGTGTGTTTGTGTATGCAGTGTGCGTGTGTGTATGTGTGTGTGTTTGTCCTATATTTCATCTCCATGTATACTCACACACGCACACATACACACACACACACACACACACACACAATCACACACACACGCGTGCGTGCACACACAAAATATCCTTGATGTTAAATATAACATTGATGGCCCATGAGGCTTTGGAATTGCATTAAATTCAAATATATGAATTCTACAGTCAATGGCTTTGTTTTTGTTGGATTGACAGAAGTTTGCATTTGGTTGGTGTTCGTGTTTTTTTTTTATGTTTGCATGGTATTCCTGGGTCAACAAATTGACGTATCTTGTGTTGTGTTTGTGATATCCTGATGTCTTTATGTCTTTGGTCTCCAATCTGCACAGCGTCCACAGGGAGTGGATTCACATTGCCAGGCAACGACCCTCAGGTTAGTGTTACCGTTTCTGTGTCAGTAGTTCCCTGGGACTGCCAGTCATCACAAACAAGCAACAGAGCTCTTTATACGGGTCATATTTGCAGTTGAGTCTATGGTAATGTGCTTAAATATGAATGATTATTACTCATCAATCTGATAAATTTAGTTATCAAGTCACTGTCATCTTGATGCAGGGCTGTTTTACTTTTCCGCTGCATCAATCTCAACTGACGTTTCGGGCCAGATACTGTATTCATGAAGTTCTGAAAACAGATTGTCGGCGAAGTGTAAATTTTCCCTTAAAGAACTGTGCTTTTCGCTACACAGTTGTGATGGATCCCATTTTAGTCACGCTTGATTGCGCACGTGCGTAATTAATTAGCTGCATTGCTGTCGTTACCAGCCCCATTCCATGAGAGCTACCATCCCGCAGGTTTTCACTCCAAACGTAATTTGGCGCACCTGATTCAACTAATTACCAGCTCAAGAGCATCTGTCACAGTGCAGTGAGGTAAGCTCTGTTCGGGTTGGAGTGAAAACCTACAGCACAGCAACGTCTGTATTGGATGTGCTTGAAGTGGAACACACTGAATACCAGAGGCCAACGGTGGGTAATTGGGTGGTTTGGAAACTGCTGATCTAAATTTACTGGAATAATATGGTTAACAACAAGAGAAGAAGACTGGCCATAAAATCACTCGGGGTGAGAAAAAAATGGAAGTCTATTCAAACTGCAGAGTGTGTTTGTTGCTCAGGGCAACCCTCGGAGCACAAACAGTCTCTAAAAGCATTAGGATTTTTATTTTAACCTGAAAGAACCCATGAAATTTTTAGCGCACTTAGCCAAATAAATAAATATTCCATCAACTTTGAGCCAATGCAGTGTAGCTTGTGTTTATGCTACATGCTAAATGAGCACATTGACAGAAACCAGAGTTGCCTTTCTACACAAGTTGCCTTTTTACACAAGCCTTCTACTTGTATTTTGGGTGCACATTTTTTTTCTGTTATAAAGCGTGTCATTTTGGGATCAGAAAAAAGACTAAATTCAAAAATGGTAGGCTTTAGGGGATTAATTGTGCGATGTTTGAAAATGTATTTAAAAAAGGGTAGCCGTGACACACTACTACCTGCCTAAGATGAAGGGGCAAAAACTTAAGTGCGTCAATAAGTTTCTCATAAGTGTGTGTTTAAATGATCCGAAGTACATTGGGTTTGTTATAAGTAACAGCACTGACGAACAAAGGGCAAGGACTGGGAAATAGAGAGACGGTCCCAGCATAATGCAGAGAAACAGAAAAGGCGTTTGGTAGGGCATAGCTGAAGAACAGAAGCCCGGTTCGCAGCAAACAGTTCAAGGTTCAATAACTGATTGGGAAAGTGCCCGGAAGAGTGGATTGCACACAGTTTTGCTTTGCCTATTGATTTTGCGTCACATCGTTAGGGTTTACTGTACCTTCAGACTGCAGGACAACAGCCTGTGAAAGAGAAGTGTGCATTGATTGAGAAGAGGAAGGGAAACTTATAACCCCAAAAAAGAAGAGGCTGGGACAGTATGTTTCATTAAAATTGATACTGAAGGCAATGATTTGTGAATTATTTTTGACCTGTAATATGTTGAAAACATTATCGTAATGCCATTCTTGATCTTTCACCACATAAATCTTGATGATTTTTCAAAATAAACAAATTTTAATTTTGATTCCTCAAACATTTCAAAACGTTGGGGCAGCAGATTAATTTTGGCCTTTTTTTTCCCAAATGGGCCTTAGGGTGTGCAACACTGTGGGGTCCTCATTGTCACCCTCTGCATTTCACAAAGTGCCACAAGCTCTAAAATGGGAGCAAGTCAGGACTGCAGGCAGGCCAGTCTAGCACCCGCTCTGTCTTTATACACAGCAATGCCTTTTTAATGCATGTAGAATGCAGTTTTGTTTGTCTTGTTGAAATATTCGTAGGTGTCCCTGGAAAGATGTCATCTTGATGGCAGCACATGTTGCTCCAAGATTTCAATGTACTTTTCAGTGCAAGAAGTGCAAGCTTCCCTTGCCAAGGGCACTGACACACCTTGAAACCATAACAGTAAATGATTTTCAGACATACTGCTGGTACCAATTTAGATGGTCTTTTTCCTCTATGGTCCAGAACAACCAGTGTCTATTTCCTTCAAAAAGACCTGTAATATTGAATCATCTGACAACACTACATGTATCCACAATGTGATGGCCCATTGCAGATGCCTTCAAGCCCAGAAATGTCAATGGTGCCTCTGGACCATGTTAACGTTTGTATTGTAGTACTGGACAAAGGTGTGCCAATGTAATCCTGAGCCCAAATGGTTATATCACTTATAAATACACTGAAACAATGCTGTCAAAGGACAACAGTAGGATATATCCATCAAATGTTAGCATTCTGGTATAGGCAAAATTTATGGTTCAGCCTGGTGCTGGCACTACAGGAGAGGGTATGGGGTTTGGAAAAGCAATAGGGAACTACTCTTGGCTCTAGGAATGTTCACAATGTCGCCCTTTTGCAATAATGGTTTGACCTATTTTTGAAAATGATACGTTTGGCCTAAGGGTGGTGCTACAGGAATGATTATTGTGTTTCTAGAACAATAAGATTGTTCTTTTGTGCACCAAGACATTCACAGTAAAGTTGATCTGATTCCCATCACAACAATTTGACTTGTTGTATTTGGAAATGCAGTTTCACATAATGGCGGCCATACAGTACAAGCAGTGGCGGTTCGTTGGCAGAAACACAGGGCCAGCAATAACCTCACCTTTCACTGGTTAATGACCTAAACCTCTCACAGTTTACTTCTCCCGATTAGCAACAGTTGCTCAGACTAATTGGTAGAACCGAGGAGAATCTAATTTATTTTTGAAAGCCTTGTTATACATTGCACTACGAAATTATGTGGCGTTTTTTTCCGCACATCAATGACTACGAAAAATATCAGTATGTCTCTGCGCTCGTGTACCTAGTGAAACGGCACGTATTTGCTTAAATTAGTTTGCAAGACACATTGAGCAATAAGCCATGAGGAACCGTTCGATAGTCTGAATGTAGTGACAGCTAAAGGGCCTTGTTAGGTACGATGCATAGCTGAGTGATGGCGAAAATAATTGCTGCCAAGTCAGCGAAAGTTTTGGATTTTTTGCATGTATGTTTCCATCTGAACAATGTTTTGTCAATTATATAAATGTTGGCAATAGGCATTTATTTTTTTATTATCATTTCTCATTATGGAAAATGGATTGGTCTTGGTCATTCAGTCGATAAATTGTTTGGCTGTTAATCAGGCGAGCTTGAATGAGAACAGTGAGGGGACAGTCGAGCAGTGAAGGGTAAGGTTACTGAAGCCCCTATGAACATGTGACCGCATGCCGCTGAGTACAAGTAAGTGAGCGACCAAAATCGATAGGGCTCCTCCTCTAAGGATGAGTAATGTTGAGAGAAGACTTGACCTGATTATGGCTATTAGAGTTATTGCAGTTCTTAAAAAGTAAAAGTTTGGCATAATGGCTATGCTGCTGCAAAGGTCATAGGACGACCAACATCAGTAACAACTCTTATCTGCCAGAAAAAATCACTCGAGGTGAAACATGGTTCCAATCAAAACTGTTCCAATTATTTAAAAATGTAAAATTTGCCCTGCTGGTGGCAATACAGGAAAGATTGTAAGGTTACAAAAACAGCTGGATTTCTTCTCTTTATACCAGGTATGAACACAACAAGTTTCATATGATTCCCATAATAACTGTTGTAGTTATTGCTCTAACAGGCACAAAGACTCTATGGCGGCATCCAGGATAAATCCACAATATCCCCAGAAACTCAGTTCTGAGCATGTAATGTCTGTGTCATCTGAGTGTTCGGAGATTTATCCTAAACTTGTGCCTTTCCCTTTTCACCCAGATATTCCCTCTGATTCCTTTGAATCATTTTATGCATCATATGGGGTGAAATATCCTACTCCCCTCCAATCTTTCTTTGAGGAACATTATTTTTTAATCTTTTAAACCTGATCCTCTGTGCGTCTTTGCTCCTCAAGGACTAGGCCTCTGCTGAATACTGCTTTGGTACCAATTTGTGATTACAGTCGCCTGCTGACATTAGCTGTTTCAAATCACTCAAGCTTTTCTTTATTTCTGAATCCATCCTTAATTGCCACTGTCCCAACTTTTTTGGAATGTATTACAGGCCTGAAAGGCAGGAATGGATGTATACTTACACATGAAATGAAGTTGACCAGACAAAACATGACAAATATCATCTCCATGCTGTGCGCAATGAAACACTCGTCAAAGAAAATTAAATCATGTTTTAATGAGGATTTTCCACACCGTCCCACCTCTTTCCAAGCTGTGGTTGTACTATATGGTGATTGGTGAATTATATGGTTTGACTTTTAGATATAGAGACAGTGTTATATGCAGGCAGAGAATACAGGGAGGGGAAAGTACAAATCATTGAAAACACTGCCATAAAATAGCTTTGTGAGTCTCACAGCTTACCGTTTGTGTTCAGACTGGTGCAGATGTGTATTGATTCAATTCTGTGGAGATTTAAAAGCTGCTTTTTCTGTTTTTATGAGAGACTATCCAGCCAAATGTCTGTCTGATCCTGTCAGAGAGCTTTGACAAGCGGCCTCAGATCTTCACTGCTTTTGCTCTTTTTGATGTTTGGCATATGTTGGCATAATTGTTGACACAGTTTTTCCCTTCCATCGCAAATAATTTTGCTTTTGATTTTGCGGAACTCTGTTCTTGCTTTGGAGACTTTCCTTGCACTGCTGGTAAGACTGCTTTTAAGCTGGCAAATGCTGCTAAGTAGCATTAGAATTAATAGGAACGACCAGCGTAGATGTGTCTGTTCTTGTGGTTTAGAGGGCTGAGTTTATTGGGGTGTACTATGAAGCAAGATAAGTGGGTTAGAAAGGTGTTAAGCCAAAAGCCAGGGTTTTCAATGCAACAAAGGTGGCTCTCTTTTAACCTGCCATGGTAATTCATGGTACCTCTGATTGTGAGTTTAGGGTTTGTTGTCCTATCTCACGCAAAAAAAAGCCTGGCCAATGTTGAACTTGCTTTGTAGTTCACCCCTCTGCACGGTCTCCAACAAAAACATTTCCTCTGCGCCTTGTTTTTGTTATTGAAAGACATCTCCTGTGCTTATCTTCAAGGTTCTACGTTCTAGAACCACTCTGAAATCCCCAGAGCAGCTTAGAACCAGCACTGTTCTGCATGGCGGAGGTTCCGGGTACCGCGCAGTCAGACCAGGAGGATGAGCAGACGGGCTCTGGGGAACTGGCAGAGGTCGAATGTCCCATCTGCTACCAGGAGTACAACCAGGGCGGGAAGTGCCCTCGCATGCTGGAGTGTCTTCATGTATTCTGCACCGAGTGTCTGCAGAGGATCCAACTGTCCTCCCTCCAGCCCCTGGATCCCCACATCCCCCCATTCATCTCCTGCCCCCTCTGCCGTCACCCCACCACGCTGGAGACCGGGGACGCCCTCTCGCTGCCCTGCAACTCCCGAATTCTCGCCCGGCTGCCCCCCCTGACGCTGCTTCGCATGCCGGTCTCTGTCTCCGCCCGTCTGGCCACCGTCACCCAGAGGGTGGTGCTGTCGCTGGAGTCTCGGGACACCCGCCTCATCATCCTGCCCACCGTGAGCCTGCGGGTGGATCAGCTGGGCTCCAGGGAGGAGGGGAGGCACCCTCACCCGGCGCTGCCCTCTGCTGGTGAATTGGACGCACAGCAGGGCCAGCGATCGGGACTGGTGTGTATCCAGGTGTTGGCGCTCATCTTCTGGATCGGCTTCGTCATGGCCTGCGTCGTTGGGGTGGTCTTCGGACCCAGTCTGTTTCGCAACTAGTGGCCGGGACGAGGAGTGCTGGATGAAAAAGACAGTAGCTACACTCCTACTGTGAACTTGTTCCAGTTAGTTTTATTTTGGGTTTACATCATTTATAAGCGATCTCTTGTTGAATGAGACCTGAGTTTTGACTCCTTAAATGAGGGCCTGTGTGCAAGAAGTACCTAAGTCACAAAATAACACTTTGGGGGGTGTTAGAGTGAGAATTTAGGGGTCAAAGTTTTCAAAACATGTCGCAGATTTTTTTTTTTTTTCAGTGGAAGCGTACAATGGAGCCTATTGCTGTTTCCAGGGGCTATGGAAAGCTGACAGACCCATTTCTGTGCAAAAATACTCACGTATTATGAAGTAAATTTTTTAAAAATGGCTGAACTTGAGTACTTTTACCAACTGTCCAGCCTCCATGGTTGCCATTTTCACAATTAGTCATGTTAAGCATACTAGCATTTTGATTGGACAGTAATGAACTTAGGTGCTTCTTGCTCAAACCTCATGGACTTGGGTATTTTTTGCACTAATGTCCGGTGATTTTGACAATGGCAATGCACCATTCCATGGAATTTGAGTACTTCCTCTGAGAAATCTTTGGTATCAGATGATGGCCATTGTGGCTTTTAATAATGCTGGACTCAGCTCATTTTTCACAAAATGTGACTCAAGTATGTCAAAGTAATTTTTTGATTGACTGTGATCATTTGATTACCATGAAAACATATACGCCAATTTAAGTGATTAAAAATGTACTTTAGATCAAATTTGGCCTCTGCCGTCTCTGCACCAGCGAGAGACACTCAGTCCGTTAAAAGGAATGTTTATGTCTCTAATTCAAAGATAAGCCATGAACTCTTTGTCCTGGCAGCACCGAGTGTTCAAGCTAAATCTTATTCCTCAGCCAAAACAATAACCTGGCAAGGCCTTGGGACTGGGTGTCTCGTGATGGGAGGGATGCCTGATGAGATGAAGGAAAATTACTGGGATGTGTCAATAAAAGAGCAGCCTGTGTGATGTGATGTCAGATTACTGTTTTCAGAGTTTCCCATTCTTTTGTTCAGCTTGCAAACAAATAAGTCTTATTTTGAGGTTTTGCAGGAGATCTGTGCTTGAACCGGACAATGCTCAGCCTGAATCGGTGTGAAAAAGGGATTTTCTTTTCACAGTGTTTCTTGCGCGCAGATCTTCAGTTTCACCTGCCCACAAAATTGACCTGGACGTGATACCCTGACAAAATATGCAGTGGGCAAGACTGAAACTTTATCTAGATTATACTCTTGCTTTTTTTGATTGTAAATAGGTAACACCAGGACAAGAGGACATTTACAAGCATCCAAACATGACTTTATAGACATAAATTCTTAGAACTCATTTAGTCTGTCATTATGACTATCAGTGATACTTCCGTCAGTGGATGGCAATCATAACACTGATTTTCATAGATCATAAAAAGAAAGTATAAATAGCAGTGCTCAAAGGGAAAAGCCGTGATGAAAACATAGGAGGGCATTGGATCATGAGTTCTGGAATGATCTGCCCTTGTGATACTCATGAATGTTTAAAATCTTATTGATCTTACTGATAATCTTTACAAACTTTTTTTTGTTGTCGTTGTTGCAGTTTTAAAGAAGTGGTCCTTGCACTAACAGGTCACACTGGTTAGTCCCTTAAACTATTTGAGAATGGATTGATATAATGCAGGCATTTTTCAACATAGAAATTATAGTCAGCGTTTACTTTCTCTGGTTTGTTACGCAGTAGAATTAGTCAAATTTTGAATAAGTTTGCACCTCAAAATAATGTATTTTGATGGACTATTGGCTGAAGAATCCACTTGCTTCAAATCAAAGTTGGAGGTATCTCTCCAGAGTGAAAAAATGAGTGAATTATCTTTCAGTGATTCATAAATTAATTATTTGTGTTTACCACGCAGTGACAGCCAAATGTTTATGACCAATCTGCAGACTTGTTCTCTGAACATGAACGGTCACAGAATGTTTGGGTCGTATATGTCGTGTGGGGTTTTTAGCGCCAGTTTGCAAACACGTTAAACTTTGGTGACATATAGGAGCATCAACCGCAAAAAACCACAAACACCAGTCTGTGAACTACTTCACGAAATATAAGAATACTTAGTACATGCACACAACATTTTCAGCCTATTCATGTCTAGTGAATTACGTTACTTGTACAAAAGTATGCTGACATATATTCTTCTAAATCCACATTCTACACAGAAAAATGTTCAGAGTTAAAAGAGTAAAGAGTCTGTTTGATTCCACTTCTGCAAGAGAGAACTCAAATAGACTGTCAATGTTAATTCAACTCTGTAAGAGCATTGACATTTTGCTGTGTAAAATCATGGGCATTAACATGAAACTTTTAACCCTTGCAGCTTTAACTGTCTTTACTCCTCAGGCAAGACTTTCCACTGTGCTTGAAGAATATGGCCGGGGTTTGCTTCCATCCCAACCAAAAAAGCATTGGTATGCTCAGGCAGGATTAGGCTTGGCTTGATGTCAGCTTTCCATGTGATTCCACTGGTTTTTGATTGGGATAAGGACAGGACTATGAACAGACCGGCCAAACTCATCCACTCCAATCACAGCAAACCAGGACTGGACCTCACACAGAGCATGGAGGCTCCGTCATGCTAGAGCAGACATGGGCCTTCTCTGAAAATGCTGGAGACACAAAATCATCCAGAATGTCAACACATGTTAAGGCATCAAAACCTCCCTTCAGTGGAACCAAGAGGCCTGGCCCAAACCATGAAAAGCTGCCACATACCACTGAGTGTCTGCTTGCTTACATTCACTGACAAAACATAGAATCCAGAGAAATGAAATTCTATAGCATTTAAATTCAGTGAAATCTGGAAATGTGTTCTCCCCTGAGATTTTTCAAGTGACAAATTTAGCACTTGTGGTGACCTCATCTCCCCTTGCTTTGACCACAGTGCAAATATCTCAGTTCTCAGTGCTTCTAATTTCAGAGATACCATTTGTAACAATGAACCCAACCATCAAGTAATACCAGCTGCCATAAACTGTGGCAATAATCCAACATTTTTAGTCAGTAATTAAAATGTGGTTTATTTTTAACTCTTATCGATGTGTTGTGTTGACCATCGGTGTTATTTGAGAGTGGTGTGATTGCTGACATAAAGAATGATAACTTGCGTTTATGGTATGGTCTTGGATTCCAGGCAGCATTTTTTTCTTTTTTATTATTCAGAGTAGCCTCAATACCTCACTAAAAATTAACTCGACACCTGCAACAAAAGAACAGCACAATGGGGATTATATTTCTCCGATTCCTTTGTGCTTTTTGTTTATTCTACCTGACTTTTGTGCCGTGCAGGGATGTGCATATTTGATATTAGAACAGTAGCGTTCTGACACCTCTTCCATTGCACCATTATGGCAATCGAGCCTTATCCCAGATCTTGTATCAATAATGGCCACAAGTCACTCAGAATCCACAAATTCATAATGGGAAGACCTTTGTCGAAACACAAAAGGAAATTTGTAATGGATTACACGGTCTACATTAAACAGAATGGTAATTCTAGGCCTATATGTGGGAAATTGAACCACATTACAGTTCCTGTGTTTTTAAAGGGGTTGCTGAGATCGGTATCCCGACTCTGGTTTTCCTGCGGATTTCGCATCGGTAGAGGGGAAGGGGGTATGTTGTTGGAGGACGCAAGGGGCGCTCGCATGACGTCATACGCCGCGTTGGCTGACTGGGGAAAGTTTTGTTACCCCCTCCTCTTTTCTAAACTTTGTTGTTGTAGTGGGTGCAGTGTTAATGATAGTTTATTACATTTTTTTTTTAATGTTGCCGATGCTCGCGGGTTGCTCCCCCTTTCAAAGTGGGAGAGGGCCAGTTTTGAAGCGGCACAGATAACATCAACGGAATCTTAATTGTAAACTCGTTTTCAAAACGAGCATTGTCTACTTTAATCGTACCGCAGTCAGCAACACCGCTCCACTGGGTCCACCCCCACCCCCACCTCCACTCCTGGGTCGCCAACTACCCCTCTTCTGCAACGTTAGATTGTTTGGTGGGACAGAAAAAGGAGCAGGCGAAATGGCGGAAACCAAAATAATATATCACATCGACGAGGAGGAGACACCGTACTTGGTCAAGATTCCTATCCCAGCAGAGGCAATCACTCTGCTGGACTTTAAACAGGTTCTGAACAAGCCGAATTACAAATTCTTCTTCAAATCCATGGATCAGGATTTCGGGTGAGTGAAGGCGATTACGCGAGTCCGACTCCGCGCGTCTGGCTTCGCTTGCAAATGATGGTGATGAAAAGTGATCAGCAAGCCGTGCGCGACCCCGCTCTGATTGTATGGGTCGCGAGCACATTGTGAATTTAAAAACCGCAACAACAACAAAAAAAAAAACTATAAAATTATATATTTCTCTCTTGTACAACCCATCGATCGCGGTTTACTTAACGTTGGTTGCATGCAGAAGTGATATTGCACTTCTGACCATCATAGCGTCCGGCTGTGGACAAGCTGCTCAAACTGACGTGATTCATTTCAGTAACATGATTTTTAGCCAAGTCAGTTTGAAATGTTAAGTCTAAATATTTAGAAAAACGCGTTGCCAGGTTTTTGGGCCTAGTTGACCGTAAACTTACTTGAGCAAGACTGTCCAGCCGTTGTGTGACATGGATCTTTTTATTTTTACGTAATCTAAGTGGCGAGCCAATATTTGCGGAGTGAAAAATCCCGGAACGAAACAATTGTGAGGTTACACGCTACTATTATTAGCAGAATATTTACTCAATGAAGCTGTGTTAGTGAAGCTTGGCTACTTTAGTAACTTGTGACCCTTAAGATGCCAACAATGATAAGGGGCGGAGTATTATCAGAATGCAACAAAGTGACAAATGTTCTGGGGAACAATCGTTTTATTAGTTCTTGTTAGGAGTCGTAAATATTCTGCATTTTTCATTGGGTTTGGTGGTGATTAATTAATTGAATGACACACTGCCGGTTTATGAATTTACTTTGTCTATGACATTAATGAATGGAGGAATTTGACGGGATTAGGTAAATTAATCAAGATAGCTGCTGCACCTCTCATTCAATATGAATTAACATCATCGCTGGACGCCAGTGCATCTGCATTACATCTTTCCAGCAAACGCTTACAGGGCTATTTGCTTTTCTTGTTAGGATTTTAAGTAATACTGTTATGTTAAGACAAAATAGTCAAAATATTGCACAATTCTATTTGCTCTAGTTCTGCTGATATTATGTAGTGTTCACGTTCATATGACCAGTGATTCTCAGACTCTGTCCTGGAGGATCACTTGGTTTGATGGTATTCATTACTATCATAACTGCAATTCCAGAATTTAAACAGTCCGATTGTTTTTCCTCAGTTAGGTGCTTCTGGTTTTTAGAGACTTGTTTACCCTCTCAAACCAAGTTGTGGCGGAGATGTTTGTGCACTCCGTGTACAATTAAAGCCTTATTTTTGTAATTATTCTGAGCAACAGCACCCGAGGTGACATTTGCAAATTAAAAACTGTTGTGAATCAGTGAGGTACAAATTAGTTTTCCTTGCATTCTTGGCTCAGTACTTTCAAAATGAGAGCCAAAAACAAAAATAACCCAGATAGGTTTCACCCATGGTAATTCGCTTTGTCTTTTTATTCTTAAGTATATAGTAATTGGTTAGTTTTGGTGGCCTTGTGTCTGCAATTGTCACGAAGCAGTTATAAATTTCCCCCCTTCATGCTATAAAAAACCTGAGACCAGTTGAGCGCAATCTAAATGTGGAACTTCCTTTGTAGTATGCATTGCTATTTCTGACATAATGCAGCCATAAAGTGTTCATGATCCAAAAAGACATGATATTGCCGTTAAAGAAATGTATAATTCTGAGATTGCAATTGTGGTGTGTAGAAAAAGAGGAAAAACTATATGCTGTGATCCCCAGGATTGAGTGCGTGAACCCATTGGGCCAGCAAGGAACTAGAACCCATTCTACCGCATTTTTAACAGCATCGCATTGCATTGCACTTGCAATATGTCTTTGCAATGACTGCTGAAACATGAAAGGACGGTCTCCTCTGTTGTAAAAACATGAAGTTACGACTGACTCTTTGAAATCATTGCCAATATTCTCTTCTCTTTCATGGCTGCGCAATGTTCTGTAAACATCACTGCAGTATATTTTAGTATATTTCCAAAATATGGCTTTAAAATACTATTTAACAATAATGTTACTAGCCAATTTACATTCTTTTTACAGCATGATACTGCAGCTGCGACCACTGCCCTACTGATTTGAAAGCTTAATTTTATTTTTCCCCGACACTTCTGAGCAAAACTTGCCAGCATTTCACTGCATATGAAAATGTTTTATTATTATTTTGGAATTCACAAGACTGCATTCATCCTCATAATATTCAAAAAGCTTGTAATGCTCACAAGTTTCAAGATGATCAGTCTTGGAGGGGGACTTTGAATCTGCTTTCCACTGTGAAAACAAGAGAGCTGAATTAAGTGCCTTTTACTGTGTTTTTTTTTTTTTTTTTAACTGTTTTCTCTTGGTCTGCTGGGGGCGAGAGCTTCGGTCTCCTTTACATGGAGTCAGCTGTCAGACTGGCTGTGTGTGGTGGGTTGGCTGCCTGGTAGTTGGGGGTTGAGGTTGGGTAGAGGCCATTTGCTGTCTGGGCCAGAGTCAACAGGAAGGGGAGAAGGCGGTGGGGGTTGGTGGGAAGGTGGCTGACTGAACTCCGTGTGATGTAGGTGGAGATGCGTTAGCGCTGCTTCGCCGCAGCGTTGCGCGAGCGTTTGAGTGCGAGGGTACTGCAGATGCGCTTGTTTGGATGGTAATGCAGGGCTGATTTCCCAAGTATCTGTGCTTGGGGTGCAGAGATTAGAATGTGCTGGAGGAATAGGGAATTTGGGATCGAGGTCAGAGTTTGGTGGGAGAGCCTTTGTGTGAGGCCTGGTTGGAGGTATTTAAGAGAATGTGTGAAATGGTTTTGGAGGACGGCATCTTAGCATGTGTTCGTTTTAAGTAGAGATTGGGTGAAGCATTGAAGACGTGTTAAGCCAGAGTTCTATTTTTTTACACTGGATTGACGCGCAACTCTTACTATGCCTGATTGTGTAGACATGCTCATTCTCTCACTTGCACACGCGCGCGCGCGCACACACACACACACACACACACACACTAATACTCACACAGTAAGTTACACAAATCACTTTAAAAAATGAGTCGTTCGATCAACATGACTTAAGGCTGTCACACATTATAGGATTCTTCAAACCTTCACAGATTTTGAGACCAGATGATGATAAAAGACAGATTGTTCAAGATCTCTCTCCTCTGATCTTATAGTGTGTGGTGTGCACTACGGAGCACACCACACACTAACCGATTCTTCATCAGAATATCAGGTTCTTCACACTTAATATTCCAAATCTCACATAGTCAAACATGTTTTTTGTTCCTCTTCTGTCAGTCAGCTGACTCGGCTCGCGTCTTGATTGGCTTTTGTTCCGGTACTTGTGACATTACACACTGCGTGCTCGGCTCCTCTCTGAGCACCCCACACACTACAGGATTTCTAGTCGCAAATATTAAACGCGTTTCATTTATGATCTCTCCTTCCGAGGCCTTCCGAGCGGATTGGACCGGACAAAATCACTCTTAGCACATCCCACACCACAGGAAAATCAGACACGATGTCGTTTGCAAACATCAGACAATCAAGCTTTTGCTGGCTTTGATCGGAAGGGGGAGATCGGGACAAAAGTCGGCCCGGTTATCCTGTAGTGTGTACTAGACATTAATCAAGCTGTCTTGTTGATTCGACGGAGTTAAATTCTTTGAGTGGTAAGAGTAGTGATAAATTTGACTCTGCATTCACAGGACACAACTCAGACAAAGCAACAGTGGACTTGACTGTCAAGTAGAGTGAACAAATCATATTCCACAGTGAAATCTGCACAGTTAGGGAATATTCAGCATTGGGTTAATCAGTGGCTCTGGCATGCCATTAGAATCTCTAGCAGCTCTTATTGGACTGCAGGTCTGATTTTGCTGCTGTTTCCGCGATGGGTCAGGGCTCATGAAAATCCACAGTCTTGTGCCATACAGAGATTATATAAGATGATGATGCAAAGTAGCATAATCAGATAAGTGCAGTTTTCTCTGAAAATGGTGATGTGAGTCAAAACCTGAAAAACATCATTGTAAATATTATTTATATATATTCCCAAAGAAAGAATACCACGTTCTACCTCGTGTGTGTGCATTATAATGAGGAATGAAGCAGGTGGTCTTTGTTGCTTAAAGGGTTTTAATTGATTGAGGACCAGAGTTTGGCCTGAATTTCACAGCGTGAAGCTGATGGATTTACAGGTTGGCTCTAGATGATCACGGGGATCCCTCTGGATTATCACAAGACTCTCAGGGATTTTAATTTGACGGATGTTCAAAAGGAATAAAAATAATGGCTCAGATTTATCAGGTGCTTTTCTCATCATGTGATGGCTGACGAGAGTCACGCCCTCATCACGACCTCTGATGTGAAACCGTCATGGAGTTGTTGTTTTGTTGCATCTGGCTCACCGCACAGCATCTGGGGTGGGCAGGAAGGTCATTAGTTTAGCCTGTTAAATTTGGGATGTTTAACTGGCTGGTTGAGAGAACAGAACACTGATTACGGCACTGGTTTTCTCTGCCAGAGTTGAAGATGGTGCTATATCTAATGGGACTCCCAGAAATAAAATGGCTAATTTGCGCATCCTTCATGTAATGCATCCTTTAAAAGATGGCTTTGTTCCATTCTTGCATCAGATGCCTTTCTGCAGTTCTTTGATTTGTTCATGGATATCTACAGCATCAGTTGCATAAGCTAAGTGGACAGTGTGCTCTTATGTAAGATGGGGATAGCAGAGAGAAATCTTTATCTAATTAGCTCACTTGAAAAGTACGTAGGGAGTCATAGGTTCATCAGGTGGGTGTTGATCTTATCTTGTAATTAAATGCATTTCTTCTTAGTGTACATATCCTTCTATTTACCCTCCAGGCTCATAACTACTAGAAAAATGAAAATGAATGGTGTCCAAATGAATCTTGTGTATTTGAGCTTTTTTTTTTTCCGCTTACTGGCCATCAGGTTCTGTCTTTGCTCTTGTTGATTTTGGTTGAGCTTGAAAAGCACAGCACAGGCAGCAGGTGAGGACATGTGTT
This sequence comes from Gymnothorax reevesii, assembly GCA_029721435.1. Taxonomy (NCBI): domain Eukaryota; kingdom Metazoa; phylum Chordata; class Actinopteri; order Anguilliformes; family Muraenidae; genus Gymnothorax; species Gymnothorax reevesii. The sequence goes on along the minus strand of CM056586.1, from coordinate 35,816,638 downwards.
TCGTGTTGATGAAGATCAGTTCTGATGTGAACCGTCGATGTCTTGCTTTTGTCTCTGCAGTGTGGTGAAAGAGGAAATTTCGGACGAAAGTGCCAAACTGCCCTGCTTCAATGGAAGAGTCGTATCGTGGGTAAGAATTTCGGATCCACGCTTCGGAATTTGGAGAGCATTACCATATCAAACAAGTAATTTTCAGGGGCCAAGCTTTGCACGAATGTTCTTTAGGTTTAAGTGGCCGTTCAGTTGAGAAGTGCATTAAATTGTAAGTGCGAAAGACTGATGAAGAAACGGGCTCTCCGTGTTCCTTTGAATAGTGCATGAGAACAGGCACAACTGGAAATATGGATGGTCAGGTGTTTGCTATTCTGCAAGCATTTTCATTGTTTAGCCTTAAGGGGCCTTCCCTGGTTCATTTGATTTACCTTGTTCCGGCACAGATATGGGTATGATGACACAACAGTTTATTATTTCAACTCAAAAATGTACCATTCCATTGGTTTTTATTTACATTGTCATCATGGAATTGACGTTAATAAGCAAAATCACGGTCAGTATTGAGGCAACCCTAACCACCAAACCAAATTAGTTAATTCTTTTTTTTACCTTGTTAGATATGTGATAATTATGCAATCATGTGGATTTTTCTATATAATGGGCCTCATGCAGCAACATTCTCTTAAATTCCTCTTGTATTTTCTCTTATTTTTTTATTATTAGAAATAAACTCCGGATGCACCAAACCAAATCTGCCCTTACCCAGGTGTGCTGAATGTTGAATCCCACTTGATCGTAAATTGGAAGCATGGCTAGTTGTTCTAAATTAGCATATATGACGCCCACTAAACACCATATACGGGCAGGTGACGTGCCGTGTGCAAAGGGCCGACTGCTCGTGGCAATGTAGGGCGCGTTCACACTAGGTACGATTGTTCCGGACCGTGCCACAGTACAACTGTCCCCCCTCCCCTCTCCGCTGGTCAGCTTTCGCACTAGTAATATCGTAACGTACCCGAGTACACTTGCATACATGTCAAAATTCTGATCCAGCACGTTGCAGTATGCACCTCGGTGGTTTTAAATGGGGAACGATTTTAAAATGAGGCGTCAATAATACGTATAAGTGGGTGATTTATTACTGCGTCATAAGTATTGGTCTACTATTTAAACGCACACATCATTTTCAATTCTTTTGTAACAGAAATCAGGCTGATTTTGCATCAAAATAGGCTATATATAACGAAAACAAAGGTATTCTACATAAAGATTTATGCTCAGCAGCCTGGGCACCCCCATGTAGTCAGAATGGTACGATCTTGGTCATATAACAACATTTTCCAATGATTCGACTACGAGGTTGATCAGCGAATCAGACTCCTCCTAACCGAATGGTCGAATAGTCGACTATTCCAGGTCACCCCTAGAAGCCGCATTTTCTTTAGTTTGTCACGGTTGTAATCTATTATTCTGTGATAACCACGCAAATGTAACTACTCGCAAATTATTCCATAAATCCGAGTTTTTGCGTGTTGTATCCTGTTGTGATTGTATGTTTTCATCCGCCTACATTTCCAGCAAGCACTGAATTTCTTCGTTTGAATGGAGATATCTTTTCGCCGCTGCATTTGTTAGAACAAAAGAGCCGTAACACATAACGGTAATCTTCCGTGCTCAAGTACGGTTGCTTTCACATTTGGTACGAGTGGCCATTCATCTGTCTCGGCAAACAGATCCACGCAATCCCTAAAAACGCGCTCTCTGCGCAAGCCATTCCGAAGCAGTACGTACGCAAGTATCTAAGGGTTTTTATAGCTTATTCCTAATTAGGATCAGCTGGCCAAACTCCTTAGCCCAAGAATTAAAAAATAAAATCATAATTTCACAAAAACATTAAACAATCTAAATTTGATTATATGATGCATTTCTGATGTTTAGGCTTTAAAACTTGTGTTTTTGTGCATTGGACAAGCAATTTGTGGACAGAGATAACAGTTTTCTGTTTTCTCTTATCTCAGTGAGAGTGCTCTCGACCACTTGTAAAATTTTCTCTTGCCTAAGAGAAGAGCAAAAATGAGAAAACATTGGTGCATCCCAGAAATCAGTGGGTAAGAACAAAATATGAAAAAATCGGGGATACGAACAAAAATAAGAGAGAATTTGTTCTTATATTGCTTCTTGCATGAGGCCTATTGTCTATTAATTTTTTTCCTTGTGGTTTTTCTAAAAAAAATAAAATAAAAATTCCTCAAACGGTTTTGTTGAATGACACATACACTTCCATGAAATTGATATGTTTGCCCTATGAGAAAAAGCCAATGTGATTGCATGCAGAAATAACCAACAAGTCTACAGTCAAAATTTAAGTCAAGTTAATAGTGTCACAAGTGTTGAAAGTCATCAGATTTCCCGTTTAATTAGCTGACTTATAAAGATATTTGAGGTGGGGGGGGAAAAGTCATTTTTTAGTGAAATTGATGAAAATAATGACAAAATTTGTTGATTTTCTTTAAGCACACATATTAGTGAACCTTAAGGGGGGGGGGGGGGAAGAGAAAAATTGGAAAAAAAAAAAATCATTTTGAACCTGGGAAGGGCTCTTAAACCCCATAAAATGTTGTGAACATGAAGTTGTCTATTGTGTACTTGAATAATGCTATTGTAATTGGACATGTCTGTCAGTTTTCTCGACTACCATTCATCCAGTCGACCTGTATTGCTGAGGACTCGAGGAAGTGCATTGTCAAGTTTTAAGTTGTTTGACTTGGTACTTCTCAAGAAATTTCTGGAGAACTGCATGCGGTCATACCTTGAAAGCAGCAATACTGGAGGCCAAGCAATTGACCTGTTTCCTGACAGACAGGCTTTGTGCGAGAATTACACTAACAGGCTCTATACATCAAACACTAGTCTGTACTCTAGCACATCAAACTTCAATAACAAAATTAAGAGGGCCCAAATTAGTCGCAGAATTTATAAGATGGGGAATCTGGAACTTTCCTTGTGGGAGAAGCGAAGGGACAGGAGAAAGCCAAAGTCATGTAAAATCAACGACACTGGATATGACTGCCTGAGAGGCACCTGGGGAAGATACGCAATCACTCTTCAGGCAATCGAGTGAAAAGAAAGGAAAAAAGGTGCAGTGTATTCGTTTTATTTCCTTAATCCTCATCCTCGGGCTTTTCGCTCTAGATTAACTGGGTGGTTTCCTCGCACCAAAAGAGATTGCTTGTGAACATTATTCCTCCTTTTCAAATTCCCACACAAGCCTTCGGCGGACTTGAGGTCTCATTCCAGAGAACGATTGTCTGTTCCTGAAAGCAACTGGACCCGAGTGTCATTAAGAGAGTCTAATTGTTGTGGAAAGGCTATCGCGTTTCGTCTCGCGGGGAGCGACGCACTTGAGTTATTTGTCGTTGGCGAGCCTGCTCCTGCGGCACAGTGCCAAGGCAGGTGAGGCGAATCGGCATCGGGTCTCAGCGGCCGCGCTAAGGGATTTGGCGAGAAGCTGTATGTGTGCGCGCACGGCGGAGAAGGGAGACATCGGACGCTTTCATCGGCATCCAGTTAGCGGTCAGTTCGGCGTTTTCCCTCCTTGCGAACCATTTTGTTTCACCTCTTTCTCTCTCCTCCCAGCTGGTATCGTCGGACGCCCCTAGCGCGGATCCCCCGGCCCCTCCTGTGGAGACGGCCCCTCAGCCCTCGCCCCTTCCCCCTCCCCTGCCTCCGCCCCCGGTCGAGAGGACTGGTGGCATTGGCGACTCCAGGCCTCCCTCCTTTCAGTAAGCTCCGCCCCTCTTCATTTTCGAGTTTGCGTTCCTGAGGCCAGTGCACAGTGTATAACTGCAGCCCATTTGCGTATTGTCTACCGCGTGTAGACCAGATTTCACTGAATGCTGCCATGTGAGACACTGTACTTTTTGGGTTAGGTCTACAGCCCATGATGAACAACTTATTTGCTCAATTGTGTTCTCTTCTTTCACCGCTGAACGCTAAAAGTTTATTGGTTGTCCTGATGAATGTGAAATAATAGAAACTGAACTCTGTTGGAATGCATTCCCAGTAGGCCTGAGGCCAGTTTAAGGGCTGTTTCTTTACGAGTTCCTCAGGGCTTGACGTATTGTAACTGGCAGGCGAGGCCTCATCTTATATTTTCCCACAATCCCTTTTCCCCTGTAAGTGATATTTTGAGGTGCCTGCCCCCCCACTCCCTGTATCCCTCTTCCCCAATCAGCCCGAATGCAGCCGGCAGTGTCGAGACCCTGGACGACCGCACAGAGTCCGAGTCGGTGGTGTCGTTTCGGAGGGAGAGGCCGCGTCACAGAGACAACCTGGATCAGCACGGTGAGGAGAAGGGAAGCGCTAACCGCTAATGACACGTGCTAGTGTTGTGCTTCGCTGTTAGAAAGTTACTGTCACTCAGTCTTTTTTTTAATTTTCAGAACTGCTCTTAAACTTCCAACTGTCACGTTCTGTTATAACTCACAGTTTGGGAGAAGGCTGGTAGATTCATCAGATGATTTAACTGTTTCCTGTTAAGGAAGACGTGGAAGGATGTTGCGTCTGGTTTGAATGAGATCTTTCCTCTGGCTTAAATGTGTACTGCTCTTTATAGTGGGCTGAAGTTCTTCGATGGAAAATGTTTCTCCATCGAAGGTTGATCAGTTGCGTGGAAAATATTGAACTTTTCATGTCCCATTTCTTTCTGTCTCTCTTTCTTTCTTTCTCTCCCTCCCTCCACGTCTCTTCCACCCAGGCCCAAGGATGAACGGACAGAGCCGAATGGAGCGCCACCTAGCGGGATACGAGAGCGCTACCACAATCATGAGCAGCGAGTTGGACACCACTAGCTTCTGCGACTCGGATGACGACGACACCATGAGCCGGTGAAATAATAATAATAATGCATCAATTTTATATAGCGCTTTTCTGCTTTCTGGGCACTCAAAGACGCTTCTCAAGGATACATTATTCATTCACTCACACATTCATGCTCTGATGGTGGTAAACTACGTTTTTGTAGCCACAGCTGCCCTGGGGCAGACTGACGGAAGCGTGGCTGCCAGTATGTGCCTACGGCCCCTCCGACCACCACCAAACATTCACACACAGCCATACAGTGTTCCTATATTGCATGTTTTTGTGGGTGGGGGAAACCGGAGTACCCGGAGAAAACCCACGCAAACACGGGGAGAACATGCAAACTCCACCCAGAAAGGCCCTGGGCCGTATTCGAAACCACAACCTTCTTGCTGTGAGGCAGTAGTGCTAACCACTGTGCCACCGTGCCGGTGAGTGGCAGTGACAACGACAACTTGAAATACCCTGGACCATATAAAAACGGCTGATCCTCTGACAGCTATTGACCTTCCCAGGGCTCGGGAAAAGGCATTTCTTGCACCCAGAAGTTTATTTCTCAAGTCGCGCCGTGTTGTCCTGCTAGAGTCTCTGTGTTGCAGTCACATAATCCATGTTGTCCACTTTGTATTTGATGCCATGACTTAACCTGCTCGCGATTCATTCACAAATTTCTCTGTGCTCCAAATAGCATAACAAGACTGAATGAGGAGATAGTGAGTCAAAAAAAAAAACACATTGAGCATTAATTGACTTGCCTGAAAAAATTCATTGTCTTGCATTTTCACGATAGTTACCATTGAGTTGAATGGAGAATGGGGTACTTTTCTGCTTCACGAGAGCTGCCCAGGGTTGAGCTTGCGAGCAGCGTCTCCATGAGAGATGTGTCAAAAGACGAGCGCTGCGTTCGAACAGCCAAAAATTCCTTCCTTGCGTATCTTGTAATTCCTGACCCCTTTTCTTTAACCTTGATTGAAAACGTCATGAGGTTAAGGAAAGGTGTTAAAGGGGAATTCATAACCGCATAGGAAGGCAACTGAGCTGGTGAGAGAATCCGAATGCACTTACACGGGGCAACGTGATCATCCATCTCTCGCCCGTCATGTCCGTTTGTTTTTGTGATCGGCCAGATGGATGGTAATCGCTTTAAGCATTGGTGCCGCACGGTTTTGTGGGGCGGTGTTCTTTCTTTTCGTAAAGGATGGGTCAGTGCTCCCTTTGGTAAAGGTGATTAGTTAAGAAGCACTGAGGCACCTTTCATTTACATAATTCAAACACCCTTATCATGACTGCCACGTAAATAATTCCCGGTCATTTTCTAGGAGATGGGAACTTTCCTCATAATAAAAGGTTATTCAAACACAGCAAAAGTCTCACAACTGCAGCTTGCTTAGTTCTCTATTCTCTCGTTTACCGTGGGGCAGACTTTTAAAATTGCAATACTGTGATGAACACTTTCGGCATTGGAGAGATGGGCTCATGTGAGCACAGTTTTCTCTGCAGATCTATTCATAGTCAAGACCACAAATTAAGGGTTCAATGCGATAACTTGATAAATGCCAATCTCATGTTTTATGTTATTACACAGAATATTTCACTATGTACCAATGTTGTGCACTGGTTAATGTTGTGTACTGGTCAGGATGACATTGTAAAGCACATGTATTGTTGCATAAATAAAGTAAAGCAATATTCAAAACCATTCAAATCTTGATTGCGGCAAAATTGGCTCATATGACTTTATTGCGGTGAACCCTTATAATGTGTTTGTGAGGAAAAAAATAAGTGAACTTGATTATGAATGTTACTTTCTCATCAGTTTTAGCAGTTCCACGGAGCAGAGCACAGCCTCGCGCTTGCTGAAACGTCACCGCAGACGAAGGAAACAGCGCCCTCCCAGGCTGGAGCGGGTATTGTACTCATTCATTGGCTGAAGTCTTGAGCATTGTTTTTCAAACTCTGGTGCTGGTGCCCTCCGTGTATTTTGGTTTTCGTTGAGGCCGGAATTGCAATTCCAGAATTTTTAAAAGCTTTTAATATGCCTGAAATCTGTGCTTTACTTTGTAATGTGGATGACTCCATTTCTTTAATCACATTTGGTCAAAAATGGGTACGCATGCCGTGAAGAAAGCAATTTCTGCCGACAAGTGGTCCTTATTTGTTCGTAATGAAGGCAGTGCACGTAGTTTGATATGCAGAAATTACTTACCGAGTTTTACAAGGCCATGATGAGGAAAGGAGTCCGAAAATAGGTAGCCCACGTACATGATGACAACACGAGACCTTCAGATTCTATTAACTCTTTTTCCAGTGCACATGCTACAAACAACGCGGCCCATACAGGTCAAATGAGGCGGTGTTTGCACTGCTTGGGTGCGTTTCCCAAAATCACAGATGCTGACTTAGTAGTTGGAACCACTGACTGTGAATGGATGAACTATGTAAGTTGCCAACTTGGTTATTAACTATGCTTCTGGGAAACACACCCCTGGCTGGCTAGCATGCTTACGTTTTTCGCTATTACAGTATTAAGTTATACGTGTAACAGTTGTAGTGGAAACTTGAATTTATTAAATTAATGGTGAAAAGCATTGGCATGCTAGCAAGCAAATTATTCATCCCATTGACTTGAACAGACTAGAAGGTTACACTTTACTCATTCTCCAGTTGCAGCTCCTGGTGTCGTTTCAGCTTCGCTATCATGACCAAGGTTATGAGTTTACTTCAGGTTTTGTGATGGAGGATGGATTTAGTTTTGTTTTGAGTCACTTTTTCATAAAATAGTTTCTACACTCATTTTAGGATGGGCTTATTAAGTGGCGCTCTGGGCTTATTTAACCCACTTTTCTGAGTACAGAATAGATGGTGAAGATTTGAGAGTGGAGCAGTTTGGGCTCGGTTTATTGACCAGTCGCTTATTAAGCAGCGATTTCAGTAATTCTCTAACCTGCATTGATGCTCAGGCACTTCCTGTGACTCAGTATCTGGATGATAGAAGCATTCATCATCAAAGTTTTTAGAGCAGATCTCCGATCCTGATCCAGTGTTATGTCCCTTTGAGTTCCCCTGTCAAATCTTGTTTCCGCGAACAACACAATACAATGATATCCTTAAATATAGTGGAGAGCGAATGTACATTTTACTCTGACTTTGACAGGGGAATAGATCATTAAAGCATGAGGTAATTGTGTGATCACTGCTGAGCAGAATAACTATTGCAAAAGGACAAATCGTAGGCGATGGCAGAGTTTCAAAATGTATCGCCTTATGAAGAGTCATCTGTGATTAACTTTCTTAAGAGCGACCTGATTTATCAATGCACGCTACGTTATTTCTTTTATGATTTTCTTAAATTAGCAACTGCATTACAAAACTGTCCCGAGGAAGAACGCGATTTGACGGGGGAGCAGAATCTGTCACAACACCGGGTTCTGTGAAATCCACTCACTTCCTCTTCACAAAATGCTTTTCCACTTGCGGGTTGTTTTGGAAATTTATGGATCATGATGTCTCTGCATGCATCTGTTGCAGCCGTAAACAAGGCAGATATTTGGCATTTTCCTAAGGGAATAATCCACTAATACAAATCACTGAGTCAGATGCCACTGACAATGTGTTCTCTGCTGCTGGGGAGATGCCTACTGTGACATTATCACCCAAGATGGCTGAAGATAAATTCTTACCGAGATGATTGCAATTTGCAGCATCTAAAATGCGAGCAAATTTGTAACGGCTGATTAGAATTTGAACTGACCAGTGCACAAAAGATGCATTTATATTAAAGGCACCGTGGTCCAAATCTTATTTTGGGATGAACAACCACTTTAATGTGCAAACATAGTCATTTAGTAAGGAGTACCCTGTAATCATGCTGTAGGTTTCACATGATACAGAAGGCACTTCTGAGGAAATGTGTTCTCGGAATGTTGTATTCTGAATTCAGAATGTACTCTGAATGTTTGCACTGGAGGACATTTTGTCCCAGTACAGGCAATACACCTGCTGTTGTGGGTAATCAAATTTTATAGTTTGTTTCCTCTTTTTCTGTAGGCTAATTGTTGGTCACATAGTGTGATGAGCACATTATTTTTTGGCATTACAAAGCTGGCAAAATATGGCTTAAGAAGATAAATAATTCCACCTATTCTCTAAAGCATGTGTTTTAACTACTCTGTGTTACTGTGTGTCAGTTGCTGTGATGTTTGTTACTGTGCGTAAATGGCTGTGATGTGTATTACAGTATGTAAAGAGTTGTGATGTGGTAGAGGCTGTAATGTTTTTTCTTGTGTATTATTGGCAGTAAAGTGTGTTATTGTGTGTAAGTGCCATGATGTGTGGTACTGTATGTAAATGGCTGCAATGTGTGTTGTAGGGTATACATGACTGTAGTGTGTGTTACTGTGCGTAAATGGCTGTAATATGTATTACTGTGTATTAGTGGCTGTAATATGTGTCACTGTATGTAAGTGGCCGTGATGTGTGGTACTGTGTGTAAATTGCTGTAATGTGTGTTACAATGAGTTAATGGCTGTAATGTGTGTAATTGGCTGCAATGTGTGTTGTAGGGTATACCTGACTGTAGTGTGTGTTACTGTGTGTAAGTGGCTGTAATGTGTATTAGTGTATGTAAATGGCTGCAATGTGTGTTGTAGGGTATACATGACTGTAGTGTGTCTTACTGTGCGTAAATGGCTGTAATGTGTATTACTGTGTGTTAGTGGCTGTAATGTGTGTTACAATGAGTTAATGGCTGTAATGTGTGTAAATGGCTGTAATGTGTGGCACTGTATGTAAATGGCTGTAAGATGTGTAGGGTATACATGACTGCAGTGTGTGGTACTGTGTTTTAAATGGCTTTATTGCTTGTTACTGTGTGTAAATGGCTGGTATAAATAGCTGTAATGTGTGTTACAGTGAGTTAATGGCTGTATTATGTGCGACAGGCCTCTTCCTTTAGCAGTGTGACAGACTCCACCATGTCCCTCAACATCATCACTGTCACACTTAATATGGGTGAGTGAGCCTCTCTCTCTCGCGCTCTCTCTCTCTCTCTCTCGCCCGGGCCTCAATCCTTCGCCTCTCATTTCTCCTCCTTTCCCTCTTTACCTTGCTGTTGCTTAGCTACATTTCTGCCCCAGTCCCTCCTGCCAGCTTCTATTCTCCTCAATCACAATCACGATTGTTCCTTCCTCTCTCCTGCTAATGCACTCGTCTGCTCTCCGTCTCGCCCTGTCTCTCTCGCTCCACTCTTGTACTCAATCTCTCTATTTCTCCTCTCGCTCAATCTATCTCTCTCTCTCACCCTCCCCTTGTGCTGAATCTCAGTCTCTCCCCTCTCTCGGCCCTCTTGTTTCACTCTAACCACAGATGAGAGGTTGTTTGTTTATTAGTTTTTAAAGAGTAAAGTTAGAGTATTGTTCGAACATAAATATTAGCTATGTCAAAATGGAAGATTTGGACAACATTCTCACTCTTACTCTCTCTATCTGCAATGACTCACTGTAGAGAAGTATAACTTCCTGGGCATCAGCATCGTGGGTCAGAGTAACGAGAGGGGTGATGGGGGCATCTACATCGGCTCCATAATGAAGGGCGGAGCCGTGGCGGCAGACGGGCGAATCGAGCCCGGGGACATGCTGCTGCAGGTAAACTGTGTGGGCGGGGCTTACGTTCCGCTCACCGTGGTGAGGAGTGGTGAGAGGGAAGTTGTTAGCTTTAAGGAGTTTGGGGGAAAACCAAAATGTTATTTTGACACGTTTTGTCATGACTCATGTTTGCCCGTACCTTAGTTAAAGTGAAAGTACGCAGACATTCCTCTATTTATTCATTATTATTTTTGGCTCGGTGTTTGTAGTCAAAAGGAAACTACTATTTTTCTTTTTTTTTTAAATTGATTTATTATTCCAAACTTTATCCTCATTTCAGTCACTCTTCTGGTTTCTAAACGAGGTTGGAAATTAAAATGGTGTTTCGATCAGTGGGTAACACATTATGGTGCTCTATCATGATGACTCCTTGGGGCCAGTTGTACATTTATTTGGTTGAGTCGGCTATCAAATAAGGGGGGAAAAAAAAAAACTTGGTGCTCTATCCTCTTATGCTATAAATCTGGGATGATGATGTCAATTAACTGCTCATGAGGAAATGGAGACCTGAAGGGTCTTGGGTCAGTCAGTTTTGACAGTTTAAGGAGTAGGTTTCTGCTGCGTGTGTCTTCTCACATGACTTAACTCTGTCTTTATGGCCCCGTTAGGTGAACGACATCAACTTTGAGAACATGAGCAACGATGATGCAGTCAGGGTTCTGAGGGAGATTGTGCACAAGCCAGGGTATGTGAGTGTGTGTGCGTATGTGAGTGTGTGTGTGTATGTGTGTGTGTCTGTGTCTGAGAGGCTTTTCTGTCCTTCTGTGAATCATGTTTCAGTCATCAGTCTGATCTCTCCGATTTTCTCACCCACTCTATCCAACTCTCCCTCCCTCTCTCGCTCCCTCTCTCCCGCTACCCTTCTCTCCCTCCCTCTCTCTCTCGCTCCCTCCCTCCCGCTGCCCTTCTCTCTCCCCCTCCCTCGCTCCCTCTTTCCGTCACAGACCCATCATACTCACAGTGGCAAAGTGTTGGGACCCCTCTCCACAGGGATACTTCACTCTCCCGCGCAGTGAGTCTCCGGCCTTCCTGCCAAATGCCCTGTGTCTCCTTTGTGGCACAACTCGCACAGATGGATGGCACCACTCACACACACAAACACACACACACACACACGCACACACACTCACACACACACCTCTTTCAGGGGAGGATTACCTTTTATCGACTTGAGCACAACTCAAGCTGAGTAGCCACGCTGAACTGACTATTCACTATGGTGGTTCGTCACGATCCCCTGTTTCCCCCCAGTATTGCAGACATATCTGTAAGGCCCCCAATAATGCTGGCCAAACAATGTCTATATCTGTGTTTGTACCTCCCAATATTCAAACGGCACTTGGCTGAATCTAAGAGTAAGCCACAGTTATGTAAATATCAGTATTAAGGATTAAAATTGGAGCATATAGATTTTACTTCATAAGTTTTTAACATGTCCAACTTCAAAACAAGACCTGATCACCTTCATTCTCAATGCATTCATTACTCTTAGATTACTTTTTGTTGACTGAATGTTACTTCATGTAGTAACTGTGATAATATTACCAAAATTTTAATAGTATCGATTTATATTATTTAGGTGTTCATAAAAGTAATAATATTGCTGTAATAAGTTACTTTGGTGCCATATTACTTTCAACACTGTTCAGTAAATTTTGTTAAATTCTGTCTGTCCTTTGACCTCACTGTATGTTCCTTTTTTCTGTCTCGTCCAATCAGACGAGCCTGTCCGGCCGATCGACCCAGCGGCCTGGGTCAGTCACTCCGTCGCTCTGACGGGCGCGTACCCCCCATACCCGGCCAGCTCCTCTCTCAGCACCATCACTTCCGGCTCCTCCGTCACCGAAACGGAGCGTGAGTCTCCATTCGCTACACCTGCTCCCCCCTCCGCCATCTTTTGCATCTCCCTTCTCTCTCTCTCTCTCTCTCTCTCCCTCCCCCCCCCCTCCCTGCGTTGTCTTCTTCACTTTTTCCGTTTTCCCCCGCGGTGATATCACGAGTGCGGCTTGGACCTGTTAGCACTGTGTCTCTCAGCCTGTGGCCGGGATTCCTGTCGACGCCTTTTTATTTTCGGTGCTTTCCTCAGGGTGTGAACTAACCTTGGCACACCACACTTTCTTAAAATGTCCCCCCTGCCTCCTTTGGTAATCTTATTTTCCAGAAATCCTGTACTCATTTACATCTAATGGCAACATGGTAATTTTCACTATGCATGCTGAGGCAGATGCCAGGTGGTATTCTGATAAATGATGCTGCCTTTTCGGAAAACACTCCTGATACGCAAAATGACCTCAGTGTTGTTTTTTTTTTTTTTTTTTTGTTTGTTTCACCTTAATATTAACCCTTAAAGTGCTAATCTCTGCTATAGTCATGCAAGGCGCTAAATATACAGTACAAAGCAAAATTTCTGATTCCTGCCTTCAAAAGGTCAACAATTTTTGGTCCGCAAACTAGTTGGCTCTGTCTGACTTTCAGAGGAGTTCACAGGTACCTGTGATTCCCTCTGAAGGTTATTTGTCATCTGCATAATGAATGATTGACTTTTGCAGGGATAGAGTGAGTAAAAAGTAAGCACTTTAAGAGTTTAGATATAAATCAGCCGACACCATCAACTTTGATATTTCTTTTTATTACATTCGCCCATGATATAACGAGTTAGCTGTGTGTGTTTAAAGGTAACATGCTGCATACCATTATCATCAAGGTCTAGATTTTCCAGCAAAGCCAGCCTATACATACAAATATTTATATGCTTATTGCTTATATTTCAAAAGGCGCAATGTAAAAATGTATTTGTAACATCTTTTGAAGATAACTAAGATATGAGCATCTACCAATATTGCATTCATACCATTTTCCATTGTTGTTTACGCTCCTTGCAAGTGGAAGTATGTTTCTTGGGGTGTCGACAGAAGTGACTGTTTTTAAAGGGAGAATCTATAAACACCAGGGGGCGCAAGGCATTTGCGGAAGAAAGAATTCCCAAGGTGGTATCGAGATGGTTTAAAATGGCCTCTCACTCGCACTGCTTCATCTAGCCCTGTAGGCGTCACATGAACAGACCATTTCTCTCTCTCTCTCCAGGTTTTGACGAGTTCAACCTCTCGCTGCACTCCGACATGGCCTCCGTGGCCAAAGCCATGGCCTCGCCGGAGTCCGGCCTGGAGGTCCGAGACAGGATGTGGCTGAAGATCACCATTCCCAACGCGTTCTTGGGTGAGCAGGAGGGGGGGCGGGGGTTACGGCCAAGGAGGTTATGAGTGAGAAATGGGCGAGAGAGTGTGAGGGTAATGTGTAGAATGTGAAGATTGTCACATGCTGGAGAATGACAGAACAGCACATCCTATTTGGTATAGCCTACTACTCACTACTCCAGTACGGATCACTGTAGAGGTGTAACAATGTTGAATCAAACTGCCATCAAAGTATATGCAGGCAACCTTGCGCCATTTTTTTTTTCCAGAAATATACCTTCACTCCTGGAGTGGTCTCAAATGAGCGGCAAGCAAACGTCAGAAGCCAAGCAAATGCTCGAAAAAACTGAACCGATAGCAGTACCTGTGACATGCAGATCAAAGGGAAAACATTGGGATAATATGAATCCTTGCCTGTGAACCAATGAAATTCACTGTCAACCAGCTGCCATTTACTTCCTGGGTGAACAATTAAACGATCGATTTTTTTCAGGGAAAAACCAATTCTGGGAAGTGCTTGCTTGAAATGAGATGAGGCAAATAACCGTAGAAAAAAATGGAGGGCCCCCCGTCCTCAGATAAAGTAATGTTAAGTTCTTAGAGCATCGAGGCAATAAAACAGACCAATGCATATTGACTCCAAGTCTTCATCAGGGTCTGGCAGACATGCGTAGAATCAGTCTGAACCACATACTGGCTGTGGGGGGGCTTCTCACTCAAATGCATAAAGCAAAATACAATGAGTTATAGACATTAACCCTGAGAGAAAAAACCACTGCTATTGGTGCTCAGCGATGTATGATATCAAAATCAAAGCTGTTGAAAACCCATCATTTGGTGACTTGTTTAAAAGAGCTCCCACAGGGGAGGTGTTTTTAACAAGTGGCCACATGATTGGTTTTCAACAGCACAAGATATTTAAATTTATATTAAAAAATGTATTTCAGCCAGAGGTCGCGGGAACCGAATCTTTCCTGTCATTGACAGATTTTTTTTGAAACAATGACGGAACATTTTGAAGGCCATCCGTCATTTTGTCAGAATGTAATTCACACCCCCGTCCAACTGTTGTCATATTGTCTCGAGCATTGTCTTTGAGCTGTATGATATGCCAAGGCTCACGCATTCGGCGTAGGTCTCACGCAAATTTTAGGCTTATTCGCTGTAGTCTGCAATTATTCATTCAACGCTTATTAATGAGATTCTCACGCGGAATTAAAATCCTTGTGCACTGAAGTTTCAGTGTCACTTGCGTGAAGGTGGACCTCACCTCAAATAACATGGAAAGCGATTATGACTCCGGACTTCTCGTGCTTCTCTTTACTCAGAGATTGGAAACAATGCATGTGTTTCATGATCGTTTAAATTGTTTAAATTAAATAGGACCATATGAAACGTCTTTATGCAATTTCATTACTTTCAATCCCTATGTAAAGACAAGCGTAATAATTCCCGAGTCATTGTCAATTTCCGTGTCACGAGTGGGGAAATCCACCGTAATGCAGTGAAACTGATTAACTTGATGTGCCAATGACTTGAATTCCCTGAGTAAATTTCTTTATTTCTAAAAATGTTCATGAAACAGCAGAGGTATATGTAAATGCATTTGCTTGGCCGGTGCCCTGTGGGCCTTGGGTCATTGTCATCCTGGAGTAGACCACTCCCATCTTGGCAGGAATGCTTCATCGTGTGGTATAACAATCACAGAATAACTGCATTGATTTGCAATGACCATGGGTCAAATGGACCCAAACTTTGCCGGGAACAGAAGCATCTGCAGCATTCCTTATGTTTGTTTACACATTTATTCAGGTTTGTGCCCTTTAATGTGTCACTCTTTGGCATGTTTTCGGAAATAGAAACGCACGATTTCCGAAATGCCCCATGGTGGCAGCTGGTCCCATTACACCGCAAACAAATGCGGTTCAACATTTTTACATCACTAGATTGTGGCTAAAAGTAGTGAGTAGCAGGCAATATGTGACCAACATGGAATTCTTGTGAATGTGAGAAATGTCCAGATGACTTACAGTGGCGCTTGAAAGTTTGTGAACCCTTTAGAATTTTCTAGATTTCTGCTTAAATATGACCTAAAACATCATCAGATTTTCACACAAGGCCTAAAAATAGATAAAGAGAACCCAGTTAAACAAATGAGACAAATATTACAAAACCCAAAACCAGTGAAGTTGGCACGTTGTGTAAATCGTAAATAAAAACAGAATACAATGATTTGCAAATCCTTTTCAACCTATATTCAATTGAATACACTGCAAAGACAAGTTTTTTAATGTTCGAACAGGTAAACTTTGTAATTTTTTGCAAATATTAGCTCATTTGGAATTTGATGCCTGCAACATGTTTCAAAAAAGCTGGCACAAATGGCAAAAAAGACTGAGTTGAGGAATGCTCATCAAACACTTATTTGGAACATCCCACAGGTGAACGGGCTAACAGGTGGGTGCCATGATTGGGTATAAAAGCAGCTTCCCTGAAATGCTCAGTCATTCACAAACAAGGATGGGGCGAGGGTCACCACTTAGTGAACAAATGCGTGAGCTGATAGTTGAACAGTTTAAAAACAACATTCCTCAATGAGCTATTGCAAGAAATTTAGGGATTTCATCATCTACGGTCCGTAATATCGTCAAAAGGTTCAGAGAATCTGGAGAAATCACTGCACGTAAGCGACAAGGCAGAAAACCAACATTGAATGCCCGTGACCTTCGATCCCTCAGGCAGTACTGCATCAAAAACTGACATCAGTGTGTAAAGGACCTCACCACTTGGGCTCAGGAACACTTCAGAAAACCACTGTCGGTAGCTACAGTTCGTCGGTACATCTGCAAGTGCAAGTTAAAACTCTACAATGCAAAGCGAAAGCCATTTATCAACAGCACCCAGAAACGCCGCCGGTTTCACTGGGCCCAAGCTCATCTAAGATGGACTGATGCAAAGTGGAAAAGTGTTCTGTGGTCTGACGAGTCCACATTTCAAATTGTTTTTGGAAACTGGACGTCGTGTCCTCCGGACCAAAGAGGAAAAGAACCATCCGGACTGTTATAGGCGCAAAGATCAAAAGCCAGCATCTGTGATGGTATGGGCATGTATTAGTGCCCAAGGCATAGGCAACTTACACATATGTGAAGGCACCATAAATGCTGAAAGGTACATACAAGTTTTGGAGCAGCATATGTTGCCATCCAATCAACGTCTTTTTCATGGACGCCCCTGCTTATTTCAGCAAGACAATGCCAAGCCACATTCTGCACGTGTTACAACAGCATGGCTCCGTAGTAAAAGAGTGCAGGTACTAGACTGGCCTGCCTGTAGTCCAGACCTGTCTCCCATTGAAAATGTGTGGCGCATTATGAAGCGTAAAATACGACAACGGAGACCCCGGACTGTTGAACAACTTAAGCTGTACATCAAGCAAGAATGGGAAAGAGTTCCACCTGGAAAGCTTCAAAAATTGGTCTCCTCAGTTCCCAAACGTTTACTGAGTGTCGTTAAAAGGAAAGGCGATGTAACACAGTGGTAAAAAGGCCCCTGTGCCAACTTTTTTGCCTTTAAATTCAAAGTTAATGATTATTTGCAAAAAAAAAAAAAAGTTTCTCAGTTTGAACATTAAACATCTTGTCTTTGCAGTATATTCAATTGAATATAAGTTGAAAAGGATTTGCAAATCATTGTATTCTGTTTTGATCTACGATTTACACAACATGCCAACTTCACTGGTTTTGGGTTTGTAAACTCGGTCATTAATTTATTGAGGAAAATGATCCAATATTACATATCTGTGAGTGGCAAAAGTATGTGCACCTTTGGTTTCAGTACCTGGTGCGACCCCCTTGTGCAGCAATAACTGCATCTAAATATTTCCGGTAACTGTTGATCAGTCCTGTACATCAGCTTGGAGGAATTTTAGCCCATTCCTCAGTACAGAACAGCTTCAACTCTGGGATGTTGGTGGGTTTCCTCACATGAACTGCTCGCTTCAGGTCCTTCCACAACATTTCGATTGGTTTAAGGTCAGGACTTTGACTTGACCATTCCAAAACATAAATTTTATTCTTCTTTAACCATTCTTTGGTAGAACGACTTGTGTGCTTAGGGTCTTGTTGCATGACCCACCTTCTCTTGAGATTCTGTCCATGGTCAGATGTCCTGACATTTTCCTTTAGAATTTGCAGGTATAATTCAGAATTCATTGTTCCATCAATGATGGCAAGCTGTCCTGGCCCAGATGCTGCAAAACAGGCCCAAACCATGATACTACCACCACCACATTTCACAGATGGGATAATGTTCTTATGCTGGAATGCAGTGTTTTCCTTTCTCCAAACATAACACTTCTCATTTAAACCAAAAAGTTCTATTTTGGTCTCATCTGTCCACAAAACATTTTTCCTATAGCCCTCTGGTTTGTTCACGTGATCAATAGCAAACTGCAGACGAGCAGCAATGTTCTTTTTAGAGAGCAGTGGCTTTCTCCTTGCAACCCTGCCATGCGCACCATTGTTGTTCAGTGTTCTGCTGATGGTGGACTCATGAACATTAACATTAGCCAGTGTGAGAGGCCTTCAGTTGCTTAGAAGTTACCCTGGGGTCCTATGTGACCTCGCCAACTATTACACGCCTTCCTCTCGGAGTGATTTTTGTTGGTCGACTGCTCCTGGGGAGGGTAACAATGGTCTTGAATTTCCTCCATTTGTACACAATCTGTCTGACTGTGGAGTCCAAACTCTCTATAGATGGTTTTGTAACCTTTTCCAGCCTGATGAGCATCAACAACGCTGTCCTTCGTTCGTGCCATGATACACTTCCACAAACATGTGCTGTGAAGATCAGACTTTGATAAATCCCTGATCTTTAAATAAAACAGGGTGCCCACTCACTCCTTATTGTCATCCCATTGATTGAAAACACCAACACTCTAATTTCACCTTCAAATGAATCACTAATCCTCGAGGTTCACATACTTTTGCCCCTCACAGATATGTAATATTGGATCATTTCCCCCATTTTCCATAAATAAATGACCAAGTACAATATTTTTGTCTCATTTGTTTAACTAGGTTTTCTCTATCTACTTTTAGAACTTGTTTGAAAATCTGATGATGTTTTAAGTCATATTTATGCAGAAATATAGAAAATTTTGAAGGGTTCAATAACTTTCAAGCGCCACTGTATGACACTAGCCGAATTTCATCGCATGCAGGTAGAGCTGTTTTCGGCATCCCACTATGCAATGTGGTCAATGGTAAAATTCCATGGTCCCAAGTGGTCTTGTGACTCTGTAGTTCAAAACATTGCTATTGTCTGTAACTGGCTGCTATAATGTATGCTACCATAGAGTGTGGCATGTTGTATCTAGCATACTGATGTGTGTAGCTAACGAGCATGGGATTCCGAACACCGCCTGTGACTGACTGGAATCCATCTACCTCTCGTGTTTTTGTGTGTGTGTGTGTGTGTGTGTGCGCGCCCAGGCTCGGACGTGGTCGAGTGGCTGTACCACCACATCGAGGGCTTCCAGGACCGACGAGAAGCGCGCAAGTACGCCAGCAACCTGCTGAAGGCCGGGTTCATCCGCCACACCGTCAACAAGATCACCTTCTCCGAGCAGTGCTACTACATCTTCGGCGACTTCAGCGACTGCGAGAACTGTAAGCCACCCGCCTCCTCTTTCAGTCCAGTCTGCGGCTGCGGCTTCTGATATTTGTTCAGAAAAGATGATTAATTCATAACGCCGCACACTCTCACTCTGCGTTTTATTACCACGAGTAAAATGGAGCCCAGACGCTGTGTCATTCTTTTAATGCCCTGCTAACATCAGCCGTTATTAAGTGCTGTGTCTGCCCTCGCTCTGAAAGCTTGCGGTCTCACTGGGAGTATACAAAACAAGGCATTAGTCAGGCGTACGCAGCCCTGGAGTGTAATCCCTGTTTGATTCGGTTATATGCTGAAGTATCCTGTGTACTGCCGAGGTTACTAAATGCACGGCTAAATGCACTGACTTCACCTCCTAAAGTACAATAGCTTGGGTCTCAGGATTACTAAGGGAGATTTGGTGTTTAACCCCTTAACCCTTAGAGCGCTATAAATGCGGCTATTTGTTGCTCAATGATGCAATGCATCACAATCAAAGCTGTTGAAAACCTATCATGCGGCGACTTGTTTAAAGAAGTCGCCGCATGATAGGTTTTCCACAGCGCAAGATAGTTGAATTTGTATATTTTTGAAATTTTATTTCAGCCCTCAAAGAGTTAAACGCTGACTTTTTATGAAGCACATTCAATGGGAGAAAAAAAACAACTTTTTTTTCCATATTGTAGAACAGTATCACATATATATTCTGTATCTGCTGTTTGCAGAGCTTCACTGAAACTACATCACACTTACATTGAGAGAAATATTCAAATCCAGGATGTCATGGTTTTTTATGGACACACCATTACATAATTTTACACACTTTTTCTTGTCATTCAGCAAGACATATTTTGGATCGTTGGAAACCTTGGGATCTCCACTAGTATTTAAAATGGATCTGAAGTTCCACAAGTTTGAATACAGCACCTGCATTTGATAGACCCATTTATAGGTCCGAAGGTTTTATGGGGTTAAATATGCATTTTATTCTGGTTTCTCCGTGTCCAGTTGAGTTTTCTCAATGGGAGTCGCTGTTTTTAAAGGCGCATTCGTCTTTCCCTCCCTGTCTCAGATATGGCCAACCTCTCCCTGAATGACAACGACGGGTCGAGCGGAGCGTCAGATCAGGACACCCTCGCCCCCCTGCCGCTCCCCGGGGCGACACCGTGGCCCCTGATGCACTCCTTTCCCTACCAGTACCCCCACCCCTACTCCAGCCAGCCGCCGCCCTATCACGAGCTCACCAGCTACAGTTACGCCCCCGGGAGCACAGGCAGCCAACACAGTGAAGGTATGATGGAGAGGGGGTGGGGCTACTCGCCAGATCAGGCGGCTTACTGGATGAGGGAGAGAAGGGTACATTTAAAGGGGAGGGCTGAAGAGAGTTGGAACTGGGTCTGTTTTTTCAGAAAATATCTTGCGTTCTCAAACCCTCAAAAACCTCTGCATGTCTGTTCTTTTGTCTGACCAGCCAAATGCTGCTTGCTTTCACTCCATCACCTTGTCATTATCATTATTATTATCGCTCTGGCATATAATGTGGGGGGATATATAGTCATGGGTGCAGTTGTCTGTCCGTTCGTCCGTCTGTCTGCGAGCATTTTGTTTCTGGAGCATAGCTTGAAAACTGTTCAATATTTTTTCACAAAACTCTTATCATGTCCTGACGTGGTGCCTTTTGCTAATCCGAAGTTGATGACGCGGGGCCGGGGGAATATGCCGTCTCCCGATGGCTCTTGTTTGGTATTTTTGTAGCACCCTGACAAAGTCAGGCGGTGACTATGGATTCATGCTTGTCGTCTCCAACACCGTGACTGCAGGCACTTCTGTGTGGACGCTGTTCAGGCTATAATTTTTTGACCAATTGCTTTCATATTTGGTGTGGGCATGCGTTATTCTTGAATTATGACACCTGTAGATTTTGGTTGCCGTGGAGACTGTATTGACCGAATAATATGCAAATTTGTGCTGAAACATAGAGATTTCCTTGTGCAGGCAGTACAGGCTGGAGAAGCGGGCTTTCGAGGGCTACACCCATGTAGTCATGGGCGACCGGACTGTCTAGTTTTAATTGTTACATACATGCAAATTCCATGAATATTTACATTTAAAGAAATTGCTAAGCTAGTTTTGGGTGGTTGGAAGTGGCATTTATTTTTGGCTTGTATGTGTCTCTTGAAGGACTGTGATCCAAGCGTTCCCCTGTGCTTTTTAGTAAGTTTTTTAGATGTATACTCTCTGGTTTTGAATGGCAAATCATCCTTATGAATCCGCTTTCACTGCTGCCTTAATAGGATTGACAAGGGGTGGACAAAATATAGGAAGCACTTCTTCAAAACAGCTGTAGTAGCACAGTTACAAAAGCATTAGTCTAAGTCATTCCTATTGATTTGACTGCTAATTAACAGCATGCAACAGCTTAAAAGAGGTTCTGTCCGTATCCAAAGCAGGATGGTTCTTACAGCGTTCCAGAGAGGCTGAACAGTTGGTGCTCAAATTGCCCGTGCGTTGGTCACAAAAACTTCAAAATTATTTAAGATGACAAGGGAATCTGTCAAAAATCGTTAACATGTACCAAGCACCAAAAAACAGCAACACCAAAAAAGAGCTGAAGTCAATGCTGTCCACCAGGGACAGATAGACAGGCATACGGCAGGATGGTTGCTAATACTTGACAGGACTACAGCGCTAAAAATTGACACAGAATTGAATTAATCCACATTATGGTTTGAGCTTCAAAAATGTGGTGTTTGTGGCAGTGTTCCTGATGATATGACCGCACCCTTCATGAGCTCTTGTCTTGATATCATCACCCCGCTCTGTCATACTGCAGTGTGTAAGTTGAGCTCAGACTCGATTCTAAGGAAGATTGATCTAGTGCTGGTTTTCTCGCGGAATTGTCGGCTGCTGAGTCACCAGCAGAGGTCGCCAGTGGGGTCGCTATATTCCAATCTAACTGAAGCCCGACAAGAACTTGGATACTATTGCTCTTCACTGTGTCCAAAATACTTACCACTGACGTGGCTGTCAAGCTGTGGGGTTGGTGTACACTCTATAGCAGCGCCTGAAGACCATACCCCGTGTTTTTGTAATTTCTGAGTCTTCTGGGTTCTCACTCCTTGTGTTTCTCCCATCAGGCAGTCGGAGCAGCGGATCGACCCGCAGCGAGGGTGAGCGGCGAAGAGGAGGGAAAGGGGGTGGAGCCAGCAGCTCAGGGGGAGGGCCCAGAGAGGAGAAGTCGCCTGGGGGAGGCGGGGCCGACTCGCGCTCGGGCAGCGGCAGCGAATCGGAGTACTCCACCCGCAGCAGCCTGAGGCGGGACCACGGCTCAGCGACGCCCAGCGAGCACAGCCACATGAGCCAGCGCTCGCAGCACCGCCCTCCGCCACCCCACATGCCCTTCCCCCCCGGCATCCCTCTCCCTTATAACCCCATGATGGTGATGATGGTTCCCCAGCATCCTCACCCCGCCTTGGGGCCGCCCCACCCCCAACCCCCGCCCGGCCCCACCCTCCCCACCCTGCCCCCGTCCAGCACTCCTGGGGGTCCCCCCGGAGCGCCCCCCACCCGCGACCTAGCCTCCGTACCCCCCGAGCTCACGGCCTCCCGTCAATCCTTTCACCTCGCCATGGGCAACCCCAGCGAGTTCTTCGTAGACGTCATGTAGTGAAAGGGCTTCATACTACAGTGTTTGTATGTTTTTGTTTGCGTGTGTTACTGCATGTTTGTGTGTGTGTGTGTGTGTGTGTGTTACTGCATGTTTGTGTGTGTGTGTGTGTGTGTGTGTGTGTGTGTGTGTGTTACTGCATGTTTGTGTGTGCGTGTGTGTGTGTGTGTGTGTGTGCGCGCACACGTGTGTGGGTGGATGGAATTGGAACGAACTGTGTCGGTAACATACGTTTCACGCCACGTCTGGCCAATGAGGGTTTTGCTTCTTGAAGGGACCCTAAAAACCAGCCACTATCAATCAGAGATTTTCTCTGTGTGTAAGAAATACAGGGTTTACGTACATGTTTTCCTCAAATGATCTGTGTATTCTGTTTATTCGCCAACACGCCAGTGTTTTTTTTTTAAGATTCCCATTCAATTTTTTTTCCCATGAGATTTCCTTTAAAGACTCAAGCTGGAACTCTGTTGTGAAACGGAGTTGTGCATTCTGAGCCCAGCAACGGCTTTTTAGCTGCAGAATTTGAGCTGTGTACGGCTCACTACACCTGTTGTGGATGAGAATTGTAAAGGTGAATTATGTTGGGTGCGGTGAAGGGTGTCTCTGGACAGTGAATAAAACGCAAACACTTGACATCTGTCAGCCATTTCCCCGATTCAGAATGAAATGCCTTCCAAAACTGGTCATTCCTTCCCGGGGGAAGTACTTCTCCCTGGTGTTACTTTGGGGTGGAATTGAGGTCTCAATTCTCCCATAATGCGATGAGCTGATTGGCTGACCTGTTTGATGTGACGTCCTGTTCTCCAATTATAATTTGATCTGGTAACTTGTTAACGAGTCTATGACATTCATACAGTCCATACAGTAGTCAGTGCGTCTCCTTAACAACTTTGGTACCTGCTTAAAAGTTTACCTTCATTATATTTTTTTTGTTTGTTTATTTTCGGGAGGTTGGAAAGGAGGTGAAGAGGTCTGTCACGGGTGCAGCAGGTGTCCCCTAGGATGTCTAGAGGGGACGCAATTTCACATACATTACAGCAGAGGGACCCGATTGCTCTTTGTCGGGAAATAATGACGACTGTGCAGTACTTAACGAACTGTTACCGTTGGTGTCTAGTTATGCAACGCTGCAGCTCAGTTATGAAATTGCATACTGACCTTCAACAGTAACCACTCTGCTGTAACCCTTTTTTTTTCTCAGTTCTTCAGTTAAACTTGCATAGGTGTTTTTTTTTTCTCTGTTCAATTGCCCTAACTAAATATTCCACTGATACATAAAATTAATGGTACTCGGTAGTGAATTGTAATGCGAAACTAGCACAAACGTTGATAAGCACGCACATTCCTCTCTGTCGGTCAACACTTGCACCCAGAAGATGTGACCTTTGTACAACAGATAGCGAAGAAATATAAATGACTGCCTGGTACATGAAATGGTACTGAGGGGGCAAGCCGAACTTTGTACTGTCGGATATAAGGTGTGGTGTTCCTTTTTCATCCGTATTCAATTGCTGTGAGGTGTGAGCTCCACTATCACATTTTTTTTTTTTAAATAAACAATGTTTTGTCTGTGTTTGTGTATCATGTGTAACCAAACCATTTAGGTGCTAAATGAAGTCAAACTATGCGAATGTTATTCTCATTTTTGTCACTTGCCTTTTTCAGCATTTATATTCTTAATAAATGTTTATTAGGTACATAATTGACTGCTCATTTATTTATTTATTACCACCGCCAAGGAGGTTAGGTTTTCACCCGTTTGTTTGTCCGTCTGTTAACAGGATAACGCAAAAAGTTAGGAACGGTTTGGCACAAAATTTGGTAGGATGATAGGTGGTGGTCCAAGGATGAGATGGTTTAATTCCAGAAGTGATTCGGAACATTTTCTGGATGCTTGATCCAGTAGAATATATCAGTCTAATGTAGGCCTGTGTGATATTTGTGACCAGACAACTCAAAAAGTTAAGAACGGTTTGGTGCTAAATTTGGCAGGATGATAGGTGGTTGTCCAAGGTAGAGTTGATTTTATTTTGGAAGTGATCTGGAATATATTCTTTCACCAAAAAAACATGTGTATGGCATGGCGGAGGCATGCACTCTACTGAGTGCCCTCTGATTTATGTATTTATTGCTATTATAACTAATTGCAAAGTTGGATCGGTATGTGGCAGTCAGGAGTAATAACCAGACCATATATGTCTAAGGTCCAGTCACAAGCTGCAAACAGAAAAAAAAGGTATTGATTTCATAAGATTTGGGTCTTAAGCATTCTTTATTTTTGCAGAGGAAAAGCTCTTTTAGCAAACTATGCCTTCATACTGTGTCTCCTGTCCCATTCCCGGAAAAATTGGTATGGTGTGTAAAATGGATGTCAAACAAGAAAGCAGCGATTTGTGAATCATGCTTGGCCTGTATTAAATTGAAAACGTCACAAGACGAAATATTTTGTGTTTACCTGATTAACTTTATTGTTATTTTAAGGAGAAATGTGGAGAAAGGGACGATATGAGACCTAAGAGTGTACGGATGCCAGAAAACCCAGTGTACTGGTCTGGACTGGTAACACAATCATGCTTGGTTAAATAATGTCATTATCAACAAAAGGCCCAGTTGTCAACAAGCAGTGATTGACCAAGGCTTTACATTTTGCAAAATGCTGCATGAGTGAATAGTAGCAATTTAAAAAAAAAAAAAACATAAGTCCCTGTGCTTTTGTAAGGATTTTAGGGATTTCACCTCATACAATACATGGAGGTATATAAGATTTAGGGAATCCTGGAAGATGGCTATGGTAAGCATCTTAAATACTTCAGATGGCACTACTATGAAAACCAGCATCCATTTTTACCCCTCGGCCCTCAAGGCTGATGGGGTATTGCTATCCTTCGTGCGGTTGGGCGGGCAGGTGGGCGTCTCCAAAAACTTCGACATCGGGCTGAGGGGTATTCCGTGCATTGCACGCCTACTTCTTAGATATATAATCAAATGGGCCGAGACTACTTTAGAAAATGTCCCTCAGCCCCAACTTACTGAATTAAAGGTGAAGGTGTTTGAGCCAGAGTGAAAGGTCATCGTGGTTCAAAACCTAGATGAGACATGCATACCCACCAAGGCAAGTCCACATATGCAAAATCAAGTTCCTAACCCAAGCACTTTCAGAGAAATGGCCCGGACAAGTTTTAAAGGTGAAGTTCAGCGAGGCAAGGTCAAAGGTCATTTGGGTATGAAACCTGGACGAGACTTGCCTACCCACTAAGGAAAGTCCACATGCAAAATAAAGTTCCTAACCCAAGCGGTTTGATAGAAATGGTCTGGACAAATTTTTTACAGTGAAGGTCACTGAGCCGAGGTCAAAGGCCATTCGGGTACGAAACCTCGACAAGGCACGCCTATCTACTAAAGTCAGTGCACATAGGCAAAATCAAGTTCCTAACCCATGCGGTTTCAGAGAAACAGTCCGTACAAAATTTTCCCTCCTGCCCGTCTAAGAAGGGGCAACAATACCCCTCTGCCCCTGATTCGGGGCTATGGAGTAAAAACCTTGGCCACTAAACGTCATTGCATCCACAAATTTAAGAGGAGACCGCTGTGCACCGCAGACGCCATATGTCAAAAATGCCCAAGAAATGCAACCATCGTCTTAGCGCTTCATCTTATCTGAAATGGACTAATGACCTGTGCAGCACTCAACCATCAAAATTATGCATGGCAATAATGGATGCTGTGTTCTCCGGGCCATAGATGAAAATGCGCATCCTGGTCTTTAACAAGGCAAGCTTCAAAAGCCAGAGCCTGTCATGGTTTGAGGGTGCGTTATTGCCCATGACATGGGTACCTTGAGCATCTGTGCAAGGTCTGCTGATGCAGAAGGAAAATGCATGTATTTCAGAGCAACATGCTGTATACTGTTTCCAAGATGATGTCTTTTCAGGGATGCCCATTTTTACTGCAGCAAGACAACAACATGCCTCATTACCACTGTGTGGCTTCCAAACTAGAGAGTGCAGCTGCTAGACTGGCCTTCCTGCAATCCA
Organism: Gymnothorax reevesii; assembly: GCA_029721435.1. Classification (NCBI taxonomy): domain Eukaryota; kingdom Metazoa; phylum Chordata; class Actinopteri; order Anguilliformes; family Muraenidae; genus Gymnothorax; species Gymnothorax reevesii. The sequence continues at coordinate 35,789,595 of CM056586.1, read as the reverse complement.
GACCTGTCTCCCATTCAAAATATGTCATGCTTAAAGAAGCACAAAATAGAACAATGAAAACCCTGGACATCGGGGCAGCTTAACACGTTTATCAAGGAAGATTGAGAAAAATAGACCAGTTAGTCTTTTTGGTTCCCCCAAACAATTACTTGGAGGGCTGTTAAAAGAAATGTTGACGTTACACAGTGGTAAACACGCCCTTGTCTGAAGCTGCATCAGGAACGTGGAGCTATGAGTCTTTTCTCAATAGTGGGTAACAAAAGCATGACCGGGAAACAAGCAAGAAAGCACCGATTCATATTTAATTTTAAAAGTCATCATCACTGCTTAAGAATAAAGCAGCGGCGTAGCCAACGGGTGTGCCAAGACATGTCCCTTTATGACAGCAATTAGTCCTGGATAGTTCTCAATCATTTTCCTTTATTGACGTGTTTTCCAATTGTCGTAATTGGCAACTGAAGACACGATTTCTCTCCATATATAATCTAACAGAGATGAATACATGGGCTAAATTCAGTACAGCAAAATAATTTACTTATTAATAGGCCATTGCTTCGTGTTCATTGAACTGGTCTGTGTTCCAATGAAACGCAGACTTTCACTCTTGGGATTGTGTGGGTAGATTAAAAAAAAAGTGGCACTCGGCAGTTTAATCGGCTATAAAAATCGTGCAGCACCTGCTATTTACGTGAGAGTCGACAGGTATGCAATTTTGAATACCTTTGATTTAAATACAGCAAATACGCATCCAGATGAATTATTGTCGTCTTACCTAATCGGGGAGAGCAAGCAGCACCTGCTAAGTGTGGAGTGCTCTCGGAGTGAACCTTCTGTTATGAAAATGACTGAGAACAGGTCAGGATGAATAATTGTTTTAAGGCAGTTGCAATGGGTACAGCAGTTTTTCAATGCATTTCAAGCCTTGTCCTAACCTTTCCCCTACCCCTAACCCCAACAATTATCCAGAATCCTTATCCTAATCCCTTGAAATCGATGGCCATACCAATAAAAACTGCCGTGTCTCTAGACACTGCGTTGTTTTAAACTGATGTTTTGTACAACCCAATTCTCTGCTCTTGTTCAGCAACTGTACTGAATTTTGCCCATGATTTAATCGCTATGTTGGACAAGGAATGAGTTCGAATTAATCCATCACAGCGTGGTAAGAAATCGAGTTGGTATCCAAAAACATGAAATCAATAAGGCAAATTATAAGTTAAAGTTATAAAAATGATGATCAAAAGTAAAGATGTATTCAGACAATACCACCGCCTACCAACACCTTAGCAACCACCCTGAACACCATAGCAACCACCTAGCAACCACCCAGTAAACTTTAGCAACCATCTAGCAACGCCATAATAACCACCCTGAACACCAGAACACCCGTCTAGCAACACCTTACAACCACCCAGAACACCATAGCAATCGCCTGGCAACGCCCTACCAACCACCCAGAATGCCTTAACAACCACCTAACAACGCCTTAGCAACCATCCTGAACACCAGGGCAACCGCCTACCAATGCCTTAGCAACCACCCAGAACAGCACAACAACTGCCTAGCAACGCCATATCAACCACCCAAAAATCCTCAGCAACCACCCACCAACACCTTAGCAACCACCCTGAACACCATAGCAACCACCTAGCAACGCCATAACAACCACCCTGAACACCAGAGCACCCGTCTAGCAACACCTTACAACCACCCTGAACACCATAGCAACCGCCTACCAACGCCTCAGCAACCACCCAGAACACCACAGAAACTGCCTAGTGACGCCATAGCAACCACCCAAAAATCCTTAGCAACTGCCTAGCAATGCCCTAGCAACCACACACAACAACTTAGCAACTGCCTAGCAACACCTTAGCAACCACTTGAACACCATAGCAGCTGCCTAGCAACCACCCAGTACACCTTAGCAACCGCCTAGCCACCACTTGGTACACCTTAGCAACCACCTAGCAATGCCTTAGCAACCACCCAGAACACCACAGCAATTGCCTAGCAATGCCATAGCATCCACCCAAAAATCCTTAGCAACTACCTAGCAACACCTGTGCAACCACCTGGCAATGCCCTAGCAACCACACACAACAACTTAGCAACTACCTAGCAACACCTTAGCAACCACCTGAGCACCATAGCAACTGCCTAGAAACCACCCAGTACACCTTAGCAGCTGCCTAGCAACTCCCTAGCAACCACCCAGAACACCATAGCAACCACCTAGCAACTCCCTAGCAACCACCCAGAACACCACAGCAATTGCCTAGCAATGCCAGAGCAACCACCCAAAAATCCGCAGCAACTGCCTAGCAACACCTTAGCAACCACCTGAACACCATCGCAACCACCTAGCAATCACCCAGTACACCTTAGCAACCGCCTAGCAACACCCTAGCAACCACCCAGAACACCATAGTAACCGCCTAGCAATGCCCTAGCAACCACCCAGAACACCTTAGCAACTGCCTAGCGATGCATAAGTAACCACCCTGAACACCATAGCAACCACCCAGCAACCACCAGGTACGCCTAAGCAACCACCTAGCAAAACCTTAGCAACCACCTGGTACACCTAAGCAACCACCTAGCAATGCCCTAGCAACCACACAGAACACCATAGCAACCACCTAGCAACACCCTAGCAACCACCCAGAACACCTTAACAACTGCCTAGCAACCTAGTACAGTGGAATTGGAGTCAGGAAATTGAAGATTGGACGACAACTTGGGCCTGATCGTGTACGCACACATACAATCAACAGCTATAGTAGTTTGGCTTCAGCTTTCACAGACAGCAGCCATAGCAGTTTGGCTTCAGCTTTTAATTTTCTCCACATTTTAAAATTTCTGGGCATAAATAACATTCCCAGTTTCACTCATATTAAATGTTTCTTCCAAGTTTGACCACTATTTACAAGTATTTCCAGAGTCTTTCTACTCTTTCATATTTTCAGCAATTCATGGTAACATTACAATCATTCACACTTCAAAACATTTGACTTTTATTCAAACAATTTCTGTCTTAATTCTGCAATAGCAGTTCAGCATCAGCAGCTTCAGCAATCCCACTCGCAGTTTCTTCAGAAACTGACTTTTAATATAGGCAGTTTTATATATATATATATATATATATATATATATATATATATATATATGTGTGTGTGTGTGTGTGTGTATATATTGGATATATATATATATATAGGGCTCCGTCCGTCCTTACGGAAACATAAAACTGAGGCAGCGGGGGATATTGCCATGTTAGTAGCAAACACTTGTCTAGTTTCAGTCTAATATCTTCCTGTGTTCTTACCACAAAAGTTCCATTATGTGGAGTTTATTCACAGGACTGTGTATAAATAGCTTGTGAGCAACACTACAAGATCATGGTCTATTTACTTCCCATCGTTTAGACTCTTTGTTGTACTATATAAGTATCTCTCACATCCCGGAACTCTTTGAGACAACATCGCATGCTCATGAACCGGAACTTCTCGGGCGGACTACGCGTTTAACATTTTATTCGTCTCTTTACAGTTAGAGGTGCCTCTGCGACTTTTCTAGGGTCGAGTTACACTTGTTTTTAGTCTCTTTAGACAATACGCTCTTGATAGGGGACTGATATAACCTTTAGGCATTCTGAGTAAGTTATACAGTACAAGTCGACATTAAAGTAAAGATTGAGCGATTTACTGAGGTATTGCAAGCTAAAAGCTTGCGTTAGCAAAAGAGACATTTTAATCTCATCCTGCGTGCAGGGGTGGGTGCGCCCGCACGGATACGTCAGTTGCAACGTTGAACTTCAATATCCTAGGGAGCCAGCTAGCAACAGAAAAGATAACATAACACCCGGTAACGTTTGAACAACACAGATATGCTTCTCCGCAGAGTAAGCCAGAGCACAGCTCTGTGTGGCCATGCTCTTCGTTTTTCCCCTACCATCTCCGGGTGAGTAACGTTAGTTTTTACTTACATTTTCGCAGACGTATTTAGTTTTTTTTGTCATTTTTAAATCATGCTTCCATTTGACAAAATATCGTCAAGCGTTTGCTAACGTCCGGTGATCGCTAGGTGGGTTGGCAAAGCAGCTAACTTAGCAAGCTAATTTGGGAAGACTCGCTTATTGAGCCACCTTGCTAGCTAACATAGCTACATTTTTTTTTTCATTTTTAGCGGTCAACGCCAAGTTGGAGCCATAGTAGCTGTTCACAATGCGCGGTTCTACGCCAGTCAGGCTGCCGAAGTAAGTTCGCTCGCTCCTGGTTGATGTAACAGGGTAGCTGGTTGACCCTTGAGGTAACGTTAACTGACTTAAGCTTCACACTAGACGCGAAACTAATTTTTTCGCGCGACAGACTACATTCAAAGTCAATGCAAAAACGCGTGTATTCGCGTCTTTGCATTGACTTTGAATGTAATCTGTAGTGCGAAAAACTCGTCTCGAGTTTGGTGAGAAAGCGGGTTTATTTTTGATGATGCGTTCATTCAGTTATGGTGTTATATGCAAGGATAAATATTATGGTAACATTCTGGCAATCTGCGTTGTTTGGGAAATTGTGATTTCTGAGCGTATAATTCTGACCCCTGAATATTTTATATTTTCGCTGTGATTGCATCGTATGTGCCGCGACTGGCACGTCATTCTTCTGCTTCGCCTCGGATGTAGGGGAAAGGTGACGAGTCACGTGACAGTGGGAATTCGGGCCATAGGTGGCAGCGGTCAGTCCAGGGTACAAGAGAACGAGAGGTGACCTACAGCTCTCGGTCGAGGGAACCTCTGAGTCCACTGGGTTTTGTTTTAACCACGGCAGCAGTGCCAGAAATTCAGTTATTTTTTTATGTGCTTATAATGTTTGTAGGGATGATTTACCTTTTTAAGCCGCATTGTCAGATATGGCAGTGAATGCCAAAGAGTTCCAATTTCTCGTATACCGAAGATTACTTTGTATTGCATGAGAAGGAACTATTGTAACATATGAAATTAAGGTATTTATTTCTTTCTTGGTGAGAAAATGACACAACATCACGTGAACTGATTTTATTATTATTTTTTTTAGGTGAGACAAGCATTTAGTGAGAATCCAAGGTGAAAGGATTCAGACCTGTTTTGTCAGATTTGTGTCAAGCGCTAGGAATAACATTTTTATCGCCCGCTGTTGCAGGGAATATTAAAATGAGCTCCATCAGTGCATCCATCCGGAGCCATAACTTTAGAGCCAATTTTCGGAAAAATCTAAATCCAGTTCGAAATGAGCTCATATTTTTCATAAAATGGTAAAATGTCTCACTTTCAACATGAGATATGTTGCCTATGTTCTATTGTGAAAAAAATGTGGGTTTATGAGATTTGCAAATCATTGCATTCTGTTTTTATTTACAATTAACGCAGTATTGCAACTTTTTTGGATTTGGGGTTGTACTTGGGGGAAAATGGTAAAATAAGCACAACATTAAGATTGCCTTGGCGTGCTGTAATATCTTGTTTCCATGAAGTGGTGTACAGTAGTAAGTAATCCATGTAAATATGAAAGGTAGCTAATGCAGAAAATTGAACAGCTTTTTATAGTTCTGGGGTTGCCATTGTGGTTGCAATGAAAAATGGTGCGCAAAGTGATTCTCCAAAACCAAGTTTGAAAATCACTGATCTACAGGAAGAGAAAATGACGAAGTTGATCCCAGTCTGGTATGTGCAAATCGATTAATCAGATAATTGCTTATTCGCCATCCTGCACATGCTGGATTTAGGTTGAATTCTGTACATAGGATGATGTGGAGCATTTGCTGTGCATATTTAGCTTTTTCTTTGGTGTGAATCTTGGGAGGGTTTTTTCCTCCTTGGTCCCCTAGATTAATTGGCAAAGACTAGTAACTGTCAGCATTGGAAAGACTTTCTCAGTGAATGCCACTGCAGACCTGCTTACTCCAGGTCAAGATTTAATGGTCTTTGCTGCGGCAAAAACTACCTAAGACTCAGATGGGCCAACTCTGCCATGGGGTTGTATTCAACTGGAAATGGGAGCAATTTTGAATTTGCTATATGCCTGGATGACCTCACAGGAGTGTTGTGTGGGTGTGTATGGTATGTGTGTTATGGGTGTGTAATGTGTGTGGAATGTTCAAAGTATGCAAGTTGTATGTGCGTATATATATGTGTATGTGTGTGCGTAATATGTGCAATTTTTATCCAGTACATATTAGGAGGGTGGATATAATAGCTATTGCTCAGCTGTCTGCAAATTATTTTGCCAGGTGCATAACTTGATATTTTTCCATGAAACTTTGCACATATATCAAACATATGGTGGAGTTGTACCTTTTGCTATTGGGGAATTTTGACATTTTTTGGCAACCAGGAGGATGAGCCATCTCTTTTTTTTTTTTTTTGTTTTGTTTTGTTCTGTTCGTTTTTTCTACTTGGTATGTGTGCTGTGTGCAGCACGTGTATGTGATATGTGTATAGAATATGTGTGGTGTGCATGGTATGCGTGTGGTGAGTATGTATGCTAGTGCTTGTATGTGTGTTTGGACATGCTGGATAAAAATAATTAATGGCCATGTGCATCAACCTGTATTCCAGATCTCCATTCATGGACCAGCTCCACCAATAGGAATTCACGATTTCTATCACTAGTGGACTTTCATATCAGCTGGACATAGTGTGTTTCAGCCCTTCATTTTGACCTAATTAGTGTTTTACTCTCTACCACTTCTCTCTCAATCTTTCACAGTGTTCATTCCTGTACATCCCTCCCTTTTTCCTGACCGTGCACCCTTATGTCTGCCGCCTTCTTCCCGAATCATCTGACCTCTGACTCTCCTCCTACTTCCTCTCTTCCCCCCCTTCTCCTCTCTGCCCCATAGGCTGTGCTGGAGCGGCCTGCTGTGGCAAGCGACACCGCCACCAAGGTCGCCGCTGAAAAGAAGAAGACCGTCAGCACGGTAGGTCGCCTTCCTCGCGTAAACACTGGGCAGCTAGCCTGTCCTGTCCTGCCCTGCCGTAACCTCGCTGACATCTGGCCTATCAGGACATGTGACATTCCGTCATTCAGTATGTTTACATGCACAGTTAAGTCCAGCTACTGTAATCGCTCAATAGGACTACTGTCCTTGTCCCATGATACATACACAGCACAAAATTAAACTAATTGACCGAAGCATGTCCATCTCCGCTACAATAGATAGCGATACGCCCCCTTTCAGCTTGCATGTGTTGGACCTTTTTCTCTGTGACCTATTACGTCACAAGCCAAACATTTGACAAAGAAGTTAGCTGGCAGCAAACTGGTAGCATGTTGAGTGCATTGATTGTAGAAGGTCGAGTAGCGAGAACATTGACAACTTTGCGGCTCTTTGCGTTTATCATGGACTGTATGTTATGCTTTGCGTCCAATTAAGATGCTCGCTCTCTTTGGTGGTTATGGCGCTAACCGAAGCTAGGTAGCGATGCCGCTATGCTCTACATCATACTCTGTCTACTACCCCGGAAGGCATTTTCCAGAAGCGTAGTTGCTAGCAACTACTTTGTCCATTCACAGTATGTGGTTTCAACTATGTAAGTGAGCATCTGTGCTTTTGGGAAATGCGCCACCGGGCTTCCCCTGCATGTTGGATTTAGGTCAGGAGTAAAGACTAGTGGATGACAGTGGACTAGTCATTCGATAAATCATGCAAATTAACGTAAGAAGTTAATGAGCCCCCAGGCCTGACTGTTCACAAGCACCATACCCTTGCAGTGGAGGATTGTTACTGTTTAGTACAAAAAGGCTGGTTGGGCAGAGCTCAGAGTTGTAGCTAATCGGTTTGGTGGTGATATGTGCACAAGACCTCCGGGTCAAAGCCCTGCACAAAGAATGTGAAGCATGTTTTAGCCGTCTAATGCCAATACAGTAGATGGCATTAACTATAAAAAAAAGATAATCTTTGGTTTTGGGATTGAAATTGCTTCAAATTATGATAATTCAGATGAATGGTCATGTAGCTGGCTAACCTAGGTTTATGGACTGCCTGAGTAATAAGCTACAGCAAGTTATTGTCCCCCGCCGCGCGGAACATGGTATTCACGACCGTCCATACGTCCCAAATCCTTGTCAGCGAGATATCTCGAGAACGAATTGACGGATTTCCTTCAAATTTCATGTCAACATGTATTAGGGTGATACCCCGGCGCCAGTCGATTTCGGTGACCTTCGCTTCACTCTCAAGGTCACACCGAGAGATTGCTCATTTTTACACGATTTCACATATTGTGGCGGGGGACAAAGACGCGTTAGTGGCAAATACTTGTTTGTATGGAAATAGCTAGCGTACATTGCTAGCTTGCGGTTTTTCTACATTCTGTTCATGTTTGGTCAAACACCGTGAACCTTTTGTCATGTGAATTGGCTGCATTGGAACATCATCAAATATTTTATATCAGTAAAAGTTCTGAAATGAGGGCATCTCTGTGTTTCCTCTCCTTTCAGGAGTCCAAGTCCTTCGCAGTGAACATGTTCAAAGGGCAGATCAGCACGGCCCAGGTGTTCCCCTTCCCTTCCGGTGAGTCTCTCCTCCAGAATCTTCATCAGAGGTTAATCCTGATGTCACCGATGTGTCGTCTTCACATGTCTTGCCTTTCTGCAGTGATGAACGAGGAACAGACAGAGTTACTTAGAGAGCTGGTGGGACCCGCGTCAAAGTTTTTTGAAGTAAGTGTTTCAGTTGTGGTTCTCCAAGATCATCTGGGAGGTAGAACTCTGATTATACCCAAAATACTTACTCTTTACTGGCTTGTTTCGCTTGATAATTTGAAATGACCTTGAAAACTTATTGGAAGAAGGTGATGAACAAAACCACATCATCATTCTGTGTTTGTCCGCAGGTGCAGTCTGTTGCAAGCAACGCACCCATGTTTCATAAAAAAGGTTTATTTACATATTTCACTTAACTTCGTTACTCCTATGCAGCATTGGTATATTTATACATTACGGGCTTGCTATTTTGGATGCTAGCAATTTAACCAGTTGCCTAATAGATGATATAATCTCATTTGCTGCTTAAGCTAAGCGGAGCAAATTCAGAAAACATGCATTTCTCAAATGAGTCGCTGTGTTCCCTGAAAAATGATGGCACACCAGTTTCATCTTGGATAACTGGCGCTGTAGTTTTTTTGGTATCATCATGTATCTTTAAATGCTCCCAAACTGTCGATTTCATGGACATTTTGCCTAGGTAAGTCCTTTGTGAGTCCTGGATGCGCTTTATGATGATGACCGACTCGATGAAGGAGCGCCAGCACCAAATAAAAGCAGATGCAGTCAATTGTCTTTTTTAATAAGTAGAGTCGGCTACCAACAATAATACTGTCGGGGCTGAAAATGATTTTAGTTTCTGTGGTTGTATAAATGAAATATTATGGCTGTCGCAGCTGGACTGCTTTGCTAAGGTGTCAAGTGCAGTGTAGAGGGCAAAAAGCGTGTCACTGGGGTCATTCCAAATGAACTCAACCAAAGTACACGAATCTTCCATGGTCACCCACTCAGATTTGGCTCCAATTTATTTTGGGAGTGCCTCTATATTTAGGCTGCCACTCCAAGGGGTTTCTGAGATATCCCCCCCCCCCCCCCCCCCCCCCCAAAAAAAAAAAAAAAATTTGAGGGGCCATGCCCCAAGCAAATGGCAAACGTCAATTTATAGGGATTTAGGCAAATATCTTTGGAACAAATCATAGTTATGGGCTGAAAATTCCTATCCAGGGTAATTGGGGTGCAGGCTTTCAGAATCACCTGTCAAAATTGATCTCTTTTCATTTTCAAGTTATTGGCCTCTCAAGTATGAAACTTTATTGGTGGAAAAAAATAAAGTTTTCAAGGGCCCCCTATGAGGCCTGGATCCCAAACAGAGGCTAAATTGCGCTGGAATCCTTCTATTTCAGAACATGTCTGCCTGTTGAAGGAAGATTGACTGCATCCAAGGCATAATAGTGGAGTTGGGAGACCCTGCAAGAATGTTATGGTTGGGGTTAGTCAGGGTTAGTCAGGGTTAGCTGCTGCGCCCGCAGAGATTTTCTGCAACAGGCTCTGGAGGCTTCAATGTTTATAGGATTTTTTTCTGAATTTGCGTAGTCAAAGATGTTTTTTTGGCAATGCTTGATCAATTCTCGGCAATTTTCGACATTCAATATGGCTGGCGGTGGCCAAGAGTAAAAACGGTAACATAGCGACAGTAAAATCCTGCAAATGATCTCTGGTGGGGATTGGGGAGATGCAAGACTCAGTCCCTGTGGCACCCGAGTTATCTAGTTTCACACTGGAATTGTGTGGAGATAATGTACAGGTTTCCAAAAAACACCAAACAGGGCACTGGCAAAAGGCAGGGCCTTATTGACGGGGTCTGAAATGTGACTTACTAGCTTTTTCCATTTGACACCAAACCTCCCGTACTAGCCAGAGTGAATTATGTTTCTTTAAAGTGTTTTTATGGTGATCTGTTAGATGTTAACTCTACTCATGAGTTATTTTAAGCCTTGCATCTGTGGGTTTGCTGCATATTTCATGTTTCCTTACCCATCCTCCTCTGGAGGTCTGATCTCCTCTCTTCCTCATGTCGTTTTTCCCATTCTCTATACCTGCCATCATGTCCATCTCACCATGATCTCCTCCTGACTGCCCTCTCCTCTGCTCATGTTCCCCTGTGCTGCTCTCCTACAGCAGGTGAACGACCCGGTGAAGAACGACGCGCTGGAGAAGGTGGAGGACCACACCATGGAGGGGCTGAAGGAGATGGGTGCCTTCGGGCTGCAGGTGCCGGTGGACCTGGGGGGCCTGGGCCTCACGAACACACAGGTGAGAGGGGCTGGGGTTTGGGGTCCAGGGTCCAGGCTGACATTATTCGATATGATTTCTGTTCGACTTTGAAATGGCTGTGATAAGCACACCCACTCCCACCCCTCTCTCTCAGTACGCCAGGGTTGTGGAGATCGTGGGCATGCATGACCTTGGCGTGGGCATCACCCTGGGTGCCCACCAGTCTATTGGCTTCAAGGGCATCCTGCTGTTCGGGAACCCGGCTCAGAAGGAGAAGTACCTGCCCAGGCTGGCCAGTGGTGAGAGCAGGGCGCCTGAAGTCTGTTTTTCTAGCTGTGTGTGGTTTGTGTCTGTAGCTGTGTCTGTCCTTGTGCCTTATGGTTGTGTCTGTGTCTTGTTTGTGCTTTGTGTCTGTGGTTGTGTCTATAGTTTGTGTCTGTGGTTTATTTCTTTGTCTGTTTGTGGTTTGTGTCTGTGTTAGTGTCTGTGCTTTGTCACTGGTGTATGTCTTTGATTTGTGTTTGTGTCGGTGATTTGTGTCTATGTTTGTGCCTGTAGTTGTCTGTGTTTGTGTCTCTGCTCTATTTCTTTGGTTTGTGCATTACTTTGGTCTTCGCTTTATGTCTGTGCCTTGTGATTTCTTCATGGAGTTTGTGTTTGCCTGGTATGTATATTGGAAAGCATGCTGTGCTCCTCACTTTAGTGATCCCCCCTCCCCATCACAGGAGAAATAATGGCTGCGTTCTGTCTGACGGAGCCGGCCAGCGGCTCAGACGCCGCCTCCATCAAGACCACTGCTGTGCGCTCCCCCTGCGGCCAGTACTACACCCTCAATGGGGGCAAGATCTGGATCAGGTACGCCTTCCCCTCTACTCTACACACCCTCCAGAAAACAATCTAGAGCAGGGCTGCCCATCCCTGCTCCTGGAGATCTACCATCCAGGCTTTCACTCCACCCCTGACAAAGCACAGCTCGCTCCAGGGATCTGCACTGAGCAGCTAGTTTGTAAAGTCAGGCTTGACAAACTGGGGCTGGAATGAAAACCTACAGGACAGTAGATCTCCAGTAGATCTTCAGGAAGAGGATTGATCACTGTTGATGTACGTGTACAAGAACTGTAGACACCTGCCATTTGTGGGTTCCGTGGATTCCTATGGGAGCTGCTTACAGGCGTAAGAAGCCAGTTCGTGGAGGCGGCCATCTTTGTGTGTTTTTTTTAATGTTCCTCTGCGTGGATCCAAAGGAACCTGAAGGAAGTGTATGTTTAGTAGTGGTCGTATGCAGAGTTCAAAACACATTCTTACTACTGTTCTCAAGTATGTCCAAGCTGCCTTGGATAATTTCAGTTCCCTGTCGCCCGCCCAAATTGAGACGGTACATTCGAGGAAGTTGAGTGCACTGGATGACTTTCTGTCGTTACCATTTCCTTCGAAGTTTGTTGACTTAAAAACTCTGTACAAATGTTGTACAAATATGTGTATTTGATTAAGTCAATGTTGTCAGGGAAACGTTTTCCAGGAAGTAAACTACAATTTTTGGGGCATTTCCAGAGAGGTGTGGAGACAGAGGTTTATATTGGCCCAATCAGTCCTTAATAAAACAGAGAAAGGTGTGTGATTTTCAGTTGGAGGGTCTACAACTTATGACGCAGTATGGAAGACACACTGAACATGTTGCATTGTTTTTTATTGGTATATTGTGAGTACACAGTCTCAGGCGTGGCCAAACTTCATGGAAACACGATAATGTGTGTATAATTTTTGCGTTTTCACTGTGCGTACTTCACGGTTTTTTCATCCAGGGTTGTTAAGTTAAGTTACGTTAGCACGAGTGGGCTTGTCGGAAGTTCCAGGCGCGGCCGCCATCGGCAGCACGGGCTTGATCAGATGCAGAACCTCGGGTCACCCTAGACGCGTGTGAAACTCTGCATTACCAACCCGAACCACTAGAGGGCAAACGAGTGCCGTAAACCAATTTTCTTTGAAGTATTTCTGTTAATGCATTGCTTTTATTACTATTGTATTTTCAGTAACGGAGGCTTGGCAGAGCTCTTTACTGTGTTTGCAAAGACTCCGATGAAGGATGAAAAGACGGGAGAGATGAAGGATAAGATCACTGCTTTCATCGTGGAGAGGAGCTTCGGTGGAGTCACCAGGTGAGCGGAGCACCGGGTGGAGGAGGCAGGGCGCTGCGGCGGAGAGAAGCAGAGAGAGAAAGAGGAGGAGGAGGAGTGAGGAACCTGGGAGATACGGAAGGAGGAGTCTGTATTCATTTGTCAGGCACCTGCTAGCTTTTCTGTGCACAGAAAAGTCTGTCAAACATAAGTTACCTGTCCTTTGGAGATGAACTGTTCTGTTAAAACACAATGTCTGTTTGCCCTAAGTGATGACGCTCCAGCTTTCTCTGTAAGATATCCTCCAATATCTAATACAGATTATAATTAGATATTAACCTGACTGCATAACATCTTGCAAACCTCACTGTTGTTAATAAATCCTGTAATTTCTTCCGTGCATGAAGTTGCTATTGCAATGCAAATGGCAACAGTATGGAGGAGGTTTTTGGGTGGTACGAGTGAAGATTTATTGCTCAGTTTTATGGGTTCTGACGCTCTTGTTTATACATACTCCTGCCCTGCTTCCTGGTCTTTTATCCCTAAATATCACTTCTCTCTCTCTCATTCGCTCCCCTCCCTCGTCTCTATATATCTGCCCCTCCCAGCGGCCCACCAGAGAAGAAGATGGGCATTAAGGCCTCCAACACGGCGGAGGTGTACTTTGATAACGTGCGGGTCCCCGTCGACTGCGTGCTGGGCGAAGTGGGCGGCGGCTTCAAGGTGGCCATGAACATCCTGAACAACGGGCGATTCGGCATGGCGGCCGCGCTGTCCGGCACCATGAAGGGGGTCATCGCCAAAGCGGTGAGTCTCACAACCCCCCCCCAAAGTCCTGTTGGTGTGTTTGCGTACAGTCTGGCTGAAAGTGGTGAAGATCGTCCCCAACGCATTGGGACAGCCGGGTAGCCTAGTTCAGTGTTGCTTCACTAGTAATTGAGTCGCTGGTTCAAGCCCCTGGTGAGGCCCGGGATTCTGACTTGCATCTGGAGAGATGAAGTTGGGATGAACTCGGCCTTTGGGCCCTTGAGCAAGGCCCTTAACCCTGAAACTGCTCCAGGGGCTTTATCCCTGTTTCTCTCTCTCCATCCTCACATGCAGTTGTTCTGTCTGGTATTTCTTCTTGAGCATCTTTTGAAAAATCAAAATGTTTTCATTGGAATTTCCCTGAATACTCAAAGGCTTGAAGAAAACCTCTCACGTTCCTTGTTAAATCCATAGTGCTGCAAGTACAGGGCCAGAAAGGAAAATGATATATCTGTCCAAGTACCTCTGGACCTCAGTGATTGTATATGCTTCTGTTGCTCACTGAAATATCGTATTTTCACTGAGAGTCAAGTTAGTCCTCTGATGGCCAAGTGCAGGTCCATGTGTATGGGCAGAGGCTAGGGCCTGTTTCGTTTGGCTTGCTGTCTAGAACATTCCATTTTCTCTTGTGCTTAGGCTTCAGTAAGTCTTTACCCCAAGAAATATTCTGGGGGAGTTGTAGTCCTGTCCTAGATTTTACGGCAGAATGTTTAGCTTTTAATTTGGTCTTCGGCGCACACACAAGCATTCCCACCCACACTTAAGGTCTGCCCTCACTAAATAATGCTGTGAAAACTGCTGCCGGTGCAGAAGCTCGCACTTATGCTCCCCTTATGAGTAATTGCCTGCGGATAAAATTTTATGTGGACCAGAGTTCGCTGTAAGGTAAAACTAATTTATTGGAAGGATACATTAGAACTCATCAGTGCAAATATCTCTTTTGGTCTTGAGCTCAGTGAAGAGTGTTCCACTTTACACTGACGGATAAACTTTGCTTTAATATCTGTATGATTACCTTAATCAGGAAGTGGGAACTTTGATCCCCGCATGGTCCTGTTTTAAATGAGTAAATTTAAAGGACTTCAAGCCCGAAGTCCAGGTGTAAAGAACCTTAATGCGGAGCATGAAATAAAATAACTCAAATTCCTGAGGACTCAATGTTTTTTCCTTCTTATGAACTTAAAGAAACTAAGAATTAAAAAGTGTGTTTTTATACATCCTGGAAAACACCTTGAGCTGTTTACACAACTTTAGTCTCATGAAAGTGAAAGATGGACACAATGATTGCGTCAGAGTAAACACGTTTGGTGATACTCAATATTGTTACAAGGAAATGGGCCTCTTAAGCATTTTGCTGTGATTTATCGTGCTTTGGGTGTGTCATGTTTTTACAAGTGATTACACGCCCATCCAAGTATTACAGCAGGTGCAGGACAAGGGTGTACATCAAAACTGAAAATGAAATGTCCGCACACTGGTAAATCAGCTCACAGCAAGTGGTGCCAGGCACAACAAACTCCGCCCCTCGCGCATGTTGAACTTTGACCTACTTTTCCTAAATTCAATAGGCATCCATTCTGGGTCAGTGACAATCCCTTAACCCAGTGGTTCCCAAACTTTCTCTGCTGGGCCCACCTTTGGTACATAAGAAATTTTGCGCCCCCCCCCCCCCAAAAAAAAAAGAAAAACAGGACATGCATACACATATTTTGTTTATGTTTTCAGAGTCCATTGTAGTTTATTTCACACATTGTAATTAATATAAACCTCAACCTCTTTTGAAAATATAAAAGTAAACTGCCATAAACTGCAGGTTGTAATAAACTACAACTACTTTTAGAATTAGAAATAAATAACAAAATAACAAACAGCCTTTACGGTGTAATTATTTTAAGTGTAACTGTTTTCAAGCACCTTAACTGTGTAATTATGCTCAGTGTAACGGGGTTCTTTTTTTTAATTTTCAACCACATTGCTATTAATGCATTTTTGAAAAACTGCCTATCTGCGAAATTGGTTTTTAAAACATGACCAACAAAGAGAGGGGAAAAAACAAAACAAAAACCTAAAGGTTTGTTTAAGACCGACAACACACTGCGGTCCCTCCTCATTACCCACCGTTATACAGGTGAAGCCAAAGGCAAGATATGCGTCCTCATATTTTCTCGTCTTTGCCTTGGAAGGAAATAGCTTTGGAAGCACATTTGGTGGTGCTTCATCCTCTGCTCTGCGTTTACAAGGGAGCTCCGTCAAAAATTTGTCCATGTTACAGAAGCAGTGTCATTAACTGTATTTATTCATTCATTCTTGCCGTGCGTGAAATTTTTTTCCCCACTACAGTTCCGACCACCAACAGAAACTTACTTGCATAAAGCCAATCGGCGACCATGTGCCAGACCTCCGAAGGAGTGTCTCGAGGCAGTTAAATTTTGAAGTAAAAATAACCCAGATTGTGTTAGCTTATTCTAGAAGATATGAATGCTCTGAACAGATAATTTTTGTCTAGCCTAGCTAAAAACATTAAAAATGATTGGCAGGTTTGGAAACGGCCACCCCATTTTCAAATAAAGGACATGAAGATTTAATCATTCAAAACCTCTTTTAAAGTATAAAATCATTAGGCTGTATCACACCCCTCTGCCGGAGTATAGCCGTCTACTTAAAATTATGTTTCTATGATGCACAAAGAAAGCACCGTAATCAACCTATATTAACATCCGACAGCGAAGTGCAAAAAAAAAAAAAAAAAATGTCATGAACACCTCTTGCCAAACCTGCCAATATGTTTGCTACGTTCAGTAGCTCGGCTTGATAAAAATCTGTAGGTTCACAGAGCATTCACATTTTTTGAGAATTAGCTGACGCAATCTTGGCTATTTCTTCTTTATATTCATCGGATTCATCGGTGTCACTTACTAGTTTGTTATTAATATGCCAGATCTGTGCAGGATAAAAAAGCGGCGAGTTGGGTATTGCTAGACTACTATTAATTGTCACCAGCTAGTTTTACCAACTTCTAATATTTGGACAACTACATTCAAAACAATTTAGGGATGAAAATGGCAGGCTAGATGGCCAACAGTTACGATGAGATTAAGGCAGGCATTTACGATGTAATCGGAGTATTCTGGGCTGCGAATAAATTGTGCTGTCAGTGGTTCTGAGACAGTCACCGTACCTCGGTGCAGTCCGGAACAAGGTTGCTGATTTGCTGTATGCCAATAATTTCCTGTAGGTGTCTGGA
This sequence comes from Gymnothorax reevesii, assembly GCA_029721435.1. NCBI lineage: Eukaryota > Metazoa > Chordata > Actinopteri > Anguilliformes > Muraenidae > Gymnothorax > Gymnothorax reevesii. The sequence goes on along the minus strand of CM056586.1, from coordinate 35,772,637 downwards.
ACTCTGGTGGGGAAAAAAAAATTCACTTCCCGCTTCCCGCGCCCCCCCTGCAATGGCTCTGCGCCCCCCACTTTGGGAATCACTGGCATAACCCAATTTGGGGTGAAACGGGCTGTTAGTTTTGCTGCTAAGATGTAAACAAACAAACAAATGAACAAACTGAACCAAAAGCAATACCCTCGCCCTCCTCCTTTGGGGGGAGGGGGATGGTATTTATTGCACAACAGCTTCGACCAGTATAGCCTTCCTCATGTTTTATCAAAACCAGGTCTATTTAAACTGTCTAGAAAGTGCCAATCCTCCTTCAGTATTTCAGTGCAACCAATCAGCTACATGCCTGGTACTTCTAATCAACGGCTTTAGTGTAGACACTAGATTGGAAGAATTGGGTGTATAACTGCTCAGGAATGAAAATCTGCTGCCACACTGACCCTTTCTGCATAGGATTGAGCATCTAAAGTGATTGTGATGGTCTGGCTTTGTTTATGTGTTGGGCTGTCGCTTCTGTTTAAGGGAAACTCCCAGGCGGACTGCAGAACAGCCTCTGAGAAACCACTTCCTGTGTGGGCTCTGCTGTTGCATGTCCTCCCATACCTCCAGTTTGGCTCAGTTTCAGTTTTCTTAACCGTGTCTCTCTCTCTCTCTCTCTCTCTCTCTCTCTCTCTCTCCCCCTCCCTCTCTCTGAGAGAGAAAAGCTGATGGGCTTTAAGTTCAATGGGAGATGGAGGATGACTGCACTGTCCTCAGCTTTAGTGAAGGATGAGTTTAGTGTAGATGTCTCGCACTATTCCACACTGTGCCGAAACACTCTTCTGATTTATATACATCATCTCTGATGGTTTGCTCTAGGGCAGGGCTGTCAACCTGGTGCCATGGCGGGCCAAGAGTCCCTCAAGGGACTTAAACAGTGAAGTCACCTGGAGGAGGTTTTGGTTGGAATGAAATCCTGCGGCCTCTTGGCCTTACATGGCACCAGTTTGACACACGTGCTCTCGGGCATAATAAATAGGGCAAAAATGGTGCGAAATTGAGTTTATCACACTAAACAATAAATCAGTGGTCAAAAAATTTGCTACACAAGAGAAACTTATTGGAATAGTTTTTCCCTTGTATTTCTCTAGACATTAAAAGTGTTTCCGTTCCTCTTTTGCGAAACATTGCACTGTCAACACGTCTGATAGACCACCTCATGAGAGCGTAAAAACTTTTTTGCGATATTTCTGTGGGTTTTTTGAAATTTGCGCGTTTCCATCACCAGTTTTTTATTTCACTATTTAGATTTTGCGTAATTCTAAGGGTAATGGAAACGCTCATATTGACACTTTGAGTCAACTTGTCTGGTTTTGACAGAGGAGTCAGTGTTTTTACAGAGGAGTTGGTATTGTCTCTGGTTTTGACAGAGGAGTCAGTGTTTTTACAGAGGAGTTGGTATTGTCTGGTTTTGACAGAGGAGTCAGTGTTTTTACAGAGGAGTTGGTATTGTCTGGTTTTGACAGAGGAGTCAGTATTTTTACAGAGGAGTTGGTATTGTCTGGTTTTGATGGAGGAGTCAGTAAGTTTACAGAGGAGTTGGTATTGTCTGGTTTTGACAGAGGAGTCAGTGTGGTTACAGAGGATTTTGTATTGTATGGTTTTGACAGAGGAGTCAGTGTGGTTACAGAGGATTTTGTATTGTATGGTTTTGACAGAGGAGTCAGTATTGTTACACTCAGTGTTCATGACCTCACACAGTTGATCAGAGTTTAAAAAAAAAAGTCCCCTGGCTACTTTTTATAGGGATCAGTGGGTCGGTCCGTCCGTCCGTCTGTCTGTAATAAAATCGTTTCTGGACCAGAACTCGAAAACTATACCACTTACAAACACCAAATTTGGTATGGAGCTTCTCCTTATGGTCTAGTTGTGCCTTTTGGGGGTTTCGGTCCGTCCGTCTGTCCACACAACCTGTAGGTTACACAACCTACAGCCGGGGGGATCTGCCATTGCCAGATGGCTCTTGTTGCTTAAAGGGAGTCTAATAATTCTCTGAGGAGTTTAAATCCGGATTCTGACAGAGGTGAAGCATGGGTCATTGTTCTGAAGCCACTGCTTGGAGGTTTTTGCACTGTGTGCAGGAGAATTGCCTTGTTAAAACATAATATGTGATATACGACCTGTCCTGACATCACACAGTCTGGGCTCATTTGTGCTGAAGGCTTCCTGTCCCATTTTATCTCCCAGAATGTACATCATGTTGTCCTTTTCTCACAGATCCCTGTAATACTTCCTGACTGTCCCCTGCAGGTGGATCATGCTGCGAACAGAACTCAGTTCGGGAGCAAAATCCACAACTACGGGGCGATTCAGGAGAAGATGGCTCGCATGGCGATGCTGCATTACGTCACTGAGGTCTGTTTTCTGGGGGAGGGGGCATCCCGAGACCCTCACTGACCCTGCTCAGTCACATGTAAAGCGTTGATGAAGATGCACACTCACTCTTTCAAAAAAAAAAAAAAAAAGCGACAACATTTTTGGCTACATGCATGTCCCTGCTTCCAAAGCGAAGCTAACCGTATTGCAAAGTATTTTTCATGCAGAAGATTTTCTAAATGGCATATTGAATAGTCTATAGATTGGAGATCATGAAATTCAGACATCAAATCCAAATCCAGCCCTGCATTTCTTTTCTCCCTGGTAATTACCTGAACAATTAGAGCTTCTGATTGGCCAGACTGACACAAACTCTTGACACTCAGGTAAAGGGAGGCTGGAAAACCAGCACTTCTTGGACGGCGATGATTGTGATTTGATGATTCCTGCAATGGACGCTGGACCACAGAATAGCCGCATTTACCTCACGCTTGGGTTAAATCCAGTTTAGTGCGTCAACCAAGAACAAGCATGGTGGTGTGCATTTCATATGAAATGCCTATCTTTAAATGTTAATTACAGAAATAAGGTGATAAGAATAACTCTTTTTATAGGGCACATATTCACACCCTGGCCCCATATAGTAACTGCTTTGAGGATTATGGTCCCATTTCATCTGCAAATTGTGGAGAGTTGCCTCGAATCATCTCTTAACTTCATTTCTGTGTGGTAACAGTCGATGGCCTACATGGTGAGTGGGAACATGGACAGCGGTGCCACGGAGTTTCAGATCGAGGCGGCCATCAGCAAGATCTTCGCCTCCGTAAGTGTCCAGTCCTGCATACCGTCGGCAGTTCCACCCTGAAGCATCCAGCTTCCATCATTTATTATTGCAACAAGGTGACGTGGTGGTGCATTGAGTAGCTCTGCCGCCTCACAGCAAGAAGGTCGTGGGCTTGAAACTGACCGGGCGCCCCTCTGCCTGGAGAAATGTGCGTGTTCTCCCCGTGTGCGCGTGCGTTTCCCGCAGGCCCTTCGGTTTCCTCCCACAGTCCAACGACATGCTCATCAGGCTATTTGGAGACTCTAAATTGCTTGTAGGTGAGGATAGATGGATGCATCTGTACCTTCACTGTTGTACAGGTCAGTGTTGGGCTGCGGACCTGGATGTGCTGTATGTTTTGTTTCACCGTTTCTAAGCTGGACTGCAGCACTCACGATACTGCAAACCTTCAGCATCTCAATTCATGTCAATCTTAACAGAGTCTGTGTAGTGTGTTTGCAGATTTGTGATTTAGATATGGTAAAGCTTAAAAATGCTCCTTATCAGCATGAGATGAAAAACGTAAAAAATTTTTGGTTGGGGTTTTTTTTTTTTTTTTTTCTTCCTGTAAATTGCTATAAAATGGAGGTTCAGCGTGTGTTTCAGTTAACTGAAACTTCTGTTTTGATGTTTCCTCATTTGCTGTTCATCATGAGTATGTTATAGAGACGGTCCAGTTATATTTCCTGTTTCTGGGGGGAGTTTCGAAATGACTACTTTTTAGAAAAATAAAAAATTCTGCAGGATATTATTGTATTTGAATAGGCGTGTGCTCTGGTCTGCGGTTTTCATTACAGGCGAGAACCGCTGGCTCAGCGAGTGTTGATGATTGCCAGCTATAGTCGTAAGCCTCGTTCTGTCAGGCCACATACTAGGCTATGATAGAAAATGGGCAACATTTGTAAAATAACATAATGCTTTAAGTCAGTCAGTAACAATTTTAACCCTTGTCCACATAATATATTTGTGATAAAGTGGAAAATATTTATTTTGCTGAATTGATGAGGGCAGGATTGCTACTGTGTATACAAGGGGGAAGTATAATGTAAAAAAAAAATCGTCATGTTTTGATTGGCGATGGAAATTTGTCCGTTTACTTGCGGAAGAGTGCCTCAGAAGCACTTAAAACTTGTAGTATCGGCAATCTTTGTTTTATGGTATATTTTGCCCACTGCATCTCTCCAGTTCTCTGGTTTTCTTCTTTTTTGGTATTTGTAGGCATGATTCACACTTCCGGCTGGCAATAGCAGCAGTGATGTGGCATTAGAACTGCAAAACATAGGGACGCGCCAACAGTGCTCTTTTAATAACCAGCGTCAATAGCTTTTCACTGATGGTGACGGAAATAGAAAAACTGAAGTAATGGGAATGAAACTGGACAAAGACTGACTAAAAACTGAGCATGCAACTGTGCAATCATTGCGATGCTAAAAATTAAGGATGATGTGCCTTTAATAATATGCCTTTTGATCAGTGAAACCGTTGATGTGGTTGGGAGTTTCCAAACGGCATACCCTGGTGTTACGGGTGTGGGAGCAGAGCTCACGCCTGTATTATGCCCAACTGTCACTTTTGATTTCTCGGAAATAGTGGTGATTAGTGCGTTCAGTCCTCTCTCGATGCACCTCTGTGTCCTGTTTGTGCTCTGCAGTTCATTTTGAAGATCTTTTGGTCTCTCGCGCATGAAGGCTCTCAATGGATTAATGAGTTTTTTTTTTTTTTTTCTTATCGTGGAATCTCCTTTTATAAGATGCTTAAATAAAGCCAAAAGCTTGCCTGAATGAGTACTGATTTTACAGTTGTATGGTAGCATTGGCCAAAATGATTAGGATTCTATCAAGTGGAGGTAGAAACCTGAAAATCGCCAAAATTGGAAGACTCCTTTAAAGGAGAATTCCGGTGTGAAATTGACTTGGGGTGTATTGAAACATGATGAGTACAAACTTTTGTCGAATACCCCACCTCTGTATGCATGCAAATTTTTGAAATAAGTGGATTTTTAGCCGAAGCTCCCAACATGCTTACATTGGTTGTGAATTGGGCATCGCGTTGCCATGCAAAGAAATCGCTTTTTTTTTTTCTTCTTCTTCATTATTTACAAGGCTCAAAGTAACCCCACACTTCATCGGTAAAATTTCGAGGTCCCTTGCATTTTCTGAGAACTTTGAAAATGCAGCGGTAGTTTATTAAAAAATACTATTTATGCAAACAGTATCTTGATGTAGTTTCCAGTCGCCTCCGTCTTGAAAGTCACGATAAGTTGATTGACCAGCACCAACGAATAGGTAGGATAGGGGAACAGATCGCAATCTATTCGTTCGTGCTCGTCAGTCGACTTTTTATGAGTTAACTACATCGAGGTACTGTTTGCATAAATAGTATCATAATGGAAAAAAATAATGGAAAATGTAAGAATTTAACTTGCAGACAAAAAAATGGTTAAAAAAAAAAAAAATCTTAGTGTCGCCTTTTGTATAATGAATTTGGATCGGTTTTTTGAAATTTGATTGAATTTGCTTGAAATTTGGCACTGTTACTTTGGCAACCAATGTCAGGTGACATCAATTCTGTTTTTTGTAGTCTTGTTTTCCTCAATCTTTTTAGAGCCTCCTACCCTTATTTGGACTCAATTAACTCTGAGTGCACTAGGCAACTATAGTTTCCCGATGTAAGGTACCATAATCAGATGCTGTTGAAAACCAATTATATGGCAACTTGTTTAAACTAGTTGTCACGAGATTTTCAACCCCTCAGGATAATTACACTTTTATTTACATTTTTATTACCTTTTATGTGATCACTTGAGGTGGAAGGTATTATCTGTGTCGTTCTCACTAGTGTAAATGAAAGGATGCCATTGAGGTGAATCATGTTTATACTTAGTGTTTTCAGCGCCAGTTCACCTGGTGCATAATTGTTGAGGGAGGGTGAAATGAGTGTCTTATTGGTGCAGTTGGTGATGAATATGCAGTGTAAAGCACTCCGCCCCTCTCTGGTAGGAGGCGGCCTGGACGGTGACGGACGAGTGTATTCAGGTGATGGGCGGCATGGGCTTCATGAAGGTGAGTGTGGGAGTGAGGGTTTGTGGGCTCTTGCACTGTGTGAATGACTGATAACTGAATGGCGATGGGCAACAGTTCAATTTTACAAGGCACAGCCCAGCATAACATGCAGTACTGAGCAAAAGACTTGGGCACAGTTAAAGCAGTTTTTTGGGGGCAAATATGCTTGCAAAAATTATTAGAAATTAAAAGTTTCTAATGACTGAGAAATGTATTAAACAGAGCTGTAGACAGTTAAAAACCTAAATCAAATCAATATTTGGTGTGACTACGCTTTGCCTAAAAATTTGGGACACTGTCCTGTTGTGCTGTAGTTTTGTAAGGTGATTAACTTTCTGCTTGTTCCGAGCAGAGTGGAGAACTTGCCACCGTTCTTCTGCAGACTGACTGTCTCACTTGCGTCTCTCCCTCCAAGAAATTACAAACAGCCATGATGATGTTGACATCAAGGCTCTGTCAAAACTATAATATCTGTATCAACTATTTTTAATGGAGTACAAACGTTTATTTTTTTTTAACTTTTCTATAAATGAGCATTTTGAATTTCTAATTTACTTTTTATCTTCAGGAACTCTAATATGGAAACAAAAAGTAAACGTCTAATAGAGATTTGAATTTTAAAAAGTGCGGGGTGCCTGAGACTTTTGAACAGTACTGTAGTATAACGTTGCACTACATAGCATTACGTAACGTAACATTCCATAACATTGCATCAGAGCAGCGAGACCCGGCCGTTCAGCCCAAAAGCTTGCCATTTTCCATTCTGCCCTTTGAAGTCAGTCATCTGATTTCATGTTAGCTTCACCCCACCTAGCTCAGGGAATGTGTCAGTTGGTGAATGCTTTGAGGTTGGGACAAAATTCTGGGGAGGTCTTTTACTTTTTATCCCACCGGTATGTAATATCGTGGGATATAGTCATCACCCTGTCCCTCTGTCTGTCCGTCCGTAACTTCACATTTGCTACGGAACTTACCCTTATGGTGTAGTTGTGCCTTTCGGGGGTTTCAGTTCCATGCTGCCCATAATTTTGGAAATTTTCACCAAAAACAGCCCTGAAATTGGACTTTGTCTCGTTTCTGGGACAGAACTCAAAAACTATGCCACTTAAATTCAAATTTGGTATGGAACTTACTCTCATGGTGTAGTTGTGCCTTTTGAGGGTTTCAGTTCCATTCTGCCCAAAATTTTTGGTTTCTACACCAAAAACAGCCCAAAAATTGGACTTTGTCCCTTTTCTACAGCAGATTTCAAAAACTGCCACAAATCACGAATTATGTGGAACCGGTGGGATATGTCATCTTTTGATGACTCTTGTTGGAACAGGATTGTCCAACCCCCCCCCCCCCAAACATTCACACAGGATTCAATTAAGTATCTTATCTTTCTGTCAGAAGCAGGAATTGCACCAGTTGGGGTTAGACAATCATGCCGTACGCCTGAAAGGTTAATGAGAAAATGTCATCCGAGGCGCATTTCACAAACATTTCCACAGGCATACATGTCTTATCGGGCATCCCATTTAGCAGGCGACTAATCGCCACTGAACTGAGATTCCGCCTGAGGTCATAATTTAGAAGCTCCCTCCATTTTCCTACCAGAATTGCTATGAACTGCTATGGTGGATTGCATTTTTATCCCCCGCCAGCACGAAGTGGGAGGGGGATATAGGTTTGACCTCCGTCCGTCTGTCCGTCCGTCCGTCCGAGATAAAGGGGACAGCTTTACTCAGAAACTACTACAGATACAGTAACCATATTTGGTGTGTAGCATCAGACCATAAAGGCCTTGATCGAGTTCGAAAATAAGAAGCGCACGATTGGCGGGGGATGTTGTAGACCATGTCGACTTGTTTAAATATATTGTTTGTTTGCCAAAAATGCTCAGGCATTTCTGGGTAAATTGAATTGGTTGTTTGAGTTTCTCAGCGGTCTTCCTTCCTGCGGCTTCGGTCGAGCCTGCAGTATGCTGCCTGAGTTCACACAGACAGCAACAACGGCTCGGTTGTTTGAAAATAACCCGCTAAAGCCGCAGTGCCAGTGGAAACCCTTGTCATATTGAGAGGTTTTGAGGGGGCGTTGGAAACGCTGCGGGGGTGGAGGCCAGAAAAAGATGATGAAGGTTGAGACGTGTGAAAGGGAGGTTGCGGGTGGGCGAGCTCACCGTCGTCTCTGTGTTTTTAAGCGCAGCACGGTGATGCCGATATAGCAAACATGTTCCATAGCAGCTTTTGCTGCTCTCTGACTTTTATCTGTACTTAAACCGGACTGTGGAGCACAGCCCATAATACTGATAGTCACTGGCTAACATGTTTTGGTACGCTTAGAGGGTCAGTGAACACGAAAGTGTCGGATTTATTTTTTTGTCCTGGTCAGATTCTGGGTCAGTTACTAGGGGCTGGACAAAATATCAACCTCCTCCTGAAAAATTGAATTAAATTTGATGTATGTAAAATATCATCACACAAGCGTCCACTCAGTTTATTCCTGTTAATTTGAATGCTAATGAGCTGATTATGTCTGCTTAAACGGGCTGGTTAAAGATACCAACACTCTTTCAAACAAGAGTCATCAGATGACACATCCCACCGGTTCCACATAATTCGTGATTTGTGGCCGAGTTTTTGAATTCTGCTGTAGAAAAGGGACAAAGTCCAATTTTTGGGCTGTTTTTGGTGTAAAAATCAAAAATTTTGGGCAGAATGGAACTGAAATGCCCAAAAGGCACAACTACACCATAGTTCTGTCCCGGAAACGAGACAAAGTCCAATTTCAGGGCTATTTTTGGTGAAAATTTCCAAAATTATGGGCAGCATGGAACTGAAACCCCCGAAAGGCACAACTACACCAGAAGGGTAAGTTCCATAGCAAATGTGAAGTTTCTAAGTGTTATAGTTTGAGTTCTGCTCCGGAAACGAAAATGATTACGGATGGACGGACAGAGGGACAGGGCGATGACTATGTCCCACGGTATTGCATACCGGTGAGATAAAAACTCATCAGGTGCTTATCTGTTTAAATGTGTGTGTGGGAGTAAGTGTGAGTGTGTGCTGGTCTCTATTCTCGGTTAGTGTTGTCCCCTGCTGTGGAAAATGGCACTATGTGGGTTTTTTTTAAAGCAACCTGTGACATGCACTGCAATGATTTGTTTTCTCTGTGCAGGATGCTGGAGTGGAGCGGGTGATGAGGGATCTGCGAATATTCCGGATATTCGAGGGAACCAATGACATCCTGCGACTGTTTGTTGCCCTCAATGGCTTCCAGGTTCTCAGCGTCTTACTGTGTGTAAACTGTGTAACAATTTGAAAAAGACACTTCCTGTTATGCAACCTCTCGGCCTTGTGGCCAGTGTTCATTGAGAGGGACCAGGTGCAAATGAAGTTCTTGTTCTAGTTGTATGTAATCCTTCTTCAGAGGAAAAATCCTATCGTAGAGGTCAGATGTGTCGTCATCAGTGTTACAGGGATCGCATTTTGGTGTGTATTAGGAACTGTTGCATTCACGTTCAGTGTTACTTACTCGAGCCTTGCAGATATGAACGATAGCATCAATTGGCCATAATATGTTTTTGAACCAAATTTCCGGTTTTGGCGCATTTCCTGTTCGGTCTATTAGCAGCGCACAAATATTCAAGCCTAACAATTTGAAAAAGACACTTCCTGTTATGCAACCTCTCGGCCTTGTGGCCAGTGTTCATTGAGAGGGACCAGGTGCAAATGAAGTTCTTGTTCTAGTTGTATGTAATCCTTCTTCAGAGGAAAAATCCTATCGTAGAGGTCAGATGTGTCGTCATCAGTGTTACAGGGATCGCATTTTGGTGTGTATTAGGAACTGTTGCATTCACGTTCACTGTTACTTACTCGAGCCTTGCAGATATGAACGATAGCATCAATTGGCCATAATATGTTTTTGAACCAAATTTCCGGTTTTGGCGCATTTCCTGTTCGGTCTATTAGCAGCGCACAAATATTCAAGCCTAACAATTTGAAAAAGACACTTCCTGTTATGCAACCTCTCGGCCTTGTGGCCAGTGTTCATTGAGAGGGACCAGGTGCAAATGAAGTTCTTGTTCTAGTTGTATGTAATCCTTCTTCAGAGGAAAAATCCTATCGTAGAGGTCAGATGTGTCGTCATCAGTGTTACAGGGATCGCATTTTGGTGTGTATTAGGAACTGTTGCATTCACGTTCACTGTTACTTACTCGAGCCTTGCAGATATGAACGATAGCATCAATTGGCCATAATATGTTTTTGAACCAAATTTCCGGTTTTGGCGCATTTCCTGTTCGGTCTATTAGCAGCGCACAAATATTCAAGCCCATTGGGCAGATTTCACGTGTAATCAACCAAAGCATAAAAATGCAAATAACACATTTTGCAAGGTGCTGTACATTAGTTCACAGATCAGTAAGTCGGTGCAATACCGGTAGCTGTGGTCACAGTAAGTGTGAAAGAGGTGAGAGTGTGTCGCTCGTCTCGTCAGTATGCAGGGAACGAGCTGAAGAGGCTGCAGAAAGCACTGAAAAATCCCCTGGGCAACGCCAGCTTGCTGACCGGAGAGATCGCCAAGAGGGCAAAGAGGTCCGTTTGTTGCTTACTGTCACCATCTCACTCAATGAAGAACTTTTACACTGCTTAACAAATTTATTAGACCACCAGTCATATAAAAAATGAGAAACAGGAATATTTAAGAAATTTGTCAAAAACTTGTTTTAAATTAAAGATTATTTTGTTATTTCTTTGGCAAATAACAAACTGAAACCACTAAATAGACCTTATTCTAACATTAAAAACCAAAAAAAAAACTATTTTGTATGGCCTAGTTAGGCCTCGATAACAACAATAATTATATTTTAGCATTAAAAAAATAATTTCAGTTAAACACCTTGCGCATACTGGCGGATTCACCATGACAGAAACATAAAAATTATTTTGGGGATTACCAGCGCTGTTAATTTAGGGTAGCTGTGGCATGAGCCTTACATTGGGTGGTGGTCTAATAAATTTGTAAAACAAATTAATTTTAAAACATTTATGTACAGCCCATGCACACGCATGCTAGCAGCTGCAGACATTTTCACCTCTCATAAATAATCTCAAGTTTGCAGTGGCTTCTTGTGGAAACCGCATTTGTGCCAAAGTTGAAGGCGCTCACTGGTTAAAGTACTGAAGTTCTGCACACTTAAGAGCAGCAGACCGAGAGAATCGGCAATGGGGTGGAAGGTCGGGGTCGGCAGATCTTAATGAAACTTTTCACCCGTGCTTATTATGATGAAAAATGCCAAATACAGCAATTGTTTCAACAATATTAATTTTGGTTGACATGGAAACTGGCTTTGTTAAAAAAGGGCTAAATTCAGCCAGTGTGGCCTCTGCACATCTGCAGATCATCCAAAACACCCAATCATCATATTACATTTAAAGAGTGACCCCCGTGTTAATACAATAAAAAAAGTTTCTTACATTTTCAGTGCTAGCGAGTTTCAAACAAATGTGGCTCTATTTTAAAGAATTGAGTAAAAAGGGCAGAATTCATCAGACCCCTGCACTTTTGCAGATCATCCATAGACCCTGTCATCATATGACATTCAAAGAGTGACCCCTGTAGATCAGGTAAATATGGCTAAAAAGCATTGTCTTATATTCTATTTGCCAGTATGTTCCACTCGAATGTGTGACTCACACATTCAGACTCACAACTGTCCAAACAACAATTGGTCAACGTTTTCTTTGAGGTGTAAATGCCACTACAGTCACTATGTCATAATATGAACACTGCCAGGATTTGTGTTTTAGGTTTCCCACACAGATGATGATCAAAGACTCAATGTCAGTGGGTCATTTCTGTGATGAAAATAGATCTTGGTAGTTACATAATATCACACACCCTAACCTCAAGTCTAAGAGGTCCAAAAAATCACATGACAATCTCAAAATATGAGTACTCTCAGTAACAGGAATATATTACTAAGTTTGTCATGCAGATGATAATCAAAGACTCCATGTCAATGGGTCATTTCTGTCACAAATCTACTTTGGTGTAGGACATAGAAATCAGTCAGTGAAACCAGGTGAAAAAAAAATTGTAGATGAGGAAAAAATGCAGTTCCAGCTACTCTATACACAAGTAGTTCTGGGGAATAATGAATTCTATAAAATGTTTAATTCACATGCCTTATTAGGCAACTCTTCACAAAAAAAACCACTGTGGATATTCCGTGTTAAATTTCGTCAAATCCTAAGCAAGTCGTCAAATCTGTACGAAATGATTGTTTAATTGAAAAAGATTGAAATGCGCTCTTTTTTTGCATTCACCTGGTGCGTTTGATTTCTCAAGACAATTAGCTTCACCTGAGAGGGGAGAGTTCAAGTGTCTTTTACCAGGGAAATTGACTGAAAACAGATCAAGACGAATGAGCAGTTTAATGTTTATCGCCCTCCTTGTTCTCTGTCCATCGCCCGCCACTGCAAATTAAGATTTCACAGGTGCACTCTTTTTTCATCTCAATCGAACTTGTCAGCAAAGTACATTCAGCTTTGCTAGGGTAGTAGGGTCCATCAAGAAATCAATAATCTGTTATCTATATTGTTGTTTACATGACATAAGTACGTGATATACTGATAGTATTGCTTTTCTACATAACCTGCTATCAGTTATAAACATAAAAACGACTCGCACTGTATTGTTTTTAACTTTTAGTTGGTTTGGCAGCTGTGTAGTGACGTCTGTCTCCAGATTGTTTACCGCCAAGACTTGACAAGAGTTACAAAACACACACCAATAAAACGATGTTAAAACCGTTTGCAGGGGATAATGTCCAGCTGAGCAGGCTGGAAATGAACGAAATTCACAAAGTTTGAACTCCTCCATGACACATTATACATGCGATGCGAGCAAATTTCATGACAGGTATGTCAAGATACAATGTTTCTTAGTGCATTGTGTGAATATAAGCTCACAGATCCGGTCTGCTCACTCACAGTTTACATGTTAGTGGAGCTTGTTTTTTGATCATTTTCGCGAAGCCATTTCAGGTCTTTCAAAAAAAAAAATTTGAATTAAAAAAAATATTGACTTGAACACCAAAATTTTAACTTTGCCAGGAAGCGGAGTTCTGCTGCTTCATGCTTTAGTGGAAAAAAAGTTTTTGAACTGCACTTTGATCACAATTTTTCTCCCCTCAAAAATGCCAAATTTGCTCTTATTTATTGCTGGCTGACAGGCACATTTGAGCTAAAAAAGACTGGTTTCCATGGCAACCACTAAATGCGATGCTGAAATATTTGGGGAAAGTTGTTGACTAGCCAAGTACTGTTCATACACCAAGTTTCATCAAAATTGATGGGATGTCACTTTGCATGTTTTGGCGCCCCATGGCTGATTTTTCTCAGTCAGCTGCTCTTAAGGTGTGGTTTGAGAGCTGATGATGGTGCACTTCAGCATCTCAGTAATGATGGAATAATTGATCTTGTTTAGGTAATACTTGTTATTGAATGTCCAATAAAGCCAATTTTTCATTAAATAAGTTTATTTTGTTCTTAAACCATCATTGGATCAGAAATCACGCTGTAAATAATACAAACTGAAGTCCTTCAGTATATATACTACTTGACTGTCGACCTTGGTTCTTTAGATCAACCACCATGTTTTTGCCTCAACCCAAGCTTTTTACTCCTTATTTCATAATGAGAGCATTTTAAGATCCACTAATTGGTCGAATCCGGTTTAAATTGATCGATGAAATGATGTTTGAAGTGAAAACTGCAGTATGGTGGATATATAGGAGCAGGGATGGGCTGCCCTGCTGTGGTGACCAATGAGGGATTGGGATGGACCATTATTTGAGCATACTGTATGGGCTGTGTTCCAGCTTTATATGACGGTATAGTGTAGCTCCGTGGCAACCAACCCTGTTCCTGGAGATCTAATTTGCTGTAGGTTTTCATCCCAACCCTGAGGAGCAACAGCTGAAGGCCCCGGTATGTGGGTAATTCTTCAGTTCAGGGGTACAAAATTATGATTAAAATGAAAACCTATGGCATGGTAGATCTCATGGATTAAGGTTGGTTACAACTAGAGTAGAGAGATGGGAAGAATAGTTAATAAGTTAATAGTTAATAATAGTTGCTGCCATCTTAACTTGTAACTGGCGTGTGGATAGTGGGTCACACTTTAGATGAAGCGTTGCTCATTTTATACAGCATGCATAATGCATTCATAAATGAGACATAATGTCTTCAGAAGTCATGCATAAGCAAATGCCGTGGTTTGTGAAGGGTAAAATGATACATCCTTACTCAGCATGTGATGCCACATGTAACAATGACAATGTCACCCTTTATAGCATTTAGCCACTAGCTAAATGACACTGTCAGTCATATCACATCTGGCATCACATGCTGAATTAGGATGCGTTATTTCAGCCTTTACAAAGCATGGCATTTGCTTATGTATGATTTATGAAGACATTATTTCTCATTTATGATGGCATTATGCATGCTGTATAAAGCCTTTTTGAGCAACGCTTCATCTTAGATGTGACCGGATAGTGCTCCTCAGGAAGTGTCAGGGTGATGCACTGGGATTGACGGTTGCAAGGTTTTTAAAAATCCCTTCTCCTTCCTGCCTGTCTTGTCTCCACAGAAAAGCAGGTTTTGGAACTGGGCTAACCTTGCAGGGGACGGTTCATCCGGAACTTTCCGAGTCAGGAGAGCTGGTGAGCGCCTAACCTGGGTCGAGTAGCGGTACTGAAATGCATTGGACAGACATGTCCTGGAGAACTGAAATATCTGATGTAAACTGCTGAGGTGTACGTTGAGTCTCCTAATAAACAGCCTCGCACTTCTGTCGCAGGTGGTGAAAGCCATCGAGCAGTTCGGAGGTGTTATCGAGGACATGCTGCTCAAACACGGAAAGAGGATCATCGGTAAGAGCGTCTCGCTCATGTTGCGCCATTCTGTCTGCATTTCCTTTTTTAGCTGAACCTAACTGTGTCTATGAACACCTATATTTTTAGCTCGTACCGTTAGCTATGGCAACAAAATCGCTCAGTTTTTGGGCATTGCAGAAAGTTCCTCTGTAAAGTCTATCGAGGAACCACTTGTGCATCTGGCAGCTGCAGCTACTGCCCAAGATAATGGTTGCTGGCATGGCAATATTTATTTGTCTGGCACGACTTGATTATCTTGATTTCTCGCATGCCATTTTGTAGAGGCGGCTCCGATAAAAATCTGGTGCTTTTGGTTACTTGAGCTTTGATGTTTTGAATTTATGAAATGGTTGCAATTTCACAAAGCCTGTGACATTGCATTGAACTGATTTGACTAAATGGCTACTGGCAAAACAGTGACTCAGAACCTGTTCCTGTGTTTCAGATGAGCAGTTCGTGTTGAGGAGGGTGGCAGATTGCGCCATCGACCTGTACGCTATGGTGGTCGTCGTCTCCAGGTAACGTGACTGCACATCGCGATCCTCACATCTATCTCATATTTGGTATGGAAAAGAGCCCAAATGGTCTCCGTCCTCCTTTCACTGGGCTTGTTCAGTGGGATGTACAAGGCTTCAAAAATGTTTTCAGGAAAAGATTTTATAGTATCCCTGGGCAAAGTCAGTTGGCCTCTGTGGATCCATGCTTGTCATGTCTGACACCACCGCTGCACCTGTTGAGATTTTCTAGCGGATGCTCTACGGGCCTCAAATTTGAAACAATTCATTTTATATTTGGTGTGGGCATAGGTTATGGTTGGGTCACGAGGCTTGGTTTTGGTTGCCATGGCAACAGAATTGGCGGAATAAAGCAGAATTTCATGCTGAAAGTAAGATTGTTTCACTGTATGGATTGTGAACACTCTAGAACGTTCACAAGCAGGCACTCGGGAGGGCTATAAGGCTACAACCATCCGGTCGCGGGTGACCAGACTGTCTAGTAACCCATCGCCCATCATATCTCATAAGGCTGGGGAAGGGTGACAAAAAATATGAATTGGTGTCCAAATCCAATGACATTGGTTGCTATGGCAACGGTGCCATCTTGATTTTTTTTATTTTTTTTTTGCTCTCCAGGATTTACTTTTTAAGAAAATTAGTTTAATTTCTGTAAGGATATATATGATTTCTTCTATGTTGGCATAAGTTATCAGAACTTGAACAGTTCGCTTTTTGCAACATAATTTCAGGAATGTTTTCCGAGATGGATAAAACATTCGAATGACTTCAACTGAAGTCAATAATTGTATAATATACTCGACCAGGGCTCCTCAAAACACATTCCTTCAGTGGCGAGACCTGTTGGTTTTCCACCATCCCTTTACCTGGGAGTCAGCTGAGATGACAATCTGGGCAATTGGAGGAAATAAATGTCCATTTAATTGACTGGAAGGAGAAAGAAATCTGGGTCAGATTTGGTTTTGAGGGCTAGATTTGGGCAGCTTTGTTCACAAACGTCATTTCTTTGGAAGGGCGCCACATAAAAAAACACTAAAACTTCAGTTTTACATGTCAGATATTAGGTTGAGCAAAGTATGCGTGTAAGGCTGCTTTCACACTGGACACAAAACAAATTTTTCGCACGACAGATTATATTCAAAGTCAATGCAAAGATGCGAATACACGCGTTTCGCGTGTATTTGAATGTAATCTGTCGTGCAAAAAATTCATTTTGCGTCCGGTGTGAAAGTGGCCTAAGGGCAAGAAAAAAAACAGTATTTCCATAATGAGAGAGCTTCAATTATGAGGATGGAGTGTCATGTTTTTAGCTCGCAGTTAATTGTGAAAGGGATCTGTTGCACATGGCATTAGATTCCCAGAGATGGGTGGAATTTTACGCAGGTTGAGGGCTATGGGGGTCGAAAAACTTATGAAAACTTTATTTTTTGTAAAAATATGGCAGTTAGAATGGTACATTTCAACTTCAACTTGCAGTTTAATACATTTGGAGGTTGAACAGAAAAAAACAATCCATTTGTACATGAATATACAGTATCTCTCAAAAGTGAGTACACCCTTCACATTTCGACTATTAATTTAGTATATCTTTTTAAGGGACAACGTTACAGAAATGAAAACTGAATATATTCTAGAGTAGTCATTGCACAATAGGTGTAGCAGTGTAGATTTACTGCACTGTCCAAATAACCGAACAAACAGTCACTATTTCCAAAATGGGTGGCAACAAAAGTGAGTACACCTCACCGTCAACATGCCAAATTGTGTCCATAGTGTCAATATTTAGTGTGACCGCCATTGTTGTCCAGCGCTGCCTTGATTCTCCGAGGCATGGAATTCACCAGAGCTGCACAGGTTGTTGTTGGGATCCTCCACTCCTCCATGACAACATCACAGAGCTGGTGGATGTTGGACACCTGCTGCCCCTCCACCTTCCTCTTGAGGATGCCCTACCGGTGCTGAATGGGATTCAGGTCTCCAGACATACTTGGCCATACCATCACCTTCAGCTTCTTCAGGAAGGCATCTTGGAGGTGTGTTTCGGGTCGTTATCATGTTGGAAAACAGCCTTGCTTCCCAGTTTCTGAAGGGAGGGCGTCTTGTTCTGCTTCAGAATCTCACAGTACATGTTGGATCCATTATTCCATTAATCAAGTGCAGCTCCCCAGGACCAGAAGCACTCATGCAGCCCCAGACCATGATGCTATCAGCACCATGTTTGACTGTAGGCAGTACACACTTGTTTTGATACTTCTCACCAGGGCGCCGCCACACATGCTGGACACCATCTATCCGAACAAGTTTATCTTGGTCTCGTCAGACCACAGAACATGGTTCTAGTAGTTCATTTTCTTGGACTGGTTGTCTTCAACAAACTGTTTATGGGCTTTCTTGTGGGCTAGCTTCAGAAGAGGCTTCCATCTTGGCTGACGGCCATGCCGACCAACTTTGTGCAGAGCATGGCGTATGGTCTGAGCACTGACAGGCTGTTATCCCACTGCTACAACCTTGTTAGCAATGCTGCCAGCACTCCTGCGTTTGTTTTCTGAAGCCAACTTGTGCACCTGGCACAGAGCACGAGGACTCAATCTCCTCGGTCGACCCTGACGAGGCCTTTTCCGAGCTGAACTCGTCTTGGAAAACCGCTGAATAACCTTGGCCACCGTGCTGTAGCTCAGTTTCATGGTTTCACAGATCTTCTTGTAGCTTAGACCATCTTTGTGGAGAGCAACAATTCTCTTTTTCAGATCCTCAGAGAGTTCTTTCCCATGAGGTGCCATGTTGACCCTACAGTGACCAGAATGAGAGCATTGCACCTAAAGCACTACAATTTAACCCTTCAACATGTTCCACAACCTCATATGGCCCAGTTGAACAGACAAAAGCATGAACATGATGAACAAGTCGCGTTTCATTGCTTGGTTGACCATTATCAATTGGGGTGTGTACTCACTTTTGTTGCCATCCATTTTGGAAATAGTGACTGTTTGTTCAGGTATTTGGACAGTGCAGTAAATCTACACTGCTACACACATTGCACCATGACTACTCTAGAATATATAGAAGTTTCACTTCTGTAGCATTGTCCCTTGAAAAGATATAATAAATTAATTGTCAAAATGTGAGGGGCGTACTCACTTTAGTGAGATACTGTAGATCCTTTAAAGTGCTCTAAACGCACTTGAATAAAATTTCAAAGGCGTCCTTGAATTTCGGCTATTTTGAAGGTTCTAACCCCATGCTCCCCCCTCCCCGCTTTCGCAGAGCGTCTCGTTCCCTGGCTCAGAAGCTGCCCTCCGCTCAGCACGAGAAGATCCTCTGTGACACCTGGTGTGCTGAGGTGAGTCGTATGCCTAACCTCTTTACCCTTCACTTGGTCCTCCAGAATACAGGATCTCTATTCACGAAACTCATGGAAGCAGTAAGCGCTGATCTAGAGTGAGGTTGGTCTTTTCAGCTCTTGTTGGATGTGGAGAGAAGGTGAGCGAGGGAAACTGGTCTAAGATCAGCCCTCCTGCTTCTGAGGGGCTATCTGAATACAAGCCTTGGTCCCTAAATGCGACTAAACTCCTCTTCCTGTCGAAACCACTCTCCACTTCCTCATCTCTCTGTCCCATTTCTGCCTATTTCTTTATCTCTGCTTTCACATTTTATCTTTGATCTTTCACTTCCTTCTCTCTTAGACTTATGAACAGTTACTTAATCATGGCGTTAACCTCAGAGCATCCAGTGTTCAGCCAGCGCAGTACAGCTGCATCTTTGACTCCTCAGAGTTTATCAGAGTTTTACTCAAACTCAGAGGGGTCTTCGCTGTGAGTCCAGTAACTCTGAGAGATGGATTTAATCTTAAGCATTAGTCTAAATCTGAGCGGTGAGGTCAGTGTTGTTGTTTGAAGTGCAGTTGATTTGTACAGGCTGTAGCATTTCTTGAAGTCCTGAGCTAATGCCCCTTGATGGTTATCAGGCTCTTATAGATGTTGGAGCCAATCGGTTAAATTTTCTGCCTCTTGAGTATATTAAACAATTTGGGCTTGATGTGTTTCTGAAGAAATGGGAATTATTCCTCCGAACAAGATATCTTAACCGTATTTGATTGCTGGAATGGCGTGCAGAAGGGGTCGTATGTTGTGGTTTTGTGGTGAAACGAGATTTTTTTTTTTTTTTTTTTTTTTTTCCTGGACAAGCTGTTAGCAGTTCAACTCCTCTTCTCCTCTCTGTCAGGCCTATCAGCGGATTACGCAGGACATCAGGACCCTGAAAGGCAGTGACTCCAAGCGCACGTTTGAGAACCTGAGAGCCATCTCGACGGCTGTGGTGGAGAACGGGGGCGTGGTCTCTCCACATCCTCTGGGTTTCTGAGATCGCCATCGCCGGATACATCGCTATTCCTCTGCAGCTACATCGCTATTCCTCTCCAGATACATTGCCCCTTCACCTCCTTTGAGATCACCATTACAGATACACTGCTTTTTGCTGCAACTGGGATCACTAGTACAAACTCTATACTATTCATTCTCCTCTGCATCATCCATCTCATTAAGGGCCCCTGTCTAACCCAGTGCATTCCCCGCCAGGTCACCTGAGGCTTGCATCCAGTGCGGCTGAAACTATGTGATGCTCCATTTCCATTTGCAAATGAACACCTTATGCATCCATCATAAAAGTTAAATGTTCAGAACTGCAATAACTGTTTGCTTCAAAACATGTAGTGAAATTTTTTTTTTTTTTGGATTGCTGATTTGTCATGCCTTTACCCATTACTCACCACTCTGTCCTCTTCCTTAAACCATGTGACCTAGGCAGGTGGAACCAGCTATTAGCCCTGTAATTGGCTTTGACTCTTAAATGAATATTGAGTGAGGTACACAATTTTATAGGGCTGTGAGTCTCTTCACATTGTATTGGTGTTGTAATATGTACTGTTGATTATATCAATCCTTGCATATTTACATGCTGCAAAACAAGTGCTAGCATTGTTTTCTGTCTGTGTCTGTGTCTGTGTCTGTGTCTGTGTCTGTGTCTGTGTCTGTGTCTGTGTCTGTGTCTGTGTCTGTGTCTCAGGGTAAACTGTAGTGAAACTACTTAAAACTGCTATGAAACAATTACAAGAGCTGTTTTGAGTACTGTTGCAGGTGCTAGTGCGTATGTGGATGTGTTTGTGGACAAATCTTGTGAGCTTAATAGTGAGCTTAATAGCATCACAGCTTTTTAAGATTCAGTCCGACAACATTACAGGTGAGTTGTTGGGATTAAAAGGAAGGGCAAGCTGAGTTTGAGCATGGCTGTGGTCTGAGTATGCATTCACCGAACGTGGTGTCGTCTGAGTATTGAGTATGCACTTGCAGAACAGGGTGTGGTTTGTGGTCTTGGTACGCACTCACTGAACAGGGTGTGGTCTGAGTACGCACTCACTGAACGGGGTGTGGTCTGAGTACGCACTCACTGAACGGGGTGTGGCCTGAGCACGCACTCACTGAACGGGGTGTGGCCTGAGCACGCACTCACTGAACGGGGCGTGGCCTGAGCACGCACTCACTGAACGGGGTGTGGCCTGAGCACGCACTCACTGAACGGGGTGTGGCCTGAGCACGCACTCACTGAACGGGGTGTGGCCTGAGCACGCACTCACTGAACGGGGTGTGGCCTGAGCACGCACTCACTGAACGGGGTGTGGCCTGAGCACGCACTCACTGAACGGGGTGTGGCCTGAGCACGCACTCACTGAACGGGGTGTGGCCTGAGCACGCACTCACTGAATGGGGTGTGGTCTGAGCACGCACCCACTGAAAGTGTTACAATGAGGACTGCTACACTGAAAACAATGCTAGCATTGCAGTTGCAGCTGGTGCGATCCCAGATAGTTTTTAGTTTCCTTATGTGTCACATGTTAATTGATTGACATTGTAGGGTCTTGGCCTGTGTTTAAATGTTATTTAATTATTTGCTCTTTTTGTGTTCAGTAGAGCAGTTTGTAATACCTGAACCCTGTAGTTTCATTCAATTTTGTTCTACCGTTACCTGTAAAATCTGGATTTTCTTGAAGATGTGACTCTACAATGTCTTGTATATCTGAGTTTATGTTCGGAAATTATTTTAGGCCCTTTATGATTGGTCATTCCTGTATTGCGTTATCTTTTAGTGCTCTTGCACGAACACAGTACACAGGGGACACACAATCGCAGACATGTTTTTAAAAGGAATGCATCTTTATGTAATAATCTGTGTAATAGATTCCAGAGAAACGGCTACAATACCTGGCAAAATTGCACCCATAATTAACTGGTAAAAAAAAGATAACGGTCCTGTGCAGTGCATGTATTACAGTCAAGTGTCAGTTACTGTAAAATGCATGTATTGCTGTGGAAAAATGATCATTTAACATGTCGCGAAGTAAGTCGTCTAATTGCTAAATAGCATTGCTGCCTCAATACTGTTTCTAGAAACTGTTCACCAGGAATTTGCCTTAAAATGATTGCTTTGCATTGCTGGCTTACCTAATGGTTTCGAAAAAAGAGAAGCAGTTTCTTTGAGTATAAATGTCGACCTCAGATGTCTCAGTATGGTCTTCCAGCTGATAATCCCACATCTGTATATCGCTGTAAACTATCTGTCCACATTCATGTAGTCTGTTATGGGTTTGTGTCTGCTGCTAAGAAAGGGGTTTGCCTTTGTGTATCAACAGTCATTTGGTGACTGTCCCTAACCCTTTCTTTCATTACTCTGAAGACTTGCGTTCGAGCAGCGACAGCGGACTCAGACATCTCCTGAAACCTTGGCCAGTACCTGCCCGCCTTTTTTGCGGTGTATGTAGTATTTTCCACCATAACATTATAAGGGCTTTTAAGAAGATTTTGTGCCAGTGAATTAATCTGGTACATTTCTAATCAATTTCTGTTTCAACAGATGGTGTAAGTGCCCCTGTGATTTGACTATTTGTAATTGTACTGTTGAACTGATAAACTGTAGTGTAAATGAAATAAAGCTGACTCATTAAAAAATTACTCTCCACTGACTCTAGGCTTTGGTATGTGTTGGTCCAGTCATTGTGTCTCGCTGACGACGATGGGGAGATACTATGGTTTAGGTCCTGGACCGTCGCCGCGCCCAAAGAGATTTTCAGTTCCGGGCTCTGGAAGTGACAATTATTACAGGAATTTTATCTAATTTTGCGCAGAAAAAGATATTTATGTGACAATCCTAAAGACAATTTTGGACATCCATTATGGCTGCCGGTGGCCATTTTGTCTGAAATTTGTGGATCGGGGAGATGCACGATTCGATATACTCGATATACCTGTTTAGCTGAATAGACATAAAATCATAAGGGATGAAAACACTGCGTTAATGGTGACTAACAAGTGGAATCCAACAGGGCTACTGTAATGTGCCTCCATCGCCTTATCTGCACACAAACAGTGTGTATTGCATTGGAGGAGGAAGGGTTATAGTCGGCACAGGATTCCCTACCTCTTTCATGATGCCTGTTTGGCACAACTCATTCCTGGTGTGTCACCCCACCCCCTGACAATAAGTCTGAATCAATGCTGACTTACTGATCAAACCCTCCCTTACTGGAATCAGATGGCAATCATTTCTCTTGTCAACACAAATGCTGTTGGTCAAATGTATAAACTCAGAAGATCAGATTATTCCTCATCATATAAAAGCAAATGGCTCTGGGCCAGTTTCACAGAATAAGATTTATTCCTAGAGAAAACTCAGAACAACATGGAGAACCTAAACTCAGAATAGCATTTAGCCTAAAATTTGGCTTAATCCATGTTTGCAATAGGTCCATAATCTTTCATTGCATTTGCCCCATTATGATGATTTAACACTTTCCAAACACCAACATAGCATGTTCACCCGTGGAGTTTTCTCACATTGGCTATCAATGGAGGAGTGCACCATCACCACACCTTTCACTGCGGGGCAGCACGGTGGCATAGCGGTGAGCACTGTCACCTCACAGCAAGAAAGACGCGTGTTGAATCCGGCCTGGAGCCTTTCTGTGTGGAGTTTGCATGTTCTCCCCGTGTTCATGCGGGTTTTCTCCGGGTACTCCGGTTTCCCCCACCCACAAAAATATACTTCATAGGAACACTCCTGCCCGTACCCCTAACCAAGGAACTGGCTTTGGAACTGGAGTTGGTCCCCGGGCACTGCTCTGTGTCTGCCCACTGCTCCAAACTGGTAGGATGGGTTAAATGCAGCGGACAAATTACCCCATGGGGTTCAATAAGGTGTATTTTAAATCTAAGCCCTCCACAGCAGTCCCGCCACATCACAACTGCTGAGCAGCACGTGCCCTCTTTAACATGTACTCCTGTTCCTAAACCTCTACTTCACCGCTACCTCTTCCGCACACAGCGTCACTGTGTGTGAAGCTTTCCTCAGAAGACCCAAAACACCCTGGGCACTCGTCCATGAGGGGGTGGGGTATGAATGTGTGTGACCCCTGGGATGCCCTTGCCTCCATCCAATAGGAATTGGAAGTGGCTGTCACCATGGTTGCTGATTGACGCATTGTATTGCATGAGCTGTCTGTTCCATTATCATGCTTCTTGTCAGGTGATGTGATTTTGGATATGATCAAGCTCTTCAAATATAATTCTTTCTCTGGTAAAAATTTTAAGCAGCCAAAAGCTTGTATGTTTTCAGTAAGCGTGTGACGGGAATCTTTCACAGCTCTGTCGTTTTTACATTTTTGATGAGTTTACCGGAGTCATCACTGTCAGGAAGCTATATCAGCTACTCAAAGATCTCACTTTCGATGCCGGTTTCAGCTTTGGTTTCCTTCATAAACAAAAGTTAAGAGTCAGTTCCTGGAAATGCAGTTAGGGGATAGACGCCTGCACAGAATTGACCCTTCTCTGTGATCGGCTTATCTTGTCTTTCTGAGCTGAGACAGCAGGAAGTGGAGAAGTGCTGTGGTTTGGAGCAGCCTGGCTTCGAATCTCACTCACCTTAGGAGAAAATGAAAAGCAATGTACAGAAGTGGGTGTGGTTTTCTCCTGCCTTGATCAGAACAGTCGTGTTTATCGTAAAAGGCTCTTGTTTAGCCCGAGGATAATTTTCCCTCTTTTGAAGTAACAAAGTCAGACCTGTGAAGTGGGATTCTGTCCTCAGTGTTGTCTTTAGATGGGGGATTTGAAGGTGAGCCAAACCACAGTCGTTAGCAGTAAATAATGAACCAGACTTTTGCGCACTTGCTTCTGCAGACTTACCTACTTTTGCGCATTCAAATACTTGTTAACAACCAGGGGACATGGTTCAGCTCCCCACTGCCTGTGGTAGTGCCCCATCTATCACCCACTCGCCTCGCATGCTGTTATAATGTGGTCTATCCTCTCTTCGGTAAATCTGGTAGATGTCCTTCGCCTTCATGTTGGGTGAGGAAAAATGGGAAATTCAACAGTATTGGTGTTCAGCATATTTGGGGATTTCCAGATTTTGGAACTCAACCACTGTTGCAAATTTTATCAGTTTTATGGTTCCTCGTTATTTGGAGGGAGAAGGGGTGCTGGCTGACTTTATTGATTGTCAGGTAACGAACATGTGACTCAACTAGCGTGTGAAGAAAAGGGCCATTGCGTGGTGTGAAAAGGTGTAGAAAGGTAACATTTTGGACAAGCATCCCAAAAAGGTGCAAGACTGTACATCTCGTATAATTTTCAAAAATATTTTTTAAACCAGTGTTCCCCAACCCTCTCGTGGAGGCCCACCTGTCCTGCTTGTTTTAGATCTCTCCTAACTCCACAATGGTGATTCAAATGATCAGACTATTATCAATCATCTTTAGGGGGTGATTAATGAGCTGATCATGTGAATCACCTGTGCTGGAGCAGAGAGAAATCTAAAGCATGCAGGACAGGTGGGCCTCCAGGAGAGGGTTGGGGAACACTGTTTTAAACCATGCCTCACATTGAAGTTGAAGTTCACTCTTTATAAAGAATAATACTATAATTTGAGGAACGTTTGTCTGTCTGTCTGTTTGTTCCCCTACTCCTCCGAGGTCCTCTGACGGATCTTCACCAAACTTGGTGGGTTTATGTAGGTTGTCCCTGGAATTGTCCTTGAGGGGTTAGTTTTTTGAAAGGTCAAGGTCACTGCGGTCAAAGGTCAATTTTTCGCATCTCCCATCTCCCTGGACAGATTTTCATGAAAGTTGGTACGTGGACGTAGGTCGTCACAAGAAATGACCGCGAGAGGTCCGTTCTGTCAAAGGTCAAGGTCATGAGGGTCAAAGGTCACCGAATTCATGAAAGTTGGTATGTGGACGTAGGTCGTCACAAGAAATTATTCTCGCCACGGGTAATTCACTAGTAATAATAATATGCAGAGGACATGAGTGGGATACAGATTTTTCATTCATTTTTTCACCATATCGTAGCAGTCACTCATTAATGGCCGTTCAGTGCTGAATTGCACAAATCCAGGTGTTGATGTAACATGGATATTCATGGATTTCTAGCATGTTCTGCAGAACCGACTTATTAGCATTTCCTTTACCATTTTCACACCTCTTTTGATCCGTCATCCTCCTTCTGTATTGCCTTTTTCATCTTGAGCCATGAATGATTGGAGTTACTGTTCTTTCTTTTTCTGAAAACATACATCTCTTGATGCCTCTGGACACATTTTCAGTGATGTTCCTGGAGTCATCGGGTGTTTTGGGTCTTTCAATATCATACACCGTCCTCCACTGTTCATAAGGCGGTTTTAAAAGTTGTCTTTTTACAGCAGACCAATTTTTGCAGAACAAGGCAGATTACACTTCTGTCTTTCTGTTGCAGTTCCACAATTTTTGGGGGGGAAATAAAACTGTACTAAATTTGGACCGTGAAGGCAAAATAAGCAAGATTCTTTGATAATATCTCTTCCTCAAATATCCTGCTGCAAAAAGATCATTGTACCTGAGTTTGGAATGAGTGTGGTCATATGAGGGTGCAGGGCTATTACCACAAACCGCATCTGTCTTATCTGAGTGCACTGTTATTTGATACTGTTTTAATAATAATTAAATAATGATTTTAATAATGTTTAAATGAGGATACTTAAGACAGGCGTTAGAAAAAGAATGTTATGGGTCTGAATCCAGCCTTGGGCCTTTCTGTATGGAGTTGGCATGTTCTCTCGTTGTTTCTTTGTGGAGTTTGCATGTTCTCTCCTTGTCGCTGTGTGGAGTTTGCATGTTCTCTCCTCATTTCTGTGTGGAGTTTGCATGTTCTCTCCTTGTTTGTGTATGGAGTTTGCATGTTCTCTCCTTGTTTCTGTGTGGAGTTTGCATGTTCTCTCCTAATTTCTGTGTGGAGTTTGAATGTTCTCTCCTTGATTGTGTATGGAGTTTGCATGTTCTCTCCTTGTTTGTGTATGGAGTTTGCATGTTCTCTCCTTGTTTCTGTGTGGAGTTTGCATGTTCTCTCCTAATTTCTGTGTGGAGTTTGCATGTTCTCTCCTTGTTTGTGTATGGAGTTTGCATGTTCTCTCCTTGTTTGTGTATGGAGTTTGCATGTTCTCTCCTTGTTTCTGTGTTGAGTTTGCATGTCATGTTCTCTCCTTGTCACTG
The DNA here is from genome assembly GCA_029721435.1 of Gymnothorax reevesii. Classification (NCBI taxonomy): domain Eukaryota; kingdom Metazoa; phylum Chordata; class Actinopteri; order Anguilliformes; family Muraenidae; genus Gymnothorax; species Gymnothorax reevesii. Next base: position 35,745,396 of record CM056586.1, on the reverse strand, counting down.
TTTGGAGTTTGCATGTTCTCTCCTTGTCTCTGTATGAAGTTTGCATGTTCTTTCCTTGTCACTGTGTGGAGTTTGCATGCTCCCTCCTTGTCACTGTGTGGAGTTTGCATGCTCTCTCCTTGTCACTGTGTGGAGTTTGCATGCTCTCTCCTTGTCACTGTGTGGAGTTTGCATGTTCTCTCCTTGTCACTTTGGGGAATTTGCATGTTCTCTCCTTGTCACTGTGTGGAGTTTGCATGTTCTCTCCTTGTCACTGTGTGGAGTTTGCATGTTCTCTCCTTGTCCCTGTGTGGAGTTTGCATGTTCTCTCCTTGTCACTGTGTTGAGTTTGCATGTTTTCACCTTTTCACTGTGTGGAGTTTGCATGTTCTCTCCTTGTCACTGTGGGAAATTTGCATGTTCTTACCTTGTCAATGTGAGGAATTTGCATGTTCTCTCCTTGTCTCTATATGGAGTTTGCATGTTCTCTCCTTGTCACTGTGGGGAATTTGCATGTTCTCTCCTTGTCTCTGTATGAAGTTTGCATGTTCTCTCCTTGTCACTGTGGGGAATTTGCATGTTCTCTCCTTGTTTCTGTGTGGAGTTAGCACGTTCAATCCTTGTTTCTGTGAGGAGTTCGCATGTTCTCAAGTTGTTCTAATAGATTTCCTTAAGGTGCTAAGGTTTCCTCTCATGGTCCAAAGACATACTCCTCTAACTAATTTTAGACTCTGTATTTCCTATCATTTTGGGTGTGTGGTCCCTTGGGTGGATGGGTGGGCTGCCCAGGGTGTGTTGCTGCCACTTTTCCATTGTATGCTGGGATAGGCTCCACAGGATGGCTAACAATGGAAGAATGTGGATATAATGAGCTAAAACTTGTGCATTACACCATAAAATCTTAATATATACTCCACATCTCTGCTTCAGGTATGGTGAAGAAACAGGTCGGCCATTCTACTATGTGCCGATGCCTAGTGATAAAAGAATTTTCACAGTTGGTTATACCAATAATCCAAGATATTTTGCCAATTTAAAGTCCAAAGTTTAATGTTCATTACCTCAAGTATCTAGCTACCCTTTTTTTGGTGTTGTTTTATTGTTTGTCATTTCAAAACTCAATAAATAGCTTATATGGCTGAAAAAAATATAAGTTTCTGTATACAAAAATGTTAACTTTAAAAATGACAATGGATAGGTTATAGATAAACTCATTACCCGTGAAAATTAAGAGTATACTGCCTAATCAATCAACCTAACTAAAGTCATTTAGTGGTCATCTATTTTTGATTGATTTACTGATATTGAATAATGACCAAAAAAGTAGAAGTTCAGTAATCAAAATCATCCAGTGCACTGAAAAAATTTGAGTTTGGATCAAAGTGAAAATATTGTGATTTTTTTTTTGCTTCTATTTGTTTTAAATTTTCTCAGATGAATGCATTTCTTTGAACAAATCCACATTTTTTTAGAAAGCACAGAAACCTTCTTTCATCGGCTTAGATTCAATAAAATTCTCTTTTCAAATAAATGGTAATCTATGATCACTTTTTTCAGAGTACCAATCTAAAAAACTGCCTTTGATTCCCAGATTGAATTAGGGAATTGATATAGTGTGTAAAATACATGCGATACATTAGTTTGGCACATTGACGTAGCCTATAAAGTTGAATATAATAAGTTAAGTCTAATTATTCAGGGTACCTAATTAAGTATCAAATTGATTAAGTTGCCTAAAAGTGATGCTAATTGACTTTTTTTTTGGATAAAATCAGTTAGAACTGAATTTACATGGAAAATTTTGCAGTGAATCTGACTTTTAAAGTTTGTTCTGTGTTTTATCGTCAGTGTGTTCAGCTGATTTTCTTACACCTTGACCATGCTTCATATTTTTAGCAACCTGGGTCTCAGGTATTATGATAATGTTTCCTTCAGTGGTAGGAAACAGACTTATTTTGACTCACGAAATGTCTGTCACCATGTCAGGACAACTAATTTCACTGGAAGTTGCCTAGGTGCTTGTGTGTCAGTTTTTACGCTCAAGTGCAACTCAAGTTTTGAGAGAATGACAAAACAATGAGAGGTGAAGAAGAACCTGCAGAGGAGTGAGTATGTGCGCAATGCGTTTCCTGTCCTGCTTGAATTACAGAGAGGTTGTTAAACCTGTGCGTGGGCTCCCTGTCATAATGTGATATTTTGAATTCAGCAGGTTAACACACTTCTGTGGTCTATATTTACAGCAGGCAAGAAGGTTTGCCTACTTTCAGCTAAAAAAAATCAATCGGCATTCCAACATCTTGTCTTTTTTGTACCCGGAGAATTCTGTAATGCAACAATTAGAGGCTAAAAAGCTTTTCTCCATTGTGGGCCTTACAGTGAGGAGGGATACAGTGAGATGAGGAGGCAGGACAGCCATGTATCAGCAGTTCACCAACGCCAAATGCTTCATTTATTTTAAATCTTGCAATGCATATCAATGGCATTTTAGTGGAACCTGCCACTAAAATAACCCAATAGTAGTGCCCACTGCCACAATATTAAAGGTTCATGATTTTTGCCCTGAGAAAGGTCAACAAATTGAAATCCTGTGTTTAGCACTTGCAGTCATCTCTCTGGGAATGAGAATAGTCTGGGACAAGTCTCAAGTAGCTGCCTTGACAGGGAACTGTGTCTTTGAGACACCTGTCAATCTGGAATATGCCGGATTGTCCAGGGTCCAATGTCCTTCTATCAGCATTCCATCAAATGAAAATGTTGGGTTCCTCTGCTTGCAAATTAGTGCTCTGAAGTTATTCCCATAGCCATAATCCTGCAAGTTTGAATACTGACAGCGTGTCACTGTCCTTCTTTCAATAAAACTCCATTTTTGTCCATTCATAGTGGGCCTTGGGATTTGCAGGTGTGGATGCATGCTATGCTCATCCATGCAGAGGAGTAGATGTAGATCATCTTGTTTATTGTCTTCTTATCCCCAGTCCCTCCAGGATCTTCTACACAGATGTCTTCGAAAGCTCAGATAACATGAGCCTCGAGGAAGACGGAACTCTCTCTCTGGAACATGCAGCAGAAAATAGCATTAAACTCCCTTTCCCTGTACTGCATCAGAAGCATCATGCTGTCTGCCATTACCATTCCTACGTTTAAGGACGAAACTTAAAGTGGTCCTCCATGACCAACTCTACATTTAAGCATCACAATTTTTCCTTAAGAAACATCAGATATTTGACTGACGGGTCATGGCCTCTCAGCAAACTTTCCTACATGGCTGTACTTATTCCAAATTTCCCAGATAAATTGATGCCAGATTAACATATTGTGACTTTGTTCTTATACTGCAAAAAATAACATTTTGACTGCAAAAAAAAAAAAAAGTAGGCAACCAGCAGTTTTGAGTTTGCACAACTTTAAGTTCAAAGGTCTTTCAAAAATGAGTTTGTCCAACCTCAGGGACTTTAGGTTGAGCAGACTTAAAAATACTTTGCTGCCGTGCGCCCTTCTCTTTTAAGAGCAGCAGACTGAGAGAATCAGCAATGGGGTGGAAAGTCGAGGTCGGCAGATCTTAATGAAACTTTTCACACATGCTTATTATGATTAAAAATGCCAAATACAGCAGTTGTTCCAACAATATCAATTTTGGTTGACATGGAAACAGGCTTTGTTTAAAAAGGGCTAAATTCAGCCAGAGTGGCCTCTCAATGTGGTCGAATTTGCATCATTCTCACATTGGGATAGAGAGTGATATCAAGCCACATATGAAAAATATATATCAATAAAACAGCCAAATTCCACTGTTTTTGTACATGTGTAACATCTATAGGTACATTACAACTGTAATGTGTGGTTGTGTCTTTTGTGTCATAAAGTTTATACACTTTTCAGAAATGGGAAAAATACTAAATATTGGCAATATTGCTTGGTGTCCTGTCAGTGAGCAGACCGTGATTGGCTGTTTTCATTACATAGATTCTAAAGGCAGACATCTCAGCCTCAGATTCATTGAAAAAAATCTGCTCGCATCTTAGGCTGGGTAAATCTGTGAAGAATACAGTTTGAACAGAACTTTAGATATAGCAAGATTGAGCAATAACAGTGAAATTGACATGCTCCCGTTGTATCTGCAGACAATCCAAAGACCCAGTCAATACATTACATGTAATGAGACACTCCTTTAGACCATCTGAATATCAAAAAAAATTGTTGCTTTTTATTTCATGTGCTAGTATATTCCACACAAATGTGGGCCTATTTTGAATACATGGGAAATCAAGCGAAAACAGGGAAATTCATCAGACCCCTGCACATCTGCAGATCATCCAAAGATCCTATCATCATATTACCTTTAAAGAATGACCCCTGTGGACCATGCTAATTCAATAAAAAAATGTTTCTTACATTTTCAGTCCCAGCGAGTTTCACACAAATGTGGCTCAATTTTAAAGAATTGAGTAAAAACGGCAGAATTATCAGACACCTGCACTCTTGCAGATCATCCATAGACCCTGTCATCATATGACATTCAAAGAGTGACCCCTGTAGATCAAGTAAATATGGCTAAAAAGTGTTGTCTTATATTCTATGTGCCAGTATGTTCCACTCGAATGTGGCCTTTTTTTTTTTTTTTAAAATGGAAAATCATGTGAAAATGGGGAAATTTGATCAGACCCCTGCACATCTGCAAGTCATCCATAGACCCTGTCATCATCTGACTATCAAAGACTGACCTGTATGGACCACATTCATTTCTTTAAAAGTTTACACCTTTCAGATGAAGTGCTAATACTTTTCCCACCAATGTGGCCCTACTTTCATGAAACAGAAAAAGTTAAAATGGTAAAATTGACCAGACCCCTGCACATCTTTAGATCAGCCATTCTCTCTGTCATGACATAATTTTGTAGAGTACCTCCAGTAAACCATAGGAATATCTCTAAAAGTTATTGCTTTTTATATTATCTACCAATACATTCACAGATACTTATCCCCATTTTCAAGAAATGCTCAGAAAATGCGAGTGAAAATGTGTATAATCACATTCAAGGAGTAACCATTGTGGACCATGCTAATATTCCATGATGTTATCATTCACAAATATATTATATGAATACAACATACAGGAGGGCAGCCCATGTAGACCATATTAATATTCACAGACTCCATTGTCCTTTCCTTCTTCATATAATAAGAAACAATTACACCAGAATTTATTCTCACGACTGTCCAAGCAGCAAGTGTTCAACGTTTTCTTTGAGGTGTAAATGCCACTACAGTCACTATGTCATAATATGAACACTGCCAGGATTTGCATTTAAGGTTTGCCACACAGGTGATGATCAAAGACTCAATGTCAGTGGGTCATTTCTGTGATGAAAATAGATCTTGGTAGTTACATAATATCACACACCCCTAACCTCAAGTCTTAGAGGTCCAAAAAATCACAGGACAATCTCAAAATATGAGTACTCTCAGTAAAAGGAATATATTACTAAGTTTGCCATGCAGATGATAATCAAAGACTCCGTGTCAATGGGTCATTTCTGTGACGAAAATCTATTTTGGTGTATCACATAGAAATAAGTCAGTGAAACCAGGTGAAAAAAAAAATTGAAGGTGAGGAAAAATGCAGTTCCAGCTACCCTATACTCAAGTAGTTCTGGGGAATAATAGATTCTATAAAATGTTTAATTCACATGCCTTATTAGGCAACTCTTCACGAAAAAAACACCGTGGATTTTCTGCATTAAATTTTGTCACATCCTAAGCAAGTCGTCAAACCTGTGTGTAATGATTGTTTAATTGAAAAAGATTGAAATGCGCTCTTTTTTTGCGTTCAACTGGTGCGTTTGATTTCTCAAGACAATTAACTACACCTGAGACGGGAGAGTTCAAGTGTCTTTTACCAGGGAAATTGACTGAAAACAGATCAAGACTAATTAGCAGTTTAAATACATGTTTATCGCCCTCCTTGTTCTCTGTTCACTGCCCGCCACTGCATATTAAGATTTCACAGGTGCACTCTTTTCATCTCAATCGATCTTGTCAGCAAAGTTCATTCAGCTTTGCTAGGGTAGTGGAGTCCAGCAAGAAATCGATAACCTGTTATCTATATTGTTGTTTACATGACATAAGTATGTGATATACTGTTACCAGGTTATGTAGAAAAGCAATACTATCAGTTATAAACATAAAAACAACTCACACTGTATTGTTTTTAACTTTTAGTTGGTTTAGCAGCTGTGTAGTGACGTCTGTCTCCAGATTGTTTACCGCCAAGACTTGACAAGCGTTACAAAACACACACCAATAAAAAGATATTAAAACCGTTTGCACGGGATAATCTCCAGCTGAACAGGCTGGAAATGGACGAAATTTGCGAAGTTTGAACTCCTCCAGACACATTATACATGCGATGCAAGCAAATTTTATGACAGGTATGGCAAGATACAATGTTTCTTGGTGCATTGTGTGAATATTAGCTCACAGATACGGTCTGCTCACTCACGTTAGTTGAGCTTGTATTTTGATCATTTTCGCCAAGCCATTTCAGGCCTTTCAAAAAAAAAAATTCTGAATGAAAAAATATTGACTTGAACACCAAAATTTTAACTTTGCAAGGAGCCGGAATTCTGCTGCTTCATGCTTATATAGAAAAAACTTTTTTGAACTGCACTTTGGTCACAATTTTTCTGCCCTCAAAAATGCTGATTTTTGCTCTTATTTATTGCTGGCTGACAGGCACATTTGAGCTAAAAATACAAGACAGGTTTCCATGGCAACCACTAAATCCTATCCTGAAATATCTGGGGAAAGTTGTTGACTAGCCAAGTACTGTTCATACACTAAGTTTCATCAAAATCAGTGAGATGTCACCTTACATGTTCTGGGGCCCCATGGCTGATTTTCTCAGTCAGCTGCTCTTAAGTTTTGCCATCTTGTTTTTTACAGAGTGTGATCACTTGTTAGACGCGCAATAACAGACGGTTTCTCTTTGGACCTTACCTTGTCTGTGGACGCAAGTGAGGTCGCGTGGCAAGCACTGTCCACTCTATGACTCTTTTCAGGTGAAAGGACAGACACGGAAATCGCTGGTAAAGTTGCTCCAAAAGCTCCTCTTTACGCAGTCCATAGACAATCGGAGCAATACACTGAGCAAAGCTGAAGAACGCAAAGTTTATCACCGCAAACAGTTCTTTGCCACCATCGTGGAGATAGCCCTTCTTCTGAAGAAGGTGCAGCACGAAGTTCACGAAGTTGGGAAGAATGTACACGGCGAGCTGAGCCCCATGCAATGCTATAGTCCTACAACCAACGCGGTTGCGACGTGTAAGCACACCAATACGCCTGCCCTCAAGTAAGATTTTGGCATAGCTGAAGAGAATGAGCGTGGCGCAGACAGATATTAAAACTATTTTCTGTAGCTCGCCTTTTTTCAATTGTTGCCGGTCGCATCGCTCCGAGACCGTTGCGCTCACTCCCTCCTGTTTCCACAAAAGACTGAGAGGGATAATCAAAGCCAAAGCCCACGTAAGTATTCCAACGAGCCAGGGCCCCGCTGTAAAACACAAGGAGCTGTATTTGAGCGGGAAGCAAATTGCAAAGTAGCGGTCCAGGGCCATGGCGGTGAGGGTGAGAAGGATATTAGAAGCACTGGTTATTAAAATGGTGATCAGTCCCTGGCAGATGGCTTCGGGGGTATTGGCATTAAGGTGTATCTGCAGGTAGAAAACGCAACAGACCCCGAAGTAAACAAGGGCAGAAAACAATAAGTGGAAGAGTAGGACAAAGCGCGCTTGGCTGCGGAGCCGATCCTGACATAAAATAGTCCAGTTTATCACAAGGTTGAAGAAAGCCAAAATGATGAAGGATATGGAGGAAGCGCATACGCGTAGGTATGTGTAGTCATTCACCGTGGTCCCATTTATCAACATTTCTGCCAGTTTCCCCGCCGTTACTCACTTTTAAGACTGTCCACATTTAAGAAAACTTCCATTGTCTGACAGATGAGGGCTGAAACCTCAATGAAAAGATTCTCATTTCCAGCGCGTTTCTTGTCTGCTTCGAAAATCCTCAGGCAAAAAATTCTTTGCTGTAGTTTCTTTTCCGTGGTCCTTCAACACATTTTTACCACAAAAGAGTTAAAATAGTTAACATTAACCCTTTTCTTATTCTTTTCTACCTCTCTCTTGACGCGATTTATTTTACTTTGCCTTTCGCGCGAGTCAACCCGTGTCGGATAGTTCCTGTGATCAAACCGCTCAAGTGGAAATCTCTCTCTCTCTCTCTCTCTCTCTCTCTCTCTCTCTCTCTCTCTCACACACACACACACACACACACACACACACACACTCGCACACATGTATCACATTTATGTTTCCCTCAGTGATCAGCTGAGGAATAGTGCTGGACGTTAACGAACATAAATCATATTTTATTTCTGTAAAATACAAATATTTAATGGAGTAATAAAACTTATTGGTTCTTGATCATTTAAGCAGCAGGAGTATGTATTTCATGTTGTATTTTCTATAGATGTTCTAATTCTTTCACTTTATCTGCTAAAAAACGTCATTTTCCCTGAACAACCGCTTAAGACATGATATTATTTGCGTAATCAGCATTTTAAGATGCTGATAAAGCTCTCTCACGAACATAAGTTTGATTACGAGTCATTCCATTCTATAAATTCAATACACGTTCGTTACTTCGATATCCGTTCTCAGCTTCAAGATTCTTAATATGCTCTTAATTGTAATTTGGAATTTTTCAGCCGCAAAGTTCCTTAAAAAAGGAGTTTCTTCCAAAAAAAAAACTGAGTGTGTTTCATTTTAAAAGAATTTGTCGCATAACTACTCCTAAAGTATATCCGATGTGGAAGAATAGGCCTATAGGAGAGACTGGGGTCCGATGAGCCATGGGGACCAATGAGCCTTATCACTATTTTACAATCAATCGATACCAAAGGTGTTTAAAATAGGCAAAATAGTGATATGGCTCATTTATCCCCATTACTCATCAGTCAATAGTCAAATATTTTGCTTATTTTAAGCAGCTCTGTCATCGATTGATCGCAAAATAGTGATATGGCTCGTTGGTCCCCATGGCTCATCGGACCCCAGTCTCCCCTACGCCGATGAGCTGAAACATTACAATCACTCACAGATGCGGCGAATAACGGTATCTCATTACAGCAGCACATGTCCAGGTCTACAGACAGATACTAGAAGGTAAGCAAACAATTTGCTCTCATGTTCAACATGTTTGATGTAGGGGAAATCGGAACTGAACGACTTCAATAAGGGCCAAAGAGTTATGGTCTGATGTGAGGGTTAGAGCATCTCTGAAGTGGCAAGGTGCTCCATGTCAGCAGATGTGATTGCTCACTGACAGTGGCCCTAGGAGGGATAAACCATGAATCTGCAACAGGGTTTATATAAGGGTATCCAAACCAACTGAAGGGTGACTGTAGCACAAGTTGCTGAGAATTTCAACAATATTTGCATAAGGAATATGTCACAAGACAGTGCATTATATCCTGCTGTTTATTGCACATTTTAGCTTGCAGACTAATCGATGAGCTCACCATAACCTCGGTCCACCCCTAAAGGCACCCCCAATGGGCACCTGAGCTTCAGAACTGAGACCTTGGAGCAGTTGAAGATGGTTGCTTCATCCAACGAGTCCCATTTTCTTTTACATAATGAGCTTCAGCCAGGTACATCTGCACCTGAGGAAGATAAGGTACTGGGTTGCACTGTGGGAAGAAAACAAACTGGTGGAGCGAGTGTAATACTCAGGAATGTTCTGCTGGGAAACACTGAGTTTGGGAATTCAAGTGACGTCAGTTTGATGGAGCTGTTCAGGCAGCACAAGGCGGATCTTCACTGTACTAGGCAGATGGTTTTAATCTTGTGGCTGATTGATCTGACTGGTTATAACACAGGGAATGTGGGTAATGAATATCTAGTATAAATGTATATACCGCCCCCTGGTGGTAGCCTTATGGCTTGCGTGATAAAGGCGCCTGTGCTTGCTTTGACGCCCTTCCTTATCCGCAATGATAGCGCAGGTGCTGAGTTGCTTGTAAGATGACATTCCTCAAAAAGAAAAAGCAGTTTAACAAAAACCGCTTTGCAGAATTTCTTCTCAAAAAGAAAATTAAAAATTGAAAAAAATAATAAAAAAGACACAAGGAGCAAGTTAAACCAATTTTAAGATTTTATACTGTAATTTTTAACAAACTAAAACATGCTCATACGCCAATCAGCCGCAACATTAAAACCACCCCATCCGGGGCCAAAACAGCGCAGACCCGTCGAGGCATGGATAATGCAAAACCTCTTCATGTGCCCTGGGAATTTCGCATGAAGAAATTGGCAGCAGATCTTAAAGGAGTCTTCAGGGTGAAAATTTCAAATCTTTTCGAAAATTTCAATATTTTTGATTTTCAAATAAAATAAAGGAATGCAGTGAGATGCCAGTAAACTGATTGACTCGAAATTTGGACCGAAGTTGTATCTGTTGGAAATCTATGAAATGACATAGGATTTTCTAGATAGGTGCATCCCTAGGGGGTTAATTTTGAAATTGATGCAAGTGAATGATAGCGATTTTCGTTATGGTTACATAACAGAGCTCATTAAATATTCATAAATATTCCAAACAAATAGATCATTTGTTATTTCATTGAACTATCTTAAACCTTTCATATGAGACTCATTTGAGTAAAATCTGACCATTGGTTGTTGAAATATCAGTGCCACAAAATATTTTCAGATTTTGTCATTAAAGTGCCGTTTCCATTTTGTTATGACATATCGGACAGCAAGGGATGACACACAAAATTGGAAAATTTTAACAGATTTAATAAAACAAAGCACTGACCAAGATTGGAATAAAAAAAAGAGATAATGGGCGGCCCGGTGGCATAGTGGTTAGCACTACTGCCTCACAGCAAGAAGGTCGTGGGTTCGAATCCGGCCTGGGGCCTTTCTGTGTGGAGTTCGCATGTTCTCCCCGTGTTCGCGTGGGTTTCCTCCGGGTACTCCGGTTTCCCCCACCCACAAAACATGCAATATAGGAACCCTCCCTCCCTCCTGTATGGCTGTGTGTGAATGTTTGGTGGTGGTCGGAGGGGCCGTAGGCGCATACTGGCAGCCACGCCACCGTCAGTCTGCCCCAGGGTAGCTGTGGCTACATAAACGTAGTTTACCACCATCAGAGCGTGAATGTGTGAGTGAATGAATAATGCCTCCATTGTAAAGCGTCTTTGAGTGTCCAAAAAAGCGCTATATAAAATTGATGCATTATTATAATTACAGTCCCTTGAGATGGGGTTGCTTTGTTGTGATGTCTTGGGACAGGAAAATGCTCCAGCACAGGCAAAAATCCACAAAACGATCTTCACAGGTCTTGTAAAGAGTCACAGGTCAGGTCAAATGTATCCTTCCACTATTTCTCCTTGCAATTTCTCCTACTCCTTTACTCTCTCAATTTTTCTCCTTATATACTCTTTTCCAGCCCCCTCCCACCTTCCAGACTTTTTTTCAATTCTCTGGGACTTTCCCCTCTGAGGCATGCCCAGGACATGCCCAAAAACCTAGCTACAGACTGGGCTCAACAAAAAAAAAGTTAATACTGCCATCTAGTTTTTTCCCCCCCACATTACGCCTCCATTCCAAAAGGGAAAGATTTTGACTCATAAAGGGAAATTTTTCTTTTCAATCCAAAAATGGTTAAGTAGACACTTGTGTATATATATACATACAATACAATATGCTAATTAACACGTGATATATACACATACTCAAACACGAAATAAGCAATCAGCAATTTCATTGTCAGTACCATTTACATGCTTAATTTCCAAGTCAAACTCCTGTAAAATCAAACTCCAATTCAACAATTTCCAATTCTTGTTTTTCATCTTACTCAAAAACATTAACGGATTGTGGTCAATATATGTAACCTTTGGCTTTTGCCCTGTACAAACATAAACCTCAAAGTGCTGTAAGGATAGAACCAGAGCCAACAGCTCCTTCTCAATTGTGGAATAGTTCTTTTGGTGGTGCTAGAACTTCCTGGAGAAGTATGCCACTGGATGCTCAATGTCATCAGAGTCACTTCTCTGTGGGAACACAGATCCACAAGCTTGGTCGCTAGCATTGACCGCAATGGAGAACGGTTTGTTGAAGTCAGGAGATTTGAGCACGGGGGAGTGACACAGCAGAGACTTTAGGCGATCGAAGGCTCTTTGGCATGCTTCATCCCAAGTGAACTTTACGCCTTTCTTCAGTTGGTTGGTGAGACTGAAAGCAATCTCAGCAAAGTTCTTGCAGAACTTGCGAGAGTACCCGATCATTCCAAGGAAGCGGCGCAAAGCTTTTTTTTGTCAGAAACTGGAAAGTCCATGATGGCTTGGACTTTAGCATTTATGGATGCCACCTTACCCTAGCCTATGACGTAGCCAAGGTACATGACAGTAGCATAACCAAAGTCACTCATGTTCAGGTTAACAGTCAGGTTAGCCTGGGTCAAGCGCTGGAACAACGTCTCTACATCTTTCAGATGTTCTTCCCAGGAGTCACTCCATGTGATCAGGTCCTCGAGGTACGCACCAGTGTATGGCAATTCGGCGATTGTAGACTGTATCATCCTTTGAAACGTGGTTGAGGCATTTTTCATGTCAAAGAATTGGACTTCATACTGGTATAACCCAGATGGTGTGGCAAAAGCACAGATGCTCTTGGCCCTCTTAGTTAAAGGCACACACCAATAACCCTTCAATATATCAATCTTGGTCAGAAACTTTGCTTGCCCTATACTCTATCGATACAATCATCAATCCTAGGTATTGGAAACACATCAGTTCTAGCTTGACATTGCGATAATCTGTACAGAATCTAGTGCTTCCATCAGGTTTTGGAACTATCACACAGGGTGAACTCCAATCTGAGTTAGGGGATCTGATAATATCATGTTCTAACATGTACTCAACCTCTTTCTCAGCAATCTTTCTCTTTTCAGGATTCATCCGGTACGGATGCTGTTTTATTGGTTTGGCATCACCAACATCTATATCATGAGAGGCTATAGAAACTCTCTTTGGAACATCAGGAAATAGATTTTTTTTAATTTTTATTTTTTTATAAATTTGGCATCTCCAATCCCACCCAAATTTGGAATGCCCAATTGGGGAACTATGTACAAAGCTTGCTCGTATGCGACCCCTTGCTGCCAACTCAGGATAGTGAAGACAGTTCACGGCTCTCCTCCGAAGCACGTGCCTGTCAGCCACTGATTCTTATACACTCGCTGGTTGAATCTTCGCAAGTTCAGAGCGAGGGCGGAGGATACCCGGACATGAACCAAGCCGGAGTCTTCCTGACGAGCGCCCGTCTGGCCAACAGGAGGCGCTGGAGCAACGAACAAAGCTGTTATCGAATACCCAAATCCGGCAGTCCCTTCCCAATTTGTAACCCTGTAGCGCGATAGCCAATTGTGCGCTGCTCTAAAAAAGCTGCCGACCCCTGCCGGTGGGTACGCCGAGGCTCGAACCCGCGACGTGGTGATCACCTCTGAACTGCAGCGCAGTGCCTTAACCGTGTGAGCCACCCGGCAGCTCCAGGAAATAGATTTTTATATTTCTTGATCAACCTTCAAACTGATCTTTCTGTGAGGGTTCCAATTGCTGGAGTTTTACATCAAGATTCTGCTACACTTCAGAATTTGACAATTTACATGAAGAACTTCAGCTTTAATTCTAGGTCCATCACCTTGAAACTCCCCCTCATCTTCACAAGTCTCGACCATAGGAGAATCTGAAGTGACAGCTGCAACCCTAGCATTCCTATCATGATAAGGCTTCAGCATGTTATTGTGACACAACTGTTTTGGCTTTCTCCTATCCGGAGTCTTCACAGTGTAATTGAGATCATTGAGTTTTGTCAGAATTTCATAAGGACCATGAAATCTAGGCTGCAATAGATTGGACTGCAAGGGAAACAACACAAGGACCTTGTCTCCTGGTTTAAACTCACGGCTTCTAGCCTTATGATCATATCAAGTTTTCATTTTTCCCTGACTTGATTTCAAGTTCTCTTTGGCTAGGTCACAAGCTGCACGCAGTCTTTCCTTGAACTTGCTAACATAGTCTAACAGACTGATATGCGGCTCTTTCTCTTGCCATTGTTCTCTCAACAATAGCAAAGGTCCTCTCACTTCATGGCCAAATACTAGCTCAAACGGACTGAATCAAGTAGACTTCAGCACTGCTTCTCTAGCTGCAAACAACAGCAAATGAACACCTTCATCCCAGTCTTTCTCATGGTCATAACAATAAGTCCTCATCATTGTCTTGAGAGTGGAATGAAACTGCTGTAAGGCACCCTGACTCTTTTGATGACAGGCACTGGAAAGAATCTGCTTCGCACCTAGTTCATACACAACCTGCTGAAACAATCCGGAAGTGAAATTGCTACCTTGGTCTAACAGAATTTCCCTGGGAAGGCCAAACAAAGCGAAGAACTTTATCAAAACCTTCGAGATTGCAGTTGCCTTGATGTTACATGGAGGTATGGCTTCAGGGAATCTGGTAGATGCACACGATTGTCAACAAGTACTGCTTTCCAGATCTAGGCTTGGGTAATGGACCAAAACAATCAACGATGACCTTGGAGAAGGGCTCCCCAAATGCTGGGATAGGCTGCAATGGAGCTACAGGTGGGTCTAACTGGTGTTTTCCAACTACGTGACAAGTGTCACAGGTTTTGCAAAAGTTGAAAACGTCTTTCCGAAGTCCAGGCCTGAAGAAGTGTTTCATGATCTTGTCAACAGTCTTGTTAACACCAAGATGACCTCCTAAAGGTAAACTATGAACCATTGTTAAGATTTTATTCCTGTAGACCTTCAGAACAACAATTTGCTTGACCACTGCCTAATCTGCTCTGGCAGGGATATCAGGAGGGCGCCACCTCCACATCAACACACCATCCTTGAGATAATACCCAACTGGAACTGCGTCTATTTCTTCATCAGGAAGGGCTCTCTTTTTTAGTACACAAAGGAAGTCTTTCACGGTGTAGGGAAAAATACCCACGGCCCGATCAGAACAAGCTTTTGATATTATGAAACACATCTGGTAACTCCACGGGAAACAAGTTTTATATGCCTGATTTGCATACAGGAAGTGAACTATGGCCCACTTAGTACATGCTCTATTTTTTTGAGACAATGCTCAAAAAATTTCATTTTTGAGCATGTTACCAAGTCCAAATATGTTCAATTATTAGTTAATTAGCTTCAGCAAGACTTCTGCATATTTTGATACCAAATGCAAACCCAGAAACCCACAACAAAAATGTTATGATGGATTTACTCAAGAATTTGTCAATTTTATCACAAAATTTCATAGAAATCTTATTTTTCTTTTGCTTATTTCAGTAGGTTCCCATTCTTGCCCACCTGAAATTTTTTGTAGAAAGTTGCGCTATATAGTTGTATAAATCCTGTAAATTTTTTTTGAACTTTCGAGACCAGTAACATTGTTCCAGAGATCAATATATCAAAGGAACTCTCATTTGTAAGAATGAACAGTTTGTTTTGAATAGGATAAGATTATCAACCTTCACCCAAAATAGTTGATATGTACTCAAAATCATAAGCAATAACTAAAAAAGAATGGTATTATGGCTTCAAAATGGTATGAATTTATTCTGGATCATTCCGGATCATGTCAACTAGCAAGCTGTAATGGAGTCCTTACATCTAATATTGTGTGTCTATCCTGGATAGAGACAAGAAAAATATTAACTTTATCAATCTACAGCTTCAATTCTTGCATCCAGTGAGTTCTGGATCATTTTGGAATGTGATTAAATGTGTTCATGATGCTGCATTTAAGTCCAAAATTTTGGTAAGTTTAACCTTCTTATATGTAAGATATGTATGGAACTAGTCATTTTCAGTTAATTAATTTGTTTTGATAGGTGTGGTATATTGCCGAGAAGCTGATTGAAGAGGTTTATTTTGAGGAATGTGTTGGTAATATCCAATAGTACAATACTGAAGCGACATGAGCACACATGCCAGCTGTTCTATTCCCTGCTGGACATGTGCAGTAGTATCCCTTCACTTGATCATCAGGCTCACCCATGTTGTCTTGTACAATTAGTGAGAGACAAGCTTGTTTTGGTAACACAACACACTTGCCATTGTAACCTGTACAAATAGAACATTTTTGTTGGGATGACAATCCATACATCAAATCATCTACACTTAAGCATGGTGGAACAACATTATCTGTGCTTAATGGTCTTTCGCCTATTACTACATCTTCCAGAAAACTTTGTTCTGAAGGTGATTCATCATGGTCATCATCAAGAATATCATTCTATTCCCGGGGACGCTTACGCAATAAAGATCGATAACATTTCTGGCATAACCTATCACCTGACGAGATCTTCAAACCATTTTTGGACAACATTTCTTAAAGCCACCCTTCGGGGGATCCAACCAATCTAGCACCCTTACATAACTTAGAACTATCCTTAAGCCTAACCTTAAAACTATCAATAATACATTTGTCTGACATTTTCTGAAATGCGCAAACAATTCAAGCTAAAGGTTCTAGGTGCGATCAAGGTGTCTCTTGGTCAAAATGAAGTGACTTCCAAAACCTGTACACTCATGGGTCCAAGTGCATTTAAAAATCATTTTATCATATTCCAGAATGATCTCTGGATGCAAGAATTGAAGCTGTAAATTCATATAGATAATATTTTTCTTGTCTTTATCCAGGATAGACACACAATATTAGATATAAGGACTCCATTACAGCTTGCAAGTTGACATGATCCGGAATGATCCAGAATGAATTCATACCATTTTGAAGCCATAATACCATTCTTTTTTAGTTATTGCTTATGATTTTGAGTACATATCAACTATTTTGGGTAAAGGTTGATAATCTTATCCTATTTAAAACAAACTGTTCATTCTTACAAATGAGAGTTCCTTTGATATATTGATCTCTGGATCAATGTGACCGGCCTTGAAAGTTCAAAAAAATTTTACAGGATTTATGGGAATGGGAACCTACTGACATATGCAAAAGAAACATAAGATTTCTATGAAAGGTTGTGATAAAATTGACAAATTCTTGAGTAAATCATCTATAAATTTTTGTTGTGGGGTTTCTGGGTTTGCATTTGGTATCAAAATATGCAGAGGGTCTTGCTGAAGCTAATAAACTAATAATTGAACATATTTGGACTTGGTAACATGCTCAAAAATGAACTTTTCTGAGCATTGTCTCATAAAAATAGAGCATGCACTAAGTGGGCCATAGTTCACTTCCTGTACGCAAATCAGGCATATAAAACTTGTTTCCCGTGGAGACGTGTTTCATAATATCAAAAGCTTGTTCTGATCGGGTTGTGGGCATTTTTCCCTATATCGTGAAAGACCTCCTTTCAGGATCATTGGTTTGTTCCTGAATCAACCACTTTCTGGACAGAGACAAGTCCCCTGACACATCAGAATCACCAGACCCATCTGGCTGGCTGAACAGAGAACTGATAAAAGTGTCTGATAAGTCCTCAAACGGAGAAACCATAGTAGGCTGAACAGAGTCATGAGGCAAACCACCTGAGTCATGACTATTCAATGTGCTGGACGGCACCACATCATCTTCTTCTTGAGCCTTCTTAGTCATAGCACGGGTCACTGCACAGGAAGGATAGGTCTTCATCGCCATCTTCAGTGCTCGGCTGTGAAGTAAAATGAACAGGGGGAACTACATTGCCCCCAGCCAGGTCATTGCCTTGCAACAGAGAAACACCCTTGATTGGTAGACTTGACATAAGTCCCACCTTTACCTGTCCTGTAACTAAATCTGACTTCAAGAATACAGAGTGCAAGAGTACAGATACAGTCCTCCCTTCAATACCTTGTACCAGTATGAAATCCCCAGAAGCTGTCTCATCATGTAACTCCAATAGTCCAACAACAAAAGTGACTGAGAAGCTCCAGTATCCCTGAGGATATATATGGGTACAGGAGGAGAATGCTCATTGAGAGCCACAAATCCCTCTGACAAAAATGAAAGAAATTCCTCCCTCTCAAAGTCAGCAGTATCAGGCTTCTTAGCCCCACAGGGAGCAGGCAATTTAGCAGATCGATCATCTACTACAAGGGTTTATAACCTTGTCTTCACAAAGGCATTGGATTTGGTATCCTTTTCTTTTTTCTTTCTTAGCTTTAAGGAACCAACTGTTAGTTGTAACATGACCAGATTTCTTGCAATAATTGCAAACTAGACCACTTTTGTCACTGTCAGCATTTACTTTGATCAGACCTGTGACTGGATTTCTGAGCACCATTACTAGATTTGTCTTTGTTTTTGGGTGAGGAATCTTGGGTATCACCGTTACCTTTTTTCCGAAATTGGGACCATCTATTGTCACTGCTGGACTGAAATTTGGACTTATGTGTGAGAACATATTCGTCTGCAAATTTAACAGCTGATTGCAAATTCAGTGCTTGCTTCTCATTAAGGTAGGTCTTAATATCATCCTTAACACAGTTCTTGAATTCTTCAACTAGCACCATCTCTTTTAGTGAGACAGAATCTCTCTGTCTCTGTCTCTCTCTTCCTGCTCTTTCCTCTTTCTCTCTCTCTCTTGCTAATTTTTCTAACTCAAACTGCCTCTGTTTTTCTTTTTCCTCCCTTTCTTTTCTCTCTTTCTCTCAAACTCTTGTTTTTCTTTTTCCTCTATTTCAATCTCTAGCATTTTTAATTTAAGTTCCATTTCTACATTTGGATTTTCCACTGGAAACTGTCCCAGATCTCCTGGTGCAAACACATTTTCATCAATGTAATATTCCACAATCTCTCTAGCCAGTCTTGCTTTTTGAATGGCTGGTTTCACATCTGTCAGATCTAACTGTCTGCATATTTCGAGCAGTTCTGTGTTTTTAGAAGACTTCAAAACCTCTACGGTTGGTGATGCCAAGAAATCATCTATTGCTGTTTATCTGTCAATATATATCTAGGAAAATTCAAAAAACAATTTCACAATTAGAATTTTTAGATTTTCAATAAATGACTCAAACAATGGTCTATCCCGGACGAGCCCACAATTTGTTATGGCCCCAATTTGTTATGGCATATCGGACAGCAAGGGATGACAGACAAAATTGTAAAACTTTAACAGAATGAATAAAACAAAGTACTGACCAAGATTGGAATAAAAAATGAGATAGTTACAGTCCCTTGAGATGGGGTTGCTTTGTTGCGACGTCTTGGGACAGGAAAATGCTCCAGCACAGGCAAAAATCCACAAAACGATCTTCACAGGTCTTGTAAAGAGTGACAGGTCTGGTCATATGTATCCTTCCACTAATTTTCCTTGCAATTTCTCCTACTACTTGACTCTCTCATACTCTTTTCCAGCCCCCTCCCACCTTCCAGACTTTTTTTCAATTCTCTGGGACTTTCCCCTCTGAGGCATGCCCAAGACATGCCCAAAAACCTAGCTCCGGACTGGGATTAACAAAAAAAAGTTAATACTACCATCTAGTGGCTTTTTTTTTCCACATTACACATGGCAACTGTGTAAATTTTTGTCAAAATACCACATTTTATGAGGTTAAAATCATGTTGAGTATGTTCATTTCTTAGTTTTTACATATGGTTATTTCTACACTTTACCCTGAAGACCCCTTTAAAGTCCCACTTTGAGTCCTTTAAGTTTTCACCTGGTGTCTTCAGTTTAAATAGGGTGGAGAAAACCAAACTCGGCACACCCTGTGCTGTTAGCAATACTCTTGCACTGAGGGAATTATAAGCCAATCAATCAATTACCAGGAAATACCCATAAGACTCCTAGAGCCAATTAAATAGACATGCAGGTTATGACAGAAGTCACTGTAGAAACCAAGATTTGTCAATGTAGTTGGACATTTAGCATTGTTGTGTTTATTGGGTAGGGGTAGCAAGCCCTGATCCTGCAGAGACACAGGGTGTGCGGAGTTTGGTTAAGCATGTAATGAACTGCTTTCGTTCATCAATTAAGTGCAGAGTAACGTCAAAAACCAGCAGACACTGTGGCTCTCCAGGACCAGGGTTGACGACCACTGACCTTGGGTTTCCCAGCAGAACATTGCCCAGAGCCTCACGCTGCTTCTGCCATCTTTGTAAGAAGAGGTCAGGAGAACACCAGTGGCAGGATCCAGAAGTGTTTATTAAACACAAAACACTAACAGAAACTTGGCAGACACACCAGAAATAAAACACCGTGCACATGCACTGAACAAATGGGAAAACTAAAGTACACTGCCAAAGGCAGGGGGAAACAGAAATACTTACTACAAGAGTGAATAAACTAAGAAAACAAAAACTGAACCTAAGTAAATTGACGGACACACTGGGAGACTTAAACACGGGGCAGACAAGACAAGGGCGTAGCAAAATATAAGACTCGGGAATCATACAAGGAGAAACTCGGAAGGCACAAAGAGCTGAGATTTCACCAAGTAGAACAGAGTCAATGCAAGGATCTGTCTGACGTCTGCTCCCAATACTGCCACATAAATTGTCACGAGAGGAGGCGGGGACTGGAAATGCAATCTCAGAAATGAAACTTAAACAAAACGAAAGTAAGACACGAGCACAACTAAGCACAAAGACTGCACACACGAGGCAGAATCATAACAATCTTTTCCTATAGTGCACCCTGGTGCCATCTCTCCCCCATTTAGATAATGCATAGGCACCTGGCCATCCTTATGATGTAAAAGAAAAAATGTTCACACTTTAGATGAACTTATAAAGGCTTTATACAACATGTATATTGCCTTCATAAATGGGACAGAAATCATACATAAGCAAATGTCATGCTCTGTAAAGGGTGAAATAGCACATCGTTATTCAACATGTGATGCGAGATGTGACAGTGATAATGTCACATTATCACTGTCAATGTCACCTTTATAGCATTTAGCCACTAGCTCCGTGACATTGTCAGTTATATCACATTTGGCATCACATGCTGAATAAGGATGTGTTACTGTATTTCACCCTTTACAAAGCATGACATTTGCTTATGTGTGATTAGTCAAGACAATATGTCTCATTTACGAAGGCATTATGAATGCTGTATAAAGCCTTTATGAGCAACACATCTAAAGTGCAACTAAAGAAATTATTAATCAGATCCGGCCGCCTTCTTTCGTTGTTCTGTGGTCCTGTTCTAGAGCTCATGTGGCCACTATAGGTGATTTTGTGGGTGGACAGGGGTCAGCATGGGCACCCTGACTGGTCTGTAACTATGTAGCACCAAACACTGCAAGCTGCGATGAACTGTGCATGCTGACACCTCTCTGTTATAGCCAGTGTTAACATCTTCCGCAATTTATGTCACAGTTGCTCTTCTTTGGGATCAAACCAGACAGGCTAGCCTTCGCTCCCTAAGTGCCTCGATGAGCCCTGGGCAGCGATGATACCATCGCTGGTTCACTGGCTGTCCTTCCTTGGACCACTTTTTGTAGTTAATAACCACTGCATACTGGGAACGCCCATAGATTGTATAAAAAGATGGATGCAGCACCTGGGTCTGAAAAGTGAGGCCAATGCGGAAGTCTCTTACAATTGCATTCTATTTAATGGCCAGCAGATGGAGACATCGGTGGTTGCAGAAGGAAGTTCAATGGTCTAGAAGTCTATGAGAAAATTACCCTACTTTCTCACCTGATTTATTATTGTATTTCCCCGGAGATTCTATGATTTAGTTTCGGGGTCGCCGCTGCCGCCGCCGCAGAGATTTTATGTTCCAGGCTCTGGAAGCCACAATTATTACAGGAATGTTTTCAAATTTTGCACAGGCAAAGATATATATTAACAATGCTCACATATATATGACAATGCTCAAGACCGATTTTCGTCAATTTCGGATGTCCAATATGGCTGCTGGCAGCCATTTTGTTCGAAATTTGGGGATCAGGGAGGTACACGACTCATGTGGCGACTGAGATATCTAGTTTAAATAATGGTTTTCCACATTATTTTATGGTATCTCTCGCATGTTTCAAGTTCGCTTTAATAGATCATGATATTCATGTTTGTAAATTAGGATCCTAAATAGACTAGAATAAAGGATTAAGCCAGACATGTTTTTGGGGGTGTAGCTATCCTCTGGTCCTCGTTAGATACGGTCAGATCCACCCCTCACTCCTCCCTGGATCTTCAATTCACACTCTTGTCCAATTGGAATCATATCCAGCTTCAAAATGACTACAACCCCAAATCCGAAATAGTTGGGACGAAGTGTAAATTGTGAACATAGCAAATATTGAAATTGAGAAATTTTACTATTTTATCCACAAAATGAGCTCATTTCAAATTTGATGGTTGCTACAGGTCTCAAAAAAGTTGGGACAGGGGCCTGTCATGGTGTAGCATCCCCTCTTCTTTTTAACACAGAGAGGAATCAAGCAGACAAGTTTCTTGAGTTTAGCCATTGGAATTTGATCCCACTCTTGTTTAATACAGGCTCCCAGCTCCTGGAGAGTTTGGGGTCTCCTTTGATGGACTTTTCATTTAATTATGCATCAAAGTTCAGCACACGGACTCTTCTACTACGAAGTCATGCTGTTGTAACAGCTGCAGTATGTGATTTTGCATTGTCCTGCAGAAATACACAAGGCCTTCCCTGGAATAGATGTCATCTGGAGGGGAGCATATGTTGCTCTAAAACCTTTATATGCCTTTCATCATTCATGGTGCTTTTTAAAACATGCATTCGTCCCACACCATATGCACTAATGCGTCCCCATACCATCACAGATGCTGGCTTTTGAACTGAACACTGATAACAGGAGGGGTGGTCTTTCTCCTCTTTAGCCCGGAGGACACGACACCCATGATTTCCAAAAAGAATGTCAAATTTGGACTAGTCTGACCACAGGACACTTTGCCACTTTGCTACAGTCCATTTTCAATGAGCCTTGGCCCACAGAACATGGCAGGGCTTCTGGATCATTCTCAACAATGGCATCCTTTTTGCATGATTGGGTTTTAGGTGGCAGCTGTGGATGGCACGGCGGACTGTGTTTACATACAGTGGTTTCTTGAAGTTTTCCTGGGCCCATTTAGTAATGTCAATGACAGAATCATGCCAGTGAGTGATGTAGTGGCATCTGAGGGCCCGAAGATCACGAGCATCCACTAAAGGTCTTCAGCCTTTTCCATTACGCACAGAGATTTTTCTAGTTTCTCTGAATCTTTTGATGATGTTATGCATTGTCGATGAAGAGACTTTCAAGGCCTTTGCAATTTGGCGTTGAGGAACATTGTTTTTCAAGTATTCCACAATTTTTTTACGCAAACTTTCACAGGTTGTAGAGCCTCTGGTCATCTTTACCTCTGAGAGACTCAGCCTCTCTAAGACACCCCTTTTATAGCCAATCATGTTACACATCTGATGCCAGTTAACTTAATTACTTGCTAAATGTTCTTTCAGCTGATTCTCTTATGTACATTGCTTTCTCAGCCTTTTTTTGCCTGTGTCCCAACTTTTTTGAGACCTGTTGCAGCCAGAAATTTTGAAATAAGCTCATTTTGTGGATAAAAATGTAAAATGTCTCAGTTTCAACATTTAAAATGTAATCTATGTTTTATTGTAAATAACATATTGGCTCATGTGATCTGAAAGTCATTGCATTTTGATTTTATTCACAATTCACACTTCGTCCCAACTATTTCGCAATTGGGGTTGTAAATTGCGCCATTCAAATGGCCAAAATCGAGGCTTCCTGAATAGTATGCGGTAACCAATGGGTGACTTCATGGTTTCTTCATCTATCTTTTTATGCAATTTATGGGAACACCCCACTTTTTTGTTTTGGAGATGCCATGACCCATTCATTCAGCACTCTCAATTTGGCCCTTTTCATAGTCACTGGTCTGCTTGCCAATATTTTCTTCTTCTAACAAATCAACTTCAAGACTGTTCACTTGCTGACTTATATAACCTGCCCCATTTATTATTTATTTATTATTATTTAAAACCTCCAGAAATGGAGAATACTTAAACAATTGAAACATCGGAGAAAAACATACACAGCACCTTAAAACAATGCAGAAAGAAAACTATAAAATAACTTTAACCCATAAAAAATGCACAGTTGTGGCTGCAGCTGCACCGATGAGGATTTCACACCTTAGTCAGAAAGATTGCACTAAAAGTCCCGCCATCCTGTGGTCAAGAGAGTTATGACTATTGAACGATGAGGAGTGTAATAAAACCCGCAGTGAGTCGGTAATACCGTCCTCCTGTCTGGGGACTTTCTTGCACATTTTATTGAGCCCAAGCACAAGAACAGTGGGGTTGTAACCAACAGACACAATCCTATTTAGAAGAGTGCCAGGGACCAATGTCCCACTACTCAAGAAGTTTGCCAAGAGCATACAATTTAAATCTCTAGCCAGGGACTCGGCATTGAATATGTTCTGTAATGTGAAAAAAATGCCACTAGATGGCAGTATTGGCCTTTTCTTTTTGTTAAGCCTAGTCTGGAGCTAGTTTTGGGCATGTCCTGGGCATGTTTGAGAGGGAAAGTCCCAGAGAATTGAAAAAAGTCTGGAAGGTGGGAGGGGGCTGCAAAAGAGTATATAAGGAGAGAAGTTGAGAGAGTAAAGTAGTAGGAGAAATTGCAAGGAGAATGATACATTTGACCAGACCTGTCACTCTTTTCAAGACCTGTGAAGTTTTTTTGTGAATTTTTGCCTGTATTGGAGCATTTTCCTGTCTCAGGACATCACCAAGCAACCCCATCTCAAGGGACTGTAAATTTTTTTTTCCTTATATATATCAATCTTGATCAGTAGTATAAATTGTAGGTTAGTTGTTAGTCTTTGTTAAATAAAATCTGTTTAAGTTTAAAAATTTTGTCTGTCATCCCTTGGTGTCTCATGTCACAACAAATTGGGGCCATAACAGTTCCTATACAGGGTACAGCTTCGACAGGTGCCAATGTAACAAAGAAAGATTGTTATTCACTTCTATTCATTTCACCTGTTAGAGGTTTTTAGTGGTATGGCTGATTTGTGTTTATAAACAGTGCTCTATCTGCAGCAGTCATGCTATGTTGCTGCATAAGGAACGCCCTTTTGCATTGTCACCTGGTTACAGACAGCCATCAAGGAAGAGTAGATTTGCATGTTTAGAGGGCTACAGATTGTGAAATTAGAGCCACTCCCTTCGAGACCTTAGAGAATTTAAATGGTGTTTAAAAGGTATGCATTGTGTCAGTTTGGTGCTTTAACATGCGGACTAAATATTCAAAGTCAAATCAACTTGCCAAATTTTCATGAGGTATGAGTGGTGTCGGTTGATTATTATTATTTTTTTCTTCAAAAAAGTCAGTTAGAATAGTTTATATTGAAAAGGCTACAATGTGTTTCACAAGTTGATTTAGCGTTCGGGCAAATAAGTGTTCAGTCAGTTTTCCTGGTCGTATATTGACGTTGCCCCATATTCTAAGCAACCTGGTTTCGTGCATTTTGACTACATGTACCAAGGTACGAAGAAGCAAGCAAAAGCGGCCCACCCTGTTGATATGGAGTGTAACGGACTCAGTTCCCTGTGTAACTTAATTGCTTGCACTACAGTTTTTACGCGCAAGTGAGGCTGCGCGAAACAAGATAGGCCTGATAAAAAATCCCATTGAAGAACAATGAGTTCGTGTAATGAGTTTCCTGTCCTGTGAAAATAACAGTGGGTTATTAACCCGTGCGCTGCGCCCGCCACAGGATGTCGCAACGAGCATAACGCATAGTTATATGATGTGTTCATGGAGGCTCACAAATGGCGACTCTGTGAAAAGAAAAGGAAAAAATGTATTGAGGGATTTTCGACAGTAGTGAATTTGCAAAATACCAGTAGATAATACTGCGACTGGACATCGCTATAATTTAATGATTGCGCTTCAAGTGGTTGAAAAAAAAGAACATACAACGTCGCATTCACGCTGCGTTTCAAGCCCTCTCGCTCAAGAAGCACCCCTACACGAATTATGCTATTTTGGTTTCAGAAACAGGAAGTTTTCAACCGTTGTCCGCATGTCTTGGCCAATGTTCTCACCGACTGAAATGGAAGTAGTTCAAACAGCCGATCTGCCTCAAAATGAAGGACCAAGCTGACTGAGTCTAGTGCCATGGACATATCCTGTGAAGTTCGTGATCAACGTAGTAGACCAACCTAATTTTCGGAGGTAATTCAACAGTTCATCATTATTTTTCATTCGGAAGTTCAACCAGCCTTAATGTTTTTCACTGACAATAATGCAAGGTCATGGGCTACAGTGCAGGTAAAATTATTTTGATTTTAGCGCGCTCTCGCCAGGAACATAATGTGATTGTGTGCGACTCGGTACTAGCCCTGCTGCGCTGGAGCGCCGATCTGATGCTGCAATGAAAGAACAGTCTTATTGCGGGCCCCAGTAACTTAATACTTCTACAGTATTATTTCTGGATACGGTCACGCAGAGAGGACGCGGCAGATTTTTGGGTCTGTTTCCCGGTGAGACAATACGACAACATTTTGACTACAGTATTAGTAAATATGTTGCAACTTTTATTCACATTTTTAAATCACAACCTCTTAAACTAATTCAAGCCAACCACAGGAATTACGAAAATGTGTTGAACATTTTCACGGTTGGCTTGTGTTCTTGGCTACACCGCATGCAAATGAAATTCACTTACAGCGACCGCCAGTGCGCACTTCCTCACGAGTATTCCTCGATTTAATTAAATGTGAAAAATCATCATTCATTACCAGAAGAAAGGATGACCGCCTTGCTTGCGTAAATCTGTCTCGCTGGCGTTATGTTCTTCCATTGTTGCTTGCGACAGAGAGCAGAGTAACATTTTAATATTGCGCAGCAATAATCTCGTTCTTTCAAATTGCATGCTGAGTAAATTTCTCATGAATTGTGAATTTTTTGGATGCTACACCGTGCTGATTCAAATCGTCTCTTTTGGTGCTCCTCATATTGCAGATCCTCTCAACGACCTTCTCCTTTTGCCTTTGTGGACTACACCTGGTGTGATGGAGGTCTATAAGGAGGCGGTGGATTACCTACAGAACTGTGGTGTCTCTGGCAAGTAATTACAAATTTGGTACAATGCAAAAAAGGCTGCAACATTTAGTGTGTGTATGTGTGTGTATGCATTCTTGTACTTGCTACACTCTGAGGACTAGAAACCTCTCCTCACAACTACAAAGGCAAATTGTGACGTATTAGTTAAAGTTAGGGATAAGGTTAGAATTGAATCATTGAGTTTCCAAAGTGCCCAACTCCAATGAATGAGAGGCATGCGTATCTTATAACAAAAGGGATAACTTTCTTGTAATTTCAGCCAAAAGTATCCCAATGACACTCTATTGTAAAGAAAAGAACTAAAAATATATGAGTCTTAACATATGGGCAAAAAAAAACAAAAACAAAATCCATTTTCCCCTTCTTCAAAAAGAGTGTGCCTTGTAGTTGGGCGCTTTGGAAACTCAAGGATTTTATTAGGGATAGGTAAAGGTTAGGGTAAGGGTTTGGGGTAGGCATACATTGCTCATTGTCAAGATTAGGGAAAGACTGTAGAGACTCAGAAAGAATGAATGGAAGTCAATATAATGTCCCCACAAAGATAGAAATATGAGGATGTGTGTGTGTGTGTGCACGTGTGTATGAGTTTGTTTGCCACTGAGGGAGTTGAATTGATATGATTTCTTGTTCTTGGATTTTTTTGAACTGTACCAAACTCTGTTGCTGTGCTGTAATTTATGGGTAAATAAGGAACAGATCATCTTTTATAGTGGAGCTGTGCTTGTGTGTTCCTCTCATTGTGAATCAGTATCCGCTGAGACTGAGAGGGCGCCTGCTCTGTTGGACGATGTGTTTGAGGTGGAGGCTGAAGTAGCCTTCGGCCCGAGCCGTCTCCGCATTGACAGCAGTGAATTGCCTGACACTCCTGTGAGTTGCCAACTTATTCTGCCATTTTTAGGTCATATTGTGGCTGTCGAGACTCTAAGCTACTTTTTTTTTCAAGGTAGCTTATTATGGACTTGTGCACTAGTTCTAAGGGCTAAACATGGTTAGTCACCATTTCTTTGTGTGGAATGATTCTCCTTTATTATCGAGAAATTTAGAAAAGTAGTTCTGCACTTAGGTATGACTTGCGACATAATAGCTGGACTTAGGCACTCTTTGTGGAAAAAAATCACAGAGTTGAGTGCTTTTAAGACCAAAAACCCTTCATTGCTTAGTTTTTAATACAAACATGCTATTTTAGCTAAGCCTCCTTGCTTTTGTGACTTTATGGTAGACAAAAATTTGGATTTAATGCTAATATAACTTGGTAAAATCTAGAGTCACTGAGACAATTCAGAAACAAACATTGAAAATGCAGAACCCATTCAAACCATTCTGGATTGTCTCTATGGTCACTATTTTCTGTGCTTGTCGTGTGACTCATTCTGGCATTTTGATTGGCCAGTCATGGACTTGGGCACTTATTGCACAAATTTTATGGATTTGTGTACTTCTTGTAGAAAATTTTAATGGATGCCAAAAAAACCATATAACAATGAACAGGGGGGAAGTACTTCTTTTTTTTCCCTAATTTTGGTGTGAAATGATTCTTTCATCAATTCAGATTCCAGAACTGGTGCCAGCTCGATTTAAAAAAAAAAAGTGACGTAGGTACTTCTTGCACGCAGGTCTTCAGTTGCTGTTGGTTTAAATGAACTACCGAACTGATAATGCTGCTTGTCAATTATAGCCATCCATTCCACCATAGCGGTGCAGAAGTGGATTTCCGGGGATTTTCTCGTTGTAATCTGAACTAAGCTACTTGTCGGACCTGCTCCCTCATTGAGTTTTTATATTGCGATGAAAGCCTATGAGGAAGCAGGGGCAGCAATGTGACTGGCTGCCCTCCTGTTTCAGACTGATTGCCGGCCTGAAATGATGTTGGAGAAGAGGCTTGTGGTGCTTACAAGTATCCTGACCAGTGAAGAACAATATCTGAATGAGCTGGAGACTCTGCTTATTGTAAGGAGGGGGGGATATCTGCACTGACACACATACAAAATACATGCGCACACGGACATACCCAAGGGCGCCCACACATGTTTTGAATGACAGCTTGAACAGTGCTGTTGTGCTTTTTTTTATTCCATGTATGATTAAAAATTGCTAGAATGCAACCATATCACACATGTTTAATATTACACACTTGTAATACAGCTTTCTAGCGTTGTCATTTGTCATTTGTCAGTTTTCAATTAGTGACAACACCATGCAACTGTAATATTACCAATCCTGCTGGTAAGTGTTAAACAAAGCTCGTGTTAGCTTCTGGTTGGTGGACTATTCAAGTCAATGCGATGAATAATTCACTAGCTAGCATGCTAAGTCTTTTTGCCATACATGGATAACTTATTGTGGAAACCTAAATTTATTAATTTAATGGCAAAAAGTGTTAGCATGTTAGCTAGCAAATTATTCATCCCAGGAAGCTAACACTTTCTTTTCATTTTCCAAATAATACGCGGCCGACATTTATGGGATCGATACGATCTAATATTTGTGAGCCAGAGAAATCAAATTTATGAAACTCGAGTCGTAATTTTCATTTATTCTGAGCCATCAAAGAATAAACGAGAATTACTACTCTGGTTTCGTAAATTTGATATCTCAGACTCACTTATTAGAGATCCTTTATATGAGCAACTCACAAAATATATTTATTTCATATCTCTTATTCTTTGCCTTTATTAGTAAAAGTGTACTGTTATGTCTTTTGTGGAGAAAAAAAAGGTTCAATGCCCTTTTTTTGCAGGAAGCAGTCCCTACCAAAAAAGAGGCTTATTTAGTATTTTGAAGGATAATTAAGTAATTTATGCTTTTGTGACATCATTTTGGAGGCCACTTTGTGATTATTTGAAGGGTATTTCATTACTCTACTGCACAAAAAATCCCTTAATTTCAATGTGAAAACCAGTACGCATTTAGATGTAAATGCCCTCAAATTGAAAATGAAAGTTTGCACTTCACAATCATGATTTCATTTCAACTCAAATATGCTGTGGTTGGTAGCAAAAATAATGAATTTCTCAATGTACTAACGTTTACGGACCTGACTGTATATTTTTCAGTAATACTTTAGAGGTGTGTCATTAATAATCTGAAGCTACCTGCTGATAAGCCTGCTGCATGTCCAAAAGTACCAATAAGCGCACCTCCAGATATTCTTATCACCCATCCTTTCTTTCTACTTCCCTACTAAACCTTATAAGGCAGAAGGATTGCAATTCAGGCGACACATTAACAAAATCACTTCCCCTTCTGAGCATGCTTGTGCGCCGGGCTGACTGAAAATGTGAGAGTTTATGTTGAGAAATAGAGGAATAAGCACCGAACGCCCATGACGTCTTTTCCAGATGCTTTCTTCTCTCATATCCGTTGCTTCACGTGACTTCGCCACCAGTCTTCTGGATGGTCGGAAACTGATATTGCATGTAGGGCTCAGATTCAGGCTCTGTGTATGAGTAATTATTCTCGAAATCTTCAGTGATCATTGGCTGGTGCTTCTTTAAATAAATTAGGGAAGTAGTGGGAGCTTTCATCGGTGTGACATTTCCCATCGGTGTGTAATCACTCATAGAGAGAACATCAAACTTGCCTCTCCGTGTTTGTCTCTGCCTTTGTGCGTGCACATTTTAATACAAAACCCAAAACCAGTGAAGTTGGCACGTTATGTAAATCGTAGATAAAAACAGAATACAATGATTTGCAAATCCTTTTCAACCTATATTCAATTTAATACACTGCAAAGACAAGATGTTTAATGTTCAAATTGAGAAACTTTTTTTTTTTTTGCAAATAATCATTAACTTAGAATTTAAAGGCAGCAACACATTGCAAAAAAGTTGGCACAGGGGCCTTTTTACCACTGTGTTACATCGCCTTTCCTTTTAACGACACTCAGTGAACTTTTGGGAACTGTGGAGACCAATTTTTGAATCTTTTCAGGTGGAACTCTTTCCCATTCTTGCTTGATGTACAGCTTAAGTAGTTCAACAGTCCAGGGTCTCTGTTGTCGTATTTTATGCTTCATAATGCGCCACACATTTTCAATGGGAGACAGGTCTGGACTACAGGCAGGCCAGTCTAGTACCCGCACTCTTTTACTACGGAGCCATGCTGTTGTAACATGTGCAGAATGTGGCTTGGCATTGTCTTGCTGAGATAAGCAGGGGCGTCCATGAAAAAGACGTTGCTTGGATGGCAACATATGTTGCTCCAAAACCTGTATGTACCTTTCAGCATTAATGGTGCCTTCACATATGTGTAAGTTGCACATGCCTTGGGCACTAATACACCCCCATACCATCACAGATGCTGGCTTTTGAACTTTGCGCCTATTACGGTCTGGTTCTTTTCCTCTTTGGTCCGGAGGACACGACATCCACAGTTTCCAAAAACAATTTGAAATGTGGACTCGTCAGACCACAGAACACTTCTCCACTTTGCATCAGTCCATCTTAGATGAGCTTGGGCCCAGCGAAGCCGGCGGCGTTTCTGGGTGCTGTTGATAAATGGCTTTCGCTTTGCATTGTAGAGTTTTAACTTGTACTTGCCGATGTAGCGACGAACTGTAGTTACTGACAGTGGTTTTCTGAAGTGTTCCTGAGCCCATGTGGTGATGTCCTTTACACACTGATGTCGGTTTTTGATGCGGTACTAACTGAGGGATCGAAGGTCATGGGCATTCAATGTTGGTTTTCGGCCTTGTCGCTTACGTGCAGTGATTTCTCTAGATTCTCTGAACCTTTTGACGATATTACGGACCGTAGATGATGAAATCCCTAAATTTCTTGCAATAGCTCGTTGAGGAATGTTGTTTTTAAACTGTTCGACAATCACCTCACGCATTTGTTCGCTATGTGGGGACCCTCGCCCCATCCTTGTTTGTGAATGACTGAGCATTTCAGGGAAGCTGCTTTTATACCAAATCATGGCACTCACCTGTTCCCAATTAGCTCGTTCACCTGTGAGATGTTCCAAATAAGTGTTTGATGAGCATTCCTCAACTCTCTCAGTCTTTTTTGCCACTTGTACCAGCTTTTTTGAAACATGTTGCAGGCATCAAATTCCAAATGAGCTAATATTTGCAAAAAATTCCAAAGTTTACCTGTTCAAACTTTAAGTAACGTGTATTTGCAGTGTATCCAATTGAATATAAGTTGAAAAGGATTTGCAAATCATTGTATTCTGTTTTTATTTACGATTTACACAATGTGCCAACTTCACTGGTTTTTGGGTTTTGTACATTTAACTGTACATGCACCTGTCTATCTATCTGTCTGTCTGTCCAATAGTCCTAAAAAAACTACATACTGAGCTACTGTCACGTCAGCCATTGACTTTCCCCGATTTTTGGAAAAGCATCTTGGCATGTGGAAGATTCGTTACTGGGCTATGATGTACGATTTGGAGCCAGAGACTGCGCAGTACAGCCGCTGAGTCTGTTCATCCACAAAGTCTATTCAACACAGTAGTGTAAACTGCTCCTAATTTATCCACAGAACATTTCTTTACTGTCCAAAGAGGACAGTGTTTTAACACTTATGCACATGGCAACTAATAATTCCTTAATAAAAAGAAACACACGCACATCCAAAATCAAGGGGAGCAGGTGCTGAGTCAAAAAAGAAAGTGAAATTAATTACAAACAAATGACTCCCACAATGCAGGGCTCCAATAGCCACTATTTATTTCACCAAAAACGTGACGTTTTGAGCTTTACAGCTCTTCATAGTCTGAGGAAGAGCTTGTTGTGCTTGAAACGTCATGTTTTTGGTAGAATGAAGGCGGTAGTCATGGGCTGGTTGGTTAGGACGTGGATGAATGGAGTGGCGGAGTGGTCTGGTTCACTGTCCTGCGTTTAATTCACTCCATGGCAATTACACCAAGCGTAAGCATATGTTGAGCGTGCAATTGAATTGTGAATTTAATGGAGGGCCAACTTCATGTTGAAAATGTGTGTAGTTGGGCCCTTATTGAATTCACCACCAATTCAATTGCAAAATTATCAGTCTGGATGACTTGTTTTTACAATGAAGTTACACTTGACTGGATTGTGGAGCCTATACTGACCTATTGACTAATCCGGTGAAACCAGGAAGTTGCGTTTGCCGCCATTGCTGCGGGCCAAACGTTATTGGAAGTGAACGGATGTCTATGGAGGCACTTTATTTGCGTTATTAACGCAGACATTTGAATAGGTAATATGACCGTCAATATAAAATAATCCAGAATCAGCTACCTGTAAAAATAGAGTATTTAATTGAATCTGGCTTAGATAAGAGTTATCCACTAGCCTACGTTAGCGTAGCCTACATATCTGTAGTTATACTGATGTAGGCTAATTATTAATGCAAACATTTAGCTAATAACTGACCATTAATACTTAATACATTAATTTATAATATATACCTTTATTGGTAACGGTAGACCGCTGCCTGACATCGTCCACACCACAGAGATATAAGAAAACTAGAGTGGACAATTCTGTCGTTTCCGTGGCAGCACGCCGCCGCCATCTTGCCTATGTATATCGGGGCAGACGTTCAATGGAAAATACAGTATAACTGGCGTAAACCATGCTTGAAAATAATGAAAACTCGCTCATACAGGACAACAGCTTAAGTTCCGATTTCTCTGTAATGTCTTCCGATTAAATAAACATTGAATATATCAGATTTAAAAAAAAAAATTTTTTTAGATAAATTTTGTTGTTTCATTACAATTCCTTATTCGTGTCCATTTTAAGTATGAAGGAATAAAAAGAACAAGGAAAACAAGTTTCTAAGTTGTCGACACTCATGTTTAGCCTACTGTTCACATGTAACTCATTGGACATTTATACATACACAAGATGGCGAAGCTATTCTGCCGTTTTCGGCTTTGATCCAGCCCACACGTCGTTTTCTTATATCTCTGTGGTCCACACAATCTGCCATTTTGGCAATTATTGATGCTATTGGCGTAATAATGACACTTCTGCCAGCGGCACAACCTGTCAAGCAGGTGATTTAATCATTACTGTCACTGCAGTAATGGCGGATTAGTCAATACTGGAACCAGCCAGGTTGGCAACCTTGTCAGCAACGTCTTTGAAGGAGCCCTGAAAATGCTTCTCAAAAATGAAATCTCCTAGTGGCCCCTTGGGGTGCTTTTCATTATTCTAACCTGTCTCCTCTCTACCCTAACTTGCATCTCTTTGTCGCATCTTAGCTTCTGCCAGCGAGGATCTGGTAAAGACATGCAAGGACACGCCGCAAGGACGGAGGAGCAGAAAACTGCCAAATGTTCCAGTAAACAACATCTTATGTGGAGGTCTAGCATTTAAGTGTCATGGCACAAGATAACAGGCTTCTTAGTAGGATGCACTTGTGTTTCCTCATGCTAAGCCCCTCCAGAAGCCTCCTTTCTTTTTATTTTACATCTCCCTGTGGTGCATTTATGGGATTGGAAGATCTTCCATTAGGGCAGAGGTGGAACGATTGCTGGGTCACGGAAGGAGAGAGGACGTGAGGAAGAATAATTTAGAATAGTAAAAAGCACCCTGGGGCTCATTTGTCCATTTTTGGCTTCCTTGCATCTTTCTTGCGGATCCTAGCTGGGAGGAGTTAAGTTGCAATGAAGAAACACAAATGCGGGAAGTGAGGAGATACATTAGCATCATGAGAAGCACAGCAGGTCTTTTCTTTTTTACTCGTCTTCCTGTCTCACTTCTTTTCCATCCCTTACCCCGCCTCCTCTCTTTCCAGCCAATGAAAGCACTGAGGGCTGCAGCGGGCACCTCCCAGCCAGTACTGTCTGCGCAGCAGGTGCAGACGGTGTTCTTCCAGGTGCCAGAGCTGCGAGACCTGCACGAGGAGTTCTACACCGCCCTGAGAACCCGGCTGCAGCCGGACCTGGGGCAGGAGGCAACAGGAAGCACTCAACCTCCTCCTGTGGGAGACCTTTTTCTGCGAATGGTGGGTGCCCGACCCTACCATCGCACTGTTAAATCACAGGGCACTGATCAGTCCCTTTCGAGGAGTCCCGAAATGGGGCCAGAGGCGGGTATTTCAGATGGCTCTAGGACTCTTTGTCTCTGGACTTTTCGTCCCCAATTTTTTTGTCCTCGGACATTTTGTCCCCAGAATTTTTGTCCTCTTGGAATTTTCATCCTCGGACTCCTTGTCCCTGTGGACTTTTGTTTCCCGGACTCTGTGTCCTTGGATTGTTCATCTCCAATAATGCTTTGCCCTCTTCCTGCTTTAAAATGCGAACTCTAACCCTAATTCTTATACCACGGTGAGCCGTCCATCATTCGTTCGTCCATCAACAATGATGCCACTTTTTGTTATCATTTGGGGACAAAAAATCTGGGGATGAAAAGTCCTCAGGGATGAAGAGTCTAGGGCGAAAAGTCTGTGGACGAAAAGTCCTGTAACCATTTTATTTAAAAAATGTATTTATTTAACCTATATTTAGCCAGGGAAATCCCATTGAGATTGAAATCTCTTTTTCAAGGAAACCCTGGGGGTGGTTTGCAATTTGCACAGCCAATTAGGCAGGGGATGATTAGGTGGCAGGTTGACAGAGCCAGGTTGGAAATTTAGCTTTGACACTGGCGAACTCCCTCCTCTTGTCAGAGTGTTATAGGATCTTTAATGACCAAAGGAGAGTGAGACCCTTAGTTTAATGTCTCCTCCAAAAGGCAGCATATGTCCTTCACTACAGTGTCCTCATCACTGCACTGGGGATTATTCCACCAGAAGGAAGACTGCAACTTGCTCCTACCAGCATCTTTTCTAACAGCAACTTGGTATTCCCAAGTGGTCTTCCATCCAAGTACTAACCAAGCCCACACCTGCTTAGCTTCAACCACATAGCTGGAGCAGATTGAGTAGTGGTATGGCTGTTAATAATTTCAGACATGTCAGTTGCTTGCTGTAGTCGCAGGACTCATAAAAATTAATGGTAACAACCATTAGCAAAAATTCAATTTGTTGCGAATGTGTTGTGGATTATAAGTAATAACGCTTCAAAGAAATACTCAGCCCATTATTGGTCTGACAGAACGTGCTTAAGTTGGTTGGGAACTTCAATAAGCGCACATCTAGTAAGAACTGATAGCAACAATTCTAAATCTTTCATTGCAATATTTTATCCTTGATCTTGAAAAATAACTTTCCTGCTCTAATGTTTGGTGAATAATGACGTGTACTAACTAGTAAGGGTTGTTTTAATGCTATTTTATCCACTTTTGGAACTGAAAAATTGTACAACAGAGGAGTACAACACATTCAGTCGCTGTGTGCTATCTGTGCTATAATAGCTATAGTGAATTCTGTTGCGCTGTCACTTTTTGTATCTGCTCCTACTGATCAATCTCTGACTATAGAATCTCTGTGGAATGGAGGACAGTCACTGCACTGTATTCACCTGTACAGATTTTGAAAGTGAACTGTGATAGCCTTACACTGCTCAGGCTTGATTTCATCAGCAATATGAGACAGGAAGCAGAAGTTCTTATTTTAGTTGCGCACCACAAACTGTTCTGGTCGGAAAAAAATCATGACCAGAAAAAAACAGCAATGACCTCCGCTAGATTTGACGTATCAGAAATGTGCTTTTGCTGAAGGGGCTACCAAGTAAAATTCCCAGACCAGAACAAAGTTGTTGTTATTATACATTGCCTGTCCAAAAACCCCGTCCAAAAAAAAGTTATCGTTTGGATATAAATAATTAAATGCTATCACCAGACCATTTTTGTTGCTATTAATATGTTTCAGCTGGCAATACTTATTTTAACCCTAACTACAGAAGCGCCAGGCTTTTCATTTCTTAAAAAAATCATTGCAGGAGACAAATCCCTTGGTGGTGGAAAAGATGTTGCAGTGTTTCAGAAGGGGCTACTTATTGGACTAATCTAGCATGTAACGACTGATGAGGAAAACTAGCATAAGGAATCATTTACATACAGGAATTGATCCCCACTAAGTACTTACCTTGACCACATTGCAAGTTGTTGGTATGCATTGGAGGAGACTGCTGGTTCAACTGTATCGTTGTCAAGACGAGATCTCGAGCCAAAAGTTATTGCAGCTCTGATTGAACGTTATGCTCTGAAGTTACATATGGTTGTCAAAACAATGATGGGTTACACTTTACTTGAAGGTGTCATCATAAGAGTGACATGACACTGTCATAACTGTTACATAGCACAGTCATGAATGAGTCATAAACATAATGTCAAAGTCATAAACGTTTATGACTGTTGTCATTAGGTGTCATTCGGTTTTTTCTAATGAGAAGTTGACATTGTTTGGGTTGTCTTAGGTCATAAACATATATGACATTGACATAATGGTCATGACACGTTCATGACAGTGTTATGTCACTCCTATGTCGATACCTTCAAATAAAGTGTAACCCAAAGATGAATACGCATTTTCATCAAGGCTACAGCAGTTCTAACTAAATATTTGAGTGTGCAACATTTCCTTGTTTTTTGGCCGAGCAGAGTATAATTCCTGGACCTGGGACAGTTATATTTATCATAAGTGCACCGACCAGTAGCCCACTCCATCCAAGGTTCCACACCATCCAAACTGTTCTGCCAAAATGGTGGCTCCGTTTAATGGTAAACAGTGCAGTCAGTACTGGCTGTCACAGACCACTCTTTTACCTGGAACACTGCAGTTACAAGGGAAGAACTGGTAACTACCGATGGTTAGACATAAAAAAGTTTCAGAATGGTAGGGTTATACTTCTCTTTTCTCAGTTTAAATTAAATCACTCAGCTGTTTTTTGTTCTGCTCATAAGATACTTCCTGTGAATTACAATATTCTGTGAATGATGCATTAGCCATTTATGGTTGATTCAGTGTTGGTATTTACAGTGTAATGAGCTGGAGAAGTGCTGAATCATGCAGGGTGGAAACTTGATGCTAATTGCAAGCGAATCAGCAACAGGAGAGAATTTACCATTACACTCATTCAAAATTTACTTAAGAGTTTGCTTTTAATCTGATTGGCTGTAATGTGGTCATGTGGTGAACAGGTCAGCCAATTGGGAGTGTACCGCGGCTTCATAGATAACTATGAGAGTGCTGTGGACATCGTGAGGAAATGCACCCAGTCAGACGAGCGCTTCAGGAAACTGGCAGAGGTAAGGGATAAAGAGGTTACTGCGCTCTAGTTTGTTACAAACGTTCAAAACCAGACAAGTGCAAAAATCTCTCTCTCTCTCTCTCTCACTCTCTCTCTCTCTCTCTCGCTCTCTCTCTCTCTCTCTCGTCCTCACTTTGACTCGCTCTGCTTTGTTTTCTTTCCTGAAGAGTATGATGTCATCTAAAGGGTCTGACAACTCCAAGACTGCATACACGTTTGAAGGTAACAGAAACTTGATGTTCGTCTCTCAGTTACTGCGCTATCTATGATCATAACCCAACAGACACTTCTTATTCTGTTTCACTCCCTAGCCCTCCTTTATAAGCCCTTGGACCGTGTGACAAAGACCACACTGGTGTTGCACGTAAGACCCACCTCTGTCGCATCATCATTAACCGACCCATTAGCTGCTAACTGCTTCACTTCGTATTATTTTCTCACTCTCATTCTCAATGCAAACATACACACTTCCCTTACACACTTATGTGACCCATCAAAGGGTTTTTCTCCCCTTTAATCCTGCTTTTATTAATGTTTTTCTTCAGACATTTTGACTTATGAACAACTTCAAATAGTGCAATGAAGTTGGTGTAATGGTTCACTATGGGGTCTATTCTCCCAGGCGCTTAAGTCGAAAAAAGCGCGTAGCTACGCGCTTTTCAGCCTACGCGTATTCTCCCCTCGACTTAAGTCTGTGCATTGCGCGCCTTGAAGGCAGTTACGCGCTTGGGGCGGAGCAAGGCCAAAATCGGGGCGTTTCCGGGCGTTTCTCATGCAAATAACACTTGCGCGTATTCTCCCCCTGGCTTACGCGCTTTTTCTGTTAAGCGCTTTTGAGGGCTGTATTAAGGTCATGCGCCAACATTAGGCGAAATTGAATATTGCGTTTGATGTCGGTTATAGGCCGAATTTTAACATTACTTTTATTTTATTTAACATGGTAAAGGTTGAGACATTTAATATTCAATTGTTCTTCCTTATTTCTAAACTACATTTCTCAAAGCCATGATAATTTATCAAACGAAATCATCACATGATATTACGCATCAGCCTCTTCTCCAATCAGTTAAATTACAAACGCAAAACAATTAATTAATACGAGTGTACATAAGACCATCATTCTACCATGCCCTCAAAATCTAAAGCCAAAATGCCAGTCCTGCATTTGCTTGCACTCTTGCGTGATTGGGAAAGAGTAAGAGGAGCGCGCCGAGCTCGAAGACGAACACTCATATATCGGCTTCGTTTGGACATCCTGGGACAAACAAACATCGAGTGCATCCAGCGCTTTCGTGTGGACCGTGCATGAGGCAATCATCTATCTTTGCCGACTTCTGGATGAACAGCTATCCAGCCGCAGCAATTATCCACAAAACATACCCGTGGTCATCAACGTCAGAACTGCGCTGCTCCTGGCATCTGGGTCGTTTCAGAGAGTGCAGCGCCCCGCAGATCTCTTCATTTATGCTTTAAATCGGGGATACTGCGCTTACATCTCCCCATCGAATCCCCAACCAGAACTATTCGCAGCTTAATTCCTCGGATCAGCCTTCATTGCTTGCTTGCCACACAACACCAACATCTGTGAAATTTGGTTTTCGGCTTTGGCTCGACGTCGCCATCATTGTCTTCCATGTTCTATTAACAAATGCGACTGTCCTGTATGTTCGTGATAATCTAAAAAGTTGTGATATTCTCACGAGTGAGGGGATTGATTTTTCTAATTGAGGATATCTGTATTAACTAACTCGAGTTCTAGTAATGTTTTACCCTTGGTAATACTGTGTATTTTAATGTGTGAATAAAGATATTATTAAATAGGCTACTCTAGATTGAGCCCTACCCTGGCAAATACCAGAGCACTATCCATTTGTTAATCAATTTTAGCCTTTAAAGAATAGCCGACATGGGAAGAATCATTAACAGTAAATGGGATAATTGATCATAATAAAGTATTAGGCACAAGTTCAAGTGAATGTGTCGCTCAAATCAAATAGGATATGATAGGCTATGGATATGGAATTCCGTCATTACTGAGGCGGTTTCGGGGCGGGGAGATGACCGCGTGCGGGGTAAGAATCCTTGTTAAAGCGTTTCCATGTCCTTTAGTTGCAAACCTGACATCGGAGTAGTTTTCAAGTGCGCAATTTCTAAATGAGATCATATAAACTGTCTTTGATTGTCTTTGTGTGACTAGAATGTTCCCTTTGTCTTCTTCCCTGTCTTCCACGGAACAAACAGGCTGGTGTAGGAGGGGCACATTTTCAATGATCTGATTGCGCTGATTGAGAAGCGCTAAATTCTTCATTTATTATTTCATTATCGCGGCAATTTGTTTGTATGCATAGCTTTAATGCCATGGTGGCTAGAGTAAGAAATAACAAGTGTTTGTCACTAACATATTCCCCGCCGCCGCAATTTTATGTGTCCGTACGGACGGAGCCCAATGCTATATCCCTCGCTTCGCGCTCACCGCGCGGCGGGGATAAATAAAGAGATGTCTGAATTACGTCTTGTAAATGGGCGTGATCTAAGCGAGTAGGGGAGAATACGCGTAACTCAAATGCGCTTAACTCGAAGCGCGTAAAAAAAGACTTACGCGCTAATGGGAGAATAGACCCCTTCCCATTAGCGCGTAAGTTTTTTTTTACGCGCTTCGAGTTAAGCGATTTTGAGTTACGCGTATTCTCCCCGACTCGCTTCGATCACGCCCACAGCGCTTAACTTCAGAATGTAGGCGGCCTTATGAAAGAGGTGTGACTGATCCAAAAGAGAGGCAGACTCTGTACAAAGCTCATTGATTATGGCTATCAGGAAAACATGGAAAAAGGATTTTCTGATCAACCATGAAAACGCATTTGTGGTCCATGGAAAACGCAAACCAGACTTTAAATTTGAATATCGTCGGCCTGCTGATAAAACCTCGTATCTCCAAACTGATAAGAAACGAAAACTCGTATGTCCACTATTCTTACATGCAAAATTAAACATTTTTATTTTAAACTCCATTTATTTTATTGTAATAATTATTATTATTTTATTTTATATTTATTTTTTTTTCCTGTGAAGTTTGTCATTGTGAAGATACGAGGTTTTATATGCCGCTGTAATAGTAGGCCGTACCAATTACAAGACGTAATTCAGACATCTCTTTATTTATCCCCCGCCGCGCGATTAGCGCGAAGCGGGGGATATACACTTCCCGGCCAAAAAAAAAGTCGCTCACTCAAATATTTAGTTGGAACCCCTGTGGCTTTGATTACAGTGCATATTCGTCTCGTCATTGTTTTGACAACTATATGCAATGCCAGAACATTTATCTTCTATCAGAAATGCATAATTTTTGGCCGAGATCTTATCCTCTCGACATAATGGTTGAACCACTCGGTGGTCTTTCTTGAGCACATCCCAGTAACTTTTAATATGTTTAAGGTCAGGACTTTGTGGTGGCATATTTGTTTGTGAAAATGATTCCTCATACTTGTTTTTGTCATTCATGGTTTTCTTTGCTAAATACTAGCCAGTAACTGAACAGTAACCCGTTCTGAAATAATGTAACATCTTTTCCACCATCAAGGGATGTGTCTTCCGACATGATTTTTTAAGAAATGAGTAGCAACACGCTTCACCAGTCAGGGTTAAAATGATTACTTCCAGCTGAAACATATTAATAACCGCAATAATGATCCAATTTTAGAACTTGTTCATTAGTTTCCAAACGGTGACTTCTTTTTTTGACCGAGCAGTGTAGCATTGGGCTCCGTCCGTACGGACACATAAAATTGCGGCGGCGGGGATGATAGTGACAATATGTGACAAACACTTGTTATTTCTTACTCTTGCCACCACGGCATTAAAGCTATGCATACAAACAAATCGCCGCGATAATGAAATAATTAATAAAGAATTTAGCGCTTCTCAATCAGCGCAATCAGATCATTGAAAATGTGCCCATCCTACACCAGCCTGTTTGTTCCGTGGAAGACAGGGAAGAAGGCAAAGGGAACATTCTAGTCACACAAAGACAATCAAAGACAGTTTATATGATCTCATTTAGAAATTGCGCACTTGAAAACTACTCTGATGTCAGGTTTGCAACTAAAGGACATGGAAAAGCTTTAACAAGGATTCTTACCCCGCACGCGGTCATCTCCCCGCCCCGAAACCGCCTCAGTAATGACAGAATTCCATATCCATAGCCTATCATCCTATTTGATTTGAGCGACACATTCACTTGAACTTGTGCCTAATACCTTATTATAATCAATTATCCCATTTACTGATAATGTTTCTTCCCATGTCGGCAATTCTTTAAAGGCTAAAATTGATTAACAAATGGATAGTGCTTTGGTATTTGCCAGGGTAGGGCTCAATCTAGAGTAGCCTATTTAATAATATCTTTATTCACACATTAAATTACACAGTATTACCAATGGTAAAAAATTACTAGGACTCAAGTTTGTTTATACAGATATCCTCAATTAGAAAATCAATCCCCTCACTCGTGAGAATATCACAACTTTTTAGATTATTACGAACATACAGGGCAGTCGCATTTGTTAATAGAACATGGAAGGCAATGATGGCGACGTTGAGCCAAAGCCGAAAACCAAATTTCACAGATGTTGGTGTTGTATGGCAAGCGAGCACTGAAGGCTGATCCGAGGAATTAAGCTGCGAATCGTTCTGGATGTGGCGTCGGTGGGGAGATGTAAGCGCAGTATTCCCGATTTAAAGCATAAATGGAGAGATCTGCGGGGCGCTGTAAAAGCCAGGTTCTCTGCACACCGGAGAAGTGTACACGCAACAGGTGGTGGGCAACCATCATCCCCTGTGCATTTCACTGCACATGAGGAGGGGATGGCATCCACTCTTTCTGCAGTGGAAGTGCATGGAGAAGAACTTGAAGCGCCAACGAACTGCGTCAGACACCTTGACACAGATGCTTGTGATGTGTATGACATCACCAGCCACTCTCTGAAACGACCCAGATGTCAGGAGCGACAGCGCAGTTCTGACGTTGATGACCACGGGTATTTTTTGGGGATAATTGCTGCGGCTGGATAGCTGTTCATTCAGAAGTCAGCAAAGATAGACAATTGCCTCATGCACGGTCCAGGCGAAAGTGCTGGATGCACCCGATGTTTGTTAGTCCCAGGATGTCCAAACGAAGCCGATATATGCGTGTTCGTCTTCCTACTCTTTCCCAATCACGCAAGAGTGCAAGCAAATGCAGGACTGGCATTTTGGCTTTAGATTTTGAGGGCATGGTAGAATGATGGTGTTATGTATACTCGAATTAATTAATTGTTTTGCGTTTGTAATTTAACTGATTGGAGAAGAGGCTGATGCGTAATATCATGTGATGATTTCGTTTGATAAATTATCATGGCTTTGAGAAATGTAGTTTAGAAATAAGGAAGAACAATCGAATATTAAATGT
The DNA here is from genome assembly GCA_029721435.1 of Gymnothorax reevesii. Lineage (NCBI taxonomy): Eukaryota > Metazoa > Chordata > Actinopteri > Anguilliformes > Muraenidae > Gymnothorax > Gymnothorax reevesii. The sequence goes on along the minus strand of CM056586.1, from coordinate 35,701,688 downwards.
CTCAACCTTTACCATGTTAAATAAAATAAAAGTAATGTTAAAATTCGGCCTATAACCGACATCAAACGCAATATTCAATTTCGCCTAATGTCGGCGCTTGACCTTAATACAGCCCTCAAAAGCGCTTAACAGAAAAAGCGCGTAAGCCAGGGGGAGAATACGCGTAAGTGTTATTTGCATGAGAAACGCCCGGAAACGCCCAGATTTTGGCCTTGCTCCGCCCCAAGCGCGTAAGTGCCTTCAAGGCGCGTAATGCACAGACTTAAGTCGAGGGGAGAATACGGGTAGGCTGAAAAGCGCTTAGCTACGCGCTTTTTTCGACTTAAGCGCATGGGAGAATAGACCCCTATGTGAATAGTGAGCAGTCAAAAATGATCGTTTATTTCCCAGGACTGTGGGTTAAATTTTTTAGTAAAAAAAAAGCCATATTGTGTCCTCAGTATTATGCAAATGCTTCTGGGGCAGATAGAGCCATATAATTCTGTGGTCACAATATATTAAGGGGTCTATTCTCCCATTAGCGCGTAAGTCTTTTTTTACGCGCTTCGAGTTAAGCGCATTTGAGTTACGCGTATTCTCCCCTTCTCGCTTCAATCACGCCCACAGCGCTTAACTTCAGAATGTAGGCGGCCTTATGAAAGAGGTGTGACTGATCCAAAAGAGAGGCAGACTCTGTACAAAGCTCATTGATTATGGCTATCAGGAAAACATGGAAAAAGGATTTTCTGATAACCATGAAAACGCATTTGTGGTCCATGGAAAACGCAAACCAGACTTTAAATTTGAATATCGTCGGCCTGCTGATAAAACCTCGTATCTCCAAACTGATAAGAAACGAAAACTCGTATGTCCACTATTCTTACATGCAAAATTAAACATTTTTATTTAAAATTATATTTATCCATTTGTATTATAATAATTATTATTATTATTTTATTTTATTTTTTATTTTTTTTTCCTGTGAAGTTTGTCATTGTGAAGATACGAGGTTTTTTTATGCCGCTGTGATAGGAGGCCGTACCAATTACAAGACGTAATTCAGACATCTCTTTATTTATCCCCCACCGCGCGATTAGCGCGAAGCGGGGGATATATCATTGGGCTCCGTCCGTACGGACTCATAAAATTGCGGCGGCGGGGGATATGTTAGTGACAAACACTTGTTATTTCTTACTCTAGCCACCATGGTATTAAAGCTATGCATACAAACAAATTGCCGCGATAATGAAATAATAAATAAAGAATTTAGCGCTTCTCAATCAGCGCAATCAGATCATTGAAAATGTGCCCCTCCTACTCCAGCTTGTTTGTTCCGTGGAAGACAGGGAAGAAGACAAAGGGAACATTCTAGTCACACAAAGACAATCAAAGACAGTTTATATGATCTCATTTAGAAATTGCGCACTTGAAAACTACTCCGATGTCAGGTTTGCAACTAAAGGACATGGAAACGCTTTAACAAGGATTCTTACCCCGCACGCGGTCATCTCCCCGCCCCGAAACCGCCTCAGTAATGACGGAATTCCATATCCATAGCCTATCATCCTATTTGATTTGAGCAACACATTCACTTGAACTTGACACTAATACTTTATTATAATCAATTATCCCATTTACTGATAATGATTCTTTCCATGTCGGCTATTCTTTAAAGGCTAAAATTGATTAACAAATGGATAGTGCTTTGGTATTTGCCAGGGTAGGGCTCAATCTAGAGTAGCCTATTTAATAATATCTTTATTCACACATTAAATTACACAGTATTACCAATGGTAAAAAAATACTAGGACTCGAGTTAGTTAATTCAGATATCCTCAATTAGAAAATCAATCCCCTCACTCGTGAGAATATCACAAATTTTTAGATTATCACGAACATATAGGCCAGTCGCATTTGTTAATAGAACATGGAAGACAATGATGGCGACGTCGAGCCAAAGCCGAAAACCAAATTTCACAGATGTTGGTGTTGTATGGCAAGCAAGCAATGAAGGCTGATCCGAGGAATTAAGCTGCGAATCGTTCTGGATGTGGCTTCGGTGGTGAGATGTAAGCGCAGTATCCCCGATTTAAAGCATAAATGGAGAGATCTGCGGGGCGCTGTAAAAGCCAGGTTCTCTGGAGAACTGTACACGCAACAGTGGGCAACCATCATCCCCTGTGCATTTCACTGCACAGGAGGAGGGGATGTCATATACTCTTTCTGCAGTGGAAGTGCATGGAGAAGAACTTGAAGCGCCAATGAACTGCGTCAGACACCTTGACACAGACGCCTGTGATGTGAATGACATCACCAGCCACTCTCTGAAACGACCCAGATGCCTGGAGCGACAGCGCAGACATCTGACGTTGATGACCACGGGTATGTTTTGCGGATAATTGCTGCGGCTGGATAGCTGTTCATCCAGAAGTCGGCAAAGATAGATGATTGCCTCATGCACGGTCCAGGCGAAAGCGCTGGATGCACTCAATGTTTGTTTTTCCCAGGATGTCCAAACGAAGCCGACATATGCGTGTTCGTCTTCGAGCTCGGCGCTCTCCTCTTACTCTTTCCCAATCACGCAAGAGTGCAAGCAAATGCAGGACTGGCATTTTGGCTTTAGATTTGGAGGGCATGGTAGAATGATGGTCTTATGTATACACATATTAATTAATAGTTTTACGTTTGTAATTTAACTGATTGGAGAAGAGGCTGATGCGTAATATCATGTGATGATTTCGTTTGATAAATTATCATGGCTTTGTGAAATGTAGTGTAGAAAAAAGGAAGAACAATCGAATATTAAATGTCTCAACCTTTACCATGTTAAATAAAATAAAAGTAATGTTAAAATTCGGCCTATAACCGACATAAAACGCAATATTCAATTTCGCCTAATGTCGGCGCTTGACCTTAATACAGCCCTCAAAAGCGCTTAACAGAAAAAGCGCGTAAGCCAGGGGGAGAATACGCGTAAGTGTTATTTGCATGAGAAACGCCCGGAAACGCCCCGATTTTGGCCTTGCTCCGCCCCAAGCGCGTAACTGCCTTCAAGGCGCGTAATGCACAGACTTAAGTCGAGGGGAGAATACGCGTAGGCTGAAAAGCGCGTAGCTACGCGCTTTTTTCGACTTGAGCGCATGGGAGAATAGACCCCTAAGTGAATATTAATATTTGCAGCGCAAACTGTAAAATCAAGTCCATTTTGAACTTATTTAAACCAAAAAAAAAATACTGTGAAGGAACAACTAATTTGTGCCACAGGTCCTTGAACAGGTCCTCAATAGTGTTGATTCTGACGTTTCAGAACCACGTCATGGAACAAAAAAAAGCCAAATATTAGCTCAGCTTTCATAATGGCTAGATTTCTCTTAAAAAAACATAGAAATGTAAACATGGTGTTCACATTTCCATTTTCTGTCTGCCTGATAATTGTGGTTGTTTAAAACGTTTAGCCCTGGGAGTAGATAATTCACTAATATGTAATCATACTCTAATTGGCAAATAGTTTAAGGCGTGTTTGCTTGGTCACTTTCTGGCGCAGTGTGTTGATCTGCCCTCTTCATACCGACAGGACTTGTTGAAACACACGCCGCCACAGCACCAGGACTGCACCCTGCTCCAGGAGGCCCTGCGACTCTCCAGCAGCTTCCTGTCCGGAGTGAATGAGGAGTCCCACTGCAAGAGAGCTGTGACTCTCAGCACTGGCATGGTGAGTTTGTAAGAAAGCTGTGACTCTAAGCACTGGCATGTGAGTGTGTAAGAGAGCTGTGACTTTATGCACTGGCCTGGATAGTGTGTAAGAGTGCTGTGACTCTAAGCACTGGCATGGTGAGTTTGTAAGAAAGCTGTGACTCTAAGCACTGACATGTAAGTGTGTAAGAGAGCTGTGACTCACAGCACTGGCATGGTGAGTGTGTAAGAGATCTGTGACTCTCAGCAGAGGCATGGTGAGTGTGTAAGAGAGCTGTGACTCACAGCATTGACATGGTGAGCATGTAAGAGAGCTGTGACTCTCAGCACTGGCATGGTGAGTGTGTAAGAGAGCTGTGACTCACAGCATTGACATGGTGAGCGTGTAAGAGAGCTGTGACTCTCAGCACTGGCATTGTGAGCATGTAAGAGAGCTGTGACTCTCAGCACTGGCATTGTGAGTGTGTAAGAGAGCTGTGACTCTAAATACTGGAATGGCGAGTGTGTAAGATAGCTGTCATTCACAGCATTGACATGGTGAGCATGTAAGGGAGCTGTGACTCTCAGCACTGGCATGGTGAGTGTGTAAGAGAGCTTTGACTCACAGCATTGACATGGTGAGCGTGTAAGAGAGCTGTGACTCTCAGTACTGGCATGGTGAGCATGTAAGAGAGCTGTGACTCTCAGCACTGGCATTGTGAGTGTGTAAGAGAGCTGTGACTCTAAATACTGGAATGGCGAGTGTGTAAGATAGCTGTCATTCACAGCATTGACATGGTGAGCATGTAAGGGAGCTGTGACTCTCAGCACTGGCATGGTGAGTGTGTAAGAGAGCTTTGACTCACAGCATTGACATGGTGAGCGTGTAAGAGAGCTGTGACTCTCAGTACTGGCATGGTGAGCATGTAAGAGAGCTGTGACTCTCAGCACTGGCATTGTGAGTGTGTAAGAGAGCTGTGACTCTAAATACTGGAATGGCGAGTGTGTAAGATAGCTGTCATTCACAGTATTGACATGGTGAGCATGTAAGGGAGCTGTGACTCTCAGCACTGGCATGGTGAGTGTGTAAGAGAGCTTTGACTCACAGCATTGACATGGTGAGCGTGTAAGAGAGCTGTGACTCTCAGTACTGGCATGGTGAACATGTAAGAGAGCTGCGACTCTCAGCACTGGCATGGTGAGTGTGTAAGAGAGCTTTGACTCTAAGTACTGACATGACAAGTTTGTAAGATAGCTGTCACTCACAGCATTGACATGGTGAGGAAGTAAGAGAGCTATGACTCTCAGCACCAGCATGGTGAGTGTGTAAGAGAGCTGTGACTCTAAGCACTGGCGTGGTGAGCGTGTCAGAGAGCTGTGACTCACAGCACTGACATGGTGAGCATGTGAGAGAGCTGTGACTCTCAGCACTGGCATGGTGAGTGCGTAAGAGAGCTTTGACTCTAAGCACAGGCACAGTGCGTGTGTAAGAGAGCTGTGACTCTCAACACTCGCATGGTGAGTTTATAGAGGCATTTACTTACACCCACGCACAGATGCGCATGCATGCGCGCAAACACATACACTCACATACACACAGATAAACATACATACATAAACATGCACTCACACACACGCGCACACACTCATGTGCACGCACACCCGCGCACGCACACACACACACACACACACACACACACACACACATACTCACAGCCACATGCACTTACTGGTACACTTTTATTAATGGCAGCTCTTGAGTTGTAAATAGAGGAGGCACAGATTATCCCTTTAATCTGATGTTTCGGCACTCAAACAGACTTCGTGATTATTTAAATTAAAGCAAAGACAGCAAAGATTAGCTTTGCGTTCCTACAATTTTTAAGAACATTGATTAATATGTGCTCAATTTTTCCATCCAAAGAAAGAGTTTTATTCCTCATCTTGCATAAAGGAAGAGAACTGGCTACACCAGAGGCTGCTTAGTGTTTCTGAAGTTAACATATTGTTACTTATGGAAACTGATTGAATGCAGGTATTGACTAAATTAGTGCCTCTTCTATTTTCAGTTAGTTGCTAGACCTGCATATACATACCATCTCATCGCCTCACTGTCCAAATATAGCTATGTTGCCAAGAACTGTTCAGATCTGTTGCAGCCTGGTTTCTCACATGCCTTGTTGTGTGCAGAGGAGGCAACTGATGCGGGACGGATTCGTGGTGGAGATGTGCGAGGGGGGGCGGAGCCTCCGACACCTCTTCCTGTACACGGACCTGCTGCTGTGCACGAGGCTGAAGAGCGGGTCAGCGGGGTAGGTAACCCGTCCCACTCTCTCCTCCTGTCAATCATGTGCTTAGCCTGCTGATAGCAGGCAACTGAGAGCAATTTTGCTGGAAAATTTGTTTCATTTGGCAGAAATAGGACCATCGTGACGACCGTTTCTCATTCTCTTGTTTATGTTGGTCTAAATTTGGGTGAAAAATGGTCTTCAATCCAGCATGATTACCTCTTCAAAAATAATTTCTATTTGCCCCTCAATCTCTTATCGCTCTTCTATAATCAATCGACGATAAATAAATCTTCTTACACCATGGAATCTCTTTTAAAATTCATTTTTATCAGTCGTTGTTTAACGCTGCCCTGAAGTCTTCACCATGGATGAAAAAAGTTATTTCATTCACCCTTCAACTTTTAAATTTATTCTATTTATGAGATTTTCGACAGTGTTTGTGTAGTATTGTAGATTTATGACACTTTTATCTATGCTTAAAACATCAGGAATCCTTGGATGCCTAAAAAGTATTGAAAATGATAAAGGTAGTTATTGTAAAAAATGTATTAGATGTGAATAATTGTTCAAATTGTCATTTTAGTCTCCATGTATTGGGAACAGTATGCCCATGCTGTTGTGTGTATGGTGTGTGTGTGTGTGTGTGTGTGGGTGTGCGCTCTCAGGAAGCAGGTGTATTACAGGTTCTGCTGGTACCTGCCGCTGGCGAGGCTGCGGGTCCAGTGGGGTTTGGAGCAGGAGCAGTCCACTGACCTGCAGTTCCGGGTCAGCACCACCAGGGGCAAAATGTTCCAGCTGAGACAGGAGCTCAAAGAGCAGGAGGTGAGTGTGTGCGTGTGTGTCTGCGCGCATGTGTACGTGTATGTGTTAGTGTGTGTGTATGTATTTGCGTGTGTGTGGGTGTATGTTTCTGCGTGTGTGTGTGTATATTTGTGCATTCATGCGTGTGTATGTGTGTGTTTATGTGTATGTGTGTGCACGCGTAGATGTGCACATTTACGTGCGTACATCTGTGAGCATGAGTGTGTATATGTGCATATGTGTGTGTGTGCACGTGTGTGTATGTGTGGTTTTGTCCATGTGTATACTGTATGTGTGCCAGTAAGTGTGCGTGCATATGTCTATACCTGTGTGTGTCTGTGTGTGCACAGTGTGTTTGTGTGCTGAAGCGTATGCACCTGTGTATATGTGTGCGCTTTCCTGCCCTTCAGCAGTCATACAGTGTGTAAGTTTGGGAATGGCACCGTTACCGGAGGTGTTATGTGTAATGCACATTTGTCTCCTGCGGGGTGAGTTAGAAACGCAGCAAAGCCCCGTGGTGTCGCACCCTGGACCGCTGTCGCCGGAAGCTGGAGGAGGTGGAACTCTGGCTGCTGTCCCACTCGCCTGTCCTCTCCCTAGAGCTCCACAGCCCAAACGGCAAGGTGAGGTCAAAAAATAAACATCCTCCATGTTATCTGTTCCATAAAACTGCATTTTCTAATGTGGACTCTACCTGACTGTTTTGATATGGCGCGACCATACAGGGTTCTAACTGACATTTTGGTCAAAATTGGGTTAACTATTGCACATAATTGGTAATAAATTGTTCTATCTAATGATTAAATATGGGTATTCAATTCATTTGTTAAATTGGGTTCAGATCAGAATAACAAAGTGTACACTGAGCAGCCAAACTTAGCAAGCAAATTCTGCAAGACTTTGTAAATTTTAGTGAGAACCCTGTAATTCTAAGGTCTCGAGTGATTGTTTATATCATGCCAGGGCTGGACGATATGGACAAAATCAAATATCACCCTGCGAAATGTTCAGTAAATTTGACTCCTACGGAGTTGAACTAAGTTGAGTCGACTCTTGCCAGAGTGGAACCAAATAGACTCTTAAGGAGTGGATTTAACTCCGAACATTTTGCTGCGTTTGACCAAATACCTTGATATTGATATTGTGGTGATATACTCAGGATAACTGTTGGTGCTTTTGCAATATTGACACTATTTTATAATTGATAAACTATTGTTAGTAATGTGGATGTAATTACCAAGCAGGTACAGGTAACAGCTAGAACAGTCTAATGAGTTCAGACAACAGCATCCCTACTGTAATACGACCTTTAAAACCAGTAAAGACAACATTGATGTCATATCACAACATTACGAAAGCCAAATTCCTACAGGATGTGTCTCATTTCATGATATTGACTTAACAATGCATTTTCTTGCCCTAATTCATGCTATTTCAATCTACAGGTGAATCTACGGGGTTCAAGTCCTATGAATTTATTCACTTCTCAGACTTGGAATGTGATTTTCCTCTTGGTTTTCAGTAATTTTTCAACCAGATAATAAACTTAGTGTTGCTCGTAGCTTTAGAAAAGAGTTTATGCTGTTTACCTGGAATGTACTGTAATGTACTTAAGCCAATAAGTATTTTAATAGGTGAGAACAGCTTGCTGAGTTAATGGGTAGAAGTAACCCCTTGGCTTTCTGACCCCTCTACTTTCCACCGAAGCTAGTGATAGTTGTCTCACCTCATCGAGTCAGCACTTAAAACTGCTGAAGATGCACGAGATCTAGAGCATTGCATCCGACACTCGCTGGCCTGACTCCTAGACTGACTGAACCCAAGAGTAAACAGTCATCAGGAAGCACTAATGTCCCTTTGATGAGAAGTTCTTCTGTGAGTCAGTGTTTTGTTTTTATGTGTCCTGTGGACTTAATTCATTCATTCGTTGATTCATTTGTTCTGTTTGTCTTTGGTGAGCAGAGTCACACCCTGGTCTTTTCTCTGCTGTATGAACTGGAAGAGTGGAGAGAGGCCATTGAAAATCTAAGAGGCGAGAGTGAGTACTGTGGAATGTCACCGATGACACTTGCGCGACGACAAGTTGACAAAACGTCATGCGCAAATTTGATTGAAAAAAAAAAGGCTACATTGTTTAGCAAAGTTTTCGGGCCAAATAGGATATAGCCAGGCTAAAAAAAGTCCAAAATTAGTGATGCCTGGTACCGACACCTGGGCTCTGGGTATCAGCTGATACCATGTACTGATCCGACATTAGTGTTTATTTAATAAGCTGTTTGCCTCGCTGTGTGGAAGAGATTGGAATCATTCTTTCAAATGTAAGGCAAAATCAGGCTTGGCTTAAACAGTGCTTTCCTAACCATGTGAAACAAAACAAAACAAATAAATATAGATATAAAAGTATTGATTTTATTTATTAAAATAACGGTATCTTATCAGGCCGTTGTTGCTGATACCCGATCCACCAATTTTGAGTCAGTATCGTACCGATAGCTGATAACAGTATCAATATCGGTGCATCTTTCTGCAAAACCTAATTTAATTTGGAGATAACCAGTCCAAGATGTCAAAATATTTCACAGTCCAGATTTCCGGCCCTCACAAGCAAGTAGATTCTGGGTTTTGCTCGTTGGGATGTTGGGATGTAATCGTGGATGTGGAGATGGTGTGTTGTAGGATGCAGTATATAGAGGTGATGGATAAACTACAGGGCCTGGAAGGCTCACACGGGAAAATGAGGACTCCTGTGGAGAGAATTATAACTGAGTGCAAAGCATTGCAAAATATTACCTGTGTTCATGTCTCATCGACTCACAGTCAGCCTAATCCTTAACCTATAGAAAAAGGCTCTTGATATGAATATTAATAATGTTCAACTGTAAGAGGCATTGTGAGGATGTTCTAAAAAAACTCCTATTTAAAAAAAAAAATCACAAGAGCGATCTTTTAGTTGCAATTTACCATCATATCTTTAGCTTCAATCCATAATAGTCTGTCATTTTTGAAGTTTTTTACGTTTTTTAAATTAATTAATTTCTACTCCGTGCAGCCGGCCGAGGGGTATTGTCGTCCCCTGCGGCATCCGTCTGTCCATCTGTTCGTCCGTCCGTCTGTCCATCGACAATGTTACCGCTCTAGCGTCTTCAGGTTTGCTTCTTGCTTTCTCATTTTTGGGTGCCTGGTACATGTATGGATGCTTCACTTACCTATAGAATTCCGGCCATTTTTGACTCTAACTTTGGTCCCCAGGGGGCTTATTGTGAAAAATGAAAAATTGCCATAACTTCCTTATATTTCACCTAGGACACTCAAATTTTTACTGAAGGTACATTGAATCACCCTTCAGACACAATTTTCATTTCACCTATTCTTTACTATTTTCTAGGTCGAATAGCGAAAATTCTGCCGATCTTTAAATTCAACAACGTTACCGCTCTAGCAACTTCAGCTTTGCTTCTAGGTTTCTCATTTTTTGGATTGCTGGTACATCTACACATGCTTCACGAACTTATCGAATTCCGGCCATTTTTGAGTCTTTGTTTGGCCACTAGGGGGCTTATTGTGAAAAATTAAAAATTGCCATAACTTCCTTATTATTTCAGCTACTCCACTCAAATTTTTACTGAAGGTACATGGGATCACCTTTCATCACATTTCAGGCGCGTTTTTGATTTGGCCTATTTTTTTTACCATGTTCTAGGTCAAATACCGTAAATGCTGCCGATCTTTAATTTCGTCAACGTTACCGCTCTACCGCCTTCAGGTTTGCTTCTAGGTTTCTCATTTTTGGGTGGGTGGTACTTCTATGGATCCTTCACTTACCTATTGAAATCTCGCCAATTTCGACTCTTACTGTGCCCACCAGGGGCTTTCATACGCAGCCGAGGGGCCTTAAGTGTGATTAGCACAGTATTTTTTTTTATTTAAGAGCATGGATTTTATTTTCTTTTTTTATGGTTTTGAGAAGAAAAGAGAAATAAAGCATTTTTAGCTGCGACCAAGCAGCTCTATGAACGCTTCTGTCTGTCTGTCTGTCTCTCCTTCCGTCTGTAACACCTTTTTCACCATGTTCCTGTTGTCGTATCATCATGAAATTTTCAGGAGTTATTGACATTCACCAAAGTGATGTCCATGCACAAGGTCGCGGTCAAAGGTCAAAGGTCAAGTTCACAGAGGTCACGACCTTGTTTGCGGGTTTTCGCGCTGTAACTCCAGTTAGAATTCATGGATCGCTATGAAATTTTGGAAATAGCTTCTAGGCATAGATGAGGTGTTCCCTATTGTTTTTCAAGGTCATTTGTCAAATCCCAAGGTCACACAGGTAAAAAAAGTGTCAATTTTGCCCGATTTGATGGTTTTCGCAGGGTAACTCAAGTTTAATTCAATGAATGGCTATGAAATCTTAGAACAAGCTTCTTGGTATAGAGGAGGGGTTTCCTATTGATTTTAAAGGTCATTTGTGGAATCCCAAGGTCACAGCGGTCAAAAAAGTGTCGATTTTGCCCCGATTTCACAGTTTTCGAACCGTAACTCGGGTTTAACTTGATGGATGGCTATTAAATCTTACAACAAGCTTCTTGGTACAGACGAAGGGTTCCCTATTGATTTGCAAGGTCATTTGCCAATTTCAAGGTCACTCTTGTACAAGAAACCACCAGTCATGGACACTAGGCCACGTGACGGATGCAAGGCCAGGTCGCAGCTATTAGATCCCTCTGATCTACTTGTTTCGCCAACACGAAAGAATGGGCAGTTGATATCTCAATTTGGCAAAAATATGACTTCAGCAATTATGCTATTAGGCTAATCATATTATTGATGATACATTTTCTTATGCCAATATGAATATTTTTTGTTTGTGTGTGTTTGTATGTGTGTGTGTGTGTGTGTGTGTGTCAGACTTAGAAACAGTCCCCCCAGATCTGCTGACCCTCACCAGCTCCTGTGCCAAACTGAGAATGACGCAACAGCCACATCTTCAAAGCCACACGGCAGGTGAGAATGTGACTTATGTACTCTTAACACGAGGCTCATCAAGTAAACTGAAACAGCTAGAATTCAGTATAATTAAAGTAGTGCACTTATAACTATAATAGCTGCGATCTTATGGTGTAACTGACCTGTTCTCTCTCATTTTCTTTCTCCTGTCTCCATTCTGCTCTCCCAGTTCCTGAAGGCCTAGCTCTGTGTGGTACCGTTAGCATCGTAGTTCATTCTGCCTGCGGACTTCTGCAGGCTGCTAGTGAGTTTGAGCATCTCACACCTTCATGCCTTCACACCCTCAGACCATCATGCTCTATCGCTCTATCGCTCCTCCATCTGTGTGTAAGCACAGTCTCCACCCCTCAGTTTCCCCCACAAACTGAAACTCAAACCTTCTCACAATGGCATGAACACGGTCTTCTCCATTATGTGTGACGATACAACTTTGACTTAGTAATGGTTGGCTTTGTTGCCTGGCAAGAAGGAGGTAGCGGTTCTGCATGTAGTTGGTATGTAGTTCTCGTGTTCTCCGCAGGGTACACGTGTTCTCTCTTCAATATTCTCCTGCAAAGAAAGACATGTTCTATAGGAACAATCCCTTGACCCTGACCAAGGCTCAGGCTTGAGAACAGGAGTTAGTCACTGGGTACTGCACTGTGCTCCTTAACAATTCAATTCAATTTGATTTTTATAGCACTTTTCCCAGATGGACTGCCACAAAGACGCTTTACAGAGCAAGGCCAGTGCCCAGCCTAATCCCCAAAATACCAAATGAGGCAAAAAAAACTCCCTGTACGGAGAAAATTGCTCGAACAGTGGCGAGAAAAACCTCTCTGGGGGAAGAAATCTCTGGAGGAAACTGGCAATAGCAGGAGAGCCCATCCTCCGAGGGCAAGCTACTTAATGAAATTGATTAAAGTCTCTAAAAATCTTTTTAAAACATCCAAGCAGTAGCGTCTGTAGCTCCAGGAAGTGGCAAGGCAAGGGCGGGCAGAACTGGATATGGTCCGTATCAGTGCAGCAGCAGCCGGCGACCACAAGGTCACTGTCTGCTGATAAGATGGATTGAACACAGAAGAAAAATCACCCTAATAACTTGTTCAATATCAGTACATCTTATCTTTTCTAAGAACTGTGTTGGGTGTCTGTCTGCCTGTTGTGTGTCCCTCAGGTGTGTATATATGCTTGGAAGTGGATGGATACTGTTTTTATGACCACAGGGCCCAAACGCGGCCCTCTCTTCCCAGCCTGACCCCGCAGTGGGACGAGGTGAGGCGTTTAGTGCACTACTGTCATGCACTGAGATCACACTGAGACCTTACGCAAACTCTGCCTTCCTACTGTGCTCAATCTCTGTTTATGTATGAGCGCATATGCTCAAATACATATCAATGCAAATATTTGTTTCAAAGCACTGCATATCTAGGCGTAGACAAAACATTGGAAGCATCTCTGAGAAATGGCTTTAGCTTTGAAATCTCTGTCCTACAATCACCAAAACTTCTGCGCAGGTCAAAAACATTTGCTATGTAGCAGCATGTGTCCGCTAGAAGAGGTTTAGCCAGCTGCACTTTGTTTGGCAAGTCACCAAGTCAAGATGGGTAGACTAACCAGAGGGTAGAGTTCCAAAGCAGCGAGATATTTTGTGCCCAAATAGGAGTGCTTCAGTCTGTAGTATTTAAGATACGGGAACTGGGTCAAAACTTATGACAGCATATGCCAATGGACACTGGGTAGGATTGCTGCTAATACTTGAAGAGCTACAGCTCTAACAATCACCAAAGTATTGAACCAGTCTATATCTGAACCAGACTCAGCAAAAACCGTGTGCCGTGAGCATTACAAGACTGGCACTGATGGCGATGTTTATGATGAATTGGCCACTCTCGTATGTTGCTGTATATGTGTGAGTCTATATCATCATGTAAGTATGAGCAAATGAAGGTATTTAGGAAACACTGCATATCGGTGCATTGCGCTCCTTGTTACGTGCATGGCACTGTGCATAAGTGTGTGTGCATTTGTGTGTGTGCGTGTGTGTGTATGTGGCTCCTGAGTGTTTGTATCTGTATTTCAGGAGTTCTCTCTACAGGTGGATGAAGCTCAGGGTCTCAGGGTCCTGTGCATCACACGGGGAGGGTGTGGGAGGAGTCGACAGGAAGACCGTGTCCTGGGCAGAGGTACAGTTCAGGTGAGAACACAGCCTGACTGCAGAGCTCAGCTGGGAGGGTCAGTCATTTTGGATCGACCTCTCTGTGTTTACTCTGCCTGATGCGACAGTCCTTAAGACTTATATTCCACAGTAATATCCTTGTAGTTACTATCACTTCCTACACTCCTCATGATTTTTGTTTCCTTGTTTCATTGAAATGTTTTAAGTCTTGTAACAGACCTCAGATGGCATAATACAAAATGAGGGAGATATCAGTAAGAATTGGTAAACTTAAAATATTGACCTAAATTTTGGTGTAAACGAAAAATTCCAATTTGGCAAAATAAATTAATCCAGTTGTTTCCATTTTGTGACAAAGAATGTAAAATAAACCTAGATTGGTGCAAATAGGACCAAAAAATCAAGCAGAAGCAAACCAGAAATTTAGTGTATCCTCAGGAACATTAAAAGCAGTGTATGGTATAACATTTTTGAACCATAGCATGTCGTTATTGGAAAAATGCCTTGGATCTGCTCAGCAGCATGTGCTGTATGGAAAAAGTAGGCCACTTTGATCAAAGATAAAAATTTTTGTCAAACTAAAAGTGTTTAAATTTCATTTGTGTATCTCTGAGAGCTTGGAATTGGTGGTGTGAATTGCAGTAAAACAAATTCACGTAGGTTATTTTCCGATTTCAATGCAACCCCGAAGTGTGTGAGAGAGATAAGACCAAATGAGATCATCCAATGTGTCTAAACTATCGTGTTCTTCTTTGTGCGGGCGTCTCACAGTTGGTTCCGTCCGCGATGCTGAGGAAATGGAAGAAGGTCACAGTGTCTGTGAGTCACATAGAGGTGCACCTGTCCCTGAAGTATTTGCCCCACCCCCTGGAGCCCCCCAGCACTGTACAGGTCCTGCAGCAGCCCGTCTTTAATGTTCCCATCGGAGTTTTAGCACAGTGAGTCTGCCTGCCTGTACTGTACCTACAAATATGGCCTCACATCAGCTATTTCACTCCAAAATCCAGTCAGAGGTTCGGAGACAAATACAGTAACTCTCTCATGCATGTTTCCTCATGACAATATACAGGAGTATCTGCTCACCTTGTGCAGTTCTTTGCAGGTGTTGCTATCCAAAGAAGAGTAAAGTTCAAATGAAATTAAGAAAATCGCACAGCGTTGCTAACTGTACAAAAATGCTTTTTTTTGTAAAGTCAGCAGGGTTGCTTGATTTTTCTTTAAAAAGAAAAATCATATTTCCTATTCTGTTCATCATATGAAACGACAAATTACTTCCTGTGAACTGCAGGAAGTTAAAAATGAAATGGGTCTCCTTTCAAAAATCTCACATTTCAGATACTATTCGTCATATGAGATGACAAATGACTTGCTGCGGACTGTAGGAAGTTTAAAATGAAACAGTTCCACTGCCAGCGGGGGCAAAATGTCCGTTAGCCACAAAAAAGAAAAAAAGCAGAACTTGTGCAGCACTTAGCGAATGGTTTGCAAATGAAGAAGGGGAAAGGAGAGCTTGTGTAAACTGGGCCTGTGGGAGGATGTGTGTGGGGGAGAAACCGAGTGAGATTTGGTTAATTAAAGACAAACGGAGAGACCTGTTGTGAGAGTGAATATGTATGTGGGCTCCTGTGCCTTGTGATGTCAGGCAGGAGGGGGCGCTGGTGCCCCATATTGTCCGCTCCTGCGCAGAGGACATTGAACACAGGGGCCTGGAGGAGGTGGGCATCTACAGGATCTCTGGGGCAGCCAGCGACGTTCAGGCGTTGAAGAGCACCTTCGATACCAGTGAGCACTCTGTGTGTGTGTGTGTGTGTGTGTGTGTCAGAAAGAAATTGCGTGCTGGTGGTGGAGATACTGAATGTGTGTATGTGTGTGTGTGTGCGTGTGTGTGAGAAAGAAATTGTGTGCTGGTGGTTGAGATACTGAATGTGTGTGTGTGTGCGTGTGTGTGAGAAAGAAATTGTGTGCTGGTGGTTGAGATACTGAATGTGTGTGTGTGTGTGTGTGTGTCAGAAAGAAATTGTGTGCTGGTTGTGGAGATACTGAATGTGTGTGTGTGCAGGACGGTCTACTACTGATACTTGTGCTTAACTTTTTAATCCCATAAAACCTACAGACGCAAATATGGGTCTGTGAAATCCGCCTGCTGTATTCATGCCCACGGAACTTCAGGCCTATTTTATATTCTAGAGGAGATCCCAAGGTTTCCACAAATCTCATGTATGTCCTGCTGAATTACTGGGAAATGCCTATAAAATGATGTGCAAGATATAGGTATTTTCTATTTGATGTCATGCTGTGGCCATAAAACTAGGGCGTCCGGGGTTTGAATATTTCTCTCATTATGTGTGATGTTCCTTCAGTGAAGCACTGCAACCAGCAGGCGCAGAATATGTGCATGATATTGTCCTGCAAAATGAAAATTATGCTTTTTATGACTTTTTTCTGGAATATAATCAAAGGAAAATAAGAATGCTTCACTGTTTCCGTTAAAGTTCTGAGTGCAACAACAAAGTCCAATTATACATACATAGAAAGCGGAACTGCGGGAAAAAAATGAGAAAAAAAGTTTATAGACTCATATATCATTTGCAGCATTTTCAATTTGAACTCACCAGAGCATGCAGTCAGAAAGCAAAATTAGTGCTCCTGTCAGAATGACAAACTGCACTGTACCTTGGGAAGAGTTTTAGCTGGACATGAACAGCGCGCTTTGCTTGCAGATGTGCGGGAGGCGATGTCTAGACTGCGCTGCATGGATGTGAATGCCGTGTCCGGAGCGCTCAAGCTGTATTTCCGGGAACTTCCGGAGCCGCTGATCCCGAGGGACCGCTTCCAGGGCCTGGCGGATGCGCTGGGTGAGGCCTCTCGCGAACTCATCCAATGCTGAACTGACTGCACCAGTTGTGCTTGCCCTCCTGACATTAGAGGAGCCACAAAGCATCACATAATTGTAAACGGATGGTAATCTATTGTGTTCCAGGAGATCTACCATCCTGTAAGTTTTCGCTCTAACCCCAAATAAGCGTAACTTATTCAGCCTCTGGAGATCCCATTGAGTGGCTCATTAGTAGAATCAGGTGTGCCAAATTGGAATTTGACTTTAAACCTACAAGATAATAGATCTTTGTGAAGAGGATTGAGTACTACTGTGTTAAACTGACAACTGATGTATTCATATGAGAAGTAGACCCTTCTTGTATATACAAACAGTGCACCTCCAAACTGACATGATCCCCAGACTAGGTCTCCCCTCCTACCCCAGATTCTTCTCATATTTTTCCCATGAGCCTCTGTGGTCTGAAAGTGTGTTTGTGTTGACAGCCCTCCCTGACATGAGCACCCGTATGCACACCATGTTCAGCATCCTGCTGTCCTGCCCCGAAGTGAACCGCAACACTTTCCTCTATCTCCTGCACCACCTCAGACGGTCAGTGCCCTCGTCCTGCTTTTGCAGTGCGTCAACCACTGAACACTCTCCCCGTCCCTCTCCAAGTAACTAGAAATATCGGTTCGTATCGGGGAGTCTGCAGAGCCATGGGAACCATCAAACCGTATCACTTTTTTGCCTATTTTAAGCAGCTCTGGCATTTATTGATTACATACAGTACTTAACAAATTTATTAGACCACCACCGAATGTAAGGTTAATGCCACAGCTGCCCTAAATTAACTGTATTGGTAATTACCAAAATCAGTTTTTATGTTTCTGTAATGGTTAAGCCACAAGTATGTGCAAGTTCTTTAATTTAAATAATATTTTTAATGCTAAAATATAATTATTGTTGTCACCCATGAATTTTCAAATTTACTCTTTACAAAAAATGAGAAAAAAATAGTAAAGCACATTATTATTTTTTGATTAAGATGCCAAATAACAGTTATTTTCTTGCATTCCTGAACATAAAAATTAGTTTTACTGGTTGAATGCAAGAATGCAAGCTGTTATCAAGGCCAAAGGATACCATACAACATATAGCTTTTTTTTGGTTTTTATGTGCGAATAAGGACTATTTAGTGGTTTCAGTTCTTTATTTGCCAAAGAAATAACAAAATAATGTTTAGTTTTACACAATTTTTTGATGAATTTCTTAAATATTTGTGTTTTCTCGTTTTTGTTTTATGACACGTGGTCTAATAAATTTCTTAAGCACTGCATGTGATATGACTCAGTGATTCCCATGGCCCATCAGATCCCAGTCTCTCTTACAGATAACGCACTAAAACTATTTTCTCTTATTCTGACCTCTCCATTTTTATCTTTCCCTCCTTGATCTACCTGTTTTTTTTTTTGCCTTTTATTTTCAGGGTGGCTGAAAAACAGGAGATCAACAAAATGTCGCTGATGAACCTGGCAACAGTGTTCGGCCCCAGCTTAGTTCGCCCCCCGGAGGTTTTGCTTGGGCAGTGCGGCCAGCCAGTCGATATCTCTCAGGAAGTCGTTGTACAGGTGAGTCTGCTGTGCCTATCGCAACATTTCACAACAAAATACCAATTGAAGCACCTATTACTAAAACCCCATAAGTCACACTTGACTTAACTTGACTCGTGGGGTTTTAGTAATCAGTGCTTCAATTTTTTCTTCCATTGTTTTGTGGGACATCTCTTCTGGGATTCATTGTGTAATACACCACCTAAGAGGCAAAATGAAATGATCTGTAAATAAGTTGAAAAAGGCAGTAGATCAGTAGTGGAGAATCCTGGTTCAGTAACATAAAATCCCTGACAGGTTTTGATGAAATCCCCAGTATTTGCTCATGTACATAGTTCCGCTGCTGGGAGGTAGAGCTAACCGGTGGAATTAGCTGGTTAGTCTCATTGGTGTAATTCATAGCAGGACATTAACTTTCTTGCCTTTGGACTTTCAATTCCCATCAGCAGATTACTGGGCTATGGGGTAAATCAATCTCTGCACTACTGAGGATGTGATTGATCAGACAATTGAAGCACTGATTACTAAAACCCCACAAGTCAAGTCAAGTCAAGTGTGACTTATGGGATTTTAGTAATCGGTGCTTCAATTGCTTGACCTCAGTTAGGTTAATATAGTGATATAGCTTGTTTGTTTAACTGTTTGTGCGTACGCATTATGTGGCCGTGAGTTTGCAGGTGCATAACTGGCTACTTGTGCGTTCAGGTACAAGTGGTGTATTTCTATCTGCACTGCCCCGATCTACCCGCCCCCATTACGACCGTGCCCCTGGACACAGAAGAAGAAGTGGACACGTGAGGTCACTACAAGTGGAGGTCTTTGCATCAGTCTAAATGTTATATAAAATCTTTGAATGTATTTATTGTGTTTTCCTGTAAAAGCAAATTTTCCCAAACTTGCATAAATGTTCTAGAGGGTCTTCTTAAAATCCTGTAGTGTTGTGTTGAAGCAATAAATCAAACTGCTTAACCTTCTAAACTCTAATGTTTCACCTAACTTTTCCTTAAGCAAGTTCAAAGTCAGAAAAAGCATTTTTTTTTCATATTTAGGATAATGTAACATATATATTCTGTATCTGCTGGTTTCAGTGTATGACTGGAGCTACATCACACTTATATTGAGAGAAATATTCAAACCCAGGACGGTATCTTTTTATGGTCACAGCATTACAACAAATGGAAAATATCTCAAACATCATTTCATGCAAAGTTCCATGTAATTCATCAGGACATTTTTGGGATAGTTGAAAACCTTGGGATCTCCACTAGAATTTGAAATAGGCCTGAAGTTCCACAGATTTGAATAAAGCAGCTGCATTTTACGGACCCAGATTTGAGTCCATAGGTTTTATGGGGTTAAGTCATTTTGCAAGTCCATATTCGAAAGACTTTTGTTGGATGTTTTTAGTATTGGTCCTTATTCTTTCAGTGGTTTTAATTTTAAAATACTTTTTTTATAATTCTCCCTGGCAGACAATAGCTTATAATTTGCCCAATTATCTCTGCAAATATTCATCAATCAGAGTGTTATTGGGAGCATCAGTAAATAAACATGCTGGCAGAGCTCCTGATGACTTGTTTCTTCATGAAGGGATTAGGGTTTAGACATTTTCATTTTGCCATTTGACCTCTGTGCAATAATACTGTATGTTCAGTATCAAATCAACTCAAACAGTATACATATGGTCCTAACTTAACAGGCATTGTAAGAGTTGAATTAACTCTGGCCATTTCACTCGGCTTTTTTTTTTTTTTTTGCGCCCCAGGACAAATTTCAGAAGACTTGCGAAAAATCAACACGTAGTCTTATAAAGAAAATTAATTTATGCGAATTTAAGGAGATTGTAACAAAGAGACGAGATAAAGTTTCGTTTCAGGCACCAAGACCAGGCTTGCAGCACAGCAGATTTCGTCTCTACCAAAACAATATTTCTGCAAAGGTTATCCTGACATGTTTTCAGCTGGCTTCGAAACACTGGCCGTCTGAGAGATCTACAAATGCATGATCCGTAACGAAATGTCATGTAAAATTCATAACACGGCAGAAATGTGAGTGAATCTTTTGGCGGAATCTGTGTGATTCTGAGGTAAGGCGTGAAAATAACAGAAAGATAGAGAAAAGAGAAAGGATTCGACGCGCCGAACCGAACAGATGTTCATTTACACGGTTGCGATGTGGGTGTGACTGAAAACCAATCTGTTACGGTCCAAGTTCAACAAGACCGACTCAGAGAAACACGCAGTGGCACATCAAAGTGGGCCCCACTGAACGCTCCCGCAGCTGGGCGTAAGCGTACACCCTCGCTCCACCGCCACCTGGGTGAAAGGGGTTTCAGTTAACCGATCGTCCGTCCTTCTTTTTGATCGGTAATCCCCGTCCCCCGCCCGCTCTCCTTCTCACTACGCGATTCTGGCGGCTCGTCGAAAGCCCACCGGTGCCGTGTTTGAAATCACGGCGTTCGAACTATGTCCAGAAACAAAAGGATGTCAGACGACATCGACGGGCAGTAAATCACTTGTCTTTGATACCTGCTAAACTGGGTTCTTGTTGCAGACTGCAGCTACAGTGATATCAAAGGAGCACGATGAAGACAGTCCGGTTGCAGTCGAAAGCGAACTGTTAAATAAGCCCCAACAGAGCACAGATGCAGTGCAGATAAGTTTTCAAGACTTGGGTCAATATCCAGAGGCTAATCCACGGAGGCGGTACAAAAAATTATGAAGCATTTGGCCCTTAATTATGCGTATTCTGGGAAGTTAAATATTGTTTCGTCCCAGAGTTTAATTTCATGCACTGGATTTTCGTGTTGGGAATTGTCGTGACTTCATAGTTAGATATTTGGCTGGTATTTTCGCTATTTGAAAATATTGAATATTTTGTAATCCTAGATTGCATAGATATAATTGCAACGGTTACTGCATTTTGAGTATAAAACTGCGTAGTCCTACATGGGTTAGCATGCATCTGCATGGACTAGCCTACATAGAAAGCCTTTGAAAGATTCTGCTGCTCTCCTGCTTCAAATTAGTCTTTCTTCAAGGCAAGAAGCGGTGAACGTGAACATACCTCCCTCTTCATTACTATTTAGCGATGGCCATCTGTCATGTGTCCACTCTTAAACCAACTGAAAACATGTCGTTTTCGGAGGGCAGTCCATAAGTGCCGACCGAACGATTTTGGAAATAGTTTAATAAGGAACAATCGAAGATTTCCCATGTTCATTAATATCATAAAACTATATGAAAGACAACTCGTTTTATTTATTTAAAACTAAAGACAGATGCTCATAGTGCGAACCTTTCCTGGTTGTGACGCCTGTCTTTTTGGGAATTATTACCTTGGAAAATTTTCTCATCTCTAGCTGTATTGATAGAAATATGTTTCCTATTTTGTGATTTTACAGCATACCTCATTACCCATCGATGGTGTCTGTTGGTCATTGATGAGGGCAATGCATGCATACTATTGCTTCGGCGTATACAAATGGTGGTCTTTAAGGGGAATACGAGGCATTCTTATTCAGCCCTGTTTGTGGCGAAGCAGATGTAGCGACAGGTGCTACTGACAGTGCCCATAAAAGTGCACACTCAGTTAAGAGAAATCAGCAGGAAGTGGCGTTCCTGTAGATGAGAGGCATTTGCATGGTGGACGCGCAGGTGGGAGCAGTCGTCAATGTTGACCTCTGAGCCAGACTAACCTCTGCCAGGTGTGTGAACAAGTGTGTGAAGAGTGTTTTTTTATATGTGTGTGTGTGTGTGTGTGTGTGTGTGTGTGTGTGAGAGAGAGAGAGAGAGAGAGAGAGAGAGAGAGAGATAAAGTGCTTTGTTGCAACCGCTATTGTAAAAACGGTCACTATTGTAATAAGTTATTACATTAGCGGGTGCGAATGCACGGTAAACTCAACCACTATTGTAATAAATAATACTATAGCGGGCAGAAATATTCAGCAAAATCAACCACTATTGAAATAAATTATTACAATAGCTAGCGCGAATGAACGGTAAACTCGACCACTATTGTAATAAATTTTTACAATAGTTGGCGGATATATTCAGCAAAATCAACCACCATTGAAATAAAATATTACAATAGCTGGCGCGAATGCAAGGTAAACTCAACCATTATTGTAATAAGTTATTACAATAGCGGGCGCGAATGCACAGGAAACTGAACCACTATTGTAATACATTATTACTAGAATAGCAGGGCCAAATGCAAGGCAAGCTCAACCACTATTGAAATTTTTTTGTCTTGAAATTATCCTGAAAGAATAAAATATGACACACACTAGTAATTCATTTACATTTTTAGAAATTCATTTCTTTTCATGTTCATATAATTGTACTAAATGAGTCACGGTATTGAATGTCACCAATAATTGAAGCACTGATTACTAAAACCCCACAAGTCATGTCAAGTCAAGTGCTACTAATGGGGTTTTAGTAATAGGCGCTTCAATTCTTATGCACTCAACCCCCCCCCCCCCACCGTCCCAGGTCACAGTCTGTCCATCTATCCATGGGCGTGTCTTAAAGGACAATTCCAGTGTGAAATTGACTTGAGGTGTATTGAAACATGATAATGAGTACTAACCTTTGCGGAATATCCCACCTCCGTATGCATGCAGCATTTCGAAATATATAGCTTTTTAGCCGAAGCTCCCAACAGGCTTACAATGGTAGTGAATCGGGTGTAGTGTCGCCATGCAAAGAAATCGCTATTTTTTTCATCATTAACAAGGCTCAAAGTAGCTCCACACTTTATTGGTAGAATTCCGAGGGCCCCCACATTTAAAAAGAGGCACTGAGAACTTTGAAAATACAACTGAAGTTTATTAAAAAAGACTATTTATGCAAACCGTACATTGAGCTAGTTTCCAGTCGCCTCCATATTGACAGTTACGATAAGTCGATTGACGAGCACGAGCAAATAGGAAGGATAGGGGAACAGATTGCAATCTATTCGTTGTGCTCGTCAATCGACTTTTTGTGACAAGCCATAAATATTTCTGATGTAGCGGGAAGGATGGCGTCATAATTACGTCTAAGAAGGGCTATAACATGTCAATGTCATGTAAACGGTGCAAGATAAAGCCAGTGAAGATGAATAGGAACATGCCCTTTCGACTGGAACCAATATTTATGACGTGCAGGGAAGGGTGACGTCGAAATAATCAAGTATTTCCGATCATTGTAACTTCAAAACGGCGTAAGATAGAGCCATTGTTACTATTGAAGATGAGTAGGACGTCATACATGGTCTGTTGATTGGCGCCGATATTTAGGATGTAGTGCGAAGGATGACATCAAAATGACGCCATCGATATATTCCAAAGGCTATAACATGTAAACAGTGCAAGACAGAGCTACGTCAGAAATATTTATGCCAATACAAAAAGCATTTGCCTTCAATAGTAACTATGGTTCTATTGTGCACCGTTCACAAGTTAATGACCCAAATTCAAAATTTCAAGATCACGTGAAACAGCGAAAATTGGTCAAATCACTTCTCGCGAGGTGGATTCCTTTGAAACTCTCTTATGATGCCATTCCTGTGCAATCTCAGGAAATTTTACCAAAAATTGAGGAAAGAGTAGGGGCTCTAAGCATTCTCTGACTAGTATCCCAGCTCTCAGATAGGTCAAAGGTCAACATATTTGAAAAAGGAAAAATAGATTAATTCTCTATGTTAATGGCTTCAACAGTTTCCACTGCCCATAATGACAACAACAACAACACAAAAACTACTACTACTACTACTACTACTACAACTAGTTAATGGCACTGTAAGTTTACTTTTAGGGAAGGCGATTAATTCCAGGCTCAGAACTGGTCAAAACCAGAATCAGTCAAAATGTTTGGCAACATTTTAATTGTGAACTTGACCACATGATTATGTAGCCATATATATATGTATATATATTTATATAGACTGTGACCTGGGACCGGGGGGAGGCATAAGAATTGTTGGTGACATTCGATACCGTGACTCATTTAATACAATTATATGCTAAATGCATTTTTGGAACGGATATGAAAAGAAATGAATTTATAAAAATGTAAATGAAATACTAGTGTGTGTCATATTCTATTCTTTTAGGATAATTAAGACAAAAGAATTTATTTCAATAGTGGTTGAGCTTGCCGAGCATTTGTCCCCGCTATTATAATAATTTATTACAATAGTGGTTGAGTTTACCGTGCTGTCGCCCCTGCAGTTGTAATAATTTATTACAATAGTGGTTGAGTTTACCGTGCATTCGCGCCCGCTATTGTAATAACTTATTACAACAGTGGTTGAGTTTACTGTTCATTCGCGCCAGCTATTGTAATAATTTTTTCCATAGTGGTTGATTTTGCTGAATATTTCTGCCCGCCATTGTTATAATTTATTACAATAGAGCTAGAGCTTATCGTGCATTTGCGCCCGCTATTGTAATAACTTATTACAATAGTGACCATTATTATAATAGCGGTTGCAACACTGCTTGTGTGCTTAGGTTCTCTGGAGCTTGTTGAAGCCTGTCTCTGTGTGGCCTCCCAAGCCTTAAAAATATCTCCTACTGAGGAACTGAATCAGCATGGCCCAGAGGAGGGTGTTTACACTAATCTTGTTTATGTCAGTCCCCCTCCCTGCTACTGTCTTCCTTTTTATCTAAGTAGTGTGCTACTGTTTGTGATTTATATCTCATTCGCTATCTTAAGGGCACACTTCACTAGTTTTTATCCTTATCTCCATCTATCTCAGTTAGGAACTAAGTGTGAAAAATACTAGGCGTTTCTGATGTTTTTTTTTTTTTGTATTTTTCTGGAAGTCAGCTGCCAAACTGGTCTACTTCCCCCTCCAGTGTCGTCATTTGACACGCTTAGTGACATAGTTGGAGGTAAGGGAGAACTACGAGCTATTTCCGCTTGGATCTCTCATCTCCGCCTCTGGGTAACCAGAGTCCATGTTTGAGGTGCCACTCAGAAATTTCATTGCTGTCTTCCCCTTGCAAACTAGCTACGTTTACAATAGCAGAAATTGCTCCCCAAAATATGATTGCAGAGGATTTTATGGGCAAGGATAAATTTTACACAAAGCTAGCTAGATAACATGCCTTCTGTAATGTTACCTTTTGATTAGCTAGCAAAGGTTTTTGTTCACATGCGGTTGTAGTGGACTGATGCAAGCTTGCAATCAGAAAATTTTTCCATCAATTTTGGCATCAAAACCGTTCTGTTTTTGTATGCGTCAGCTTCATTTCTGTCAAGAAAAGTTAACGTTGGCTTTCAGTTGTGAGTAAGCTAGAGTTTGCTATCAAGAGGAAAATTTTGCCTGTCATGAAATTTTCACTGGATCATTGTGGTGACTGTTAGGTATTAGGCAGCTGCCTCTACTGGCCTTAGTTTGTCCCTGTTGGACCACCATCCTTGACACCCCATTGGGTGGCATTCTTTTTGACTCTTCCTCTTCGGAATGAACTTATCAGAGTAGCATACTCTGTTGTCCCGTCATTCATTCCAAATATTAAATTAGTCAGTATAAATAACAGTGATGCAAGGAAACTGAAAGGTACCTGGCTAGCTCACTCACCTGTGACTCTGAAGGTTGACCTCTCTTCTCCAGTGGGGGTTTCGAGGGCAAGAGTGAGTTTGATTGAGATTAATTGCTTGATTCACAAAATGGACGGGATGGCCGTGTTGTTCAGAAAACTTTGAGGACAACCTAGTAATTCCAATTGGAGATCTCTTGTAGTCCTCAAGAAGAAAATGCTTGTTAGAAACTCTTACATTTGTATAATTATTTGTGAGCATGTCTATATTATATCTTGTGTCTGCAATGGCTTGTTGCTTTTCTATCACCAGTACTGCATTTGTGGGAGAGGAGTGAAAATTTACCCCTCTAGCTTTAGCCTTTTTGTAGCCCATTCACCTTTGCAAATTACAATTCCAGCAATCACCAGTACAACAAAATAAAAAGAAAGCTGGAGGTGGCTTTTTGCCAAAATTTCTGATACTTCCAGGACTACCAGACTTCTGGTGCGCAGTTTAGTGACATGACAACAGCAATTTGGCTATACTTGAGAAACTGCAAATGATATAAATACTAAAATCAAGCCAAGAAAAAGTATGCATGAAGAATTCTACGCTCACTATCCTACGGCCAAGTATCCGTAACCATGCATGCTAATGCAACTTTTCCTCCACAGCTGCGCTCAACCGGAAGTGACTGGGCCACCAATTTATTCCAAAAGGCATCAGAATATGGGCCTTGCTTGCAATATCCTGGTAATTTTTTGTATTGGCGATCGCTCAAATTATTTGCATTATCATCATGATGAGCCCTCTTTGCAGTAAAATGAACAGTGCACCAATGCAGTGCTGTAAGTCACAGATTTGCATGTTGTTCAGGGCGTCTGTTGTAATGTGCGATGCATTGTGGTAGTAGTTATCTTCACAGCAAATGCATAGGGAAGCCATGGGACTGACATATATGCAAATCTCAAGCTGTTCTTGGAAAACCTGTGTAGATTATACTACTCATTTATACAATGCCTGTATTTTGAATCTATATATTGTTTCATTATCAGCAAATTGCCTCTTTAAGTGTCTGGCATACTCTTAGTTCCTTGTGAGCATTGTGAGTTGTGCACAGGCTTCTTGTGTAAGTTCTGTGATTTGAGGCATGTGTTAGCATGAATATTATGGAGTAATAATAATCTGTTATGTTGTTTTAGCATGGAGACATCATGCAATTTCATGATGGATATGTGGGAGTGTGTCGAACAGATTTGATATCAAACAAGCTGAAAACAAAACCTGCACTTTTTTCATATTTTATTTTCAATAAAGGGCTGTAATCAGGTGGGCCATCCTGACATGGCCAGGAAGCCATCACTTCTGACTAAATGGTTTCCACATCTGCTTTCCTCATCCAACTCCTATCGGTATGTGTGTCTCTACAGACTAAAAACACATTGTGTATTGCTTAGTACAGACCGGGTCATTGGAACATATACTGGCCTGTGTGTACTTTAAATGTGTGTGCGTGTGTGTGTGTGTGTGTGCGTGTGTGTGTGTGTACGCGTATCTGAGATCTGTCTGTGTGGGCCCTGCTCTATTTAGATTCATGAACAGAACATTTTTTTTTGGATGCTTTGTAATTGTACGAAATTTTGCATAAGATTAAATTTTTACCTAAATATTCATCGGGAACAAGTGTGTAAAACTGCATTACAAGAGCCATTTAGCTGATAGGCATTAGCAACCAAAGTTTCCTGGACCTCAGCAACTTAAACAATGACAGTGATCCTGAATTATCAGTACGCTGCAAAAACCTTTTTTAAAAAAAAAAAAAAAAAAAAAGCTAATCAACAGGTAATAAGGTCATTTATTTAGATTTGGAAACATTATTTCTCAAAATAAAGACAAAATATTTCCAATGAGGCGAGATATTTTGATTCATGAGGTGATACATCAATGGGATTTGGCTTGCCATGCTAGTAATGCTAATTAGTAAACAAGCAAGCGGTAAATTAAAAAAGGGAATACTTTCAACCTGATAAGAGAAGTAAGATTTAAGTCTTATTGTAAGACTAAAGTACTGGTTGAGGCACACAATTTTGCGGTGTGTTTTCTAAGCCTGGCAATAAGTCCTGATTAACCACGCCTTCGACCACAGTTAGGACAGTGGTCTATAACCCTGTTCCTGGAGAGCTACCATCCTGTAGGTTTTCACTCCAGCCCTAATTCAGCACACCTTATTCGAATAATTAGCAACTCATCAAGACCTCTAACTGAGAAATGAGATGTTCTTTGCTTAGGTTGGAATAAAAACCTCCAGGATGATAGCTCTCCTGGAACAGGGTGGGAGAGCCCTAAATTAGGTATTACCTTATTCAAAGAAAAAAAACAAAATCAGACTCTAGTGTTCACTGGAGTCATAACATCTGTGAATTAAGTACACATCTGGCTCTGTTATAATAATTAGGTGTGAGAAATAGTAGTTATTACAATTTTAACTTCGCGTATACAATATTAATTGCTAAACTCATTATTTGGCATAAAATTATAAATACATACATGTTATTAAATTACAAAATATATATTTTAATAATTGAGTTCTCTTTGCTGACATCAAATTTTGATGTGCAGTACATTTCAGCAGAGAAATTCTAAAATGGCGAAAAAGCTACAGCTTTATTCGTTTACAAATCCTCAGTAGCATATTTTCAAAGTCTCTGTCCTTCTTAAAAGATTGTAGTACGACCCCATTTCCAAAAAGTTGGGATGGTGTGTTAAATGTGAATTAAAACAGAATGCAATGATTTTCAAATAATTTGAACTTCCTACTATTTTCAAATTAATATAAAGACAATATATCAGATGTTGAAACTGATCGATTTTATTGTTTTTTGAAAAATACTGTATCTGCTCATTTTGAATTTGATGACAGCAACATGTTTTTAAAAAAAGTTGGGTTGGGAAAATAAAAGACTGGAAAAGCTGCATGATGCTAGAAAAAAAGACAACAACATCTCACTGCTAATTAGAATATTTAGCAACAGGTCAGTAAAATGATTGGGTAAAGAAGTCTTTCCTAAGTAAATATGGTGAGGGCTTAACCACTCTATGAAAGACTGCATGGGGAAATAGTTCAACAATTTAAGAATAACGTTTTCAACTTAAAATTGCAAAGTATTTGGAGATTTTATCCTCTATGGTACATAATGTAATTAAAAGATTCAGAGAATCCAGAAAAATCTCTGTATGCCTTGGACAAGGCAAAAATCCAATTCTGAATGGCTGTGATTTTCAGACCCTCTTGTGGCACTCCATTAAAAACAGACAGGATTCTGGAGTGGAAATCACTGCATGGACTCAGAAAACTTCTGTAAAGCAATGTCAGTACACGCAGTTTGTCACTGCATCCACAATCGCAAGTTAAAACTCTGCCATGTAGTAATTTAACCATATATAAACAAGCCTGCCATCTTCTCTGGGCCAGTAAAATGTACTGAGGTGAAGGGGAAAACTGTCCCGTGATTTGAACAATCAAAATGTGAAATTCTTTTTGGGAATCATGGATGCCACATCCTCTGGGCTAAAGAGGAGAGGGGCCATCCGGCTGTTTATCAGCAAACAATTCAAAAGCCAGCATCCATGATAGTATGGGGGTGTATTAGTACACATGGCATGGGTAACTTGCGCATCCACTAAGACATCATTGATGGTGAACAATATATACAGGTTTTTGTGCAAAATTTACTGCCATTCAGATGGGAAAGCCTTTTTAAGGGAAGGCCTTGCTCATTTTAGCAGCACCATGCCATACATTATACTCTGCACGTATTACAACCACATGGCTCTCTAGTCCCAAGAGTCCGGGTGCTAAACTGATACGCCTACAGTCCAGACCTGTCACCCACTGACAATATTTGCCGCATTATGAAACAAAAAATATGACAAAGGTGATTGCAAAGTATTGAGCAGCTGTAATAAATAATGGGAAAACATTTTGCATTCAAAACTACAGCAGTTGGTCTCCTTAGTTCCCAAATGCTTACCAAGTGTTGATTGATGAAGACATGATGCAACACAGTGGTAAACGTGCCCCTATGCTAACTTTTTTGAAATGTATTGATGGCATCAAATTCAAAATGAGCACATATTTTTCAAAAAAATAATAAAATATCTCAGTTTCAACATCTGATATATTATGTTTGTTCTATTTTCAAATAAATATAAAGTTCAAATGATTTGAAAATCATTGCATTTAGTTTTTATCTACATTTTGGAGTCCCTACTTTTTTGGAAATGGGGTTGTACGTGGAGTATAATAGCAGATGGACGCTGACAGACTGAGTGATCCAGCTCTCCTTGATGCTGTCAAGGGAGTCTGAGACTAAGACGATGTAAGGTTCACAAGCGAAGCGCTGAGATGTAGCTTGATTTCTGTGAGCAAATGTCTCTTCTGACATCCGGCCTCCAACGTTTGAGCCTGGTTTCCGCAGGCCTTCTATAAGCAGCATCAGTATAGGAAGGGAATGAGCACTATGCCTTAGACTGCTCTTATTCTGGCACTGTGAAGTCAGGAATAGATGCACAGTCCTAAAGGTCACCGCCATCTTCCCTTCGCTCACCTGCCGTGGGACACGTCAGTTATAACTGCTGCTCGCTCTGAGCATCGAGACCGGGGCTGACAGGCCAGAAATAACCCGGCGGGCTTTTTAAGACCCATGGCACACAGAGTTTCACCTGTCTTGGTGAAGCAGGAGGCACGCCCATGTGGAGATAGGGCCCTGTGAGTCATTGGCTACCCTGTCGTGAAAAAGTTCCCGCCACACACAGAGTCACAATAGGGGGTGAGGTCATTTAGCAATACTGAAACCCCCTATCCCCTTTGTAGAGCTGTCAGAGTGGGGTTTGGGGGGCTGTGTGGAGGTGGGGGTGAGGGGGAAAGGCCTCCTTGTGTCCACCATGGTGGGTCCATGATGGGGTACCTGGGTTGAAGGTCCAAGGGAGGTGTCTGGGGTAGGGAGACCACCACTGGGGGGCTGTGGGGTTCCTCCGGCCTGCAGTGGAGGATGTGTGGGGTGATGGGGTTGAGGTTTAGGGCTTCCAGTGTCCTTGGTGGGATGTGGGGGCCGGGGGTGTGCGTGAGCTGAGAGCCCTGTATCTGTGGGTGGCAGGCGGTTTGAGCGATGGGGCGGCGGGTTTGGGTGCTCGAGGTGCGGTGGGGTGTACTCCTTGTGAGGGGGCCGCCAGTGGTAGGGGGGGCGAGTCGAATTCCGCTGGACGGGGTCGCTGGGGGGGCACCGGCCCCTCCTGTCCTGGCCCCGGAACCCCCTCAGTTTGGGGTTCCAGTGCTCTCTCCAAGGCAGGGCCTGCGAGCCGCGATCTGCCACCAGCCGGCTGTCCTCCGGGCCCCAGCTCTGCCCGTCCTCCCCTCCGATCAGCAGGAAGGTGCGGCCCACCTGCAGAGCAGGGCAACCGCACCCCAGGTCCCGATCTGGCACCCACAGGGCCTGCTGCCCCCGCCGCACCCGGGACCCCCCCACACGGAACACAGTCTGGACCCACACAGAGAACTGCCACCAGGGGCCCGATCTCTCCATCGCCCTCACCTGCACCTTCAACACTGACGGAGCACAAGGCAGGACAGTGTTAGGGGCCTACAGGTTGTTCAATACTTTCACAAGGTTTAAAGGGCATCTAAAGTTGCCTCTCAGACGGGACGTTGAACGTCCAATGTTTACAAACAAATCACATGCTTTTGTTGACATCTTGCATTGTCTCATGACCAATTTAATTCATACAAACCAATGTTTTGTGTACATGCGCAGATAATCCTTCTATTTCGGTTCATTTGCGCAGGTGCGGCTCGCTGATTGGCCGATAAACAAAAAAAATGGGAATCGACTTTAGATGCCCTTTAACACAACCATTTAAGTCAACATCTGTGTGATGGTCTTCAACAGTACGTGGTCAATTGTCCAAGCCTTCAAGGTACTGTGTATATTAAATTACTGACATTTTGTTGACGCTTTTATACAAAATGACAAATTCAAAGTGACTTAACCACCTGACCACTGTCTATAATAATTTAATTAATAATTGAATTGAATTGCAATTCTGTAAATAATATGCACAGCATACACTGGACAGCCCCATTTCTAAAATAAATTCAGAATGGGAAAGGAAATGCAAGCCGCAAATAAAACAGTGATTTGTAAATTGATTTTGACATGTATTAATTTGAAAACTACTTGACTTTTCACAACATCAACTTAAAATTTTTGGAAATATAATCTCATTGTGAGTTTTATGTGAGCAGCAAGTTCCAAAACAGTTGGGACAGGGGCAATATATGACTCAAAGTTTGGGAATTCTAAAAAAAAAAAAAAAAAAAAAAAAAAAGACAGGTGTGCATGTACTGAACAGGTGACACTATCATGCTTTGATGTAAAAGGAGCATCCAGAGAAAGCCAGCTATTTAAGAGCAAGAGGAATTGTGCTGTTGTCGGACTAAGGTGATGTCTTTTCAAGGACGCAACAAAATGTTCTGCTTGTGTTACACCGGCTTGGCTGTCTACTTTGAGAGCGCAGCTGCTAAACTGGTCCACCTGCAGTCCTGACCCTTCTCCTGTTGATAATATATGCCAAGAAAGGCAAAATACAACACTGAGAAGGTCCTGGTGATCAAGGGAGAATGAGGGGGAAAAAAATCTTTCAACACTGGATAGCTCACTTGGAAAAGCATCGCGCTGCAAAGCAGAAGTGACTATCACGTCGCAGGTTCGAGCCCCACCTCGTACCAGCCGGCAGTGGTCCGCAGCTTTTTCAGAGTAGCGTACAATTGGCTATTGCGCCACAGGGTTGCAAATTGGGAAGGGACTGCCAGGTAGGGAAAATGATAGTTGCCTTGTTCGTTGCTCAAGCGCCTCCTGTTGGCCAGATGGGCGCTAATCAGGAAGATTCTAAGTCTGTTCATGTCCGCGTATCCTCCGGCCTCATTCTGAACTTGCGAAGATTCAACCAATGAGTGTATAAGAAGTGATGGATGACAGGCGCGTGCTTCAGAGGAGAACCGCAAACTGTCTACACTCTTCTGAGTTCGCAGCAAGGGGTCGCATACGAGCAGGCCTTGTACATAGTTCACCAATTGGGCATTCCAGATTCGGGTGGGATTGGAGATGCCAAATTTATTTAAAAAAAAAAAACTGGATCACTTGGTGTCCTTGGTTACCCAAATAATTTCTTGGGGACTGTAAAAAGGAAAGGTGATGTAACACAGTGGTAAACACAACCCTTTCCCCACTTCTGGCTGGAGTGTGTTGCAGGCATGAAATTTGAAACAAGTATATATTTTAAAAAAAAAGAAGAAAGACAGTGGAGATGAAAAAATGCATAATTATCTTCTCTTTGCACCGTTTCAAATGTAACACAAGCTTGTAATTCCCAAATCACCCAATCTGCATTTTCATATCATGCCAACTTCCTCAGAAATGGGGTTGAAATCTCTAACCAAGACATATAGTAGATAGAGGGTTGAAACAGGGCAAATGCAAATATTCCATACTTTGTGCATCATGTCAAAATTAGATGGACCTGTTCTGATTGGCTGTGTCCAAAAACACAATTGTTGTTCGGAGAGTCGCTCACCATAGTCCTTCAAACAGTATGTATCCAGATTCATTTTCACTTTGACCTGAGAGGGCTGGCAGTAGGAGCTGCACTCTTCAGCTAGAGAAAGAGAGAGACAGAGATGAAAGGATAGAGTAGTATAATAAGATTAAAACGGACAGCTGCACATGCCAGACACTCTAATTACAATGTGGTCTGTCACTGTGGTCGCAGTATCTAACGGCTGCCCTCTGGCAGAGAGCTCCCACAAGGGGGCGACAAATTCAAGTCAGAGCAGGGAAGACGTCATCAATTAGAAAGCTGACAGTTTTCTTGAAGTATTGGCTAGTATTGGATACAATGCAGTAGTAAATCAGTTCTCGCCTAAATTTCCTAAACACTAAATTACTTTCAACTGATGTGGGTGCGGGTGAAGTGAACTAAAGTCTGAATCAGAGACAGCTGCTCACCAAAGCTGTACTGGGGCTGGTAAACTGGAGTCGTTGGGGCCATCTCCTGGATTCCTGTGGGGAACATAAACATACAAACATGGGTGCGTAAGCATACATGCGCACATACAGAAAAAAAGACTGGGGAAAAATAAAATACTAAACCAGAGACCACATCGGACCGTGCCAATAACCACCAACAGCAGAATCGCGTTAGAAGTATAACGGGTGATTTTATTCACAGATCTCGTCCTGTTCACAGCATGGATGAACCTTTGACCCCGGGCTCTGGGGTATGCATGCGTCGGGCGAGAGAGAGAATGTGAGTATGTGCGCTATGTGTGCAGGAGGCATGCCTGTGTACAAATCGAGTGTGGCCGTCAGAGGCCCCCATTTGTGAATGTGTGTGGTCCTATGGGACAGGTCACCCACCCCGACGGACGGTACACTGGCCGGCGCAAACGTAGCGGGAACGTCCGTGTAATGTTCCCTTCGGCAGGTCTCCCGGGGAGGGCAGGGATGCCGGGACGTCTGTCTAACATTACCTTGAGCCTCTGAGGGCCACCGCCATCACAAAAACTCTGACCATGAAAGGCCTGCAGCCTTAGGCCACCCATATATTACCCAGGCATTTCCCGGGCCCCGGGCCCCTGCGCTAACACTTACACAACTGGGACAGTGACACCCAATCCACCCTCACAGCTGACAGTGAAAGAGTGCAGCTCGAATGGAGGGAGCATATGGAGCCAGAATGGCCTGAGTACACCACTGTACTGCACTGTATGCGCACTGGAGCCATGTCCCCAAGTCCTAAAGCAGTGAAAAAAAAATCACAGAAAAATAAAAATAAGGCCATTTAAAATAATAATAATAAATGAGTTGGTAAACATCCCTGCTCGCCCCAGAAAAACCATCAACTCTCCAATTTTTCCTTCATTTTGTGTTCTGAAAAAATTCCTTAAATTTGCACCAAAAAGAAATGGCAAAAAATGTCAATGGAGCAGATGATCTGTTCAGCTTTCAACCTCTGTGTCATCTGTGGGTTTGGTGAATTTGATTCTTTATGTTAATACACGTACTGGTTTGGATTAGTTGTGCTATTTGGATCTCAAACTCTTATTTCAATAAAATAAAAATAAAAAACCTCCCGCCCACTCCAGAAAATTTAAATGTGAAGGATGCGAATCAACTAATTTTTTAAAAATTTTTTATGTGGCATCATTAGTAAATAACTTAAAATAGGGAATTAATTACCCAAATGAGCTAATGTTGGAAAAAAAGCACAACCATTTAAATATAAAAAAAGATATTTAATATTGGTGAGCAGGATGGGGTTTAAAGGATTCTGATACTGTATTGCTTCAAAGATCTTGCCCGCATTTTGCTAAGTCTAATGATAGGCGGGGAGATGCGTGTAAAAACAAACAAGACCGTCTTTCAGTGAGCCTTTTGGCTGGAAGAATTATGTGTCTGCAGTACTGACGGATGGGTTGATTACACCAACAGGTGTGCGGTCGTGTTATGTCACCTGATTGGAGCGTAAAGAGCGCTGCCGCCCGCTGCGGACACGACTCTCTGGGATTGGAGCGGTGGAACACTGATGGATTAGCACTTACGGGTGGGGAGGCAGGTCGGGACAGCAAGAATATACACGCCGGAGCTTTCCAGAGCTGCTTATAGATGTGTGACGCCCACAGCTGGTGCTGTGGGCCCCGTTGTAGTGCACCAGCTCTACCACTGTGACTCAACACTGTTACAGGTGACCGAGTCTCTGGACGGATTAAAGCGACACCACAAGCCCTCTTGGTTATATACACACTGACTACTTTATTAGGTACACTTGCAAGTCAATGTAAAGACTTTAGTCTCCCGAGAGTGGGTTACGAAGCTAGTTATGAACTATGGAGACGTGGTGGAGGGGTGTCATTTTGTCCAGAAAATTTAAAAAAATTTGTCCAGGGCAAGCTGAGTGATCCAAGTAACTTGGACCATAACATGATTTTTTTTTGTACTAGAGATTGTTGCTCTGTCATCTGAGAAACTGATTTTGGTGCATGATGGTCCCTCAGTTTGAGGCACTGTGCACATAGAGAATGTCTTAATGAAAAAAACAAAAACAGAAATGCCTTCAAAATGGGAAATGAGATGATGATGGGCAGACTGCCGAACCCAAAAAGCTTCTGGGCGTTTTTGGCTCCTGCCATATTTTTACTGAATATTTCTCACGTGACTGATCGTGAATACGCTGAGAAGTGCCGAAATTTGTGTCATTTACAGAATCTGATCAGCGCAAACATGTTCATGTTGGACAGAATTTTAAATGAGACATGGAAATGAAAGTGATTTATGCATTATTTTGTAGTTAGATTTGGTCATTTTTTCCTGACGGAAACCTACGTCACACATGATTTGTTCAAGGACCATAAAAAAGTTGAATATCTAGCAATACTCTCTGTTCCTTTATTTTCCAGCTATGATAAATGGTGTATTTTTAACAATTAAAAAAAAATATGCCTTTCAAACCCGCTGGCGGATTTTGCGAGTCAAAAGCCACTAGGGTTAAGCCACTAAAAGGGTCATCAACATGCACATTTAAACTGTCCACAAACAGCTTCCTCTCCTGTCACTGAACAATAGGGTGATGTGGCCACAGCTGGTTTGTGATCATCAAAACTGAAAGAGTACGGATAAAAACTAGAGGGCACTCGAAGTGCACACAACCTCCGTCGTCGCATTATCATTGAACTTGAGGGCTAAACAACTGTGGATGGTGCCGTTTTCACATGCATAGAAATTGTTTTGAACCCTCAATAGGCGCATTGAGTCGAATCTTCACCAAACTGTAATTGTGTCATCCTTGGTACAGAATCTATCTACAGATTTTGAGATATCCTGATAACTGACAAACAAACAAACCAACAAACAAACAAATAAATGCTTGTGAAAACATATCATCTCGTGGCAGAGGTAAAAAAAATGTGGCCTGGGCAGACAGGCCAATTTCTACGGTGCAGAAGCTAGATTCAGAATTTGGTGAAAACGAGCTGCCGAAGCAGAAGTGACTATTGCGTTGCGGGTTCGATCCCCGCCTCCTATCACCGTACCGTCGGCAGCTTTTTCAGAGTAGCGCACAGTTGGCTATTGCGCAACAGGGTTGCTACTGCCAGGAAGGGGAAATAATAGTTGCCTGGTTCTTTGCTCAAGACGGTCGCTCGTCAGGAAGATTCTAAGCTTGTTCATGTCCGGGTATCCTCCGCCCTCGTTCTGAACTTGCGAAGATTCAACCAATGAGTGTATAAGAAATGGTGGCTGACAGGCGCGTGCTTCGGAGGAGAGCCGTGAACTGTCCACACTCTCCTGAGTTGGCAGCTAGGGGGTCGCATATGAACTTGCTTTGTACATAGTTCACCAATTGGGCATTCCAGACTCGGATCGGGTGGGATTGGAGATGCGAAATTAAAAAAAAAAGTTTGGTGAAAACGGCATGAATTCATGGATCTATACTGCCTAAACCCAATGCAGGTGGGTTTAGTGATGTAATGATGCAAGGCACATGTTCAGGCACACAATAGGCACTTCAATAACAACTGAACATCACTCGAATGTGACAGCATACCTCCGAAGCATTGCTGTAGACTCTGTGCAATCCCTTCATGAGCACAGTCTTAGCTTTATTAAATGGATGCCAACAGGATACGTCATCTCTACCAAGCTCAGTAAGGAAGATACAGGCTTCACTTTATTCAAATGGCCCTGCACAGACCCAGATCTCAACCCAAAAGGGCAATCTTTAGATATTATAGAATGGGAGAGGCTTGCAGCCAGAATCTATAACTAACAAATACATTAAATCTAATATGATATTTAGCCGGCACAGACTAAATTTGTTCAGAAATGCCTCAAGCAGGTGTGTGTGTGTGTTGGTGTGTGAGTGTGTATTGCTCATAGAACTGAGCACTGTACTTCAATGCACAAAAATAATATTTATTATGTTGCTAACAGGCGAGTTGTTTGTTTTGTTATTGCTATAAATGCACCTTGTGAGCTGCAACATCCCTACGATGTATTTAAATAACATAAAGTTCTATCAAGGGAGTGAGTGATTAGCTGAGCTCTGGTACACGCAAAAAACATTAAATGATGACCAAACATCTAAAATCTAATTATGTTTCTCCATATTATTTTGTCTGATGATAGAGATACAGTAGATGTCTTCATGCAGTTTTTTCTTCCTGAAAATACACCACATTTTGAACAAAATCCTGGAGTTTGGAGTCTAAAATGGCCTTTCTTGACAACCAGTGAACGCAGAATGGGGGTAAATCCCCCAAACTGTGAAAAAAAACCCACATAAAGACACTCACAATGCTCTATAAAAATCTGGAGGGTTCTGACTGGTTCACAAAGGGTTAAACGGCACAGAGCTTCACCCGCAGACTTACGGAGACAGGGCCGGATTGGAGAGCGCCCCTGCTGGTAACCGGGGGCACAGCGGTTACACCTCACCCCTGTCACCCCGTCCCGACACAGACACTGTCCCGACGTCTGATTGCACCACCGCCCGACAGCTCCCATTGGGTGACACTGGCAGGCTGAGGGACGGATACGGGGGGAGGAGGGGTCAATAAAGAAGACAGAGGAAGGGAGCAGTGGGACAGGGAGGGATAGACAGAGAGACAGCAGTAAGTGCTTCCGTTTATACCTCAGACAGTTGCTTAATAAAGCTCTGGCTCTCCCACACTAACCTCAGTGAAATCAGTACAAATGTTTACCACCCCAGGTCACAACAGTGCTATCCACAGGGAAGACACAAGCCAAAAATAAACACTGCTCAATACCTTGGAATACAGATACCCCAACAAGCCTGGGAGAGAGCTATTTTTCTTTCATTTTTGTGCCAGTACATCTTCAATTCCACCTGCAGCAGTAATGTCAAATCTACAAATAATGTGCAAACATGGTTGTACGCAGCTCATGCCGCCACATTAGGGGAAAGGGTGTAGCTTGAGGTTTCCCGCTGATATGCTCACCTGTCGGCCATCGCTTCCTCACACATCGAGGTCACAGTTCTAGCATGTACACAATGAGGGTGGAGGAAATCTAAAGACATACTTGTGCAAGGAGTAACCTCCAATTGCCTGGATGACCAGTAGGAGGTGCTGGTCCAGAGTTGAAAGAAGTTTAAATCAGAGAAAGTGCTCATTATTCTTGCTCCGCCAGAGGCTACTTTGCCATATTATTTACGTCCTGATCATTCTTTCTGCCAACCGCAAAACTGCGCATGTACAACTCTGAGGTCATTGTTTGTAGACTGAGAATTGCTATAGTCATTTTTGGAACCCAGGGGTTCAGTAGTGGGCGGAATAGTACAACCGTGAACCCAGGTTCACAAGGTGTGTGTGTTTGTGTGTGTGTGTGTGTGGGGGGGGGAGCTTCAATGGCCCTGACAAAAAAGCTTGTTTTGGTCTGCCATTTCAAGATTGCCCCTCAGAACCGATTGGCTGAGCCGCGTTCCATGCCGGTATAAAATCACTGTGACCCACGGAATTCTGAGGTAGACCGTAGCACAAAATATCCCTGCGCGCGGCCAACTACTCGGGGCTGAAATGACTCGTTAGGTTACGTTTGTTTCGAGACTTCTATCTCGGTATTTCAGTGTTAGCGAAGTTTAGCCTTTTAACCCCTTTCCGCAGAAGCCAAATTTGGCTATTTATGGGTTACCCAATTTAATGCTATATAATTTAAGATTTAAGCTTTATAAAGAGGAAAAATGTGGCTCAAATTTTGGTAGAGAAAATGGGCTACAAACATAAAAAATCTTCATGAGAATTCACCATTGAAATTGCAAAAATAAATAAAAAATTCTAAGAATTGAAAAACTGCTGGGGCTTAAATCTATACATTTCTGGGATCATAAACTCCTTGACCTCAAGTAGAACTCATCTTAAACATTACATTCTAGATTACCAACATGCTATGAGCCAAATTATACAGCTATCCAAGTGGCTTCCCAAAGTCTGAGATCCCACAAAATGTTGCACTGTCAAATCATAAAATAATCATGTATTTAACACAAATGAAATTATGAGGCATGAAATTTAATATTTAATATGACTAATGATCTTCTTGTTGAGTTTAGCATGAATTTATCAATATCAGAGCAGTTGAACATCAATGGTCACCAGTAACCTCTCCAAACACAAAACATGCCTTTTCTCCATAATAAGGTTTAGAGTTTTGTCCATTTTTCTTCTAAGTCCCCCAAGCCAGCACAAACACTCATTAAATACACTGCTGATTAAACGGTCAGAACATTCACCCTGTAATGGAAGCGACCAGTTCCCTCTTCTGAAATCACGACCTCATGTCAACCCTTGGAACAAGTACAACTCACTAACTCAGTAATATCTGAATTCTGAAATATACCTTATTTTAACAGAACAGACATTCCACTTTCAGGAAAGGTCACACAATATATATACCTCCCTAGATTTAACTGAACGGTGCAATGAAAGTACCAGAAGGTCCACCCAAATGCTTGGGCAGTTCACGTTTTAAACAGGAAAAAAACATCGGCATTCGACTTTATTGAGTACGATATGCATTGCAGCCTAACCTTTTTCATGACTCCCTCCTCCAGAGACCGATGTATCCAGTAGAAGGAACCCTCCGGTCCTGTTTCATTCGACATAATTCCCATTGACCATCTCCTTATCTCCTCTAAATCCTAAAAATATAACTGAGCACTTCAAGGCCAGTTTTGCGAGTCTTTTTTATTATAAATCGCGTCTATTTCAGCCGCGCAATGTGTGCAACGTAGACAGAAACAACCGAGCCTGCTGATACGCATAGGCTTGTATGCTCTGTGTTTGTCCAAACAATACGTTTCACTTACTGTAGAACGTTTAAACACTCGGGAATCGGATAAAAAATGAGCCAATCAATACATTGTTACTGGGGAAGTTTCATGAACTATAACTATAACTATAACTATGGCATGAACTATAACTGTACAGTTACGCAGAAGAGCCTGAGTGAATGATTGAGTGATTGGCTGTCAACACCAGAACTTGGGTGGATAAACAAGCGCTGAATTTGTCGATGAAGGAATCTACACGTAAATCCATGGTAGGGATCTACGCATTTTTTGCATGTGATGACTGTAATTGACAGTTGAATGTGAGAGAATCAACACCATGTCGAATTTTTTGCTTCAGAAAACAGATTTTTCTGAACTACTAATTGGAATACTGTTGGCTCAATGTAGCTAAAGTGGTTGCTACATAGGACAGCGATTTTTTCTGTAGCAAGAGATCATTTTTTTAAACTGCTGGATCGATACTATAGGCAAGGATATTGACCAGTTTGCACATCAGGCTTAGCTGAGGAGTTTAATTCATGCCACTCTTGAAGAACAGAGAGTGGAGTGAACTTTCCCATTTTCAAAACTGCGTTCGAGGTCTGCTTGCTTGTGAATATTCAATAACTGATCCGGGGGTGCCATCTAGTGATCGAGTACAATAACAGCATGCTTAAATTTGCAGTTCCATAGACGCAAGCGTCTACATCTGCAGAAAGGGTTTAACTTTTTAACCAGCTGGCTATCTACCTAGCCAGCAATTTCATTACAGAGTTCGATATCATTTTAGCTTGCTAGCTAAGTTGCTGACTAGCTCGCTATTCAGTATTAGTGATAAATTGTTGATTTTTTTTTGTTGTGTGTTTATTTTATGGGCTATGTGTAGGATAACCACATCCATTGTTGGGAACACTAGCTAGTTGAGAAGATAGCAAACTAATTCACAATTCAACATATTTTCCTGGACACCTGCAAGTGTGGAGAATAAAAGTCAATCTTGTTCCCTACTCTCGCTGCTGGTTGTAATGATGGCCGATCGGCACGAGTTGAGAACAAAGGAAACTCGAAAACCGAAACAAATGTAAAATTATTTAATGGGGCCTTCTGGGACCGAAGGAGACATCCCAAATAGCCTGCTTTTATAGTATATCTACATTAACAAACCCAAATAGCCTGATGTGACATAATGGCGCTAGATGAAAAAACAATCTTAGCGTCTGTGTTGCTTGCCAACCATTCTGTCCACTCTATCTTGCATGGTGGAAGAACGAATAGTTCTCAATTTTATTGTTGCATTATTACCAATAAATTGTTGGTTATTTTTCTTGGGTGTTTATTTAATGGGCTATATGTAGGGTAACTGTTTTATAAAAGCACTAAGCCCCTTGAAGCAGTGGGTTACAGTGATTTTATAACGGCTGCGCGTCGTGCCTTAGAACGCCCCTCCGCCATTATAAAATCACTGTAACCCACTGCTTCAAGGGGATCATTCCTTTAGTATGCTCTTACTGCATGTGTGACACATTTTTTACAAATATGAATAACAACATGAGGATATCAAATGAGCAAATATCAGAGGTGGACCATCCAAGCTCAGCAAGTAAAAGTCTTTGCCAGCGTTTTGTTCCATCCCACCTGGATTAAATCATTAGGCCAACCCTTCAGTCAGGATGAACAAATTAGTGCAGTTGGCAGGCTGAGATCATAGTTGAAGGTAAAACATGGCAGGATTCTTAAGCCAAACTCAAGCAGAGTAGGACATATCCTGGGGTAAGAGATTGCAAGTCGGAGAGCACTAACACAAATTCAGTAAATGAAAGTCCTCCCCAATGCTTTGTTTCAACTCTTTTAGTCTTCCGAATTAGAACCGCCCCTTAGCCAGTGAAATCAGCTCTCTGAGCTCTTGTGTGGAAGAGAAATATATATAGCAGGACCTTTACTTTCTGATCCCCAGAATGCCCACCTCCATACACACCCACATACATGCACAGACAAGCACAGATGAACACACACTGACGTCGGCAGGCCTTGCGATGGGACAGGGGCTTGCCGTGATCCCGAGTGTATCCGTTCTGGCAGTACTGGCAGTGGCGCCCAGCTGTGTGGTGTTTGCACTTCAGACACACACCGCCACTGCGCCGGCCCGACTGCTGAAACACCTCCATACTGAACCTGCACTTCGAGGAGTGTCCGTTACACTTGCACGCTACAAGGAGGGAGAGAAAGAGTGAAGGAGAGATATCAAAAAAAGCATAAAAAAGGTTCATTTTTTAAAATAAATTCGGCATCGCCAATCCCACCAAAGTCTAGAATGTCCCATCAGCAAACTATGTACAGTGCCGTGAAAAAGTATTTGCCCCCTTCCTGATTTCTTATCTTTTTGCATAGGTAGGTTTGGATTGCTTTTTCCCTCAATAAATGAAATCATCATTTAAAAACTTCATTTTGTATTTACTCAGGGTATCTTTGTCGAATATTAAAATTTGTTTGACGATCTGAAACATTTAAGTGTGACAAATTCATTCATTCATTTCCTATACCTGCTTATTCCTCACTTGGAGTGTGACAAATATGCAAAAAAAAAAAAAAAAGAAATCAGGAAGGGGGCAAATACTTTCTCACAGCACTGTATGTACAAACATGTTCATAACCAACTCATACTGCCATCTGAAGAGAGCTCAGACAATTAGTGGTTCTCTTCCAAAAAATGTGACCGTCAGCCGCCACATAGCCAGAAGAAGGCACTTGAGCAATGAACAATGCTAACCTAAACCGACTGTATTCCTTCCATATCCCTGAGCAGCATGAAGCCAAAAATTCTCTGCTCTCAAAAGGCTGCTAAGCACAGTCGGCACTGTAACAGCTGGATTTGATCCGATGGCATAGTGGTCACTTTTGCACCGCTTGTGGCATCTTTATCAAGTGAGCCAACCCAGC
Organism: Gymnothorax reevesii; assembly: GCA_029721435.1. Classification (NCBI taxonomy): domain Eukaryota; kingdom Metazoa; phylum Chordata; class Actinopteri; order Anguilliformes; family Muraenidae; genus Gymnothorax; species Gymnothorax reevesii. The sequence goes on along the minus strand of CM056586.1, from coordinate 35,658,009 downwards.
AGCCCAAAGTTGATTCATCCATTATCTAAATCCAAATGTCAGGGTCTTGCGGAGCCTGAGACCACCCCAGCATACAACTGACAACAGGCAGGAACAATCCATTAAAGGAACCACACACTGCTCATAGCCCTATAGGCAATTTTGAGCACCCAATTCAAGGGATTACAATTATATTTCCGAACTTTGCTGCCTGAAGCGTTACTGCTATCCTCTCATGTGATTGGCTGATGTGCTGGAGGTTAAAGGAGGTCCGTGTTGGAATGTGCATTTCCGCACAGCAACCAATACTCTTCAATAGCAACGTAACACCAGGCCAGTGTATGATATACAGCTTTGCATGAACATACACAATTATGTCTTCAGAAAAAAAAAATTATAAACAGTTCCAAAACAGTAACTTGCTTGCGTTGCCTGTTGCATGAGCGTGCAAAGGGAAAACCAGTTTCACGCTGAAACCACAGACTGTACACGAACTATGGCTGGAACCAGAAGTGTGTATCACGATGCAAATATTCAAGCGCAACCCTCAGCAAAGTTTGGACATTTAATTGCGATCCTTTGAATTATCCCTCAACTTAGCCCGACAGGCATGTCTTCACACTTTGAGAGGAAACCAGAGCATACGGAGAAAAACCAGACAAATAACGCATGAAGCCATGTGTGAAACAAATTGTTACTTTGAATGGTGAAACTCTCCTGCCATCCAATTTTGGTCCAAAACTAAGTTTAATGCGGGGTCGTGAGGTCAGCCCAAAACCCAGCCCCAGGATCAGCCAGGATCAAGGTGCAACACTTAGGTGCAATATGATGAATGTAAATACCAGGGTTGGGTTCAATTACTTTTTTCAATTACAATTACAGTCATTGTAATCAATTACTTTTGGAATTGTACTTTAATTTTAATTAATTTTTTTTTTTTAAGTAAGTGTAACTGTAATTGAACATTCTGTCCAAAAAGTAATTGTTATTGTAATTACCATTACAATCAAATGTAACTGAAAAAAGTAATTGAACCCAACCCTGGGAAATACCATCAAAGTAACAATGATTGCATAACATTTTACTTGAGGGCATTAACATGCATATAGTGAACTGCTGTAAATTCCAGCTTTGTGAAACTCAAAAAAAAGAAACTTTTGATGAGGTAAAGGTCATTTACATTACTGCACACATCAAATTGTGATGAAAATAATCTTTCTAAATGGCAGTTGAATGCCCATATACATGTCATAACCATGTTGTTTATCACTGCCGTTTCTATAATGAACACATATGGGGGGAAACATTGCCATTAGTACTTGCTTTACGAAGAACAACATAGTGTTTTTGTTGATGCCGGTTCAAATATAATTAGATTGAATTCTGCGATGAAATACAGAACTTTTCGGTGGTAACTAATTACCAACCAACCAAGAGTCTGCCCGTCCCTGTTGGAGAGCTTTTACTTGCAGCTACGGTTATTATCTGTTTTTCGGTGTTGTTCGGTACACATGAGTGTATAATTTCTGATTTTTTCCGCTTGTCACCTTCAAAAATTTTCCTGTTTTTGTGATCATTTTTTATTTTTATTTTATCCTTAGACCTCCCTAACCCATGAACTGTATGTATTTTTTTATTTCATGATGATTAAGGTAAATTCAAAGTTGCATGTTTGCCCAAAGCCTACAACAATACTTCAAAAGCTTCTAAAGTAAGAAAAAATAAATAAAAAATCGGTCACAAATGTGACTAGTGGGATTAACCCTTGTGTGATGTTAGGGTCTTTTGGACCCATTTTCAATCTTTACTAAAATAAAAATCATACAAGTACAACTTTTTCAACCTGAAACTCTGTGTAATTGGCTAATTTTATGTGTAGAACATGGAGGATAACTTTTTTGGGGGAAGTCCCCACTCTACACCCCCTCTCCACATTTACATCACACAGAGGGTATTTGGGTCCAAAGGACCCCAATGTAAAACAATAGGGCAGTATTCACTCTACAGCTTAATTGTGAACATTGGAATAGGACCAAAAACATTGCTGCATGCCTTTACCTGCCTTCCTTCTACCAGAGATTAGAATACCTGAACAGGGGGTGGAGCGGGGGATATATTGTCCCCAACCAAACTTGACCCAAGGGGGCGGGGCTTCGCTACCACGCCATTATGCAACAGGAATCCTACAATCAAGCCATCATGTGTGCCAGAGACATGATGTGTGGATTAGGGGGTTCACAGGGACAGCCCTGAGCGCACCTTACTGTCCACAATCACCCTTAACCCAAGGGGGCAGGGCTTCGCTACCACGCCACTCGCAACACAAATCCCACAATCAAGCCCCTGGGTGTGCCAGAGACATGATCCACGCAGCACTGTCCCCCCACAGGGATCACCCCCTTGAACCAATGCAGATTGTGGACTGGTCAGAAACCATCCACAAGCAACACCCTGGTGAAGACAGTGTGTCTCTAGCCCTAACAAGGGCTAAGTTGTGGGATTCGTGGCCTGCATGATGGCAAAACCTCGTCCCCTAAGGTCACAGTCAGTGCAGGGAAGGTCAGTAACGTCACAGCCACGCACCAGTAACCGTCCAGTGAAGACAGTGTGTCTCTAGCCCACACAGAGGCTGAGAAGTGGGATTTGTGGTGTGGATGATGGTGAAACCCCGCCCCCAAAGGTCAGAGTCCTTATAGGAAAGGTCATTGACATCACAGCCTTCCACCAGTAACCCTCCAGTGAAGACAGTGTGTCTCTAGCCCACACAGAGGCTGAGAAGTGGGGCTGGTTGCGTGGATAAAAGTGTTTTGAATAGGCTCCGCCCCCTCAGGTTCAAGCAAGCTAGTGGTAAGCCAGTGACCTACAGGACATCCTCAAGTTCCCCCTGGTGAAAACGGAATGTCTCTAGCTGGCACAGGGGCTGAGTTACGGGCTGAAACCCCAAGGGAACACCCCGAGGATGCAGAAAATCCTAACACCACACAAGGGTTAAACGTGTTAATCACAATAACATGCTTATTTTGCTCAGTCTCTGGGCGTGGCATATGTAGCATAACCAGATTGGGTTTTACATATTTACATTTGAAAGATTGACTAAAAAAAAGATGATTTTATTTACAGCAATTGATATACTGTAAGAGAATCTCTCTTGTGTCTTTATCAGGGGAATAAGGTGCGTGTGAGTTGGGCCGGGGTGAGGTGTGGTGAAGAAGGGGCCTCCGGAGTCTCCTTGTCCCGGAACGGGCAGACCTGCCAGCTAGCCTGCCAGTGACCCGCAATTTTGCGATTTGGGCACCAACTACTCAGCAAAAACTATTCAAGAACTGTGTTAGTATTGTTTATCTGTTTTGGAATCTTTCCAAAAAATACAAAGTGCCGCCTGCTTCTAAATTCGAATTCAATCAATTGGCAGTGGCGGAAAAAGGAGGGTATGAAATCTGTGCAGTGCATAGGGGCGCAACCGAAGGGTTGCCAAAAGAGTAGGCCGGAAGCAGATGAAGATACAAGATTATGATATCTACAAGATTATAGAATTGAAAGAGTACTGAAAGATGCGCGATTGAGTACGCAATATTAACAAAATAAAATGCATCTCTCTCCCCCCCTCAACAAAATAAAGCATGTTTACACAAGAAATTGCAACCCCAATTCCAAAATAGTTGGGACAAAGAGTAAATTGAATAAAATCAAAACGCAATGACTTTCAAATCACACCAGCCAGTATTTTATTCACAGTAGAACAGAGATAACATAGCAAATGCTGAAACTGAGAAATTTTACAGTTTTATCCTCAAAATTAGCTCATTTCAAATTTGATGGCTGCTACATGTCTCAAAAAAGTTGGGACAGGGGCCTGTTTACCATGGTGTAGCATCCACTACTTTTTAAGACAGCATGGAGGCATCTGGGCAATTAGTAGACAAGTTTCTTGAGTTTAGCCATTGGAATTTGATCCCACTCTTGTTTAATACAGGCTTCCAGCTGCTAGAGAATTTTGGGTCTCCTTTGTCGGACTTTTTGTTTAATTATGCACCAATTTTCTCAATTGTTGAAAGATCAGGACTGCAGGCAGACCAGTTCAGCACAGACTCTTCTACTATGAAGCCATGCTGTTGTAATAGCTGCAGTATATGGTTTGGCATTGTCCTGCTGAAATACATAAGGCCTTCTCTGGAATAGATGTCATCTGGAGGGGAGCATATGTTGCTCTAAAACCTTTATATACCTCTCAGCATTCATGGTGGTTTTTAAAACACACCATATGTACTAATGCATCCCCATACCATCAGAGATGCTGGCTTTTGAACTGAATACTGATAACAGGAGGGGTGGTCTTTCTCCTCTTTAGCCCGGAGGACACGATGCCCATGATTTCCAACAAGAATGCAGTGGCGTTTGAGGGCCCGAAGATCACGAGCATCCAGTAAAGGTCTTCGGCCTCGTCACTTACGCACAGAGATTTTTCCGTTTCTCTGAATATTTTAATGATGCTATGCACTGTCGATGATGAGACCTTCAAAGCCTTTGCAATTTGACATTGAGGAACAATGTTTTTAAAGTATTCCACAATTTTTTTACGCAAGCCTTCACAGGTTGGAGAGCCTCTGGCCATCTTTACTTCTGAGAGACTCAGCCTCTCTAAGACATCCCTTTTATAGCCAATCGTGTTACACACCTGATGCCTGTTCACTTAATTACTTGTTAAATGTTCTTTCAGCTGATTCTTTTATATATATATATGTATGTGTTTCAGCAATTGAAATGTTATCTATGTTCTATTGTAAATAACATATTGGCTTTTGATCTGAAAGTCATTGTATTTTGATTTTATTCACAATTTACACTTCATCCCAACTATTTCGGAATTGGGGTTGTATATCAGTCACTTGAATATCGCTATGGAAGGTTCTTCTGGAAACTTCAAGAAAATGACTGTTCCCCAGCTCAAAGCTTCTTAATGCGGCTTCTTCTCTCGGTATCAAATGGCCAAGTATTTGTAACCACACAAGCTGAAATAACTCTCCGCTGCTCCTTGAGACCGGAGGCGAAGCGGCCACCTTCCTATGCCATAAAGCATTGGAAATTGGGTGTGACTGCAACATCAGGGTGTTTTTTCTTTTTTTTTTGTGTTGATGATTGCTTGAATGGATGCTTGCATGGTACAGGGCAGTGCTCGTTCAACTGCTGCTTGAGCAGTATTGGAGTTGCAGCTTTCTTGATATCTCAAAAACCACACAGCCAAAACACGTCAAACATCACAAAGCACTTCCATGGGCCCTCAGCAATTCACTCACCAAGTTTGAAATGAATGTGAGGAACGGCTGTCGAGATATGCTAAGGACACACCTACACATGCACACACATGATGACCGGAGTTTTTGTAATTGCGGTTTAGAGACTTCAAAGTTAAAGCCATTTTCTCAGGATGGCTTTCAGTATTTTGCCCAAAGCTGCCCAAGTATTCATTTACCTCTTAGTATGTGGGTGTACAATAGACAAAAAGACCAAGTGCAATAAGCAGGGACTCACGGACGCAGGGGTGTGGCTGGGTGGGCGTGGCGCGCTGCCAGGGACGATCGTAATAGAAGGGCTGGCAAGTGTCACAGTCGGGACCAGTCGTGTGATGCTCGCACTGGCACACGGCCCGCCCCTGGGAATCACGTCGACACTGGGAGGCGTGCCCGTTACACTTACAGCGCCCGCCCACCTGCAGGTCCGAGAGCGAGAGGGGCGAACCGAGGAAGGGGTCAGAGAGAGAGGAGGAGAAGTAAAACTGTTTTTGGGGCCGCTGGAGGCCTCTGCTCCTTGGCTGTGATTGGCTCGTAAGCCTTAATCCGTTGTTGTTCCTTTTTCTCAGTTCTCGAGCCCTGGAGCTCCGCCCTCCTCCCTCAATGGTCCAATCACAGACTCCACCCACACAAGTCCTCCCCTGGTGTCTTCTCCTCCAGCCACGTTGCTTGTCTTGACCCCTCCCCTTTCTAGACGAGGCCCTGACCCTCTCCTGTGGCCCCGCCTCCTTCCCTGTGACATTGTGCCCATCTTCCACTTGCCCTGCCTTTTGCTTGTTATTCCTCTTCCAGGACCTATGCATCCCTTCTCCTCTCCTTTTCCCGCCAGTTCTCACCTTTATTACTTGACCATCTTTTTCTCGAAAGGATTGCGCTATTGTTTTTACATCCCCCTCTTTTCTTCCATAGCCTGGTTCCGCAGAGCCTGTCCGCGGTTTACCCTGGGTCCTTTCGTCTATCTGGACTCTTTCTGCATCCTCAGTCCCTGCCTGCCATCTCAGAGCGCTGCCATCGGCCCTGCTGATCTCCTCTTTCAGCGGCTCGCCTGCGTGCCAGTGAAACACCACCTTGATGTCCGTGACGGTCACCCAATCCTGAAGCACGGGGCTGTAGTCGAAGTCTGGGGAGGAGGGGCGGCCGTCGAGAGTGGAGAACGCCAGCACCAGCCCGCCGCGATGCCTCTGAAGCGGCCGCGGATCTGAGCACAAGGGCTCGGTTTCGTGGTGGCGAGATGGCGCAGCGGTGCGGGCGGGGTGCCCAAACTTCCCTGAGCAGTCGGCCGAGTAAAACTGCAGGGGGCGCCAGCTGTTGCCATGATCCATTGACTTGAAGATGGAGATGGAGAGCCAGTTGGGCAGCTCCCCCTGCTGGCAGAACTGCAGACTAATGTAGGTGACCTCGAAGCGCCTGCCCAGGGGCACCACCAAGGTCCAGTCCCCACCAGCGCCCTCTCCCACCCAGCAGGTCAGGTTGTGCGGGTTGTGGAGGTCGGTGAGCAGGCTGACGTTTCTCTGAGTCCCGCCTCGGGAGTCGGTGACGTGAACCGGGATGCTGTACGCGGCATTGATGAATTCTGACAGGCAGTGCCTGGGCCGCCCGTCTGGGTGGTAACAAGGGTCCTGAGAGGAAGTCCAGCGTAGAGGGGAGTGAGAACGGGATGGTGAGAGGAGCAGAGAAGGGATGAGGTAGACGAGGAAGAATGCAGGGAGAGGGGGAAGGGAGCAGGGCGAGGACATCATGTCATCGAGCCTGCGTGGAGCAAAAACACAAACTCTTCAGGGCACGAAGAGGTTATTCACACTCACAGTGTTTCTCTTCAGGACACTAAGAGGTTATTCACACTCGCAGTGTTGTCAAACTGCACAGAGATGAAAATGATCAGATGCTTAATGGCAATTTAATGCCCATTGGTGCAGGTGTCAGAAGTGTAGTTGTTTAGAACTGACACACTGAATGGAAATATACATAGGGGTGGTCAAATCGTTATGGGGGGAGGGGGGGTCAAATTAAAAGAAACACTGCTATATATAGTATACATACAGGATGGTCTAATCGATGTAAACACGTCTCGATATAGTAAACATATGCGAGAGGTGGTCAAACCTATGGAAACCAAGGCATTTATAACAGAGATGGGTATGAGGGGTCGTCATATCAATGGAAACACTGCAATATATAATGGAAATGTATATAGGGTGGTCACATGAAAGGAAACACTGCCATATATAAAATCAAATTATTTGTAGGGGTGGTCAAATAAATAGAAACAGCCAGATGTAAATGGAATATATAGGAGGTGGTCAAATCAATGGAAATGCTGCCGTGTATAATCAAAGTGTGTATGGGAGAGTTCAGGTCGATGAAAACACTGCCATATATGATCAAAATATGTATATAGACAGTCATATCAATGGAAACACTGCCATTCATATTCAAAATATAGAGCACTGTGCAAAAATCTGATGCACATTTAAATCAATTCCATGTGGCAAATATGCTTGCAAAAATTCTGAAATGATGAAAAGTTTCTAATGACTGAGGAATGTACTAAACAGAGCTGAAAAACTGTTAAAAACTTAATCAAACCAATATTTGGTGTGACTATGCTTTGGGACACTGTCCTGTGCTATAGTTTTATAAGATGTTTGGATTTTTGCTTGTTCCGAGCAGAATAGAGAACTTGCCACCATTCCTCTGCAGACTGACGGTCTCACTTGTGTCTCTCCCTCCAAGAAATTACAAACTGCCAAGAAGATCTTGACATCAAGGCTCTGTCAAGACTATGATATCTGTATCGACTATTTTTTAATGAAATACTAACATTTTGTTTTTTAAGTTTTCTTACAATTAGCATTTGGAATTTCAAATTCACTTTTTTTCTTCAGGAACTCTAATATGGAAACAAAAATTAAACATCTCATACAGATTTGAATTTTAAAAAGTGCGGGGTGCCTGAGACTTTTGCACAGTACTGTATATGGATTGGTCAAATCAATGGAAACATTGTCATATATATACCAGAATTAATGCAATGTGTTAACATAGATGTAAATACTATCAAAATAACAATGATGACGTTTAATTTGACCCAGATGCATGTAAAGTGAAATACGAATAATTGAAAACACAGCCATAAAAGCGCGTCTCTGAGAAGCTTACAATGTACTTTTTTGAGACGGGTTCCGATATAGATTGAGTCGATCATGAGGTGACTTTTTTAGAGCCGCATCACACCAAATGCCTGTTTGTCTTTGACTTGTGGCCTCAGTTTTTTTTGTTCCAGCTGTTTTTTGGTGTTCGGCTTATGTTCTCATACACAGTTCCCGGCCCACTTCGAATAATTTCGCTGTTTTAGTGGCTGGCGTATCTGCAATTTGGGTGTTTTATAACTGATCTCACTTTGGTCTGACAACTTCACAGCAATCACATGCTGCAAATTAACATTCAAATTAAATTGTAACTGTTTTTTTTGTTTGTTTTTTTTACCTTGGTAGCAAAAGCCATTCCTCTGGTAGGCTTCATATATTTTGCTCATCCCCTGCACCAGCTTATGAAGTGCACTCTAAACGATATATCCTCTGCTCAACATAGCAAACTGTACGCCACCCACCTCTCAGTCTCACCAGCCAAACTTTCTTCCTTCCTCTAGCAGCTTAAAAACATATCCATCTTTATATTAAGGACCCTGGAATAGTAGACATCTGTAGGTAAGTGTGCAAATGCCGGAGGCTAACAAAGAGTGACAAAAACCATGTGTAACAGCTGGTCCTAACACAAGCTGGGCCACATCCATCATATTTACGGTCCTTTCGCCATTTTATTCCAGAGCTGTATGCTGTACACTGCTGTACAGTTGGAGAAAGAGAGCATGGGAGAGAGGAACTGAGAAAATTGGGGGGGGGGCTTGGCTGAAGAATTGAAAGACTTGAGTCAGAGATTTATGGAGACATAAGGCAAACTGTATAACCTGACCCCTCTTTCAGTCAGTTCTACTTAAGAGTCAAACCTGTTTGGTTTTCTAATTTTTCAATTTATTATACAAGAGCTGGTGTATGTGTATCACAGAGGAAATGTCTTTTTCTTTTCTTTTTTTTAAGTCACACTCCCTGACAGATACTGCTTACCTCAAACATTGGCAGTAGTGGAGGGATTTTCTGCAAAGCTTGATTTTTCCGGAAAGATCTTAAGTATTTCCTCCTCGGTTCTACAGCCAAAGTCATTACTGCAGATGACTAGTTATGGAGTTTAAAGCCCAAAAAATCTCCCGGATGTCTTCACATTGAGCGTTGAATCCAAGGTGGTCTACTTTTCTTCATGGGATAATCCTTATACAATAATAATCCACAAGGCCTTTTCTGTAATGTCATGGTACAAATCTGGTTCTCGCTCTTTGCTTGGATTCCATGTCTTTTCCGTGTATCCTTCCACAGACATCCAACTGTCTAGCACCTGTAGCAATACATGGAATGCCCCGTTAAGATTAGGCTCGTACTTTATTTGTTTTCAATTTTTCAGAGGAGTATCTATTTAAGACATAAATTTACAATGACCAATAGGAAAATGGCGTCAACCACCCAAAACCTGGGACAACTTAGGGCGCAGGTCCATGAGGGATACTGAAAGCGTACACTTTTCTTCAAAACAAAAAGATACAGACAAGTGCACAGTAAAAGTCTTAACACTCTTTCCAGGTTGCTTGCTTCATTTAACTCTCTCATGGACTCCCTATCCCTCCCTTCCTTCTCCTCTCACCCGATACACTTCCCCCCTCTCTCTCTCGCTTTCTTCTTTCCGTCTGTCACCTGCCCCCTTCTTTCTGGGAATGCTCCTAACTGCCGAAGATTAATGATGTCCTAACGAGCGTTTGACAGTGACAGCGCAGTCAGCAGGGATGTATAAACCAACCCTGTTGAAGAGGAGGGTGCTGGATGGGTTGCAGGGGTAGTCACTGGGCTCAATTAGACCAGCAGCTGAAACATGAGGCTCCGCTTGGGGCCCTCGGGGCTGGTGGGCCATCTCTATACCCACCCCTCCCTCCAGTCAGCCAGCCACCCGCCCACCCAGCCACCACGGAGGCCCACATAGCCCAGCCAGGCAGGTTTGTTTTGGTGTCACCAATGGAAACGCAACGAATCACAGCTCAAGTGACAATAGCCGCGACGGTAGGACCTGTCCCGACAGCCTGCGAGTCTGGAGTCTTAGTGCTGCTCCTTATCGCACCGGAGATATTGTGACACGCCGTTGTGACATGTCCGTGGGGAACCCGAGCGTCAAGCTAAAAAACTGATGCTCATTAATTGATCGACTGATTAACCGAGTGTAAGATTTCAAAGCGGGTCGGCTTACCGATCCTCTTTAAAATGGACGCACGGAGCTGGGATATTCAGAGCCAACGTCCCCCCAGGAGGGATTCGAAATTCTCTGGCCTCGATTTGCACTTGTCTCAGTTCCCAACACTCCATTCCATATTACAGGACTAATTAAACATAGCACATTGCAGCCTCCCGTTGGATCGGAGATTAATATCATTACCGTCCCCTGGGAAAAAAATACAAGCTCATTTGCCACCGAGTATGTAATTTCCGGAACTTGACTGAACTAGGAGGATAAGGTTTCAAGCTTTTATCCAAATCCATGATATGCTTTCTATAAATGGGCACTATGTGTATGTATGCACTTTACTGCAGAGTATATACAGTAAATCATTCAGAGACAAATTAGTTTTTGCGCATGACGTGCTACTGCAATGTGGGAAAATCAATCTTATCAATTCACAAAGTAAAACAAGGAAATATGCACAAATTAAATGCAGAGACAACCAAATTTTCAATCAAAATGTAGAAATAAGAGGGAAAAAAAATATCAGAAATGAGCATATAGTTTGAACTTGGCTCATGGATTATTCATTGCTTTAGTTGGCATTGGCAGGTTTTTTCCCCTTTAATCTACGATGCCTCTAATTCCAGACTGGGCTGTAACTGTTTTACAATACGACAAAACAATATATTACCAGTTCTATGGACCTTCAGAGATGGAAGGATTATGTTTTAAAAGTGAGTGAAGTTTCCAGCAACAGTTGGGCTCCATTGACCTCTGCATTGCCAGCAACTGAAGGGCCCAGCTGGAAGAGCCCTAAGAGAGACTGACTAAAATGATGAAAATGCTAACTGGGGGGAAAGATCTGAACAAAAGTTTAAAAGGCAGCTCACTACAACAGCATCTTTCCCATTAGGTCATGGAGGCAAAAGCAGTCATTCTGGATTCAACAAACAGTGCAGGTCTACTCAAAAAATAATTCAGTGTTATTAAAGCGCCATTTTAAAATACTGAATTACTTCAGTGATGATGGTGACTTCATTTTACCTAAAATAAGCAGCCTTACAAGCAGGAAAAAAACAGCAGCCTAAAAAGAGTGAAACTGACTTCTCGATATTCGTCGTTTTATATTTCAAAAGTGCCTTTCCATGTTACTGGCGAAATTGGTGAGAGTTTATGTTCGTGAGTACATCACGGAGAGAAAATTGACATCCTGTATTGAGCAGATGATGCTAGGCTACATTAGCAGCGGGCTCGGTGCGCGCCGTCTAGCTCCGTTCCACCTCGCGGTCTAAATCCCAGTGTTTGGCCAATCTTAAGGAACAGATGAGCAGGATTTGGCAAGTCTCACACATTTTAACATTCTTCGTCATGGCCCCACACAGCTTGCCTTCCGCAACCAGCCGAGCTCGGTCCTAACATGATGGACGGGGAACAGGATCTCAAGAAAATGAACAACATGCATGCCCGCAATATATTTTAAGATTATATGAAAATAGAATTTCAAGGCATATGGGGATATGATATCTTACGGCGACATTATAGCCTATACGGTGGACTCAAGAGTTAAATCTGTGAAACATAATATGCTATTATTATTTATGCAAAATGCTTTTGTAAAATACAAGAAATGCATAGAAAGAAAAAACATTGTGTAGGCCTTATAAAAATATAAAAACAATGGGCAGAAATGCAGGTTTGCACTCGGAGAGCAAAAACTCGAGGCCCCAAGACAACAATTCCAATTTGTGTCGTTTCCTACGAACTTTAAATATTTAAAATGCAGGCCATATTGATTTTATTACTTATTTTATTGGTTTTCTTTACGTAAAATTGCGCACGACGAGCAAACCATTTAAACAGACCTGTATTTATTAGTGTGCAGAGATGAAAATAGCACCTTTATTCATTTCAACTGTCCAAATTCAAAACCAGCAGGTAATTTTGTGATTGGTTCGAAGATTCCAGGGGCTCTAAGGTGAAGCAGTCCAATTTAGTGCACCTTCGGGAAGGTGTACTGACAGGCCTTAAGAAATTAATTATCACGTAGAGGGGCAAAGACACGCGCCCTTTAGGTTCGTATCTCTTCAGCGGCCGTGTCTTCGTCGGAATCTTCTTCTTCTCGTGACTCAAGAAATAATAATCAATAGTTCGGGAAAGAAATGAAAATAATTGTTTTGAGAACAAATAGTGCCAGCGATTGCATTTTATTTTAGAGACATTTTTGAAGTAAAATATCAAAGCACTCCTGTAAATCATCACTTTACCACACTACCACCTCTCCTGCATATTGACAGTATGTGTCCCAAGCGCTTTTTAATTTTAATTTTATTTTTGACTCCAAGTCAACATTGACAATGGGCGCTCAATTTTAGAAGAGCAACCAAAAAAAAAAACTAAACTAAAATAAATAATAGCCGAGATGCATGGGACGAAATTAGTGTTTTAGAATGCCGCCAAAAGGAGACGGAATTTTCTCCATAAGTCTTGTGTTACCTGATAAATTACCAAGCAGAATGTCATTTTAGGAATCACATAAAGTCATTGTTCAAACGATATTTAAAGAAAAGGCAACACAATAGGTAAACAAATCCAGAGGCAGAAGCGATATCTCTTCTGACGAATTTCTACAAGGCCTGTTGATTCATGGTACAAAGTTTGAAGTCCATGGAGCAAATAAACCAAAATATATGGATAGAATACGACCTAATACACAAAGTCTACACGAATAACTGTTCACACTGTCTATGAAGTGCTTGCCAATAAACGAAAATATATAGCCTCCCTATATCCATATTTTCACAGACCATTAAAACCCGGTCGAATAGATTGTTGTCACGGGTAATTCAGAATGTGTAGGCTACAAAATCAACAAAATATAGACATGCAAAGTTTTTGGGACCATGAATTAGAAATAAGATTGTGGATAGTGAGAAAAAAATGGTTAAGAGAGTAACGGTAGTACTTTACTTGGCAGAGGCAAAGGGGGGCGGTAAATGGTCATAAGAGATTTATTATAAAACGATACTGATAGGCCTACTCTACAGAAAAATGAGTTCCCATTCAGAAAACAAAATCTAAGTATGATAAACCGCTGAATCAAATGAGATCTCATATAGCCTAACAAAAGCTCAGGAATATCGTCAGATGGACCGCGTTGTACCAAGTGGGCTACAATTTTGAAAAGAGCAAGTCCCGGCTGCCATCCGTTTTTGAAGGAAACTTCAGAAGAAATTGTGACTAAATTAATCACCGCATGTAGGCCGAATTAATAAAATTAACTCTGAAGTTCAGGAAAAAAAAAAAAAAAAAAAAATTTAAGGCGGCGCCACGGCATAGCCTATTTGGCTATTGAAGCAGTTTTTGTTTGTTTGTTTGTTTATTTTACTAAGCGGCGGATGGGCCACAATGCAGTTCATGATCTCGTCGATTAGTTTGCTTGGTGGTTGGATAGAAATGACAAAGCACACAATCCCATCCCAGCGACAATAACGGTACACATCTTGCATACACATATCGATAAAGCACATTTTAAAATGACGCCATATTCGCGGTACTATTTAATCATCACACAATGAGGGCATGTGGAAAATGTTATTGTGCAACAATTGACATCTAAGGTTTGGTAAATTTTACTATTTTCAACCATCTTCCTCTGAAATTGGCTGCAAATATTGATTCATCGAAGTAAAAAAGGAAGCAACAGGCTGGTAGCCTAATAAAAAGTCGATAGCCAGCACCAGGCCGAAAGATGAACGGAATTATCAATGCATATCATCACATCGTTACCTTAATTCCGCTGTCAATTAATTGAATAAAACCCCATGTTAACAACAGATGGACAACCATGTAAAATGATTTTCCAAGATCTTAAGTCAGGCTCTATAAGTGAATGACTTGGTTGGCACTACAATAACAATGCCCCTGGGTATTATGAGGAAGTTGAGCTTGTACTTGTAATTAACCTTTGGCTTTGTTAAACCCGCAAATAAACGGATAATTTGTAGTGTTTTTGAAACGGTGGTTTGGTTTATGCTACAGTCATTTACCTACTTCTTGTATGAACGTGTAGCCAATAATTTAAAATGCAGGCCGACTGCCTAATTGTGCTCCACCATCGCGTGGGCCATTCCTTTCGGTACACGGGCAAAATTAAAACAATTAAGGAAAACAAAACTTGCAAACACCAGTTAACGTTGAGAATTTTTCGCCTGTATCGCGTCTCTGTGCCTGTAATATCCTAATATGGCAAACGTCTTACATATTTCCCTTATGTGCATATAACTTACAAAGTACTGATTAGTTTACGAAAAATGATTGCGAATTGAAGCGCAATTCTAGAGGAAAAGCAAGCAACATTCAGCTGGAAACCCATCAGACATGATTACATCCAGTCGTTTACAAAATTAAAAATTCATGAAGTAAGATTTCCCACAAGAAACAGCTATTGCGTCAGAGAGCAGCTCACAAATAAACGCTCACTTCAAATCGACAATTCAGAGTAGGGTGTTGATCATCTTATTATAACTATATTACAAATGGAATTAACATCCATGGCCTAAGCCATTTCCGAAATTATAAAGAAATTGGTAATAGTAAAAGTAGGCTTCATAGTAGCCTCGGCTAAATTAAAATATGGATCAAAACAAATATTTAAATTAAATAAAGTGTATAAAGTTTAGAGGAAATGGGTACAGCTTTGTAGTCTACAACTGATCCAAATCAGAAGCAAATTATTTCGCTTTAGCCTGTGGGCTATTATGTGCATTCATAATGGCGACATAGCCTGACAAAACTTTTATTCATCACGTAGCCAACTCTTAACACAATTGCTTCCGAAAAACATGGCAAAGGAACAGTATTGTTGCATCCAACCTCGTCTACACGCTTGAAAAAATTCCAAGACCCATAAATTGCATCATGCCGCGGTTTGAAGGGGATAAACACGGTGCCATACGACTACATTTGCGGATCAAAAATGACAACGGAAACTCAGACTTGTAAAGGCTACCCTGATAATTATTTGCAATCAATAGAAGTAAAACTTGAAGTTAAAACGTCGTGACGAGGATCTCGAACCTCAGCGAATGTGATTCTTTTTTGCGTTTTACTAGGCTGTGTGATAGGTTACACATTAAGGTTACTGGGGGCTCCCATTTTACAGAGAAAAAAATAATTCATGGCTTATCCACAGTGTTCCAGAAGTGAAAGTGATTTGAAATAAACAAGTTTAAGCTGCATGAAATAATTTCATAGCCTACAATGCATGGCACCAAATTCAACAACAATGTCAAAATTGGGCCTGTCATTCATACTAAACTTTAACATTCTTCACAAAATTAAGCATGAATAGAAGACGAAACAAAATCAGAATTTGAGCCGCATTGAGTCAAAAGTAGGCTATTATTTCGTTTCGAACTCACCATCGTATTCGTCTCCCCTCGGTTAACTGCCTGGGAATATCTAAATAACACTTGTTGCGCGAATTTTAACACTATCACCTGATCTAACATGTCAATACATGGTGCTTCGATTCCAAAAATAAAATGCTGTCCCATTTTTTCTGCTTACTTTTTTTTGACACATCTGACGCAAAAACCAGAGCGAAAGTGAAAAGAAGATATGTCTAATTTTCACTTACCATGTGCATCTCGAAGCGTAATCACCATTTGCCCATGTCTCGCGCGCTCTTGTTGGACGGTCATGAAGTCGCACTGTACAGCGGAGGGAACTGATCTTTCTCGGCTCCACCGCCACCGCAGGGGGGCGTCCTGATCTGACGTCAGTGAACGCAAGCCGTCGCGGCTCGCATCTGCTCCATGGACGCCGTAGAAATTGTGTAGTTGGAATATCGTTGTGTACTGGCGGGCAGTTTGAAGAAACGCAAGTATCGGTTGCTAGAATAGCCTGTAGTAGGCCTACATGGCGCTGTGGCTGATTTTTACTTGGCGATGAACCGAATTGATTATATGCCGCGGAAAACTGCTACTGAAAATCACACCCCTCTTCCAGGACAATTTTCCGGCGCTCCAGAGGCAAAATAGATGACCTCAGTATTTCTTTACGTCGGTCCTGGGGGTCCAGGTAATATGCAGGTCTTTGTTAAAACCACAGTTGCAGGATTTTGACAAGCTGTTAATTTGTCTTAATTCAGTGCATTCCATGTTTACAGCAGTTAGTTACCCTCTCACGCTACATATTGACCAAAATATCCATGCATGCTGTGCGGAATAAAAATTCTACAACTTCATTGTGATAATGGAAACTATTGTATGAATAGATAGGGGAAAAATTCAAACTTGTTTTATGTCAGGTTTAAGAAATTAAGCAAAAAAAAAAAAAAAAAAAGTATTGAACTTAGAATACCAGTGTTCCGCAACTTAGAGCTCATCGATTCTCTCAGTATCTAATTTGACAAGTTTAAAAATATTTTTAACCTTACTTATTGACAAAATATAGACAAAAAGCACACACTGTTCAGGTCTTTTATTCTCTCTGGCATGCATAAAATTGGTCAAAATGTGTCTGAGTAAACAACATTTCAACATGAAATGCACCTAATTAGGACAAATTGACCACTTATTAAAGCCTTGACATTGTGGTTGGAACAAAAACAAGCATATATAATGGACCGCCCGGGGCCAATGTGAGAGAGCCACTGTGCTAACTAGTTAATCTGATCCAGAAGGAAACAGTGAAATGGGAGGGAGTATTGGTTTCACTTTAAGGGAACAGAACAAGCGATTTGAGGAAACACAATGCAAAAACATTCCCAGAGGCCCATAAATCTGAATGATGACTGGAGAAGGCTAGTGCATCCCAGGTGTGCACGTGTGCATGCCGTCCAGCATCAGCGGTGAACGCAGAGCACTTTGATTGGTAAAGAAAATCTTGGAAAACTGACATATGCAACTGAAGCAAAATGGGGAAAAATGACATCAATTCATCACAGTTGAATTCAGGCCAGACCTTAAGGGCATAATATTATGCCCCTTTCCCAGTTCAAAATGTTCATTTTCATGGTTTATTTACAAATATTTGCACATGTTTAGGGTCAAAAAGCACCTAATTACAGCTTGAGTGTTACGGAAAAACCCAGTGAGTCAAAAAAAGCAGTTTGAGAAAAAGACAGAAAACTGTATCCCTCTGGGGTAAAGCTCTTATCTGACAATAAAACTGACTTGGCAGTTATTTGTTCATTACATAAGTGACATTTATGGAGGATCTTTCTCTATCAGTATCCATGGCAATATGACTTACAAATTTTTTCCATCTGAAAATGTAAAATGTCATTTCTCAAAATGGACAAAAACCTAACGATTATGGAGTTGCAGCAGCATTTGACAGTTCAGTGTTAACGGCACCATCTGCTTCCCTCTTGAAGCAATTTTTCAGTCATTATGAGTGCGTGAATAGCATGAATTATGAATTCTAACCATTAATCTCTTGTGCATCCAATGCTCTGCACAGGACTGACTTGACAAATCATATAATAGGCAAGCTGCTTCAGCTTGGCTAATTCAGCTTGCCAGGTTTTGTCATAACAAAAAAATAGAAAGGTTTTTGTAGAAGAACCAAGGAAGATCAACTTGCTAGTTTTTACTTCACTGATTAAATTCTGCTGAGTTGGTTGGTTTTGCCATTGCAAAACATGGGATATCAATGATTATTTTTCATGCATCTCATGGTACATGAGGCAAAGCCTAGTAAGTAAAAAAAAAAAAAAGGGTCCTAATTCAGTTTCAACCAAAATTAGATTTACTAGGGTTTTCCATAACACTCAAAAGCTGTACCGGCTGAGTGCGCAGCACCTCGGGCTCAATCAGCCTGAAATGGACCATTTTGGCTCCTGTCTCTTCAGCTCACTATTTTGTGATTGGTCAACCATGATTCAGGAAGCAGTTCTCCATAAAATTAAGAGCACAAAAGGTTGAAGTTGTACTGCTGAGGAACCATGGTGAAAATTAATTTCAACCCAATTCTTCACTTTGTCTTTCTTTTGAAGTCCATTCTGCCTTTGCATTGAAAACGGCATCTTCGACACAGCAATACGTGTAAACCGAACCGTTCCTGACCTCTGCTCAATCATTTGAAGATGAGCAAAACTAAAAACTTGTTGGGGACAGATGGGTTTCATTGTGATGCAGACAAGTCCTGGAGGAAAAGACTAGATAACAAAGGAGGCATTTCGGGAGCTGTGTTCTGTCGGAGAGAATAACTTTCCTTTGGCATGGACTTTAGGCTTCATGTTCGATGTTTTGCAAGGGGAACACACACACACACACACACACACACACCTTTGGGTGGGATAAAAGGAGTTTCATTGCAACTTAATGATTCAATTTTGTCAGCGGAATTCCAAAAACCTTTGCATACCTCAACTGTTGCACAAATCACAATCTGAACATTAAATATGTACAGCACTTGAGCTGAAGTCCAAAACTTTAAAAGTATTGCTATTAAAGTACTGTAGATACTGGTTAAAAGGTTAAAATGCGCTTTGGGTGACCAATAAAACTACCCATCCTCCGACATTGTAGCAGCTGACCAGAGCAGTCACCCCAAGACCTGCGATTATAGCAACAGCAGTTCAGCTTTGCTCATTGAGAGTCACAATTTAAGCTGCATTCAGTTTCAGTTTCATTCTGCCGGTGTGACAAAATAATGGACTCAGCAAAATGTTCTGAGCAATTAAAGACTAGAGTGTTCAAGTGAACACGTGTCGCCTGCGAAGCTTTAGTTTGAAAGTGTGACTACCAACTGAAAAAGTGCGACTGCCGGACAGACAGACAGACAGACACCGGACAAAGTGATCCCTATGTGCTGCTTTGCTTTGCAGGCGACACAAAAATGCTGTCTGGTAAAATTCCATGGTTTAAGTTCTTGTACCTGGGCTCCATTTAGAAACAGTGCGTACATAAAAATATACATGCGCCACTTTCACCTGTTTGTCGAACCTAATTCAAAGAAAAAAAAAAAATAATAATCCTGTTCATAGGCATATTTACTAGATTACAGATCAAAATTGGCTTCAAGCAATTGTGCACAGTCATGTGGGATTTTCATACACGATTTCTAGATGCATGTTACATTGCTGCCTGAAATGTACACGCATTTTTATAAACAAGGTCTCTGGTGTTTAGAAAGTTCCATTTCTCACGACAGTTGCTGTGTTATTTTCAAACATGCCACAGGGGCCTGAGGGCTGCATCACATCACACGCGTGCACCCACACACACACACACACACACACACAGAGTTGAAAGTGTGTGCCAAGTAAAACAGCAAGGAAATCACCAGAACTAAATTGCCCTAATCAAGGATACAGCTCAATGAAAACCAGTATACTGCGGTCTCTTGAGCACTGAACTGGAACAAAGACAACCGAGCTGTAGATTAACGGGAATCCGTCACTTTATTTCAAGTCAAGAGCATTACAAATTACAGTCGTATTTCCGCTTCGCCCTCAATCGCCGTACACCAACCATAACAGCGCACGCAATTACAGCTGCCACAGCCAGACCCATCCATCGATTGCTGAAAGATCTGTGGAGATCTGTGGATACAGGAGGATAATGACGTCAGGAAAACATTCAGTATTCCCAGAGATGCCCTGCTGAAAATATTTATGGAACGCCCTTCACCTGCATGGTCAGAGTTCAAGTCTGAGACTGCAGGCGTTGGATCTGCCAGAATAACTTCCAAATTGGAACCCCCTGCCTTTTCTGCGGAGTTCTGCTCTATGGTGTCATTTGTTCCTGAGGGGGGGGGGGGGGGGGGGAGATCACTTGCCCAATCTGTGTGTAAACCTATCCCCTGCCCAATGAAGTGGGTCTTTGGAGGGGTAGTCACTCAATGGGACATACAAAGGCCCAATGATGCACCAACCTGCAGTATTCGAACGGTTTTGAACGCTGTTTGATGCAGTTGCGTCAAGATCAGAGAGAATCACTTCCCCACTGGATACAACCACCGATTGCCGATTGGAAGGACTTTTCTGCATTTCTGCAACATCTCTTTCTAAAATGGACAAGTGTGAGATCTCAGCATGAAATGCTCTTCAAGCTTCACACACAACCTCTAAAATTTTTGATACCAACTTTGTCGGCTGCACCTGTCTTCAGTACGTTCGAAATTGTAATGGTCACAAACTGCAGCATGACAGTGGATGAACACCTGACAAGAGAAGGAATTGGTCAATCTCCTTTCGGCACAATGCTTAGGAATAGGCTTTCAACTTCAGTGTTTAGGACATACTCTCTCATTGAGGTGGTCCAGGTGGTCAGCATGGACAAACGTGAACATGTGCACAATGAACCGTTTGTAGTGGGTTGGGTATGGGAGCCCAGAAGAGCCATTCACAGGAACCAGTGTTGTCAGATAATTGTCATCTTTGTATGGACACCTGGAGAAAGATACCATGAGTAAGTGTCATTACCAGCAGGCAATGAACTGATGCTCCCCCAACATATGGCAAACCCCAGTACTTAGCAGCAGTATTAGAGCTCATTAATCCCTTAAACTAACCTTAATGATGTTTTCCCTTATGCAGGTTTAAATTCTCAAAAAGCATTTGTTCCCCCCTCTTCATATTGTAGGATACTGTCACATACATATTCTGTATCTGGTGACTGCACTGCTTTACTGAAGCTACGTTGCACAGACTAATATTCAAACCTAGGTCACCATGTCAATACAACTGCTGCATTTCATCAAATGGAAAGATCTAGATCTTGTGCATCATCTCGTGTTATCTAGAAAGACATTATGAGATGTTCGGAAAACTTGGCATCTTTACTAGAATTTCATATGGGTCTTAAGATCCAGTTTGAATACAGCACCAGCATCTGATGAACCCATGGATTTAAAAAAAAAAAAAAAAAAGGCTCTAATTTTCCCCAATGAATCCATTCAAAACAGTGGCACTGGCCTCACCAATTTTCTCATGGAGAACCTAAATCTTGATTTCTGCCTTACTTCTCTCCCCCCCCTCATTCTCTCTTGTAGATGGACCCAGTGTACTCTGGTGCATAAAGAGGGTCTGTAACATACAATCTCAGGAGCCAACATTGCAGCCTCGAACTCAAATCAAGCGCCACTGAGCAGCTCCCACTGGTCACTACACATTTGGGGTACATTTCCCAGACACTTAGTTGCAAACTATGTTGGCAAATTACTTAGTTTGAACCATATAGAAAGTATGTAAGTTGCTAACAGTTAGTAACTAAGCTTTTGGGAAACATAGCCCAGGTCAGTAGAAGTTGCCACCAGCTCGACACACTATAGTACATCACAGTGGTCAACACCCTCAAACTGCAAAGTTAACTGCTACATCTCGGTAGTTACCCATTAGCCAGAAGAGTCCACTGCATTCTACTGTCAGGATCTGGGGTAGAAGTGGCCCAGCAGTCTCCAAGTGACAGAGCAATGTTGGGATCTGTCCTCTCCAGGATGCGCACTTCCACAAACACGGGCTCCCGTAGGACTTTGGTGATTGGGTAGTCCATCTCGCCATAGTAGGAGTCATAACGAGAATCTAGAAACACAAGGACAAATTGTATACAAATGACTGGGTTCATTAAATTCCACTTGATTTTGATGTGCCATTACCAATTGCCAACCGGAGTTCTACGCGAAGGGGTCCGGGGGCTGCAACTGGAGGCGGTGGGGGAACCGTACCAACTTCCACCACTAGGGGCACAAAGTCACTGCCCGAATACCAACACTGGAAGAGCAGTCTAGATGACGAGAGGTTAGAGGGGTCACTTTTGTTTGGTCAGATATCAATTTTCCCTAAGAAGGAAATGTTCTATCCACTGTTGACAAATGATAAGCTACTGCAAGTTCAATTACAATTAAAAAGGTCGACAAATTAGAAATACCACATTAAACAGGAATTCACAGACTTAACTGGTTATGATTTACAGGCCAGTTTTGCATACATAACTAAAAGCTTGAGCCGTCCAGAATTTAAGACACTGTCCCAGTGCACCAGGCCATAATGCCAAATCTGAACCTCATACACAAGCCATTTTTACAAGTCACATTTGTATACTGATATACTTGCATTTTAATACACCAGAAGCAAAATATCAGGGACTTTTTCCAGGAAGACACTATAGATTCTAGGACAACTAAATACTGAAGCTTGTGAATATATAGTCAGTGGGTCTCATTCATGAAACGTGAGCAGAACGAAGGTGTGTGATGATATATATATCAAAACCAACTGTTCGCAGACATTAGCCTAATCTACGTGCATCACCGCATTCATCAATCTTTTAGTAGCTCCGATCTTTTCGTAGCTACTAACAAAATCTGCACATGCTGCTGACCACGCGTAGTGCTTGTGTAAATTTAAGAATGCACATAAATGCTTGTCACTATTGGAAATTTAAATTCATATTGCGCTCTGTTATGTACACAATATGCATTTGAAACGTGTGATATAGCCTGAACATAAACGATTAAAAATACACATTTAGTTCAATTAGTTGACAATAGGCAGGTTTAAGATCCAGATTAGGTTCAATTGTGAATTATCTGTGAATCGACTCAATAAATAACACGTTTTACATGTTGAATGACGATTAAATTTTTTTTTTTTTTTTTTTTAAAGGCGGCATGTCGCTGTCTCCGTCAGGTATAATTCCTGACAGAGGTCTCCCCAATTATGCCAGCGATGCGCTCGTCTACGCTTGATAGTTAGTGACTGTGAGCCGCCTCCTCCTGTGGCCGATGTATTTTTGAGTGTGTGTGCGCGCTGATGCGTTTCTTTGCCTCCAGTTTCATGTCAAGTCATTTACGCTTCACCTCGGACATACGTTCTTTGAACTACAGAGACAACATTAACGGCATCTTTCACTTCCCTCCAGGCCTTCGCTTTGCCTGTCCCACCACTGCTAACAGTTGAAAATTAAAAAAAAAAAAAAACACACCCAACACCACTCACCACTTTAACTCCACTTCCCCCAAAATTATTTTCTCTTTCTCCCTCTCTGTTTGCGCCATGACTGACAGGTCGACAGGATGCATCTACACCTCCTTATGGTGGTTATTGGCAGTTCATGGGCGGGTATTTATGCTGATTACCGGGAGCGCGCTGTCACTACGATGGATTGGCATTCATGATCTTTACGATCAGATCTGTGCAAATCTACGCACAAATTTACTAACGTTTCATGAATGCGACCCAGTGAGTGTAGTTCAGAATTAGAATCAACAGGTTCATAATTTAAATGATCAAGTTTAACTCACTCGTATACACTGTCCCTCGTGATGGAGCCAGATGGTCCAGACACCACATCATACGTAGAGGACATCACATTTTCATACACTACATAACCTCCTTCCGCCTATGTAAGAAAAACACACATCATGGGACTCATTTGTTGCGAGTACGAGCAAAATGATGCATACACCCCTTCCTTAACAAATATCAGACTTATAAAAACACACATTCCATTAAAGAATGCATGAAAAAAATAGGACTGTGCACATACACTAGATTTTTCAAGTTGATTGCAATTTTTAACATCAAAACTGAATGCTGCCAATTTTCAAAAATTGAGATATTTATGATCAAAAGGTGCTGTTTTAGTACATACAAGATTCTAGTGTGAAATTTACGCAAATATGAGACCCCAGAAATAGCAGTCCAGCTCACGTGGAAATCTAATCCTGACCCATGGGTTCACAAACCTTCAGTCTGGTGCCACAGGCAGTAACTGGAAAGTGAAACACAGCAAAGGCGTCATTGGCGCTGACAGGGCCGCAGGGCGAATCCTTTCCCCCAAGGAGGGTGATGGACGAAAGGGCCAGATTAGGCACGGTCACATCTCTTGCCACCACAACCACAAATTGGCCATCCCTGGTGCATTGGACGGTCACTACAAGGAGAAAGAGAAACACTAACAAATAAAGCAGCCATTTTATGCTAAATAACGTGGGACCTGTAAAAAGGGCTAGCTCAATGTCAGCTAATCACTTCAAGAATGGAATATTAGTCATCTCGTCACCTCTGACGTATTTTTTCCATCATGGTATAGATTACGTGGTACAATTTAAGATGAAGGATTTTCCACAACACCATTTAATATTTACATTCTGCTGAAATCCGATACACTTGCCTGTATTCCCATAATAGCACTGCTGTTCGTCAAAGCAGCAGCCCTTAGCCTTACAATCAGCGCTGGTAATATTGGAGCCGCCACAGGGCAATTTTTCGTTTTGACGGACGTCGCAATATAAAGCCAGAGACAACGAAACCCCAAATATAATTCTAAGTAGTGTAATCAAAAATGAGAACTGTAGGCTTGTGCAGTGACTTGTACCCTCCATGGTGAAACTCAGAAAAGCTTTCCCCACAAAATCTTGACTTGTTGGCAAGGCGCGCTGATCAATTTGCAACAGCTTGGTAACAATAAATTAAGAATTCCTCACGCGGATTGAGGTGCAGGGGTGTGTCGACAATGACGTTAGAAAAAGGGCCGCAAAGGTAATTTGTCCACATTAACTACATGAAATCGCGTACCTTTGTCGTTAACTGCACGACCATTGAAAACAACATCGTCGAGAATTTGCAACACGAGATATAATGGGAACAGGGAAGCTGAGTTAAGATGACAAAACCGAAATGTTTTGACTGCAGCATTGCATTATGCAATCTCATTCGTTTGGGCTACTTAAAATGTCTTAAAAGTTGACAGGTGCTCTAACCTTATTCTTCCCAACAAATTGCCTTGCCTGAAGACACAGCACTTGCGCACATAATTTTTATGACTTTTCTTTCCTCCAGCGTAATGACGCCTATAAATTCATGATATCCACATTCATGAGGGGAAGCCAGTCGTGAACCTCTGTGCTACATATTCATTTTCATGTTAACAGATTTAGAGAGTCCTCTGATTTCAAGATGAAACCTCCGTCCAGGCCGTTCCGCAACATTGGCTATAAAATTTACTTATAAACATGAAGTATGGTTTTACTTTAGTGTTTTCTGGTTCATATGTCGCCTGCAATTTATACTGTCTAACAAATGCATCCTCACTCTTAAGACTGAATGACAATCAATGTAATTGTGGCTACGCAAACCCGTAGCGATCAGACAAAATAAATACACCTGGAATGTCTAGTTAGAGGCATTTTCGCGAAGGTATTAAGGTCGAATGTATTGAAGTATTGCTTTTGAAAACATAATTGAAAGTGGCATGATTTTAAGAAAATTGTTTTCCTAGGTTATATCCTGGTATGACATAATAATGATTGTATGATCTCGGGGGCAGAGAATGGAGATTCTTGGCTGAATTTCGCAAAATTGCGTGAAGCCTACCGTGACAGAAAATTCTCGCTAATCACAAATGTGATTGGCCTATGTGGTTACTCCTGCATTGAGTAAATTATTATTTCCGAAGCTGAACACATCGCCAAGAGACTTCAGACGACGTCTTCCAAGCCCAGCAGGTTGCAGAACTGCACGTGTGCACTGGTTTTCATTCCATCGGAAGTTGTAATTATTCAAGTGAAATGGGCCGTTAAATCAGCCACATTTTGACATTTACAAATGTTTAGAGGAAGCCATAATTTTGCAATTGACTCGAACCTCAGATAAAGAGAACCATCCCCATTAAACAACGAGCATTGAATCATAGGAGAAGTCTGCAAAAGTAATTAAAACATTGCACGAAAACATCCCTCCATTAATCAAGTCGTATATCAAGGTGTCAAGCTGCGCACGTGCAAATAATTAAATCTGGATGATCTGGGTGACTCATTTATTATTCTATTAATCTCTCTGCATTCACTCATTCACTTCAGTCCTTGACATTTCTATACATAAACGATGCCGTGAAATACACACTTTGTATCAGGGACATAATTTTCTAAACAATTCTATATTTCTATTTCATTTGAAAAATAAACTGGGATAAGGACACGATGGATGAAAAGTAACTAAAGGTAGTAGGTGACTATAAAGTAATTAGCTATCGGTCCTTCGCTGCAAATGGGCCAATATCCGTAATCAAAAACAATCTTCAAGCGATATTTTCTCCCCCAGCAGCGAAGTTCTCAACTGACGGGCACTACAGTCCCTCATCACTTCCTGACAGAGCATGAGAACCTTTATTCTCTGAATGCAGAGCATGTTGTCATAGCTAAATGCATTTCACACTACTTTTAGGGACGGCATATGGTTCCACTGCATTAACCTAGTTTTTATTCTTGTCTCAAATTAAAGCATTGACAGTAATGATGATCTTTACATTTCTGAATTAATAACACCCCCCCCCCCCCTCCCCAAAAAAAAAAAATCAAGTTTAGAAGGGAGAAATATTGATTTCTTGATCCTATTCAGTATAAGAGTCAGATCCAAACTTTGTCAACCTCTAGGCTAAAATTTAAGTGATCATGTTATTTAATTTCAGACTTTGCTAGCATAAATAAAAAAATAAATAATAATTATTATAATAATAATTTTTTTTTAATTAACGAGAATAGGCTACTGGTTAACGATAGCAGTGAACCACTACGGAACTAATTAGGTGCTAATTAGTGAGATTTATTTATTTTTCTGATTCCGTCCATGTAACATGATTGACTTGCACATACGGATTTTACACACACAGCCTTTTTATTTATTCGTACTGCAGAGACGTCCCACCTAAACTTAACTCCCACTCTACTTAAGTTCCACGTACGTTTAAAGCTCCATTTCTCTTGGGAATGTGAACGGTCCTTCCAGGGACTTATAATTGGTAATATCGTTATCAATCAAAAGATGAACGAGTTTGTTGGACGTTCACTACACGCAAGATGATTTCAAGAAATGACACCACAAGGGCTTGTGGCCCTCAACTGGACGTTCACGCTCAGGGGTGCAAGAGCGTAGGGCGTCCAACTCCCTAGTGCTGTTCACCATCTTGCACCCTTAATGCACTCTCCCCCAAGTGGGCATCAGACCACACTTCATTGAAGGCAGATTCCCAAAATTCCCGTCGTGCAAGTAACACTAGGCCACCGTGGGCTTGAGGGCGGAACTTTCAAATCCTGCAGTTCAATTTGACTTCGCCCACCACCAATTACAGCGCACCATGATGCTTCCAAAGCCATGCCTGAAAACCTGTGCGCCTGGGGTTTGATTGACAGCTGTATCATTCCAATCATTTGAGTTGGTCGTACATTTGTTCTGCTGTTGTATTTTAGCTCTTGCCCCTTACAGGATAGACGTATTTTTTCATTACAGTGTCAAACATCCTCTGTTTCATAGCTCTATCGATCACTGTACAGGCAGAATAAGAATAAAAAAAAACTGTAACAAATCTGCGGGAGTCTAGTGTACCTTTAACGTTTCCAACCACTAGCCAATGGGGAGGCAAAACGGCTGTTACCGCAGAAATCTGGAGCCGACGCGATTGGAAGCCGGCGCGATGGAGAGAAAATGCCTTTTGAAGTGTAAGAGCAAATTATTTTTGACCAGAAATTGTCTATATAGTGGTCCGTCGGTAGTAACAAAGCCCTTCAGAAGCCTCACCTTTCAATGCATAATAAAATCTGAAACTCAGGCAGTTCACTTTTACCGATTAACGGCAGTTGCTGAGAAAAATAGGTAAAACTGACTGCAGTTCAATTTATTTTCGATAGCATTGTTGTCCATCGCACCACAAAATTATGAAGCGTTTTCTTCCGCACATAAATGACGACATAAAATATGAAATCGTCTTAATAATTTCTGCGCTCGTGTAGCTCGTTAAACAGCGCAGATTTGTGTTAGTTTGCGAGGCGCATTGAGCAAAAGAGAGAATCATTTCTATATTCCGGATGTAATCATGGCCAAAGCGCATTGTTAGGCACGATGCACAGCTCAGTGACAATTTTAAGGATGGCGAAAATAAACGCTGCTAAGTCAGCGAAAGTTTTGGATTTTTGCATTTTATTGCCGTATTTCCAAATGCACATCAATTATATAAATTTAGGCAATAGGCATTCAATTTTTCATTATCATTCCTAGTTTTAGGTCATGTATTGGTCTTTGTTTTACGGTCGATTGTTCCTTTCGCTATTATTTTCACACAGGGATGGAGGAGGTGACCTTTAAATTTATAAAGCAGAGGGCTGGGAATGACAGGCTGTTCTCTCTTGAGTCCTGAACCAAAACTTAAGTGATGTAATACGTGACATGAACAGAAGTGTCCCAATTCTGCTCTTAACAGCTTCAGTCTTGTGCACTTATGCACCTAAGTGCGTCGTCAACATATGCACACTTGAAAGAAGGCTTTAGGCCAGAAGTGCAAGTATTGGGACTGGGCCATACACTATTCTTATACACACTAGTTGCACTACACACCACTAACTACAAACAAACTCTTCCTGTTGCTTCTTCTTATTATTATTCCTCAGCGAGTTTTTCTGCCGGTTTATGTCGCATTGCATCTTGGGCAATTTATGTATGAATAGTGAGCTTATGCACCCACAAAATATCTGCCTGATCTAGTATACATCCGGGAACTTCTCGCGGACACACACTCACTCCCCACTTATAAGTGAACACCCTACCCCCTAAATTTGACAACATTGGTGGTGCCAGTAGTAGGCCTATGTTAGATCACGGTTTTGAAAACGGCCGTACATTATCTTATTCTTCCCTGTGCTTCTCTTGCTCGATCAAAACTCTAATTTCAGACCTGAGCTTTGCTAAATTTCCATAAATATTTGTAAAATGATCATTCTACTGAACCAATGTGCTGAGAATTCAATGCTATTGCATATGCCTTTCCAGATCATTGGAAATGCCATTCCTTGGTTTGTCTACAACTTAAAGAACATTTCTGCATATCTACATGCATCGGGCATAGGTCAGGGATAAATACCCATTTTATTACCTTTTGAACTTACCATCACAGTATTATTTAAAATATGTAGATAAATTGTATTATTTTAAGAACTGCAGAATAATCAATTCATTACACATTCTGCTTATTCAAATTACTGTATATTTAATTAAACCTCAAATTTGTACGGGTATATTAAATATCTAGAAAATATTGTGATATAAATATTACAGACCGCATACTGATTAATATTTTGTCCTTGAAGTCATTGTGCTACTCATTTGGAGTGGTTCTAATTTTTGATGTATATCAGTAATCTTACTTATACACAATAATTTGACCCCAATGAATATATCTTAGGACAGTATTTGCATTTTTTTGTATCTCATTGCTCTAATGATTTGTTACATCGTCAAATAATATTCCAATAATATTCAAATGCTTTGTAATCCCTCTTAGTATGGGATTTCTATTTTGAATAATTGCATAAATTTTGGCAACCCTTTATCTCTTATTTTAATAATATATCAGTCCTTCCTCCTGCCTGATTGGTGAAGCTCCCACACAAAGCCTGTTGCGTTCATCAGGCATTCAATTAATGTTTCTTTAACTTCCCAACCAAATTTTTATTAGCTATTCAGAGGTGTTCCACTCCCCTTCATTTTTTTGTTATTATTATTGTTATTGTTAATGTCATTGTTACTATTCTAATCTTTAGTCTAATTTAATTTGCTCTCCTAATGGTTATTACTACTTCTATATTACTCCTTACTGATTGTTGCTCTTCTTCCTTTATCCTTTTTTTATTTCTTTTTTTCCCCGTTTTTTTCTTATATTTTTGTATCTCATAATATTATTATATATGGGGTGGGTGGGATGTTAAATTTGAAATATGGTGTTTTGTAAACTTGTTATTGTGTATACTGCTTGCTTGAACATTTCACCAATAATAAAGAAAGAATTAAAAATAAATAAATAATTGCATAGATTTTAAAACGCACATTTTGATGGGATCAGTATGGCTCGAAAATACTTCCGTAGGCTGTATTAATGTTATTCTTGTGTTCTCCCATAAAATATCAAAGACAACATTTTACGGTCAAATCCGCCTCAAGGGTAACTGAAATTCAAACACTGATTCTGGTCTGTTGGACATAAATAGCATGCAGAACCTCTCAAAGATTTACAGCGCTGAATAACCTGTAAGGTCAAATCATACTTACTGTGGCAGGTCCAACCCATGAGTTTTGTCTCGCTCTTCATGACTTTTGCGCCCCCTACTGGTGAAATAGGCCACATACAGCAATCGTGGCCGAAATCACAAACCGTCTTTCAACACAGAATGAAAACCATCATCGACAAACTGCATTTTGAGTCTGATTACCTGAATTTATTTAGCGCTCAGATTCACTCAGCCTTCAGCCAATCATCGTTGATGCTCTTAAAATTAATGAAGCTTCAACAAAGAACCTGCATTGACCCTGAATTTCCCTGAAAACCACTGTAGCAAGAGTATATTAATATTGACCATGACGCTGCACAATTTCAGATCTGCTTCAGTTCACTTTGTCCAGGGATCATAAACTCATGGTCCTCAAGGTCCAAGAGTTTTCCACCCTCCCTTTACCTTGGAATGAGGTTTGAACACAGTCTGGTCAATTGCAAGCACTAACTGTTCAGTTAATTTACCCGAGGAAACCCAGGCTAGAATCGAATCTGAGGTCCGAATTTAATGATCCCTTTGTCTTGACTAACTTTTCTTTTTTTGTAACAATACAAATATTCAGTTGACCCTCTTAATGTGGTGCCTTGCAAAAGCTTGATTTGTTCTGTGAATAAATGTTAATGTAACTCATCACAATATTGAGACCTGATTTGGTTTTCGATCAAAGTGAACAACTAAACTTTACCTTTTTTAGCTGCTCTGAGCTGAAGTGACATCTCTCCATGTCCAAATGATGACATTTGGGCTATACTACTTGAACAACTGATTGAGTAAACCAAGCTCAGCTCACCGTTCAGCATGGTATTGGGAAAACATGAACCAATAAGTTCATATATGTTTGTATAACTCATAATGGAATGGAAGTGTACAATAAAAAGGTGAAGGCCGTTATTGCACCCATTGCACTTTAACACCTGTGGCTGGGAAGTGCACAAGGATGCATATCATAATATTTTCAGATCATCCATAATTCCATTAATACACTAATTTATCATATGGAGCATTAATGGTTTGTAATGATGCAAGCTACATCAAAAACAATGTGTTCGCATTCAAATTAACTAAGCCCAGTCATTGTCAGTAACATAGCCAATAAAAATATTGATTACACTTATAAGTACGTTAGGGCGGAAAAAAAATATTTGAGGTAGAAAATCTGAGACCTCTGTGTACAGGTACTTCCCCTTCTCCTGCGAGGCGTGGAGAGGAGTTAGCACTCTGAACTATCAACCACTAGAGGGCATCGTTTTACTTTTTTGTTGTCTGGAAAAACCGCCCATTGAGGTCAAAAACTGAAAGTCTGAGGGGCTTTTTCTTTGCAGGCTGTCGTTTGCTCTTACAAGTAAGCGCCTAATTTAAGTCATTGGTTTGCTAGGAAGTGTGTACATCTTATTCATGAGGTCTGCCTTAACTGTTAATCAAATCGAAATCCCTAAAAAAAAAACCATAGACACGTCTGCCCTTGATGATTGGAGTAAGAGACCTCTGCCCTAGCACCTTCTTTTTAGCTCTTTATCAATGTTTGTGTCGGAATTGTTTTTTTTTTTCCTATGCATATTTCTTCAGTCAAATTAAAAGTTTCCAAGTAACATCTTTTGAAGCATTTATTTTACTCTTAAACATACCAATTAAGAAAAAGAAAGAAGTTCTGCCTTTAATGGTCCCACTAAACAGTGGCTGGCGGGCGAGGAGCGGAAAATATCCCGCGAAACGGATTAGATTAGTAACCCGATTTCAGTCATTGTTCTTGGTCAACATGTTAGTTTCCCCTTATAATGACATGTTCAGGTGAATAAATAATAAATTCGATAAAATGTTTAATTCACATGCCTTAATAGGCAACTCTTCACGAAAAAGCCACCGTGGATTTTCCGCGTTAAATTTTGTCGCATCCTAAGCAAGTCGTCAAACCTGTGCGTAATGATTGTTTATTTGAAGAAGATTGAAATGCGCTCTTTTTTGCTTTCAACTGATGCGTTTGATTTCTCGTCTTAACGAAGGCAATAAGCTACACCGGAGAGGGGAGAGTTTAAGTGTTTTTCACCAGGGAAATTGACTGAAAACAGATCAAGACAAATGAGCAGTTTAGTGACATGTTTATCTCTGTCCACCGCCCGCGACTTACACCAAATAGTCTTTATTTGTGCCTAACCATTCGGATAAGTTGTAGAATTATTTGGTGACTGCATTCAACGAGTTCAACTGATTCATCAAGGGCAGACCTACTGGAGAAAATTTTTTATGAGTCAAATACAATACATGATAGTATGAGCGCAGCACTAGCAGTGCTGGGATTTTCATTGATTCATTAAGGGCACTGCTGTAGCCAATGCAGAACATTGAATGGCAAAAGGATCCGAAATAAGAAAAAATGCAGTGGTTTTGTCGAAAATCCAAATCTATTGGTTTAGGAGCCTTTACCTGTATTTGTTTTTTTTTTTTTTACATTTTGATGATCTATTTGTTCTCATGTGCTCACACTCTAATCCCAGATCAAACTGAGCAGTAGAGTCATACACTGAGACAGATGGTTTAGTGATTCAAGTGCTTGGCACAGCCACGTTCGCAGCCTGTCTGGGGCTCTCAAATTCTTTTGACTCTTTAAAGGCAGCATGTGTGTGTGTGTGTGTGTGTGCGTGTACTGCACCTTACTGTGAGAGTTATATATACTAATAAAATCTCAGAAACTTGCCTCCACTGCGGCATGACAGGAATCGAAACCCGACTTCTCTCAGTAGTACGTATCTCTCGAAGTGGCCGTGCCAGTAAACTGTAGTGAGCACTCACAGAGCCCAGATCTGAAAAAGGTTTAATGGGTTCAAAACACAGTCCATAGCCTGTTATTACTCTGTTAACTGCTCATTTCCAAAGCTGGCAACCGCAGGTCAGTCTAGGTCACTAGCCCACTGCACTGGGTCCAGCCTGACCCATACAGAGATCCCGTTACACTGATCCCACCTGCTCCAGATCCTGCCCACCCGCCCACAGAGAGTGACCAGCTGCCTCAGGTCTCCAGTAAACA
Organism: Gymnothorax reevesii; assembly: GCA_029721435.1. Classification (NCBI taxonomy): domain Eukaryota; kingdom Metazoa; phylum Chordata; class Actinopteri; order Anguilliformes; family Muraenidae; genus Gymnothorax; species Gymnothorax reevesii. The sequence goes on along the minus strand of CM056586.1, from coordinate 35,624,352 downwards.
TCTGCTGAGCTCAATCACTGAACCTCATTGATCGCGAGCTTCACGGTGACCCCTGTAACAGTTGCAGGGTGGATTCCAGTTGCTCGTTTTCCACCTGCATTTCTTCCTACCCATCCTTCTTCAGCTCCAACCATCCATAAGTAAAGACATGACGGCTGCTAGCCTTTTTTGTTTAGGGAAGTTTCTCTGTCCTAGAAAATGACCCGTAATTATTTACTTGACAGCAACAGTAAGTGTGTTCAAATTCTCCAAATGTAAAGGACAGGTGATTCAATGCTTCTTAACTTATCACCTTTAGCATAGGTTACGCTGAACCATCTTTTCTGAAAAAAAAGAAAGATAACGCAACCCCACAATACTCTGTGGCAGCAATATTTAATACGACCACCCATCCGGACAACCATAAAAACAAACGAACATGACAGGCAAAAGGCACGTTGCCTTATTGTAAGAGCATTCGGATTCTCTTATTAGTGCGGTTGCCTTCCTTAGTCCTTATGAATTCTGCCTAACACCTATCCTTTACCTCAAGATGTTTTCCATTGAAATAAAAAAGTTATGGTTAGGTATTCGGGAATAGGACATGATACTTTGACTATTCGAACGCAGCCGACAATTGAGGACAAGATGAGGAGGACATAAAGAAACGTGAATGAATGAAATGGAAGCTTTTTGCCCCATCAGCTGAGTTTGAAGTTTTGTCAGTCGTAGGTGTGGTAGACAGGTAGGTAAATCATTTTTATGTCATTCATTCCACAGAAAATATTTGCTCAAGAGATGGTTTCATCTTTCCTTACTCCAGATAATCCAATGTGAACTCAGTTAAAGGTCCGCCATCATGTCACCAGATGGACAGCCAATCAGCCATTTCAAAATCTGTCCCTAGGTGACATCACATGGATAAATGACTGCCCAGAAGCAAGAAAAACAGGGACATGTTCGAGATAGCAAGGCTTAGCAAGTTCTGTCCTCCTAAATGATTGAACCATGTCTAGTCTTGCGAGGAAAAGCGAGAATATATGCACACAGTCTCACCTTGCTTTTCAAGATGGCGACCAGTATTGTCATAATTTACTCAATGGAAATTGACATAAACCTTATTTGGCAGCCATGTTAGAAAACGCTCAAGAGCTTTTGAGTCCTTCAAAACTTTAGTCTTCGCTCGTGAGACCAAGGCGTAAGATCATTTGATCTTGAACGTGCCCCTAATCAGCCTCAGGCAACCAGTTAGTCCGTTCCTCCATTATTCTAGGTGGACTCTCCCCCTCACACGGTCTCAACTAACAGATTTTTGAAATGTCTTCTCATGGTTTATAGGCAATGCACCAGCTGATATGGTAAGGGATCTTTATTGTACAGGAATCTCGTGGCAGAGACTGTTTTGAGGAAAGATGAATAGTGAATGATCAGCAATTTGGAGCCCAGAGACTCATCTGACCCCCACAGAACTAACGCTCAGTTCCATGCACTAGTTTCCCCTAAACATTCAAACTCAGACTGGCAGTCAGTTCCAGACTCGCTTGTTCTGAACAACACCTTTTAAATTAGCTACTAGCAGGAATACTGTGCTGAAGACGCAAAGCCAGATTTACCCAGGAAACACAATTATAGTCACTCATTGCTTTTGGAGTTTGACATGCTACGTGATCAGAAAAGAATGACCTGGAGAAATTTCACCCGAGACCATGTCCATCACTGTCCCAATCATGAAGAAATGAGTTACGACTCTAAACGACAAGAAGTCAAGTTGAGATTTACGACAATATCCAAGTTTATCGTTTTATTAAAAAATGCATTGTACACAAAATCTAAACATACTGCATTTTCACAGAATCTTACACTGGAAAATACCTCATATGTAACAGCATAAATTTACCACATTACATTTAATATAGTGTAAATGAACGAAAAACTATTCATTGTGACGTGGCACTATAAAATATTAGGGCTGTCGGAATAATTAATCGCGATTAATTTAAGCGCAATAAAAGTAACTGTCACTACGAGGCAGACAGACGTGATTGCTTATTACCTTTTCTATGACACATACCTAATGCGGTCATTTGAAATGCTTCCGGTAAGAAAACTTTGGTTTGAAGTCCACTAATTACCATCCAGGTTGGATAGTCTCCATCGCCTTGGCATAATTAGCTCACCTTAAATCATTTCCCGTGTACTTTGCCTGATTTGCAATCAAGCAATTTATTCAGCCAACTGACAATTCAAAACCAAAATGTAGCCAATCGCCTAATGATTAAGAGGAGAGAATGAGCAGCAGACAGACCTAACCAGGCTGCCGCGTTATATTAAAAGATTTTCAAATTCGTTAACAATTTGCATGTCACGTTCTATACGCTTAAACAAAATCTTTTCCACCTTCACTGTTGGTTATTTAGATGCTCAAAAGTTAATAAAATCAAGTGCTATGAGTTACATTATTTTAAATTGCTCCCGTTCAATTATCCAATAAAAAATGATCAAATTTGCGGCAAAGATTCGCCTGAACGTTGATTGGCAAATCTTCGGTGCATTTGACTATTGCCTGCAATGCAAACGTATTTTCTCTCACATTCATGTTCGGTATGCTTCACAAAATGTTTTCCACTTCACGTAGCCTATATTTTTAAGCTCTTAAAACCAGGGCCATCTTTGAATAACTTCATTTTTTTTTTTTAGAAATATATTTAATAATGCATACAAAATTGATGAATTCCACCTTGATGAAAGGTGGAATTCAGAGGTCTGCTATTTATTCAGATTATTTAATTTTTTCTATTTAACACGGCAACCTGGTTAGGTCCGTCTGCTTCTCATCATCACTTCTTAATCATTCTACGCCACATTTTGATTTTGATTAGTCAGTTGGCTGAATAAATGGCTTGATTGCAAGTCAGGCAAAGTACGCGGGAAATGATTTAAGGTGAGCTAATTATGCCAAGGCGATGGAGGCTGTCCAACCTGGCCGGTAAATAGTGGACTTCAAATCACAGTTTTCTTCCCGGAACCATTTCAAATGGCAGCATTAGGTATGCGTCATAGAAAAGGTAATAAGCAATCACGTCTGTCTGCCTCATAATGGCAGTTACTTTTATTGCACTTAAATTAATTGCGATTAATTATTCTGACAGCCCTATAAAATATACATACTTTCTAGGATACAAAAATATTTTAGTGTCTCATACAACACTGTGCTCCATTGCATTGCTTTTTGTTCGAGTGATAAGACTCCTTAAACGTTTCAAAGACTAGAAAAGAAAAGGGCAACTAACTGCACAGATGACAAAAAACTCTAATCTTGAGATGACAGAACTTTCAAACTTAACAAGTCATTAAAAAACATTTTGCAGCCAAGTGGCTTAAACATACATCTGAATTTTAACACGCAACAGAAAATGCTGGCAGCAATGGTCCTCATTTATAATACTTTTGCGACCGACAAGGTATTACACTCATCTGAATAATGGCTACAGAAAAACAGCAGACAAGTCCTGTATATCTGAGGAAGCTGTTATGCTATGAAATGGTTTGATAAACTCTGGCCACAAGATACATACTAAGATGTGAAATCTTCTGAGGAGACTTAATAGTAGTAGTGCCAAAAAATATATATGCAAATATAACACTGATAAGACATGATAAATGGAGAACTTAATGCAACTTGTTTCGATTTCACCGTTGTAGCAAAGTGAATCTGGTCAAACATACCTGATATTCTCCACATTAGTATGCAAATGAAATTTAACAATACTCTGCTCATACAGTGATTACTGTTACAATACACATAGCAGGCACAATTCACTGAGCACTGGCTGTTGGCTTTACTTTTGCCCATGGTCATAACTCCAAATGCAGCACAATGCAGAAAATAAGAAAAATGCTGCTCGCACAACAATTGTCTTGACCTCAAACATGTTGATATTTACATGTGCAATAACGGACCTCTTAATACACCGGCCTCAGGGCTTTCTAAGCTCCTGGTAGTCCGTATGGCTAAGTACAGCCAAGTAGATAGCCAATAAAATCCCAGGGAAGGCTGTACTGGGAGGAGTACATTTAGCGCGGAGTATATCTAGCACTGCATAGAGTGCGTTTCTGAGAGAATTAGACAGGCACATATGTGGGCAGCACAAGCCTGTGAAGTTCTGTCTGTCGCCCAGTCAGATCAAAGTTCTCCAGCATCATGGGATCGCTCCTCTCCATCGCTCGTCGGCTTTTCTTCTGATCCTTTTAACCCCATGTCTCCCTTCCACACCTCTGTCAAACACTCTGAAGCAGAAGTCAAAGTTTATATGCATCTGTGCACACACATCACTGATGACTAGTAAATTGAAGTCCAGAAGCTACACCTTTGGTTTTGCTGTTATAGGGTGATACAGGTTTTCCTGAGTGTCAGTGATCACTTACCAAAAGTAAAAATAAAATAGTGCCACGGACACTGTAGCTCACCTAGGCGTTCAAATATTTTTACCAAAGTAGATAGTTGTTTTCAGGACCCTGCAAGAACTGTGCGACATTCTGGAAACAACTTAAGATTTGTGAAGGTACTTATGAAATTAAAGGGCTTGGTCTGATGTCAGAGTTCAAATTAAAGCCAAACTGCACTGTACAGAAAAACCCATAATGTACAGTATGTAGAGTCATGTTGCTTCATGGGTCATTCCATGTCAAGTCAGACAGGTGCTGCCACCCGACTCAGATTTTGTTATAACTTCGTGTCAGGTTATTGTGGACCGTAAACTAAGCTGTCCAAAATATTTGGCTGAATTTTCAGAATTTCATATTTCACCCCCTGGGGAATTTTGCATTTCCACTATAGAAAAAAAACACCATAGCTGAGAAGCCATTTTTAAGGTTCAATATCTCCAGGAATATAATCCCTGGAGTCCTGAAATCTGGTGTGCACACAGATAAAATTGTTTCCACCAGGAACATATATTTGAAAGGCATAAATAATGATCAGGTTTTTAATTATTTGTCCCTGAAAATGGAAAAAAATACAATATTTTCAAACGAGGGTGGTATAGGGGGCTCAAAATACCCCCGAGTTTATCCGTATGGAGATCTTGATTTTTTTCTCCAAAAAATACATTCTTTTATTGATTTTATAGTTGCTTTTCAGGGCTTTAACATCAGCAGAATCAGATATGACAAATATGGCAAGCAAAGGGTAAAAATTTTCACCATTTTGACTTTACAAAATGGTGATGCGGACTAATTTGTAGGACCATGAAATTTTGTATCATAAGGGGCCCATGTGCGGTCATTTTCTATACAAAGTTACATGTCGGAGCCATGTTGTCTTCATATTCGTTCCGGGAGGAAACAATTTTATCTGTGCACATGAAATTTCAGCACTCTAGGGATTATATTCCTGCAGATCTAGAACCTTAAAATGGCTTCTCTGCTAGGGTGTTTCTTTCAGTATGAAAATTTCAAATTTTCCAGGGGTGACAAAATACAAAATTTTCATAATTTAGCAAAAATATTTTGTACAGCATAGTTTTTTGGTCCCAAATAACTTGTTCAAAAAGACTGAACAAAATCTGAGTTGATGGGCAACACATTTCCCAAATTCTGTCTGATTTGACACAGAATGACCCTGGTTCCTACTGACCAAATTTCAGTGGAATCACTGCAGACATTGTCAAGTGCATCAAAATAGCTGCCATAACAGCCAGATTTGAAAAATCACAACAACGATTTAAGATAACTTTGGTTTTGGTTGGCACATGTCTGTTAACTTTCAGCTTCATTGACCCAACAATTACTGAGAAGATGATGTTTCTAGACTTGGACAATGATGATGACCAATAACAAAACAGGCCATGCCATAAGCCCACCTGACTGTAGGTCCAGGTGAGCTGATAAAACTGAGTCTGAATTATACAGCACATTCCCAATGGAAATACAGAATTACACTTGAAGTCAAAACTGCTCCACTAAGAGTTTGTTCTCCTTGTTCGGTATGTGCGCATCTCACCCTTTTCGGAGTCCTTTAGCACATGATTTTCACAGAGGAAGCTCTCCAGTCTCTGCTCCTGATTGTGGAAGTACCAGTCCTCCACGACCTCCTCGTAATTCTCCAGCATGGTCTCGCACTTAAACAGCAACACTAAGTATAAGGGCATATTCTGCACAGAAAATCACTTCTTTCCAAATATTCACGCCATCTAGATGAGCATATGGCGCTTCATTCTTTTGCTTTAACTCATTCCCTATGGAATACTTTTATATAAAATTGTTGCATTTGTACGGAATACTTTTCCCGAAAATTACACAATATAAAGTATTGAAGCAGAGGTGGCCCATGGCTACGATCGTCAACTGATTTCGAGTTTATCGGACAGCGAATGGTCTTCCACGCCGCTAGCACCGGCATACCGTAGGGAATGGTAGAATTTGCTGCGCTGTTGGCAGCGGCTTGTCATAGGGAATGAGTTAAGGGCACTCAATTTATAATACTGAGGTACTCCAAGAGCCATAATTCATTGTTCTCCGTAGAATTCCTCAAACTTTTGTCAGATCCGGTTGAAGAAGTAACTTTCTTTAGATGAACCGTAAAGCACAACGAAGGGCCTGACATGCTTCTCATCACTAATGCAGTGCCCATTCAATAACTGCTTGTGTAGCATACTGCAGTGCCAGTTTAATTGCTGCTTGAGCAGCACTTGTGCTTACAGCTCTCTCAATTTCCCAAGAACCGTTCAGTCAAACAACATTAAACTGGACATTGCATTTCTGTGGGTCTTTAGTAAAACGCCAACCAAGTTTGAAGTCAATCTGATGAAAGGCTCTTGAGATAAGCAAAGGACATACATGCGCCCCCAGATAGAAATTCCTTGTTGTACAATAAGATGATAGTGAATCTTAACCAAGTGTGATGTTTAAAAAAAAAAAAAAAAAAAACACTGAGCGGTTATCTGGACCAGTCTTCCCACTGATTTCCATAAAGGCAATACAACCAGGAGATTTAAGAGAATCCCGATGCAAAATTGTCTAACAAATATGTTTGAACCAGAAAGGACTTCTAATTCCATCTGTAATGTGTTAAACTCATGTCTGGAACATGTCCCATCAGGGTACAAGTTCCACTTGGGTTAATGTTATGACCCACTTCAATGTATAAACAATATCACCTGTTTCTTCATGTCAGCGACCTCCACAGACGGTTCATCCCACAGCTCATAAGGAAGGCCAAGGTCCACCTTCACCCCTTTATTCACTAAATTCTTCAGGGTTGACATGGTTTGGCTTGTTCCCTGTGAAGAGAATGCAGGGCAGAGAAAAGAGATGAGTAGAAAAAAATGATGAAGCCATAATAAATTAACTGAAAGAAATTCAGCTTCAATACTTTCTGATTTAAGTGGTAGACGGCTACTTTTTAAGTTAACCATTTCACGTAACACTTCGAATCGAACATGGGTGGGGGAAAAATAAGATGACAAAAATTGGAATTTGTGGCAAATTACATTGGGTCCACTGGTAATGCCACCATCCTTTTTGGTCTCCTACTCTCAAATATTATGCAAATTCATTGGCATTTCTCAAGAAAGTAGCTAAAATTGATTACAAAGACTAAGTAACAAGTAGTATGGAATTTTAAAATGTTTGCTTTTTCAATATTTTCAAAATTTTTTTTATCCATTTTATCCAACATGTTTTCAAGGTCATATCTTCAAATGCACCTCACTCTGCACAGTAGCATCTGCAAACTGTCAACGATGTAATGTACTGTAAATTCATATTGCCATGGTGAACAGGCCAGCTTTGACCAAGATGGAGCAATCATTAGTTCAATTGGAATTTCACCATTCTCTGGGTATTACTTTACCTTAAACGGTGGAGCAGAGGCAGACAAATGATTAAAGAAAAAAGATAAAAATGCAGGAAAGTAAAGAAGGCACAATGCCACAAACCTTGGCATATCGGAGACTACCAGGCCTCTCTGCATGGATGCTGTATTGCAGAATTCCTTCACAGATGTTATCCAAAGCCTCCGTAAGACGCGTCTCCCTGTGGGAAGGGTAGGCAGAAAAACAGCAGTGAAGACCTTTAAGTGACAAAACCACTAGTTGGAACATCTCCCCTGTGTCCTCTCATAATTTCCCCTTGCATACTTTAGCATTTCCCCTCACTTACGAAGTGTTGTACTTGATTTTACGTTTGCGTTTCCCTGTGTCAAGGACTTCTCCAAGCTCCAGAACCTCCTTGGACCTGCTACTCTTATCCAGCGTCGCCTGAAGCTCCACAGTTAGGAACTTACAAACTGTTGAGCCAGACAAATGCGGACCACAGACTTACTTTTCCAATAGCAGACATATGCGTTAATTAGAGTCACACTTTAATTAAGATGAGGATAAGACAATGAAAGTGTACTTTCCAGACAAGCGGCTGCCTCCACAAATAACGAATTGACAAGACATTAACGTTGAACTCAAAAACTCCCACCTTCGCATTTATTAGGTAGTCTTTCATCCTCGTCTGCTAAGGCAAAACTGGATACCCATAAGAGAGTCAATATTAAAACTTCCATGACATTAAAATTTGATTGATTTTACTTTGCATCAACTAACAAAGAAACGCTATTCTCTACCGCTGTTTAATGCCACAGCCACATCGGCATGTTTAACTTCCATCTATAATGACGCATGCGCACAGGGATAAATGAGGGCTCGCAGGTCAGGCATAAGCAGCCGACTTCCGAAAACATTCGTTTAAGTCCTAAAAGCTGCATAAAACAGCACCATTTAGACAAAATAATGTTGATTATTCAGGGTCAACAAAATAGGAGTTGATAAAGAATTCAATTTTGCATTCTTGAGGTACTATAGTTCTATTCACAATACACCCACTGGAATATAATTTTAGAACGACGACTCCCTGTTTGAGGACCCAGGTCCTCTGAAACTCAGAAACAAGATGGCGGAATTTCAGATAAAAGGGTCGGAGCTCGAAGATTGTCAAAAATAAAACATTATTATGCGATTAGTGTTATTTGGTATATAAATAAGTACATCGTGGCGTTGTATTTGAATATTATTGCCACGGTTTATTTATTAATTTGAACAGTGCACAGGCTATCATTAATTTTATTTTAAAGGTAAGATTCCGCATTTTTTGGCACTGCTAGCATGACGGCTAGCTACCTAGTTAGCAAAGTGTATTGCAAAAGGTTGAATACAAATAACTAGTTTTCCTTAACATATACTGGTTCATTAAGTTCAGTTCATGCCCATGCCACCATGTATTTATTTTAATTTAATTTTTTTTTTCAAAAATAAAGTTTTAAAGTAATAAACCCACACCCCAACAAATATACTCAGAGAGGAGAAAGTTAGCTAGCTGAGCTACTGAAGTTACAATCACCTAACAGTTACTCCAGGGCGATGGCCAGTTGTTTATACGAAGTGATTCTTGGTTGTATATTAAAAGATAAAACTGTTTGCAAAGACACAGTTCCCTTAAAATCGCCTTCTAATTACTCAACCCCATCGAGATGCTCTGCAAGCGTCACAAATAAGAGCCTGACGGTCTGTTTTCGGTGGTCAAGTAGCCAACTTCGCGCCGACACCAATGCAACTACGGGTCTATTCGCGTCTAATTACAACCACGAGTCTATTTATGTGCGTAGTTGGAAATTACCCCGTTTAAGAAGATAAATTTGATATTAATAACGCTATCAGACAGCTTCTTAAACAATTTAAACGTAGCATCCGACAGCTCCAATGTACAATGCATCTGATGAACGTAAATTAAAATACCAGTACCTGGTATTAGGTAACTCTGCACAATTTAACGCAATGACTTTCAGGGCATGTGTTGATCTCCATTTTTTTAGCCATGGCTGAGGAACGAAGGACCAAACAATGCAGTGTGGCAGTGCCCACAGAGTCCATTAAAGCCATGTCAGAGTCTGTGGGGGTGGGGCAGCTTCAGGAGGAGAGTTGTGTGGCCTTAAGTGAGGAGGTCAGCTACCGCATCAAGGAGATTGCCCAGGTAAGGGGACCTAGGTTGCTTTGTTTTGTGTGCATGTGCTTGGCTTAAATGGTTGTTTATATCTGCTTGTGTACATGTGCTGGCTTGGTGCACTTCCTTTGCCGTGGTTTCAATTGTGCATGTCAGCCTTTTAATACATGTGTGTTCACCATGACCAGGATGCACTGAAGTTCATGCACCATGGGAAGAGGAGGAAATTGACAACAAATGACATCGATCATGCCCTGAAACTGAGGAATGTGGAGGTAAGAGACATCTAAAAGAGGGAGGATTGTCGGCTGATATCGTGTCTCAGTATTTTATTACTCCTGCAATACTCTTGTAAAAATGGAGGATAGATAAATAACAGATTTTGGTTAAACCGATGAGTACTAGGCTTAGTATAAGTACTAAGTACTTGTTTTTGACTGATTTCCCGTGTGTGTGCTTAGTGCCGGTCCTCATCGGCGCTCCTGTCATTTCCGGACCATAACTCAGAAATTGTTTGATATATTTCCGGGTCATTCCATATGAAGTCAACCAGAGGTTGACGGGTCACAGACTCAGATTTCACTCAAATTTATTTTGGGAGTACGTCTATATTCATAATGAACACTTGCAAAATTTTAGGGTTCTACTTCATGGGGTTTCCATGATATGGCCCCCCAAAAATCAAGGGCCATGAACATTGCAAATGTTCATTTATAGGGATTTTGGAGACCAATATTTTTGGAAAAAAATCATAAATATGACCTGAAAATGACTACCTAGGGTATTTTGGCTTTCAGATTCTCTTCTCAAAATTTATCTATCTCTTTTCATTTTCAAGATATTGGCCTTTCAAATATGAAACTTTTTATGGGTGGAAATCAAAAATTCAGTTTTCAAGGACCCCTTATGAGGCCAGGATTCCTTCTATTCGAGGACAGGTCTGTCTCAACAAAGAAGAGTGACTGCACCCAAGGCATAATAGTGGAGTTAGGAGACCCTGAAAAGGACCCAGCTGAAAAAGTTACTTTTTTTGTGCCAATTTTGGATTGTCAGGTTCACTATGTGGGCAGTTACTCATGGTAATGAAACTTGTTCAGCAGAAATGTATATACATTGGCTTTATTTATTCAGAATTACAACCTGTTTTACCATCTCCTTCACTATTTAATCATGTTATCAAATATAGGTATTTTGGGGTAATAACACCCATTATTATCCCCTTTGTTCTGCAACTAGAGGTTTTGAATAGATAATGCCTTCTTATAAACTCAAGTTACATCATTTCCTATCTGACATGCGACATGCTGTTGGATTCCCTCCCTAGGATCTCCCAGGTATTGCATCAGATCCCTCGTGTATTGCATCAGAGCTCCCGTGTATTGCATCATCTGCCATGTGTATTGTTTTAATCAGAGATGATGCAATAGGGTAGGTAATTTACAAATTCATTGAAGCCTCAGCCTGGCTTGTGAGAGGTGCAAAATTGGGATTTCCTTGGATGAGGAATGCAACAGTATGCATGTTTGTTGCATTCCTCATCCAAGGAAATCACAATTTTGCACCCATCAGAAGACCTGCTGAAGCTTCAATGAATTCATTAATTAGCTACCCTATTGTTTTAACTAGAGATGATGCAATAGCCATGGAGGATGATGCAGTACCTGGGAGATCCTAGGTAGGGAATGCAACATCATGTCAGATGTCAGATTATCTTGGGAAATGGTGGAACTTGAGTTAATGAGTAGACACTGTCTATTTAAAACATCTAGTTGAGGAACAAAGGGGATAATAAAGGGAGCTTTTAACCCAAAATGCATATATTTGATAACATGATTAAATAGTGAAGGACTTAAGAAAACAAGTTGTAATTTTGTACAAATAAAGCCAAGATATATAATTGTATGTAGAACAAGTTTCATTACCATGGGTAACTGCCCACATGGTGAACTTGCCAATCAAAAGTTGCCAGAAAGGTGACTTTTTCAGCTGGGACCCTTTTCAGGGTTTCCTAACTCCACTATTATTCTTTGGGTGCAGTCAATCTTCCTTGTGTAGACAGACCTGTCCTTAATTATGTAATCCAGCACAATTTAGCCTCAGTAAAAGATCCTGGCCTCATAGGGGGCCTTTGAAAACTGAATTTTTGATTTTCACACATAAAAATTTTCATAATTCAGAGGCCAATATCTTGAAAATGAAAAGAGGTGGATACATTTTGAGAGGAGATTCTGAAAGCATGGACCAAAATTACACTGGGTAGCAATTTTCAGCCCATACCCATGATTTGTTCCAAAAATATTGGCCTCCAAAATCCCTATAAATTAACGGTTGTGATTTGCTTGGGGAAGGCCCTTAATTTTTGGGGGCCATATGTTGGAAACATCTTGGAGTATGACCCTGATTATGATTGATGTTGATTATGAATATAGAGGTATTCCAAAAATAAATAAATTTGAGCGAAATCTGAGTCTGTGACTGTGGAGGATTCTTGTACTTTGAGTTCATATGGAATGACCCTTCCGTGAAAATTTCCACACATTTGCATCAAGTAATGCTGATGTGCCTTTTGCTATTTTTGAAGTTATTAACTTTTTTAGTTTCTTACTAAATGTCTGTGAACATCAGTGAGGGGCGGCTGCGTTGGGATGGAGAGAGACATTTGTTTTTTTGCCATAAAAATAATCTCTAGTATTTTGTGACATTATCTGTGACAGAAAGTGATTTTGGTTTGTACGTGGTCGATGTCTTGTTGTGCAGCCTCTGTACGGGTTCCAGTCTCAGGAGTTCATCCCGTTCCGCTTTGCTAGTGGAGGGGGCAGAGAGCTGCACTTCTACGAGGAAAAAGAGGTGGATCTGAGTGACATCATAAACACGCCCCTCCCCCGAGTCCCACTCGATGTCTCACTCAAGGGTAGCCCACTGAATTTTATTTTCGCCTCCTGAACCATCAGTAATTTTGGGATTCCCTGTGTATGTTTCTTGGTTATTCTGTGTTGAACAGTATCTCCCATATGTCCTAGTTCTGCATAGGGTTAGGTTCATAGGTTTTGGTTTGTGGCACAGCTGACAATCAGCTTTAATTGTAGAGTTTTACCAAAAATATTGGATGAACAGTGTTAGAATCCAAACTTCACATTTTTATGTATAACCCCAGCCCTCTCCAGTTCCTGGGGCTCAACGTGGACAAACTAACTTAGATATAAATGAAATGGTCATTTTTAATACTTTGTTACAATTTCTTTGTGATCAGTGACTGCCTGAAGTTTAGAACCCTTAGACATCATTGGAAGCTTGATTTCTTTTCTTTTGATGCACTTACAGGCCTTCACTGCAACTGTCTTCAGTTCCTGATTGTTTTTTGGGTGGTTTTGCCTTCAGTAAGATAATTGCATGCTCAGACGGATTCAAAGTGGGCAATGGACTCGGCCATTGTAGAATATTCCACTTTTTTGTCAAAAAAAAAAAAATCTGGGGTTGCTTTCTCATTGTTCATATTGTGATGTGTTGTCCAATGAGTCTTTAAACATTTGGCGAATCTAAGTGGAGGACATACCTCTGTACATCTCAGAATTAATCCTACTATTATTGTCTGTAGTCATATCATCAATAAACACAATGTAAACTTTCCATAGGCAGTTGTACATCTCTGCATATGCCCAATGGTCACAGATGAGGTGGTATGCATCAGATCATAAGCAGTTCATTCTCATCATTCTGGTACATCTTTGACTCATCTGTCTGTATGATTTTGTTTCAGAATTGTACATAATTTTTAATATATCTTGTGACAAATTTCCAGATTTTTGAGGTTACCAATAGTCTATATATTGTGCTACACCCTCTGTATGTACTCTGGTGAAGTCTCCTCTTGATCGTTGACATTGCCACAGATGCACATGCTTCATGAGGAGTGCTCTTGATCTTCCCTTAGATGAAGGGGATTTTCAGGTAGAACTTTCCTGTCATCCACCGCAGTTGATATACGTGGTCTTCCAGGCAATTTGCTGTTCCTGGGCTCGCCAGTACGTTATGTTGTATATGGCCTTGCAAAATGTTTTGCATGTTTTTTGGATGGCTTAATTTTGGATTTTTTAGCCCAGTGTTGGCTTGGTTAAATGGAAGCTCTTGGGACTTCATGAATTAGTTCTTGATATTTTATCTGCTTCATTATAAATGAAGTGACAAGGGAATAATACTCACCTGGCCATGGAACATCAGAGCAGCATATTGTCCAGTTACTTTTGATCCCTTAAAGAGGTAGGGGGCTCAAAAAGTATTGTAATTCCTGCCATGTTCTCCTATTTTGAACCTAACTACCCTCAAATTAAAGCTGAAAGTCTTTTGCACTTTGTGTATTCATGTTTACTTTCATCTCCATTATGTTGTAGTACACAACTAAGATATAAATATGTTTGTCAATTTCCTAATACTGTTGACCTCACTGTTTCTAATTTTTTGCCTCCGGCCATTTATCACTTCCTTTCTTTCTCAGCTCATTGGTTAAGTATTGAAGGAGTCCAGCCTGCCATACCGGAGAACCCTCCTCCAGGTCAGCTGATTTCTGATGCCTCTCAGCCGTATCCATTTTATTCTGCTTGTTTTTCTCTCTATAATCCAGTGTAGTTACCTCCACCATGAAGTTTATGTTTTTGCTTCCATTTGTTTATTTATTTGTTTGTTTGTCTGTCTGCTAGCAGGATATCTCAAAAACGGTTGCATAGATTTTAACCAAACTTTGAAGGATGTTCAAGTAGCAGAAGAGAAACAAGGGATTAAATTTTGGTGTATATGGGATCTTGCAGGTGCAGTTCTAGTTTTCCATTGATTTCACTTGTTATTTGTTTTTGTCGATGTATTGTCAGCTCCAAAAGAACAGCAGAAACTCGAGTCCACAGAGCCCCTGAAAGCTGTCAAACCTGGACAGGAAGAGGAGAGGTCAATCCAGGGCAAAGGTCAAGGGGCAAATGCAGCAGAAAACAAAGGTTAGTGAGTTTATGTTTTACAAGCGGCAACAGCGTGGTCTGTTATTGTTTTCATCTTCAGCAAGCGTGTGTGAGATAGAGATTATCGCAAAATGTGGTCCTGGAGACCATTTATTGTACTGCTGTTTGTTCCGTGGTAGACAGTGAAGAAGACAAGTAAAGAGAACATTCTACTCACGCAAAAATAACAATCAATGACAGTTTTTATGATCTCATTTAGAAATTGCGCGCTTGAAATTTCAAACTACTCCGATGTCAAAAGCCAGGCTCTCTGCACGCCGGAGAAGTGGGCACGCAACAGGTGGTGGGCAACCATCATCCCCGGTGCATTACACTGCACTGGAGGAGGAGGTGGCATCTACTCTTTCTGCAGTGGAAGCGCATGGGGAAGAACTTGGAGTGGATACGGATGAGTGAGGGTTACGTAAAGTGGTCATTTTTATTTGCCTACACTCAAAGTATCACTGCAATAGATACTGGAAACAAGCTTAATTTGGTTTCAAATATTTTTTGTAGTTTTTGGCATTTCAAGCAGTTGCGCAGTACATAGGAGTCATGGGCCGAGCCAGGGAATTTGGCGCAGATGCTTAATATGCGCGTATCATGATCGCACACAACCTGAACATTAATGCTGTGCCGACGTCTACGGTCTCTGTACATGTTCTTATTAGTGGAAGGGGTTCTGATTGCAACGTGAGTACAATCAATGGCTCCCACAACACTGGGGAACCTGGCGACCCGGTAGAACCCCCACTTAACTCTCCGTCTTTTCGCTGGTGTTTCGGGGAACTTTATTAAGTGGCTGATGTGGTGCAGCATAGCGTCAACCAACTGTGTCAGACACCTTGACACAAACGGCTGTGATATGTGCATGACATCACCAGCCACTCTCTGGAACGCCCCAGATTCCAGGACCGACAGCGCAGTTGTGACCTTGATGACCACCGTTATGTTTGTAATTGTTTGTAATGCGTTTGTAATTGAACTAATTGGAAAGCAGGCTTTTCCGTAATACCATATGATGATTTTGTTTGATAATTTATAATGGTTATGAGAAATGTAGTTTAGAAATAAGGATGAACAATCGAGTATTGAATGTCTCAACCTTTACCGTGTTAAATTCAATAAAACTTATGTTAAAATTCGGCCTATAACCGACATTAAACGCAATTTTCCATTTCGCCTTATGTTGGCGCTTGACCTTTATACAGCCCTCAAAACTGCTTAATAGAAAAAGCGCTTAAGCCAGGGGGAGAATATGCGTAAATGTTTTTTTTTTTCCTGAGGAACGCCCGGAAACGTCAGATTTTGGCCTTGCTCCGCCCCAAGTCTTCGGGGCGCGTAATGCACAGACTGAAGTCGAGGGGAGAATATGCTTAGGCTGAAAAGCGGTAGCTAGGCGCTTTTTTCGACGTACGCGCTTGGGAGAATGGACTCCTTTATGATTGTTCATTCTTTGAATATCGGGACAAAAAAAAGATGTAGCTATGGAGGAGAGTTGCTTAGGTTGCGCGAGTTACTGGTGGATTGCAATATTCTATTTAATGATAAAACACGTTTATCTAGAGGTTAATATAAACGCGAAGTGTGCCTGCATACTGCCTGGCCAACTAGTGGGCTAGTTGTCTGATAAGGTCATTCAAAATAATTTAAATTAATTGTCTACACGACGTTCGGATGTGAAAGAAAAGGCTATAGTGTGTGTTTGGGTTTGTCTCGTACTGACTGCCTAGTTGGTTGACGTCATCAAATCACTGTTCCTGTATTCGCTGCCATGGGGCATATCACAGTAGGCTACGTGTTCCCAGCTCCCATTTGCAAACGCATGTAATCTGGAAAACTGAAATGACGAGGCTCTTTTATTACAAAAAGGTTGAACAACAGAACTTTTTATATTTGTTTGAATGTATTTCACGTTACCTGTGGAATACCTGTTATATGGAATCGTGTAATAAACTGCGCCACTGAAAAAAGTCCGTTTCACACTTGTACGGATATGTTAAATGATATCGTATCAGCTGTTGCCCGTACTTTTGAATGAAATGCACGGAAATCATGTCTAATCAATTAAAGTTAACGAAATGATTAAGTTTCACGTCACTTTGAGCTTAACTTGGGAGACGGCAGCTCTTTTCCTAAACCAAGAGAAGTTACTGTATGTCATATTAACAAAAGAATCATTGTGACGTTGGAAATAGATGTGCATTCAGTGCGATTTTTGGAAATGCAAACCATTTTCGTCGGCGAAGTGTCAATGTTGAAATAATTTTCAACATGACTCTTGAACGTCATTTTTTGAATTTAAATCAAGTCACAGTTGCTCGTATAATTATCGTCATCAAGGTCTTTGACTTGTCTATTTATAGGCCTACTGTATACCCGAGATGTAGGTCTATGTTATTTAAACCACCGTGCTCCCCAGCTGTAGGTACTGTGGTGCATCGACAATTGTATTATTGTCACTAAACTTAAATCTGAGGACCATTAGCGAGATGCTCAGCTACCTCGATGGCCTCTCTCAATGCAGTGCGCTTCGCAAATTGCGGGCACATGCAGCTCAGCAGATAACTGAATCCACCGTTCTACAGTCTAAATAACTTTTGGTGGGCAGAATTATTTAGATGCAGTTTTTGGAAGGATGACTGGTAAGGTATTCTTCGTGCTCTTGCCGACAGCGTCTAAGGATATGTGTGATGCACCCGTATGTTTTCCGCTTCCTCCGCGCTTGCAGGGCTTCGAGCTGATCCGTGGTCTCTATACTGGGCTGGCTAGCGAGGATTTTGATTTTTATCTACTCAATATGAACGGGAGTTTTACTTAATATCAGATAGGTCGAGAAAGTTAATTTATGCCAATTCTGAAAACGAGCGAGACATAATTGTACTTCAATGTGCGCTCAACATTATGAAAAGTCCAGTGCTTCCGGCATTCCAGAGTGAGGCGTACACCTAGTGGAAACATCCATAAACGGCGGCCATGAGCGTCAGCGAATTCGCATCGCGCGCTGCGCCGCTGCAGTGTGTTCTTACCGTAAGAGAAGGGCGACAACTCTAACGTAAAGCTCCTCGCAGGGGTGAAGCGACACGAAATACGGACACTGTCTGGAGCTACTGCAGGGAGTCCAAATCTGTTTTTATCTTTTAGTTGTCGGATTGTTACATTCATCTTGCGCGGGGAATATCAGGGTTTACAGTGACTGGCGGAGCTCGCTTCGACTAATCAGGATAGAGCAAATCCTTACATCATATAATAATTGTATTGATGTTGATTATTTCAGTCTTAAAACCAGGGGCGTAAAGAGTCGAAGTTCAGAATATACAGCGCTTAACAAATTTATTAGACCACCACCCAATGTAAGGTTTATGCCACAGCTGCCCTAAATTAACAGTATTGGTAATTACCAAAATCATTTTCATGTTTCTGTTATGGTTAATCCACCAGTTTGCACAAGCTGTTTAACTGAAATGATATTTTTAGTGCTAAAATATAATTATTGTTGTTATCCATGAATTTTCAAATTTACTGTCTTACAAAAAAGCAGAAAGAATAGTTAAGCACATTATTATTTTTTGATTAAGATGCCAAATAACAGTTATTTTCTTGCTTTCCTGAACATAAAAATTAGTTTTAGTCTTTGAATTCAAGAATGCAAGCTGTTTTCAAGGCCAGAGGACACCATACAAAATGTAGTTTTTTTTTTGGTTTTTCGTATTTGAATAAGGACTATTTAGTGGTTTCAGTTCGCTATTTGCCAAAGAAGTAACAAAATAATTTTTAGTTTTAAACAAAGTTTTGACAAATTACTTAAATACACTCAACAAAAATGTAAACGCAACACTTTTGTTTTTGCTCCCATTTGTCATGAGATGGACTCAAAGATCTAAAATTCATTCCAGATACACAATATTACCATTTCTCTCAAACATTGTTCACAAATCTGTCTAATTGTGTGATAGTGAGCACTTTTGCTTTGCTGAGACAATCCATCCCATCTCACAGGTGTGCCACATCAAGATGCTCATCAGACACCATGATTAGTGCACAGGTGCACCTTACACTGTCCACAATAAAAGGCCACTCTGAAATGTGCAGTTTTGTCTCACAGCAAAATGCCACAGATGGCGCAAGCATTGAGGGAGCGTGCAATTGGCATGCTGACAGCAGGAATGTCAACCAGATCTGTTGCTCGGACATTGAATGTTCATTTCTCCACCATAAGCCGTCTCCAAAGGCGTTTCAGAGAATATGGCAGTACATCCAACCGGCCTCACAACCGCAGACCACGTGTAACCACACCAGCCCAGGACCTCCACATCCAGCAGGTTTACCTCCAAGATCGTCAGAGACCAGCTGCTCAGACAGCTGCTGAAACAATTGGTTTGCATAACCAAAGAATTTCTGCACAAACTGTCAGAAACCGTCTCAGGGAAGCTCAACTGCATGCTCGTCGTCCTCATCGGGGTCTTAACCTGACTCCAGAGCGTCGCCGTAACAGACTTGAGTGGGCAAATGCTCACATTCGATGGCGTCTGGCACGTTGGAGAGGTGTTCTCTTCACGGATGAATCTCGGTTTACATTGTTCAGGGCAGATGGCAGACAGCGTGTGTGGCGTCGTGTGGGTGAGCGCTTTGCTGATGTCAATGTTGTGGGTCGAGTGGCCCATGGTGGTGGTGGGGTAATGGTATGGGCAGGCATCTGTTATGGACGAAGAACACAGGTGCATTTTATTGATGGCATTTTGAATGCACAGAGATACCATGATGAGATCCTGAGGCCCATTGTTGTGCCATACATCCATGAACATCACCTCATGTTTCAGCAAGATAATGCACGGCCCCACGTTGCAAGGATCTGTGCACAATTCTTTGAAGCTGAAAATGTCCCAGTTCTTGCATGGCCAGCATACTCACCGGACATGTCACCCATTGAGCATGTTTGGGATGTGCTTGACCGGCATATACGACAGCGCGTACCAGTTCCCACTAATATCCAGCAACTTCGCACAGCCATTGAAGAAGAGTGGACCGACATTCCATAGGCCACAATTGACAATCTGATAAACTCTATGCGAAGAAGATGTGTTGCACTGTATGAGGCAAATGGTGGTCACACCAGATGCTGACTGGTTCTGAGTCCCCAGACCCCAATAAAGCAAAAACTGCACATTTCAGGGTGGCCTTTTATTGTGGACAGTCTAAGGTACACCTGTGCACTAATCATGGTGTCTGATGAGCATCTTGATGTGGCACACCTGTGAGGTGGGATGGATTGTCTCAGCAAAGCAAAAGTGCTCACTATCACACATTTAGACAGATTTGTGAACAATGAGAGAAATGATAATATTGTGTATCTGGAATGAATTTTAGATCTTTGAGTCCATCTCATGACAAATGGGGGCAAAAACAAAAGTGTTGCGTTTATATTTTTGTTGAGTGTATTTGTGTTTTCTTGTTTTTTAATGACAGGTAGTCTAATAAATGTGTTAAGCACTGTATGCCCCACACTTTGTATATCGTATAGCGTTTTCGGAATAATGAGAGGTGTCATGCCATCGATGGGTCATAATGGTATAATTTTCCTCTAAGGTGGAGAGTAAAACTCCTCCCTCAGTTGCATGACAGTCCTAATGTGGGATTCAGACAGTAGGCCCTACTCAGGTATCCTCCCCTGAGGAAGGTGTGTCCAGGTAATCTGAGTCAGGCGCAGGAGCTCGACGAGATAGTTTAACCTCTAAGAAAAAGATAGAAGTCCACACCCTTGTGTAGTGCTTCTGGAGTTTTAATGTATATTCTAATTGTGTTGAGCACTCAGCCCTTCATTGGCAGACATTTTTTTTGGCTTTTGCATGATGATGAACTGATTGGTCCAAACGTTGCACATTAAAATTATGGGAACCTTAAAAAAGGACCGGTATGACGGTGCATTGGATTGCAAGTTTTGACTGTAGATTCATTTCTAGCCTGAGACCCTTTTGTGTCGAGTTTTCCTTTGGGTACCTTGGCTTTCTCCCAGAGTCAAAATGCAAATTTTGGTGTGAGAGCAGATGTTGTGTTATCCCTAAATTGCTTTAAGAGTTTGGAAACTGGCATGGTACAACCTTAAACAAATGTATTGAAAGTGCTGTTCAATCAAGTCAGTCAATCAATCAACCAATAAATCAATTCACTGATCAGCATTAAAGGGGGCCTGTTGTGCATTTCTGTTTTCGAGTTATAGTATTCTTGGATGTTAAAAAAGGGAAGTTAGTAAAAAGTTTTTAACAAAAAAATATACAAATTGTCTGATTTCTTGGTAATTTGATTCCTGTCTTTCCTTACCGTTTGAACAACGAGCTGTCCTGAGTGGGTTTCCCCTGTGGGAAGTGAGCCCTGCTCTGATTGGCCAGAGCGCAGGGTACTGTGTCAACGGAGGGTAACGATATCAAAATACCCCAGTTCTTAGCAGGTCTGTAAATACAGATGACTGAATAGGTAGCTAGCTACCTAGCTGGCTATTAAACTAACTACATAGCGAATGTGGAAAGGTAACATGCATACAAGGCTAGGATGGCCGTTACATTCTAAAAGAAATGTAATATGCGGTTACATTGAAAGTTTGACTACACTTGGATATCAGTTCGTTTAGAATGATCTGCGGTTAGTATCTGCATAGTTGCAACTGTTAGCAAACATTCAATTTTCTTAAATAGCAGTGCTACTTTATTAAAAACAAGCTTAATTCCATTAAAAAGATTCACCAGCTCTGTCTGTTCCTATCAACATATCTCCTACATTGCCTAAATTAGTGATGGTTTCTAAATTCAGTCAATTTAGTAGCTAGCTCGTAACACTTGGAATTCAGTAAAAATTCACAGAAATTATAAATACTCACCAGATTTTCCTTGAAAATAAATCAAGACCACCACTTCTTTTTATCTTCTGAAAAAACATAACTGGTCCCCTTTAATATAAATATTGCTGCCAGTCCTGTGTTGTACTGACCCAGGTTAGTAGTGTAAAGCAGTCAGACTGGAAGGAGCACATAAGCTATAGCTAGTTATGGGCTTTTGGTGATTGAAGATGGCATGTGGCCGTAAAAAATAAGCCATGAGTGGAAATATTCAGATGACGAGGGGAACAGTTTTCACGAGTCTGCATGTGATGCAGGAGGCGGAGCCAAATCTGAATGCCACGCCGATTGCCGTGTTTTAGGAAAAAGGCTGTGCACGCACAAGTGACTGGGTCATTTTATTTTACAGTTTGTGGGCTGTTAGTTTGTGCGAACCAGTACCTTTCCCCCACAGGTTTGCTCCTCACTGATGATAGTGTCTCTGGTGTCTTGTCTCCCTCGTTCTCTCCTCTGTCTCAGGGAAGGAGAAGTGTGTGATGAGACTGAAGCCACGCAGCACCCATGAGCTCTCTGTGGAGCAGCAGCTCTACTATAAGGAGATCACTGAGGCCTGCGTCGGCTCCTGCGAGGCCAAGAGAGCGGTGAGTCACAGGCTGTGTGTGTGTGTGTGTGTATGTCCACGTGCATGTGTGTGTGTGTGTGTGTGTGTGTGTGTGTGTCCCCGCATGTGTATGAGAGTGTATGCATGTGCCTCTGTGAGACAGTTTTCACGTGTGTGTGTGTGTGGGTGTGTGTGTGTATGGGTATGTGTTTATATAAGTGCACTCAAACTTGTGTGGTATCTCTGTGGGGACCAGTTACTACAACAGTGGGAATGACTGGGCAGATAAGAACTTCTGCTCTTTCAGACCTATTGCTCAGCTTCTCATGTCAAGGTGCTTTAGTTGCACAAGCACAGAGGACTGATTGAACTCAGGGCAGTCTGTGGAAAAAGGTTCTAGCATTTTATTTTGCACTCTGGGACGTGTGCTAGATCACATGAGGTGTTTGGAAGATTACATTGTCTATTTCCAACATCTGTGAAGTCAGTGATACACAACCTCTTTACTATAGCTATGGAGCATCACTCCTTCAGGGGGAGGAAAGTGATGCTGTGTGTGTGTGTGTGTGTGTGTGTGTGTTTCTCAGGAGGCCCTGCAGAGCATAGCCACTGACCCCGGGCTCTATCAGATGCTACCGCGCTTCAGCACCTTCATCTCGGAAGGGGTAAGCCCGTTTGGTCTCCTTCGAGTGCTGTTGCGGTAATTTCACAATTGAAGAGCCTAGTGCTAAAAGCACTTCAGTCACATTGTTACACACTGTGATGTCAGGATGGAAAAACACCTTTTATGGTGACCTAATTTCATCTTCTCAGTATTCTCAAAATGAACTTTGTGCAACTTCAGTGCTTTTTGCAACGGGGTCTTCAATTAGCAGATTTTATGAATCTATCATACAATACTGAGCAAAAGTTTTAGGCACATTTAAAGCAATTTTGTTGGGCAAATATACTTGCACTAATTATGAAATTAAAAAAAAACTAAGAAATGTACTGGTACTATGCAGAGCTGTAACCTGTTTTAACCTTAATCAAATCAATATCTGGTGCAACTGCCCTTTGCCAAAAATTTGGGACACTGCTCTGTTGTGCTATAATTTTATAAGGTGATTGGTGTTTGCTTGTTCTAAACAGAGTGGAGAACTTGCCACCGTTCTTCTGCAGACTGACTATCACTTGCGTCTCTTCCTCTAATAAATTACAAACAGCCATGATGATGTTGACATCAAGGCTCTGTCAAGACAATAATATCTGTATCAACTATTTTTAATGGAATACAAACATTTATTTATGAAACTTTTCTTAAAATCAGCATTTGGAATTTCAAATGTATTTTTTTTTATCTTCAGGAACTTTAATATGGAATCAAAGAGTAAACATATAATACAGATTTTAATTTTAAGAAGTGCAGGGTGCCCGAGACTTTTGCACAGTACTGTATATTCAAACCCTTTTTTCTCAAAATAGACTTTTTGTGACTTAAGTACTTTTAGATTTAGGGTCTTCAGTTGTAACCGAAGAGCTGAATGTTTGCATGTCAGTCAGTCTAAATCCCTTTATGCGTTTTAAATCCTTCACACGTTGGAACGCGGGTCCAAATTTGAAGTCAATTGAATCGACTCCCATTGAAAATTCAGCTGAGATGTTTCGTCTCAGTCGGATTCATGTCAGATCACAGGAGGTAGCATAACCCTTAGAATGCTGAAATGAATTTTGGAAACAAAAAAATTTTTAATTATCATGTGCTGTTGAAAATCTATCGTGTGGCGCCTTGTTTAAAATAGCTCCCCCCACGGTAGCTCTTATAAACAAGTCGGCACATGAGAGGTTTTCAATAGCATTGATTTTGATATTTTATTTCATTGAGCAACAATGGCTGCATTTAGTACTCTAAGGGTTAATTCACAGTGACTTAAATACATCCTCATTACATTGAATGGCCTTTGAAATTATACAGCATCAGCTTCATCAAGTGCCACACAGTCCACCCGCCCCTGAAATCTTCTTTAACCCTTCCTGGTTCCTCCTTAACATTGAGACACCAGTGGTGAATGTTCCTCTCTGTCTCTCAGGTGCGGGTGAATGTCGTACAGAATAACCTAGCTCTGCTCATTTACCTCATGCGCATGGTCAAAGCGCTTATGGACAACCCCACACTCTACTTGGAGAAATACGTGAGTTCTTCCTTCATTTGCCTGTTCTTATGTTGGCCTACTACATCATCAGTTTCTACGTTCGTTCCTCTGAGTGTGTGTGTGTGTGTGTGTGTGTGTGTGTGTGTGTGTGTGTGTGTGTGTGTGGGGCAGGGCTGCACAATATGGTCAAAAAGTGATATTGTAATTATTTTGACAGATATTGTCATTGCAATATAATTCACGATTATAATTGATGATTAAGCTGTACATCACAATTTTCAGTGTCATTGAAAAATTAGTGAAATCGTGATGTGGCATTTACCCGGTCTCTCCCGAACAAACATGTTTTATTACACCTGCAGAACAAGCTTTGTCTGCTGAAGCATCTCAGCAGCACTACAGAATTTCATTAAAACGCTGTTTGGTGACACATTTTACCTTCATAAAATAATTTTTTTCTGGCAATTTGAATATTGCACTAAGTCATATTGCGATTTTGATTATTTTGCAATTAAATATGCAGCCCTAGTGTATAGTATATGCATCTATTTGCAGTTTAGTGTTTGTTAGCTGTTTTGCTGTGATAAACATGAACATAACTCTTGTGCCTGGTGTACAGGGTTGTGAAAAAGTATTTGTCCCCATCCTGATTTCTTATTTTCTTTGCATATTTGTCACACTTAAATTTTTCAGATCAACAAACAAATTTTACTATTAGACAAAGATAACCTGAGTAAACACAAAGGGCTCTAATTTCGTAAACCAGGCGCAGGCGCGGTGCAGGCGCGGCGAATGGGGGGTGCGCCGCGCCAACGGGGTGTGTCCAGGCGTATCTTGCAATTTCGTGCTCGGCGTAGCCTGGCACAAGTACTCCTCTGTCCCGCCTCTGTCCCTCCTTCCAGCGCAAGTTGGCAAAGAAGGCGTGTTTGGGTATAACACAGCCGAGTCAAATATTTCTCATTGGCAAGAGAAACGATGGATAGCGTGTTCCTATTATTACAGCCTGTTGCTGCTTAAAATTTTGGGATTAACATGCATGGACAACAATGCAAGATACGTTACACATTTATTTTCAATATGTGATCTTAACTCAGTACGAGATCATAGCAATCAGGCTGTATTTCTTTCCCCCACTAAAAACGATAAAACCTAAGTGACAATAATAGTAGCCTAGTATTAAGCCGCTTGCACACCGGACGCGAAACAAATTTTTCGCTCGACAGATTGCGTTGAAAGCAGTGTCTTGTGTCCAAAAGTCTGATAGGGTTTTAACATATCTCCGTGTCCGACAGTCTATTATTGTTTTTAATTTCTTCAAATCTACTGACTCTTTTAGATATTAAACGTGAATGTTTTGATAAGAGGGCTCCGTCCTTCAAGATGAGTACCGAGAATTTCAATCAATGTTTCTGTTTAAGCTCTGCTCAATAAAGTGAGTCGACATTGGTGCGAGACAATGTACAATGCCTCCGTGTCTGACAGCCAAAAAAAAAAAAGGACGATTAGAACAGATTGATAACGAAATGAAGAATAAAAAGAAACATTTAACAACAGAACATCCAACGAACACTGCGATTAATATATTTGCGGGTCATCTTTTTTGGATGTTCTGTTGGTTAATGATGTATATGTATTTTTATTTTTTATTTCGTTATAAATCTGTTCTCATATCAATACTTCTATTTTTTGCTGGGTGCCGTACATGGAGTATTTAGCATTTTGCGTCGGAAGGTCTTGATCGTGCATGCGATAATTTATTCACACTGTCAATGGTCATGGAATTGATTTGCTCTCTGATTGCAAGCAGTATTTTATCTCTGCTGTGGAAATAAAGCGTGAATCAGTTCGATCCATCTGACTACTTTTCAAAAGAAAGACCGAATAAAGACTGTTGTCTATCTTCAAAGGAAGAAAACAGATGAATAAAAAGACCAAGAAAAGTCGATAACCCTTGCATTGACTTTGACTGTAATCATTTGTGCGAAAAATTTGCTTCGCGTCCAGTGTGCAAGCAGCTTTACCGAGCATAGAACGCAAGCATTATATACGCACTGCCTGATGCTGAGGCAGTTTGTGGTTGGCTGAGAAAGACGTGAAGTCGTTAATTTGCATCATTGATTCAATTGTGTTGATTAAGCCAGGTCGAGTTTCCATCACGCCTGCCAACCGCCTTTGATCTAACATCAGGACAATCGATATAGATAATATAATTTATGTGCTGATTCAGATAGTTACATTAAACAGTGGTTGCTATAATTATTTACTGTATTGAAATGTGCCTGACATTCCAGAAACCTGCCTGTGAGGTTTCGGTGACGTGTGCGCACTGCGCGCCGGTCAGCCAAATTACTATTGCACAGAAAGTGAACCAGGTTGGAGCAGGTGAGCTTTCTGCGCAACTGCAGCAAAGACTTTTTCTACGAAATTGTCACTGCGTCTTGATGAATAAGTGACACCCCCCCCTACTACGCCGCCACACCCATCTCGGCGCACGTTCGTCTGCGCACGGTGTTGCACCTCAGGAAATTACCACTGCGCGGGCTGCGCCGACGAAATTACCACTGCGTGGGCTGCGCCACGCTTTGCCACCTGCGCTGCGCCAAGAAATTAGAGCCCAAAATGCGGTTTTTATCCTTCGACCGACTGAGGCCGGAGGGGTATTTTCGTCACCTGCGTGTCTGTCTGTTGTCCGTCGTCTGTCGTCCGTCCATGACTTTGTCCGGGCCAGTGCTCAGCAACTAATGATCGCAGCTTCACCAAATTTGGTATGGTCACACACTATGGCCCATAGATGTGCATCATCTGGCTTTTTGCCGGATTTCACCTTTGTCCTTCGCGCTGTGACCTTGACCCTGAAAATCTTGTCCGGGTCAGTACTCGGCAACTAATTATCGCAGCTTCACCAAATTTTGTGTGGTAACTCACTATGACCCACAGATGTGCTATGTCAGGTTTTCTGCTGGATTTGACCTTTGACCTTAGCGCTGTGACCTTGACCCTGGAAATCTTGTCCAAGTAACTTTGTCCGGGCCAGTACTAGGCATCTAATGATCACAGCTTCTCCAAATGAGGTATGATAACCTACTACGACCCATAGATGTGCAACATCAGGTTTTTTGCTGGATTTCACCTTTGATCTTAGTGCTGTGACCTTGACCCTGGAAATCTTGTCCGGGTCAGTACTCGGCAAGTATTTATTGTAGCTTCACCAAATTTAGTATGGTAACTCACTATGACCAATAGATGTGCACGTTGGACTTTTTGCTGGATTATACCTTTGACCTAAGCGCTGTGACCTTGACCCTAGAAATCTTGTCCGGGTCAGTACTCAGCAACTACTGGTCGCAGCTTCACTAAATTTTGTATGGTAACTCATTATGACCCATAGATGCGCAATGTCAGGTTTTTTGCTGGATTTGACCTTTGATCTTAGCACTGTCATCTTGAGGCAGGAAATCTTGTATGGGTCAGTACTCAGCAACTACTGATCGCAGCTTCATCAAATTTTGTATGATAACCCACTGTGACACATTGATGTGCAACGGCACATTTTTTTTTTTGCTAGATTTGACCTTTGACCTTAGCGCTGTGACCTTGAAGCAGGAAATCTTGTCCGGGCCGAGGGGTATTCAGCAACGCGTTATGTTTAAATTATGGTTTCAGTTATTAAGGGAAAAAGCTTTCGAAACCTACCTGGCCCTTTGTGAAAAAGTAATTGCCCCCCTTGTTAAATTATGAATTACTATTAAAATTCGTTTCAAGATCTGAAACATTTAAGTGTGACAAAAATACAAAAAAATAAGAAATCAGGAAAGGGACAAATACTTTTTCACAGCACACAGTATACTTGTTATCACCTGCGCCTTGTGCTGGGTGAGGGGCAGTGTACTTTGCACCTACCTGCAGGATTAAAGAGCTCATCCACTGGGGAGCAGATCGGATTGACCATCCCTGGGTGACATTGGAAATATTCTCTGCGGGAATACCTTTAGTTTGGGGCTTGCTGCTGGCCTTTTGTCACATGCTTCATTTTCATTTAATGTTTAATGTTATTTCTTCTTTTTTTCTTTCCTTCTTCTTAGGTCACCTGAGACGAAGTCTCAAAGTGACCTATTCTCATTGCCTTTGTCCGTCGTGCGTCGTTCGTTCGTAAACAATTTACATTTTCGACTTCTTCTCAGAAACCGCCGATCCGATTTCAACGAAATCCCACCCCCAGGGGCTTTGAGGGGCGGGGCTAAAACTGCATAATATATTTTCGACTTCTTCTCAGAAACCGCTGATCTGATTTCAATAAAATTCTGCTGGAACCTTTCTTGCTCAAATATGCACCAACATTGTGAATTATATGGTGCCCACCCCTAGGGGCTTTGAGGGGCGGGGCTAAAACTGGTCAATACATTTTCGACTTCTTCTCAGAAACCGCTGATTCGATTTCAATAAAATTCTGCAGGAACCTTCCATGGTCAAATATGCACCAAAATTTTGAATTATGTGGTGCCCATCCCCAGGGGCTCTGAGGGGCGGGGCTAAAACTGGTCAATAAATTTTCGACTTCTTCTCAGAACCTGCTCATCCGATTTCAATTACATTTTGAAGGAACCTTACTTGGTCAAATATGCACCAAAATTGTGAATTATATGGTGCCCACCCCTAGGGGCTCTAAGGGGCAGGGCTAAAACTGCTCAATACATTTTCCACTTCTTCTCAGAAATCGCTGATTTGATTTCAATAAAATTCAGCAGGAACCTTCCTTGGTGAAATATGCACCAAAATTCTGACTTATATGGTCCCCCCCCCCAGGTGCTCTGAGGGGTGGGGCTAAAAGTGGTCAAAATTGCCTGAAATTTTCAAAATCTTCTTCAGACGCAGATATGCAGGAAAACAATGCTCTTCATAGATGGAAGGGTCTTGACGTGCTTTTTCAAAATTGTGACCTTCATGACCCTCGAGCTCCATGTTTGCCCCTGGGGGGAGGGGGTGACATCTACTATAGTTTATGTAGGAAACTGATACTTTTGGGTATATTTTGTTCATTTTCCACTGGTAATCATTCAAACTTGATTGGCATTATAACCAGTTTCAGTGACAGTTTCATTTTTGACCTTGCCTCTTCCCCAGGGGCTGAGGGCTGGGGGCCACATGGGGTCATATTACCAAAAATGGGTGTATTTGGTTCATTGATGTCAATAACATCACTTTTTATACAACTCAGGTGACTGTTAAGGCCCATGGGCCTCTTGTTTCTTCTTTTTTTCCTGTGTAACTAATCCTGTTCTTTTTGTTTGATTACATGTCTCGCTATAAACTATCGAAGGAATGACCGTCAGTTAGATGTATTTGTATGTTTGGACCTCAGTAAGACCAGCGCACACTCTGGTGTGTTGGTAATGGGGATCTTGAATAAATGACTAAATTGACATACTAATGTAAATCCTGAAATACTGCCCCCTCTGGTCATGTGCTTTTTTGCATCAGTGGATGCATAGGATAGTTTCTGAGGACATGTGCAACTAATGCGTCAAAAACGCAGGCTATGCAGGGTATCTTGTGTTTGTGGACATGTAGTTAAGAGTGAGTATTCGCTGAGGTTTCCCAGTCTGTGCATTAATGTTAACCCTGTTTTATCTCTGACCTCCTCTCCTTCCATGGGCAGCTGCATGAGCTGATTCCTGCGGTGGTGACCTGTATCGTGAGTAAGCAGCTGTGTCTGAGGCCGGATGTAGACAATCACTGGGCTCTGCGCGACTTCGCTGCGCGCCTCATGGCTCAGAGCTGCAAGACCTTCAGTACCTCCAACAACAACATCCAGTCTCGCATCACCAAGACCTTCACCAAGGTGTGTGTGTCTACAGGAAAAATTTTTTGCACACCCTGAGATCTTGTCAAGTCTTGATCTTACATGCATGTTTATGACAAAGAAATCTCTGGAACCTGATACTTGTTTATTACAAATAATAAATTTACATATGATGAGACCTTCATAGCCTTTGCAATTTGACGTCGAGGAACATTGTTTTTAAAGTATTCCACAATTTTTTTACGCAAGCCTTCACAGGTTGGAGAGCCTCTGGCCATCTTTACTTCTGAGATACTCAGCCTCTCTAAGACATCCCTTTTATAGCCAATCATGTGAAACACCTGATGCCAGTTAACTTAATTACTTTCTAAATGTTCTTTCAGCTGATTCTCTTATATATTAATTACTTTTTCAGCCCTTTTTTGCCTGTGCCCCAACTTTTTTGAGACCAGTTGCAGCCAGAAAATTTGAAATAAGCTCATATTGTGGATAAATATGTAAAATGTCTCAGTTTCAACGTTTGAAATGTTATCTATGTTCTATTGTAAATTAGATATCGGCTCATTGATTTGAAAGTCATTGCATTTTGATTTTATTCACAATGAACACTTTGTCCCAACTATTTCGGAATTGGGGTTGTACATGGTTTATACATTGGGCTTCAGTTTTCCTACCTTTCTGTTACATAACCAATATGAGACTATTACACAAGAACAAAATATTGAAAAATTTTTACATTTACAGAAAATATTGGGGTGTGCAAAAACTTTTGACTGGTACTGTACTTGTGAGATCCAGCTCTTTAGAAACCACAAATGTTGTGAGAACATTTGGGGTTGTGAGGTCATTTGGGATGGTCATTGCAGGGGATTTTGGAGGATTGAGGCTAATTGGTTAAAGTTCGGGTGACAGTTACACTCTGGGTTAGGGTTGGAGTTAGGCATAATTTGGGTGTGGTTAGGGTTCAGGAAAGCCTGTACAGAATGCCCACTGACAGCAACATCCAGTCCTGCATCACCAAACATTCTCCAATGCACCGTGTGTGTATCTTTGTACCTGTATATGTGCAGAGGATAGGCAAAATTTCAAAAAATACTGCTGAAAAATGAGTTAGAAATATCTAAACCACAATTAGAAAACTGTCTACACCTGTCATTCCTATTAATTGCTGTTTAGTTGCAACTGACTGCTCAAAAGAGGTCTATCCAAAGCAAGATGAGTTGCAAAGGGGCCAAATACCTGGTGCCAGATTTGCAGGTGCATTGGTTACAAAAATGGCAAAATTGTTTACCCTGGTAAGGGTAGCTGGGTTGAATTGTATTACCCCAAAAAACTGCAACAGCAAAAAAGTTCTGTGGCTGCCAGTCAAAACTGTCTGACCGGGACGGTGGGATAGTCGCTAAGTCGCTTCAGAACTACAGCTCTAAATATCATCACAAGCATTGAATCAATTCATACCTGATCCAGTTTCAATAAACGCAGATTATTGTAAGCTTCATAAAGCTGGTATTTACTGTGTGTTTCCAATGATTTTACCACCTTGTCTGTGCGCACACAGTGTCAGTGCATGTCCCAACTCAGTGAAGGCAACGTTCTCATCGATGAGCCATGTAAAGGTGTACTGTGTTAGAGAGAGCCCTGTCTATCACTGAGTTTAGTCACTAAAGTTCTTCTGTGTGTCAGAGCTGGCTGGACGACAAGACGAACTGGACGACCCGGTACGGCTGCATTGCTGGACTCGCCGAGCTGGGACCTGATGTGAGTCTCTCTCTCTCTCACTCTCTCTCCCTCTCTCCCCCTCCCCCTCCCCCTCCCCTCGTGGTCCAGTAGGTTGCGATTTTCCCTCTGGTGGAATAACCCCCAATGCCCCAGTGCAATGATGGAGACAATGTACTGAAGGAGACGCCATCTTTCAGATGAGGCATTAAACCAAGGTCCTGACTCACTGTGGTCATTAAGGATCCTGACACCCTTCGAAAACAGTAGCGGGTTCCCCGGTGTCAAGGCTAAAGTCCCAACATGGCTCTTTCCACCTGCCACCTAATCATCCTGGCTATGCAAATTGTCCTCTCCCTCCCCACCTCAAACTCCGGGGCTCCCTTGAAAAAGAGATTCTCAATAAAAACAGCACCGGGATGTCCTGGCCAGCAGGCAGGGCCTGCAGTGCTCGCATTGCAATTGGGATACCAATGTGTCTGTTTTGAAACCGTTATGCTATGTCCGGGAGTAACAGCAAGCTGAAGAATCGCTATGATGTACCAGGCAAGTGGAATGGTCCAGGGCGAAGGTGAACCTGGTGTTAAATGGAGCTACTTGTAAAGCTCTGGGCTGAAATAAGACCCAGGGCTAAGTATGCTGGTACCGGTATGTAATTGCATTTCTAAGTCTGAGGGCCTGGCAAAGCCTGGGCTTTCGTAGGCCAGGTTGAAAAGGTGGTCCATGTTCTTCCTCTCCAGGTGATAAAGACCCTGATCCTGCCGCGACTGGCCATAGAAGGGGCTCGCATCAAAGCCGTTACGGAGGGGCCAGTCGTGTCCAACATCGACAAGATCGGTGCCGACCACGTGCAGAGCCTGCTATTGGTGCGTGTGCGTGTATGTGTGTGCGTGTGTGTGTATGCACTTGTTTAACTATACTTGTGAAAATCACACTGTGGTGACAGTTAAGGGTATAGGAAAGAGAAAGGCTTAATTCTGGACCAGGGGCAAGATTTAGGCCTAGGATTACAACTGGGGTTATGGTTGGGACTAGGTCTGGTTTTATGGTTAAGTATTAGAATTGGGCTGTCAGTTCAGGTTTGATGATCAATCAAGGTTTAAGGTTTAACTTAATTAAGGTGAAAGTGAATGCCTCAGAAGCCTGACTACTCATCAGTTGGCTGCAGATGCAGATCAGCACGGATAGGCCTTACGATGGCTGGTTCTGACTCGTGAACTGTCAGGAGATAATTACGACCGACAATCCGCAATGGGTTCTCCTTTTTTTGTTTTTTTTTTTTCGCTATTTCACATTGAGACTTTCCCTACAGCCAGTGGGGTGCTCAATGGCTAACTTAACCAGCCTCCATATTCCATGACCAATTTGTCGCCATATGTTGGGGTTTGTGAGAAAGGCGAGTACGGGCGATTGTTAAATGGCATGTGGCTTTGCTGGGAGGCCATATGAAGAGCGTGGCTGCAAGCTCATATTTAGGAAAGGCGCTAAACAAACAGAATTGAATGAAACATGAGCTCAGTTGGGGAACTGAAGTTGAAAGCAGAGGTGTGGATTTTGATGCTCAGTGTAGAAATGTCTCCCGCTGACTTTACCCTCTGAGTCTGTCCCTGCAGAAGCACTGTGCGAGTGTCATTGCCAAGACGCGCCCGCTGCCTGACAATGCCGAGCAGTACCGGGCCGACTACGGATACCTGGGGCCCATGCTGTGCTCCCACGTGGTGAAGGCCCGGGCACAAGCAGCTCTACAGGCCCAGCAGGTCAACAGAACTACGCTCACCATCACGCAGGTAACACCGGGCGCTCTTAGCTACGCGGCTAACAGTCAATCACGCGCTGCTCCACCCCTTTACAGAGCCGTCACTCAAACTCGCATCGACTGCAGTTTGTCCTCTGGATGGTTTGTGCTTAAGTGACACATTCAGATGTAAAAAAGGCAATAAAATTGGTAGCCAGGCCCAATAGTTAAAGCTATGTTCAATCATGACTGACACAAAGATGGACTTAACATGGCAGCGAAATTCAGTGCCCGCGCGTTAGCTTTGCTTTGGTTAAGCGATTATGCGTGTTGTGAAGGAATTACAAATGTTTTACTCATAGAATTAGTGATGACCCAGTCAGTGCTTTCATGAAAGCCCCTTCTGGCTGTTAAACTGCTCTGATTGAGATCCGTCAATCAAGTGTGGTTTCTCTCCTAGCCCCGCCCCACCCTCACCATCTCGCAGGGGGGCTCCGGAGGGTCTGTGTCTCGCACGCCCAGCATCATCAAAGTGCCCAGCTCCCTCACCCTCCCCATGCAGACCCTCGTATCAGCACGACCCGGGACTCCCACCCAACCCTCGCCCCCGGCAACTAAGTACATCGTCATGGCCACCAGTGCTGGGTCTGCCTCCACGCAGCAGGTACTTGTGAATGAGCTGTGACTGATAACTCTGTTTTCACCAGGTGAAACTTTTTTGGTTGAGCACAGGAATGACATATCTGAAGGATTTTTTTTTTCAGTTCCTGCCTATGACCTTCTGCCTGATTTCTTTATCGTTGTGATCCTCTGTGTTTTCTTGTCTCAGCTTGTGTCTCCTCACTGTCTTGTCTTTATCAAAACTTGTCTTCACTCTGTCTCGTCTCCACCTTGTCTCTTTCCTATCTTTTTTTAATCTCGTCTGCACCCTGTCCCGATCTTGTCTCTTGTCTCCACCCTGTCTCTTTCCTGTCTCTTGTCTTCACCCTGTCTCTTTACTGTCTCATTTCTGTTTCTTTTCTGTCTCTTTCCAGTCTCCTTCTGGTCTCAACCCTGTCTCTTGTCACCACCCTGTCTCTTTCCTGTCTCTTGTCTCTATCCTGTCTCTTTTCTCTCATCTGCATCCTGTCTCTTTCTTGTCTCTTGTCTCCATCCTGTCTCTTCCCTGTCTCTTGTCTCCACCCTGACTTCTTCCTGTTGCTTATCTCCACCCTGTCTCTTTCCTTTCTCTGTCTCCACCCTGTCTCTTTCCTGTCTCTTGTCTGCACCCTGTCTCTTGTCTCCAGTCTGTCTCCACCCTGTCTCCTTCCTGTCTCTTATCTCCACCCTGTCTCTTTCCTGTCGTTTGTCTCCATCCTGTATCTCTCTCTTTCTCTCTCTCTCGTCTCACCGTGTCCTTCTCCCGCAGGTGATAACTCTCAGCTCATCCCGGTCCAGCTCCCCCATCACCAGCACAGCCCCCAGCTCCGCCTCCACCCTACAGCCGGTGGTGAAGGTGGAGCACGGAGGCGCTGGTGGTGGTGCGGGAGCCGGCGGGGTGGGAGGGTCCCGCACGCTCCAGAAATACATAGTGGTGTCCCTGCCCTCGGCGTCCTCGTCAGCTGCCGCCGAGGGCAAGGGCTCTGGCCTGCCCCCTCCGTCACCCCTGTCCTCCGTCCCACCTTCCACCACGTCTGTGGACTCTGGAGTCAAGCTGGAGCGCTCCGATTCGCCAGGGGCCAGCACCCATTCCCCCCACTGAGACCCTGGGGGCCTGCAGGGAACAAAGGAGGGAGAATTGGGGGGGAAAGGACTGGGAATTTGGGCCCAGATACTTCCAGGGGAAGAGTAGTATTTGGTGACAGGAGGACAAGGAGAGTATCTGGACAGGACCTCGACAAGCGGAGTGGGAGGTATAGGCCATTGATTAGTTTGGTCTCATCCTCCTGCTGTTCCCCCCTGTCCAGTTTCTGACCTCAAGACGCGCGCACGAGTGCACGCACTTACACACAGACTCATTCTCGCACACAGAAACACACACACTCATACACGCACTCTCTGATCGTGTTTAGGCATTCGCATCATTCATGTTTCTTTTTATATGCCATAATAAAACTGATTTTGTAATTTTTTTCTTGTTGTCGTTGGTTTTTATTGTGCCTTGAAATGCAGCAGGGTTTGGCATCTGTTGTTGTCAGAGAGGGAAACAGGAATTATCACATTAGACAGTATTTAGCACAATGATTGATGAAGAAAAATGTGCCTAATTAGCTGGGATGATTTGTTGAATTATTCAAAACTGATGTCAGTTTTAGTCGTTATTTGCCAGCCATGTTCCATCCTGATTGACCTCACAGTATTTTTATATTTCGCTGGCCAATATTCTTCTGCCTTTCAGCTGGGGAATAGGCTTTGCAGCAGGGGTGTTTCCAGATATCTTGCAGGAGTTGTT
The DNA here is from genome assembly GCA_029721435.1 of Gymnothorax reevesii. Lineage (NCBI taxonomy): Eukaryota > Metazoa > Chordata > Actinopteri > Anguilliformes > Muraenidae > Gymnothorax > Gymnothorax reevesii. Next base: position 35,588,160 of record CM056586.1, on the reverse strand, counting down.
TTCCTCTGCAGGGACAAATTCACAATTTTTGGTATTTCCATATTTTCAAAATTAAATACCTTTTTGCACCTTCATTGCAAATGAATAATCTTCCACCCCATTTCCAAAAACACTGGAACAGTATAGAAAATGCTAGCTAAAAGAAGAAAACGGTGATTTGTAAATCATCTTTGACCTGCATTATATTGATCAAAGGCCCCTCTAGCAGAACTTGTGGATTGTTACAGTGGCCACTAGTGTTTACACTATTGAGTTCAAAAAGTTTACAATTTGCCAGTGATTGAATGATTGAGTGACATATTTGCATATTCATATATATATGGATATATGCAAATATATTCATATTTGCATGCCCCTAAAATAACTCGCAGATTTGCAATCCCGGAGTTAAAAATGGAACAATTCAAGATATTTAATCTTCTACTTTATCAACTTGATTGCTTTTTTGGAAACAGTCATGCTGAATTTTATGCTCTCAGCACATTCCAAAGTTTTTGGGACTGGCAATATAAAAAAAACCTTGGAAGTGTTTGAATGCTAAAAAAGGGTTACTGGTTTCAAAAGGCCGTTAACCCTTAATAACCCTTCAATAAATCAATCCTGGTCAGAAACTTTGCTTGCCCTACTCTATCGATACAATCATCAATCCTAGGTATTGGAAACAAATCAGTTCTAGTTACAGCATTGACTTTGCGATAATCTGTACAGAATCTAGTATTTCCATCTGGTTTTGGAACTAGCACACAGGGTGAACTCCAATCTGAGATAGAAGGTCTGATAAGATTATGTTCTAACATGTACTCAACCTCTTTCTCAGCAATCTTTCTCTTTTCAGGATTCATTCAGTACAGATGCTGTTTTATTGGTTTGGCATCACCAACATCTACATCATGAGAGGCTATATATACTCTCTTTGGAACATCAGGAAATAGATCTTTATATTTCTTGATCAACCTCTCAAACTGATCTTTCTGTGAGGGTTTAAGTGCTGGAGTTTTACATCAAGATTTTGCAACACTTCAGAATTTGACAATTTACATGAAAGAACTTCAGCTTTAATTCTAGGTTCTTCGTCTTGAAACTCCCCCTCATCTTCTCAAGTCTCGACCATAGGAGGATCTGAAGTGACAGCTGCAACCCTAGCATTCCTATCATGATAAGGCTTCAGCATGTTAATGTCACACAACAGTTTTGGCTTTCTCCTATCTGGAGTGTTCACAGTGTAATTGAGATCATTGAGTTTTGTCAGAATTTCATAAGGACCATGAAATCGAGCCTGCAATGGTTTGAACTGCAAGGGAAACAACACAAGGACTGTTGGAGCCATTATTTTTGGATTCACTTTTATTTTGGAAAAAAAAAACTTTTGTGAGACCTTTTATTTAGAAAACTTTGTAGAGGGACTTTTATTTTGAAATTTAACCTGGAGGTAGTAACCATAAATGTAGATACCTGGGGGAGAAAGCCAAAGGGGGTTGGGGGTTTCGACCATCTTGGTTTTTCTTTGTTTGAGGTTTGGCCATGAGCTTCAAGCATTTTGGGATTCTCCGCATTGGATGTTTTACTCTCAATAAAACCACTAAACTAAACCACAACGGCACTCCGGAATACTTGGAACTGATGTGTCGGAAATTACCAATCCAAAAGTAGCCTACAAGTTGGAAAATGTTCAGATGGCTACTTCAAGGACCTTGTCTCCTGGTTTAAACTCACGGCTTCTAGCCTTATGATCATACCAAGTTTTTGTTTTTCCCTGACTTGATTTCAAGTTCTCTTTGGCTAAGCCACATGCTGCATGCAGTCTTTCTTTGAACCTGCTAACATAGTCTAACAGACTGATATGCGACTCTTTCTCTTGCCATTGTTCACTCAAAAATAGCAAAGGTCCTCTCACTTCATGGCCAAACACTAGCTCAAACGGACTGAAACCAGTTGACTCCTGCACTGCTTCTCTAGCTGCAAACAACAGCAAATGAACACCTTTATCCCAGTCTTTCTCATGGTCATAACAATAAGTCCTCATCATTGTCTTGAGAGTGGAATGAAAACGCTCTAAGGCACCCTGACTCTCTGGATGATAGGCACTGGAAAGAATCTGTTTCGCTCCTAGTTCATACACAACCTGCTGAAACAATCCGGAAGTGAAATTGCTACCTTAGTTTGACTGAATTTCCCTGGGAAGGCCAAACAACGTGAAGAACTTTATCAAAGCCTTCGAGATTGCAGTTGCCTTGATGTTGCGTAGAGGTATGGCTTCAGGGAATCTAGTAGATGCACACATGATTGTCAACAAGTACTGATTTCTAGATCTAGTCTTGGGTAATGGACCAACACAATCAACGATGACCTTGGAGAAGGGCTCCCCAAATGCAAAGGATAGGCTGCAGTAGAGCTCCAGGTGGGTCTAACTGGTGTTTTCCAACTACCTGACGTGTGACAGGCTTTGCAAAAGTTGGAAACGTCTTTCCGAAGCCCAGGCCAGAAGAAGTGTTTCATGATCTTGTCAACAGTCTTGTTAACACTAAGATGACCTCCTAAAGGTAAACTATGAACTATTGTTAAGATCTCATTACTGTAGACCTTCGGAACAACAATTTGCTTGACCACTGCCCAGTCTGCATTGGCAGGGATATCAGGAGGGCGCCACTTCCGCATCAACACTCCATCCTTGAGATTATACCCAACTGGAACTGCGTCTATTTCCCCATCAGGAAGGGCTCTCTTCTTTAGTACACAAATTTCAGGATCATTGGTTTGCTCCTTAATCAACCACTTTCTGGACAGACACTAGTCTCCAGACACATCAAAATTACCAGACCCATCTGGCTGGCTGAACAGAGAACTGATAAAAGAGTTTGATTAGTCCTCAAACGGAGAAACTATAGTTGGCTTAAAAGAGTCATGAGGCGAACCACCTGAGTCATGACTATTCAATGTGCTAGACGGCACCACATCATCTTCTTCTTGCGCCTTCTTAGCCATAGCACGGGCCACTGCACAGGAAGGATACAGAGATGGGTCTTCATCGCCATCTTCAGTGCTCGGCTGTGAAGTAAGATTAACAGGAGGAACTACATTGCCCCTAGCCAGGTCATTGCCTTGCAACAGAGAAACACCCTTGATAGGTAGACTTGACATAAGTCCCATCTTTACCTGTCCTGTATCTAAATCTGACTTCAAGAAAACAGAGCGCAGGGGTGCAGAAACAGTCCTCCCTTCAATACCTTGTACAAGTATGAAATCCCCAGAAGCGGTCTCATTACGTAACTCCAAGGAGTCCATCAACAAAAGTGACAGAGAAGCTCCGGTATCCTTTAGGATATGTATGGGTACAGGAGGAGAATGATCATTCAGAGCCACAAATCCCTATGATACAAATAGAAGAAATTCCTCCCTCACAAAGTCAGCAGTATCAGACTTCTTAGCCCCACAAGGAGCAGGCAATTTAGCAGATCTGTGATCTACTACAGGGGTTTCTAACCTTGTTTTCACAAAGGCATTGGGTTTGGTATCCTTTTCATTTTTCTTTCTAAGCTTTAAGGAACCAACAGTTAGTTGTAACATGACCAAATTTCTTGCAATAATTGCAAACTAGACCACTTTTGTCGCTCTCAGCTTTCACACTTTGATCAGACCTGTGACTGGATTTCTGAGCACCATCACCAGATTTGTCTTTGTCATTGGGTGAGGAATCTTGGTTATCACCATTACCTTTCTTCTGAAATTGGAACCATCTTTTTTTATTGCAAGACTGAAATTTGGACTTATGTGTGAAAACATATTTGTCTGCAAATTTAGCATCTGATTGCAAATTCAGAGCTTGCTTCTCATTAAGGTAGGCCTTAATATCATCCTTAACACAGTTCTTGAATTCTTCAACTAACACCATCTCTTTTAGTGAGTTGGAATCATCCTTGACCTCCAGAGAAGTACACCACCGCTCAAAGCAAACCTTCTTCTCATTGGCAAATTCCACATAAGTCTGATTGTCAGAGTTCTTCAGACCTCTGAATTTCTGTTGGTAAGCCTCCGGAACCAACTCATAAGCTGTCAAAATAACCCTTTTGACAACCTCATAATCAGAGGAATCATCTGCAGACAAAGCTGCATAGGCTTGTTGAGCTTTACCCTTTAGGACAGTTTGCAACATCAGAGGCCAGTGTTCCTTTAGCCACTGACAACTCTTAGCTACCTTCTCGAAGCACTGGAAATACTCATCAACTTCCTTCTCCGAAACTGGAGGCATGAGCTTTACCTCCTGGCTAGCACGAAATTTGTTCTCAGCTTCCATTTTTATTTTGAGTAGCTCCATTTGGAGCCTTTCTTCTCTATTGAATTTCTGTAACTCAAAATCTCTCTGTCTCTGTCTTTCTGCTCTTTTCTCTTTCTCTCTAATTAGGGCCCGAGTGACGAAGTTGCCAGGAACCTGTTGTTTTTGTAGAGATTATTATTATACTTCCGTGGCTTTGCAACCCGTTTTGAGGCCTTTCCCGCGGTGCAAGCCACACCAAATTTGGCACAGACCTCAAGCCTGGCGAAACTCAACATTTTTTGGAGTGACTGGGCATGGGCGTGGTCAGGGGGCTCAATAGCGCCCCCAAACGTAGGGCCGTTTTTGGGCATATTTCGTCGGAGGTGCACGAAATTCGGTGACATCATAGGTCCCCTAAGTACGATGTCATGAGACTTTTAAATTTTTTTTGTAGCCCAACAGGAAGTGAGCCGTGGACCGTTTCCTGCGGAAATTTTCAATATACGATTGCAGTTTTGAGGCCTTTAGGATGTGCGAAAACCTACAAAACTTCGGACATATGTGTGAATCCCAATGCAATTTCATATATATCACAGCTGGCCATGGGCGTGGCAGATCAGCTCTGTAGCGCCCCCTAATGCATTTTATGGTATTACAGATGGAGGATAGCTTGTTGGCGCATGATATGTGGCACATATGTTGTAAGATACGGTACTTGACTTTTGAGGGGGGTTGCAGGCATGGGCGTAGCAAATCGGCTGAATGGCCCCCTCTAGGCACTGCCAATAGTGTTTCAATGCCCCCGCATACCGTTTCACTAAAAAGTATGGAAATCGCCAGTCACCTGTAGGGCGTCAAGACGTACAAAAAAGCCTCTTGGAGCGATATCGTAAAACCAACAAGACGTCAGCCATTTTGAATTTTATGGTCATGTTGGGGCAATTTGCAAGTGTCGTATTTTAACAAACTCCTGGACATTTAATGCGATCGACTTCAAATTTGGTCTGTGCCTTCATAAGACCTGTGAGAGCAAAAGTTGCGTAAGACGTGTACTACAGTCTTCGGGCGTGGCCGTGGGGGCGTGGCAAACTTTGATGTTCGCCATAAGACATATGTTGTTATAACTCGGCCATACATAATCGTATCCGCCCGAAACTTCCTACATATGATGACAGTCGCACCCTGAAGATGTCTGTATGTCAACATTTGTTAGAAGTCACAGCGCCACCTGCTGGCGACAGGAAATGGCATGTTTTACGGCTTTGATGTGCACTTATGCATGCAGATATCCTAGATCGTTCATCATATCCTCTTCAAAATTGGGGATATTAGCCTTAAGGCCTTGCAAATGAAGTGCTGCGAATATTGTGCGCTTTTGTTAAAGGGCGTGGCTGTGGCGGCCCATCGAATTTTAGGTGGCGCCGTGATAGAGGAAGTGATAGGGGAAGTGGATGAAAAAAAATTCCCAAAATTCACCAGAAAGTCCAAATGAGCTGAAACTTTGACAAGTAAACAAGCAGACCGAGGCGAAACTTTCGTACACTGCAACCCATACTGTGTTTTGAAGTCCGTCACTCTAAATTTTTCAATATATATAGACAGTCATAACATAATAATATTTCCAAAAGTTTGGATTCAAATTCTACCAAACTATAATAATGTTCCCTGTGTTGTGTTGATGAAGTGTACCAAACGGCGTTTGATTCCGTCAAACGGTTCATGAGATATGATGTAAAGATGACAGTGAGTGCTGCAGCAGCTGTCATTGTGTAATTTGAGCTGCTTGGTCTCAGGGCAGGTAGGGGTGTTTGGCACGTCAAAATGGTATCATAGCGCCCTCCAGAAAATTTTTGCACTCCCCTCAGGAAACCACATTGTACGCGGTCCCGCAGTGTCCAATGGCTCTGAATGGACACCTGCACCCATCAAGATCTTGCCGCCACCCCAACGTGCACGAGGGGTGCGAGGGCCCTTTCAACGCTGCTTGCAGCTTTAATTCTTGTTGTTTTTCTTCTCTTGCTAATTTTTCTAACTGCCTTTCTTTCTCTCTTTCTGCCCTCAAATTCTCTTTGTTTTTCTTTTTCCTCCCTTTCAATCTCAAGCATCTTTAATTTAAGTTCCATTTCTACATTTGGATTTTCCACTAGAAACTGTTCCAGATCTCCTGGTGCAAACACATTTTGATCAATGTAATATTCCACAATCTCTCTAGCCATTCTTGCTTTTCACATGGCTGGTTTTACCTCTGTCCGCTGTAACTGTCTGCAATTTTCTAGCAGTTCTGTCTTTTTAAAAGACTTCAAAACATCCACAGTTGGTGATGCCAAGAAATCATCCATTGCTGTTGATCTGTCAATATATATCTAGGAAAAAAAAACAAAACAATTTCACACTTTGAAATGTTCGATTTTCAATAAATGACTCACACAGTGGTCTATTCTGGGCAAACCCCCAATTTGTTATGACCCATCAGACAGCAAGGGATGACAGACAAAATTAAAAAAAAAACATTAACAGATTTAATTAAACAAACAAAAACTGACCAAGATTGATATAAACAAAAATGAGATATTTACAGTCCCTTTGGTGGGGTTGCTTTGCGATGATCTGGGTGAGAAAAATGCTCCAACACAGGCAAAAATCCACAAAAAAGCTTCACAGGTCTTGAAAAGAGTGACAGGTCTGTATGACAGGTCAAATGTATCCTTCCACAATTTCTCCTGCTACTTTACTCTCTCAGCCCCCTCCCACCTACCAGACTTTTTTTCAGTTCTCTGGGACGTCCCCTCTCAGACATGCCCAGGATATGCCCAAAACCTAGCTCCAGACTGGGCTTAACAAAAAAAAAAGTCAATACTGCCATCTAGTGGCTTTTTTTTCCCCCCCATTACAATATGCACTAACACACCCCCTTAACATCAGAGATGCTGGCTTTTGAACTGAATGCTGATAACGGGGGGGGGGGGGTCTTTCTCCTCCTTAGCCCGGAGGACACGACGCGCATGATTTCCAACAAGAATGTCAAATTTGGAATCGTCTGATCATGCTCAACCGTGGCTTTCGTTTTGCATGATAGAGTTTTAGGTGGCATCTGTGGATGGCACGGCGGACTGTATTTACATACTAAAAGATAGCGAAGATTGTGTGCCGGTTGGAATATTCAAATCACTGTTGAGAGTCCGGTTAAAACTCCAATAAAGAGGCTCTGATGCTTTAGTGGGGTGTAATAAACTTGTATTCACAGCTTGCACTTCTTAATGCTTCAAGCCAGTGTGGTTCTACAACAGAGATAATAATAAAATATCAAAATCTAAGTAATGCACAAATCCCGACACAAATCTTGTACATAAATGAGAGCGATATCAAGTTTCCTAAATTTGAAACGAAATCGCGCTGGTAGCTCCTCATTCAATATTCACGTGAACAGGGCAAGGCATTAATTAGCAGTGAAACAGTTATTTTCCAACATTAGTATTCTTGACATTAACTCAACATTCTTAACCTTAGCGTAACTTACTTGTTTTCACGCACAACTTTAAAGCAGGACAAACAAACTGTGGACTGGAACTTAACTACTTAAAAACTTAAGACTGTAAACTCGCACACGTCTCATTATCGTCTTTCTCTCGCTGTCTCTCTCATCTGCATGCTGCGTGCACCGATGTTCTAGGCTCCGCCCCTTAAAGGAGCCAGCATGACAGTCGTTGTAGCCTTTTCTACAGCCGCCCCCGTATTCACCTGTGAATACGAACAACTAAAAAAGGCTGCACGAAAGGGTGATTAATCATCCTTAGGCAAGGCAGGTAGACTGACGAGTCTTGCCACAGGTCGGACGTAGACATTTCCCTTTACAGTCACTTCAGCTGATCTGATCCGGGTGTCTGGTCCAGGAAAGACCTGAGAGACTTTTTTTTTCTGGCGGGCTTGGAGCCCTGGCAGATAATGCTTCAGGAAATGCTGCCAGAAATGATCGGCTAGGATCTGGCTGTGCCTCCATCTTCTCCGTCCGAGAACCTCTGAGCCTTCATAGACGACTTGTGGCAGTGAGGCATCCCGCTGCCCCATAAAGAGACAGTTGGGGGTAACGGGGTCAGGATCCGCTACCTCGGATGAGGTGTAGCCTAGGGGTTTCGAATTGAGCATCCCTTCAATTTCAATTAAAACTGTACGCAACACCTCCTCAGTAACTGTCTGGGCTCCAATAGTGACTCGAAGAGCAGTTTTCAATGAGCGGATTTCCCGTTCCCAGCACCCTCCAAAGTGCGGGGATCCGGGGGGGTTGAAAGCAAACTTGATTTGCTGGCTAGCAAGCTGCTCTTTGAGGTCAGGATGAAGCTCTTGAAATGCTTCCTGTAACTCGCATTCTCCCCCTCGAAAGTTTGTGCCCTGGTCACAGAGAATCTCCTTGGGTTTCCCTCGTCTGGCTACAAAGCGTCTCAGGGCCATTAGGAACGCATCTGTATCCATACTGGGAATCAGGTCAAGGTGGACTGCTCGAGTGGTTAGGCACTTAAACAATACACCCCACCTCTTCTCATTCCTGCGTCCAACCTTGATAGTATATGGCCCGAAACAATCTACGCCGGTGGAATAGAATGCCGGCTTGAAGAGGCGCAGTCTAGCTGGAGGGAGGTCAGCCATCCTGGGAGGATTTGGGTGTCCTTTCCACTTCTTGCACTCCACACATGATCTCTGGTGGCGGCGTACTGCTTCACGTCCACGTAGCACCCAGTATCTTCTTCTGATCTCAGCAAACACCCTTTCCGGCCCTGGATGCTGGAGCTTTCCATCATAGTCATGGATGATGAGTCGTGTTAGAGCGTGTCTGGGGTCCAGAACAATGGGGTGCACCTCATCGACAGCCAGGTCGGGATTACGGCGAAGACGGCCCCCTACTCTGATGAGCCCTGTTTCGCCATCAAACTCAGGTGCAAGTAAGAGAAGGCGACTGGATTTAGCAATGGGTTTCCTAGCCTTTAACTGGGTGACGTCCTCGGGGAATGACTCTCTTTGAGCTTGTTGTAGGGCTTCCAGCTCAGCAGCAGCATAGGAATCAGCAGTGAGTGGCTTGCTGGAATCAGCCGCCCCATGAAGTTGACGCGCAGTGGCCTCTAGGAAGCTGTCCCAGCTCTGGTACTGGAGAGGGTCTGGAACACTAGAACTGGACATAGTTAGAACAATGTGTCGTTTCAGCTCCCCTTTAGGGTCAGTCTGGGGTGAAGGAGGTAGATCAGGCCAGCCACTAGGAGCTTGTTTCAGGAACCCAGGCCCATCTGTCCATCTGCTGCCTTGGCTGATGTCTTGGAGGGTGAGGCCACGGGTGATGTCGTCTGCCGGGTTGTCTCGTGAGGGCACGTACCTCCATATAGAGGCTTCGGTCAGCTCTTGTATTTCCGCCACACGAGTACCCACGAAGACCTTGTATCTGCATGAGTCTGAGCCCAACCAGGTTAAGACGGTAGCTGAGTCTGACCATAAGGTGCAGCTGCGAATGGAAAGAGTTAGCTCGGTGCTGATGACCTTATAGAGCTGTGCACCTGTCAGAGCAGCACACAACTCTAGTCGGGGGACCGACTGCTGCTTCTTGGGGGCAATACGAGAACGGGCTGCAAGGAAGGCAACCTCAATTTCTCCCTCCGGATTCTCTGTCCTGAGATAAGCCACTGATCCATATGCCTGTTCAGATGCATCACAGAATACATGGATGTCTCTCGTGCAGTTGGGCTGGTCCAAGCTAGGACTGGTGTAGCACCTAGGCAGTGTTATCTCAGACAAGTGCACTAGTTCTGCCTCCCATGCATGCCACTTCTCTAATAGCTCTTCTGGGAGCTGTGGGTCATCCCAATCCCTCTTCTTCTCCCACAGGTGGCGCACAATGACTTTAGCCCGGGTTGTATAAGGCACAATGTAGCCAAGAGGATCATACTGGCTCGCTAAAATTCTATAGATGTTCCTCATCGTAGCCACTGAGCAGTCAATGTGTCTGTGTTTGTAGGTGAGGGTGTCAGACTTACAGTTCCAGTGTAGTCCAAGGGCTGGCTCCTGAATGTTGGGCTGACCTTGGCTGAGCCACAACTCACAGCTGGATGATCTCAGGTCTGGTGCGAGGTGGTCAATGACACTGGGATTGTTACTTGTCCACTGTCTCAGCTCGAATCCACCATCAGTCAGAAGATGGCGCAGTTTATCTACAAGAGTCTTAGCAGTTGCTGGGCAGGTGAGACTCAGTAGACAGTTATCCACGTAAAAGGACTTGGTGATGGCATCACGCACGTCTTCTTGCGGTTGACTGTGGTCAGTGACATGTTTCTGCAGTGCAAATGTTGCACAGCAGGGGCTGCAAGTAGTTCCAAAGGGAAGCACTTGCCACTCATACACATCAGGCGGACTATCCCGCTGCATGTCTCTCCATAAAAATCGCAGCAGTGGTCGATCTGCAGGTAGGAGCCTCACTTGGTGAAACATGCCACGGATGTCACTGCTGAAGGCAACAGCATGCTCCCTGAAGCGTAGTAGTACGGCTAGCAAGGTGGGGCCAAGAGTGGGACCAGGTAGCAGGAGCTGGTTGAGGTTGTGGCCTTGGTACTGGAATGAGCAGTTGTACACCACCCGGTTCTTCCCATTATGTTGGACCATATGATGGGGTATATACCATGCTTCTGCACTGCTCTCTACTTGGTGGTCTGCCAACTTCATGGCATAGCCAGCATCTACAAGCTTCTTGATTTCCACCTCATAGGCAGCAGCTTGTTCTGGAGATTTAGCTAAACGCTTCTCTGTGCCTCTAAGGAGTGGCAACACTGCTTCTGGAGTGGCATTGAGGAGAGGCATGTTCTTGACTCGAAGAAGGGGTGTGGCGTAACGATCAATGCCATTCACATTTACTCTAACTGTTTGTTCTTGAAGGAGCTCAACTGCCTCTTGGTCCTGTCTTGACCTAACCGCCAATTTTTCACTGTGATAAGGGAGCACATCCATCTGCCATAACTTCTCTACACATGAGAACAGCTCTGTGGATGATGGTGCAGATGTGAAAAGGCAGTGACTTACATTAGGGCCGGACTTGATGGCTTGAGCTGGTCCTTGTAACGTCCACCCAAGGAGTGTCTTCACAGCTGCTGGCCCCCCGGGTGGTCCTAGTCTGACTGGCTCTATAGGTGTAATGAGGTGCGTATAGTCGGCGCCAATGAGCAGCATGGGACGAACTCCGTTTAGAGGCGGGAGAGGCAAACCTGACAGATGTTTGTACTTCTGCTGAAGTAAGGTAACTGGATGGGAATGCTCTGCTAAACTCAGTTGCTCAGCTGTGAAGGCATTCTGGATACTATACATCTTGTCAGGACTGGCGGCTGGAGAAATCGTGAAAGACACGGCCGCCCCATGGAGCTTCTGTACTTCCTGTCGGACGGTACGGAGTGCCAACACCTCTTTTGTTCCATTAAGGCCCAACTGTTTGGCTGCAGACTGGATCAGTATTGTCCGCTCAGAACCATCGTCTAAAAGTGCATATGTCTCTATGCACTTGTCACCATTCCTCAGGAAGATTTTACTGATCTTCAGTAACACTTTGCAGTTGTAGACTGGGCGATCAACATACAGAACTTTGTTAGCAGTGCTTACAAGGCAGCTTTCTGTTGGAGCTGGTGTTTGTTCCTCTGCTTCTCCCCTCTCATTCACCTCATGCAGCACGAGCAGATGTTTCCTCCCACAAGTCTTGCAGGGGGCTTTGAGCGTGCACTTTGCAGCTTGGTGATTGCGTCCACAACGCCAGCACTTGTTATTAACTTTAATCCACGTCACCTTTTGCTCTTTATTCAAGTCTTTAAAATTAGAACAGCTGTTCAGGAAGTGCTTGTCATTGTCGCAATAGGGACAGTAGGCTTTTCCCTTCTCCACCCTCTCCAACTTGTTGGCTGACTGTTCAGGTGCAGGTGATGCTGCTGCTGAGCTTGATCCTGAGGCTTTCTCAGTGCCCAGGAGGATAGTAGCAGATTTACTTGAGGATTTAGGAGTTTGCTTAGTATAAGACTTCTTGTTGAATGACTCCTCTCTCTTCGGGGGTTTAATGCTGTCTTCCTGAACTTCTAGCTCGTATTCTAGCCAATCAGCAAAATCTACAAGGGTGGGAATGGCAACTCTCAGTGGATGGATAAATCTCTTAAAGCTGGCATTGAGGTCGTGGGGGAGTTTACTTAACAGCCTCGAAACATGCGAGCCACAGGTTAACTCTACTTGGCCTGGTTGACCCAGCTGTTCTAACATGCCAACTAGTGATCGCACATTGAGAGCGAATAAACGAAAGCTCTTAACATCACCACTGCGTATGTTGTGACCATCCATTAACTCTGCAATCCGTTGCACAGCAAGCTTGTGGGGTTGCCCATACATCTTGGTGAGAGCCAGCATCGTATCTGTATAGGGTTGCCTGGAATTACAATACGAGTCAGCCACGAGTGAGGCTTCTTCACACTTGAGGTGATCTGTGAGGATCTGGTACTTGTATCTCTCAGTGGCATCATCTGGTAATAGATTCTCTAAGGCAATCTTCATGCACGCAAACTCTCTGGGGTCTGGAGATGTAAGGCTAGGAATGGTGGGTGTCGGTCCCCTGTATGTGGTCTCTCTCTGTGGAACATTAGAATAGGGCGTTTGGGGGAATGATGAAACTCTGCCTGCATATGAAGCTCCATACTGTGAATCACCGACTTGTGGTGAGCAGGCAGAATATCTTTGGCCGTACCGGTCTGCATAGGGTGCACTCTGCTGGGGTGTGGCTGCAAAGTACGGACTATAGGCTAGATCTCTAGGTGGCTGAGAAACCCTGAGCTGGGAGAAATCTTGAACTAGGTTTCCGCTGGATCTGAGTGTCTGATATGGTAGCTGTGGGTGGGCGGGAGTATTTAGTGGTGCTCTGATTGGGAGTTGGTAGCTTCCATCATAACCACTGTATGCACCTTGAGGTGGTGGAGGAGGAGGGGGTAGAGACTGGTGGGCTGCGGGCTGCGTCTGTAAAGCGGTCATCAGACTCTGGAACTGTTTGCGGAGCTCAGCATTCTCTTGGCGCATCTCTTTGAGAGCAGCACTAAACTCAGAAAGTGGGTAGGTCTGCTGCCCCCCGGTGGCTTGCCCCATAAATTGCCTGGACTCCTGTTCTTGCTCAATATCCCCCAAATTCACCATGTCAGAACCCTGACTAATTGGTGGTGATGGAGATCTGCTTGTTGGGCGCTCCACTGGTACTGCCTTTGCAGGTACAACTGGTATTCGAAATTTAACCTGTGTCCCCGGTCCACTCAGGTCATAATCAGATAGGTAGGAAGGCACTGACAATGATCGTTTGGGTCTAGTGTCAGCTGCTGCTGGGTTCTGCATCTTCAAACAGCAATTTGCAATCCGGCTCGAAGGACCATTAAAAGATAGCGAAGATTGTGTGCCGGTTGGAATATTCAAATCACTGTTGAGAGTCCGGTTAAAACTCCAATAAAGAGGCTCTGATGCTTTAGTGGGGTGTAATAAACTTGTATTCACAGCTTGCACTTCTTAATGCTTCAAGCCAGTGTGGTTCTACAACAGAGATAATAATAAAATATCAAAATCTAAGTAATGCACAAATCCCGACACAAATCTTGTACATAAATGAGAGCGATATCAAGTTTCCTAAATTCGAAACGAAATCGCGCTGGTAGCTCCTCATTCAATATTCACGTGAACAGGGCAAGGCATTAATTAGCAGTGAAACAGTTATTTTCCAACATTAGTATTCTTGACATTAACTCAACATTCTTAACCTTAGCGTAACTTACTTGTTTTCACGCACAACTTTAAAGCAGGACAAACAAACTGTGGACTGGAACTTCACTACTTAAAAACTTAAGACTGTAAACTCGCACACGTCTCATTATCGTCTTTCTCTCGCTGTCTCTCTCATCTGCATGCTGCGTGCACCGATGTTCTAGGCTCCGCCCCTTAAAGGAGCCAGCATGACAGTCGTTGTAGCCTTTTCTACACATACAGTGGTTTCTTTACGTATTCCTGGGCCCATTTAGTAATGTCAATGACAGAATCAGCCTTGTCCCTTACGCACAGAGCTTTTTCCAGTCTCTATGAATCTTTTGATGATGTTATGCACTGTCGATGATGAGACCTTCAAAGCCTTTGCAATTTGATGTTGAGTAACATTGTTTTTAAAGTATTCCGCAATTTTTTTGGAGAGGTTGCAGAGGTTCTGGCCATTTTTACTTCTGAGAGACTCAGCCTCTCTAAGACATCCCTTTTACAGCCAATCATGTAACACACCTGATGCCAGTTAACTTAATTACTTGCTAAATGTTCTTTCAGCTGATTCTCTTATATAATAATAGCTTTTTCAGCCCCCCCCCCTTTTTTTTTTGCCTGTGTCCCAACTATTTTGAGACCTGTTGCAGCCAGAAAATTTGAAATCAGCTCATTTAGTGGATAAAAACGTAAAAATGTCTCAGTTTTAACATTTGAAATGTTACCTATGTTCTATTGTAAATAACATATTGGCTCGTGATCTGAAAGTCTTTGCATTTTGATTTTATTCACAACTTACACTTCCTCCTAACTATTTCGGAATTGGGGTTGTAATTATCACTGACAGCTGTTGTTCATTAGGTGGTAGAAGTAGTATATTTAAGTCCGAGCCTTGCGCAATTTCTTTGTTAAGTCTCGTAGCGCTTTAACGGCGCTGTTAGTCTGTATAGACATAAATCCGTATTTTGTGTTTTATACTCCAAACTCTAATCCAAGTGCTGTAATTATTTAATGCAGCACTTTGTTTTTTAAAGGGACCTCATCTCTTTTTTGTTTTGTGTAATACATGGGATTTTGGTCTGCAAGGTTTGTGTCCGCTGCCCTGTAGTGTGGCATAATAACTATACCAAATCCTCCAGTCCTCAACGTCCCGTCCTCTGTGCAAACCAGTATGCATAAGACACAAATCCGTTACAAACAAGCAGTTCCCCTAAGCCCACAAATCCCTCAATGTCCCTGCACTACCCAAATTTAACGTTGGAACGTCATTGAAATTACATTAATTTTTTGCACAAAATCACTGCCTGTGCCGGTTGAAAACAGACTCCTAGAAATAAAAGGAAAAAAAATATATAATAATAAAGCAATGTGAAAATTTGAGTCACTTTTTTCTTTTGAGGTGGTCAATTAGCTATATCATTTGTGAAATTAGCTTGAAGTGCCAGCCAGGACAGTGTGACGCACAATGCCGTTTCACAGTTTCAGGTGAAAATACAGGGATTACAGAATGGAAATTTTGATACTTCCATTGTCCTCGTTGGAATGTATGATCCTGTCAAAGTTTAACCAGTTAGATACAGACTACATGAATGCAAGCTCCATGCCCTATCATACATCAGTCTTAATGCCTCCCACTTGTAGTATGTATGCAGAAGATATGCTCTAATAACTGCTTTTACCCAATTTACCCAGGGCGGGCATGAATGGGTTAAAGTGGTCTGGAGGATTCAGGTGTCAGCGACACGCGCTGAACGACAACAGATACGCGGAGAGTGAGGTGGGTCGGGGGGGGGTTATGCGTCTCAGGGGAACGAACGGAGGAGGAGGGAGACTGCGAGAGGAGAAAGAGAGGGCGCAGGACAAGCGGCTGAAGTCTAGCCCACAGCGTGAAGGGAACAGGCCGAGAACAGACTGGACGACCTGAAATGTAGCAACGCTGAGGGAAGCGCAGAGGCCAGAGTCAGCGGGAAGCCTCTCTCACGCATTTGCACGCACATGAACTTGTACGCTTCAGAGGGCAGTGGTAAAAACATTTGCTTAATGCCTGAATGTTTCCTTGTGGGTAACTGGCAGTTTAATGTTACTTAAGTACCGATTCAGTGTCCGTATGCAAGTCTGAAAAGTTGCGGCTGGTTATTTCTGTTTGTTTGTTTGTGTGTGTGCGTGTGTGTATTAGCCCGTAAGTAATACTGAGTCATCATTGTGCATATTAGCCTGTTTCAGTGGGCATTTGGCAGTCCCTTTGTGTGTGTGTGTGTGTTTATAAGTCGGTGAGTGATAATGAGTCATGGTTGTGCTTACTACCATGTGTAAGAGGGCATTTGGCAGTCCCCGTGCTTGTGTGTGTCGTTAATGTCTGTTATGTCACTACATGGGGATGGCTCTTTGTCTCCTGGGAGGATTAGGTTACACCAGCATGCAGATAAAGAATTCTACTGATATTACTCATCACACACTGCCACGTGACGCTGCGCATTGTTGCAACGAGGCAGACACACACGCGATGCTGCCTGTCATCGCACACACACAAACACACTGTCAAACAATTCCTCTCCGCTACATTGAGACGCTATCACGCTCAGCCATAAACATTGAAATTTAAGCTAATGAGGACAGACACAATGACACACTCTGAGCCTAACTCAACTATTCTGGTGGATGCAAGGCACGCTGATGTGTGGTTCAAACTTAAATACTAAAACAGGAATGGATCAAGGATTATCACTTGCGCTTGTTTTATACATGGGAAAACATTGCCGCAAAGACCTAAACACGTCAAGTGAGAAGCTCCATAAAAAGGCCTCAACTAACCATGTGAGATGAGAGAACAGCCTTCTCGAATGAGGACGGAAAAAGAGACTGCATTAATGACCTAATGGAACCTTGCTTTGAATTCAGCTGAGTTCCTGGAATTCTCAATGACTGAGCAACATTGACTCAGGAGTGTTTATAAAGAGGTAGGTAGCTATCGTTAGATCAGTAGAACCCACATCTCTTATTAAAAGGGAATATCCTCTCTTGGTTTGTACTGTGATGAGGAAAGGTTTGTTTAAACATTTGTACATTTTTCCTCAAAGAAAAAGAAAACTGGATTTTTTATTGCTAAATAAAGTTCACTGAACATTTTGATATTTACAATGCAGCAGTAAATTACTGCCAATGCTTCCATATGCTTATAGATTGTATACAACCAATTAACTATGTTGTACACAAACTATATATAGTGCTCTTAAACAAACAGATCATTAATTTATAAATGAAGACCACAAAGGAAAAATGATCAGAGTCCAAATTTTATATTTAGGTATATTTTATGTATTATTATTATAATATTGATAATAATGTATAATTATATTATATATTATTATTATATTTAATAATATTTGCATATTTTTTCATTGCTTTGTTTCTAAGATTGTTTTGAATTTCTAATTCATCATTTCTCCACAACCCAAAAATGTGACAGATCATTTTTTCACTGTGGTCTTCAAATGGAATGCTAATGTTATTTACATTTTATGGCCTGAAGTCACCGTGTTTGGTTCTGTATTTCGGAGAAGCAATGAAAAAGTTGCATATTCACACATTCCGTTTTGAGGATTTGTTTTTTTAATGCTTTTCAAATGAAATTAAATGCAATCATCCGAGTACTAAATTGATTTAACATGAACATATTGAACATATTGTATGCGGTAGAACACTGTTCATACAGGAAAAAAATTTACCAAGCATTTTCCTCTTGTATTTAGACTTAAAAAAGTTATTTCCATTATCTTTTTTTTTCTTCAGTAAAACTAAATTTCTACCACTAATGTGTGAAAATCCATTTAATTGAAAAATTCATCCTTCATAGACTAATTTGTAGATTTGCCATGGGGTAAGAAAATTTCACGTCAAGCACATGGCAACTGAAAATTAATCCTACTTGCGACAAAAAGTTACGTCTCATCATAAGATGAAATGACTTGTTAACAGAAATACTTTTTGCAGTGCAGTTCCGCTTTTCTAAAATGTGTAGTTTTTATATTTTTTTTAAATTTTACTTTCATATTAATTGTATTTATTTACACAGCTGATTGCTTTGTGAGTACATTGAGAACATGTCATCTCTAGAATAAGAAATTTATTAAATTATTTTGATGGTGAATGGCAAATAATTGCTGTTTCTTATAAAAAAAAATGCTGTCTTTATTTCTTCACAGCATGCTTACATCAAAGCCAGGATTTTAGAGAAAGATCACTGACCTTAGCTTGAATGAGTTAATTTACTGATGATGCCTTGTTTTCATACAGGGATACCATTTGAGTCTTAAATGTCAAAGATACATAAGAGCAATTTCATCTGTATTCATTATAAATGCACAGTTCACATGTCCATAAAAATGACACAGTAATTCCAATCACTTTTTTGTTTTTGGGTTTATTAGTTTTTGGTGGAGTTGCGTTTGTGGAGAATGGCGTCAGTCAGTCTGGTGCTTAAGTAGTCAAAAGCTCACAGTTAAATCAACTCTGGCAGAGACAATCTGATTGCACTCTGACAAGAATGGACTCAAATTAATTCTGCAAGAGGTAGATGGACTCTTTGTGAGTTGTAATACAGCTGTATGAACAGTAGTGCTAACTAATGGTGCACTGGTACACACTGAACACCAAAACTCCTCTGGCATGAGCAGTGACACAGAATCGGCCTGGGTCACACACTCTGACGCATCCAGTTGGCTGGGTCTAACGGCTTCTGATTCTCTCTCTCTCTTTATATTTATATTTATCCCCACACCATATTCTAGGCTGGCCTTGTTACCTGTATTAATGCATAGCTTTAATTTAGCTTGAGCCTGGTCTCCTCAAAGTTGTTAGCCAAAACCCAGATCTGCCTTCTTACCTTTCAACTGTGCACCGGGGCTGTTTCCATAGTAGCAAAAGCAAATAAAAGACCAATATCTGAAAATATAAGAAAAAAAATCGAAATATAGGGTCAGTTTCAAAGAGAAAGGTGAAGCATGCATAACAAAATTAAATTTTGAATGGAGATCTGTAGAGAACAAAAATTAGTCAAGGAAAATGCTTTATCGGTCGCACTGAAACCAGCCTGTGCTGCCTTTTTAGTTTCTGGTGTCAGAAAGTGATTAAACAAATCATATTCATTACAATGAGAGAATTAATTGTTGTCCAGTAAAGAAGTTGTGTATAACTTTTTTTGTACAGAATTTCTGTTTCATGTTATCATGTAAAAATAATATTTGTATTCAGCTCTCATTAGAAACGCTCTGCGAAATACGATACTGATAACGTTAAGTTTGTCGGCTCTGCCAGCAAAGCAACCCCAAATAGGACACAAGAATTTAGCTCAATTTCGCTTTGTCATGATGTCATTTGTCTGTAGTATGGAATTTCATTCAACTTCCATCTCCCTGTGGTCCCCAGAATGCCGGAGCGAGTTTGTCTGTTCCAGGGACAATGTTATGACCAGCTGAAGCGAGCCTGTCTGCGCCGGGGCGTCCTCTTTCAAGACCCTCACTTTCCCCCTTCTGCCCAATCCCTGTTCTATCGCCGACACCTCCCGCCTGGCCTGACCTGGAAGAGACCCAGGGTGAGACATCGAGAAATGAGGGGGAGTGGCTATTCATTCAATGTCTGCTCAGAAGGAGACTGTCTGGCAGGCTAATTCAATCGATCGCCAATACAAAAAAAAAAAGACAAAAAAAAAAAAAAAACCTGGAGGTGGCTTTTTTACCGAAGTTTCTTACTTTTCCGGGACTGCCACACCTCCAGCACGCAGCTTGCATTACGGCATGTCAACAACAATTCAGCTGTACCTGAGAAACTGCAAACGATATAAACGCTAAAATCAGCCCAAGAAAAAGTACCGCATGCACAATATTGCGCGACCAAGTATCCGAAACCATGCATGCTAAAGCAACTTGTCCCCTGCAGCTGCACAAGACCGGAAGCAACTTGGCCACCAAACTATCCAATAATGCATTGGAAATGGGGCTTGATTTATACATCTGGGTATTATTTTGTATTGGCAATCGCTAGAATTGACACGTATTACTGCACATGCCAGCAGGATGTTCCAGTAGCGATTCAGCAGAAGGGCCCTGTTACTGTGTAAACAATGCACAAGGCAAAGTGAATGTATGAAAGACAGACAGACTTTGAATTGATTAAATGCACAGAATATTCCTGAAGCCCATAATGATATTTTGTTTATTTCATTCCGCTTTTCCATCCACATTCACGCACACACTCTGGCATATTTATGCAAACCCACGATCATGCGTACAGGCCCAAGAGAACACAAGCTTGATTTAAACTGGTTTAAAAGGGGGAGAGCTTTCTTCATGGGTTTGTGACCTTTGGCAATGCGATTCCTTTCTCCCCTCGGTGCAACATTCTAATTCAAGACATACACTCAGCAAGCTTATTAAAGATGTTCATTACAGACCTTTCTAATTACAGAGAGGCGTCTATCCACCGTAACTAAACCCTGAGGAAAGTGTGTGTGTCGCGTGTGCGGTTTTGGGAAGGGGCTTTACTAGGGTATTGGAGTGCTGGCCTGAGATATATAAAAACACACTAATTGCTATAGCACATGTTTGACCAGCGTCAGGCAGACATAGGTGTATATTCAAAAGAGGTTCTGTACCTTAAAAATGAAGGCCATCTGTCATAGTCACACTCTCGAGTGTTATGGAAAAACCTAGCAAGTCCAATTTTGGTCGAAACTAAGTTAGGATCATTTTTGTACTTATTAGGCTTTGCCTCATCATATACAGTAAGGTACATGAAAAATTATCATTGAATTCCTATGTTTTTCTCTGGCGAAACCAAGCAAGTCATTGGTATTTAATCAGTTGTGAAGTAAAAATCAAGCAAGTTGATCTTCCTGGGGTCTTCCACATAAAATTTTCTATTTTATAATGATAAAACCTGGTCAGGGAATTATTAAGTTATGAAGCAGCATACCTATATTATCTGATCTGTGAGGTAAGTCCCCATGCAGAGCATTGGATGTGCAGGACATTCATGGTCAGAATTCGTAATTCACGCAATTCATGTGCGAATAACAACTGAAAAATGGCTTGAAGAGGGAAGCAGATGGTGAAGTTAACACTGAAAAAATGTCAAATGCCACAGAGCTGCATAATCGTTAGGTTTTTGTCCATCATTTTGAGATTTGATATTTTATTTTTTCAGATGGAAAAATTTCTTAAGTAATATTGCCAGGGATACTAAAAAAAAAGAAAAAAATTCTCTTTTTATGTAATGAACAAACAATGAACTACCATGTCAGTTTCATTGTCGGACAAGAGCTTAACCCCAGAGGGACACAGTTTTCTGTCTTTTTTTCCCCACACTAAAACACAATCCTCAAGCTTTCAAACCAAAACAAGGTCCTAAGTGTTTTCAAAAGTCCTTGTTAACAACAGAGTAGTTTGGACGCTAAAGGTAAAAACGTAGCAAAAGTTGTGAGTTTTACAATTAAAACGTAGTAGTGTGGACGTAGCCTGAAATGCGCAAGTCAGCTGCCGCTCCTATCCTTTTTCACTCGCAGTTCAAAACCTTGCAAATTCAGAACGAGGGTCAGGGAAACTTCAACATGTGCTTGCTTAGAATTTAACTGAGGAGCACCCAGATGGCAAGTTGCAGGTGACTGAGCAAAATAAAATAAAACTATACTAACCAAACTGACTGTGACACTCCCATATCCCTGAGCAGCATGAATTCAGTGATGTGTTGTTCTCGCGAGGCAGCTAGCCATGGTTGGCACTGGATTAAAACTGATGGCATGGCGGGCACTTTTACACCATAAGTGGTGCTTTTTTTGGATGTGCCTTCTGTCTTCTATTCAGGTGTGTATTGCGGGTATCTTTAAGCAGTGGTTGGTTCTTATACTCAGTCCTGGGATTCATTGTGTATTCTGGTTTATGAACCAACCACAATTGCAACCCCAGAAGTTTAAAGAGATGAGAATTTTTATACATCTTCTCCACTGAACGGCCGTATATTGCAATTGCCCCTGCCCGCCTGTCGGTCCGTTCATCGGCCTGTCTATAATTTATTATTATACAACTGCAGTACTTTTCCCATAGCCCAGCTCATTACTTATTTTTGATTTTACCCTAGGTACATATCACTGTTTCGAAAATTTCACTGGCTGAGAGCGTGGAGAAAAAAGAATCGCTCTGTGGTACGTCACACTGTCAATATTTAACCAAACTGAGTACCAAGTGCAATCTTGGTTAAATTGGTATGACTCAATTCAGTAGCTAGCTAGCTAAGTGCCATTCACAACTAAGTTAAGGTTACTTGCTAGCTAGCTAGCATGCACGCAGTTCTTTTACATAACCATTATGTAACAGTAGTTTGTTTTCTAGCGAGCTAACTTTAACTAGCTACTCAGTTGACTGAATTTACAAACTGCCGTTAGTTCAAAAGCAAATATCTTCCAAGTTTTAACATAAAGAGTACAAGTAACCAAATGTATCAGAATGCTCATTATCTTCAGCTAAATGGTCCAAATCCCAAAGGCTAAGTTTGAAAACCACTGTAAGACTCTGTGCAATGATATGGTGACATGTCACTTTTATCATCACGTATACAATGGCGTGCATACTCCCGGACTCACAACTTCCTACTCTGTCTGATAATCTTGCCTTGATCTCATGCCAAGATAAACTCCTCACTGGACACAAAACTAGTGAAAAGCCCATTTGGCGGTAAGGATCGGTGCCAACAAAGTGGTGTAAAATTGTGATCGTTGGCCTGAACGTGCGCCTGCCTGTCCGTGAGAGTGAAGAGGTAGGGCTGGCGGTGGATGGCTGAGCTCCCAGAACTGTAACCTGAGAGTGAGAGATACCCAGGGGGGGCCGCACAAGGGTCAGTGCACAGATCAACAGCTCTAAGAAAACAACACCCTCCCGTCGCGGCTTTTCAGATTCAATCATGCACATGAATTATGAACGATTCAACCAAATTGACCATGAAGTTAAACATTCATTCACAAGAATTCAAAATGTATACCAATGACTATCAATTCAGGAAAGACATTGAAGAGCCTAATGCTAAAAGTATTTAAGTCAAAATTTTCATGTGCCGTGAGATTAGGATGGGAAAACATGTTTTATAGCTACAAAGTACTTTAGTCGATTTTCTCAATTTTCAAAATGGACATTTTGTGACTTAAGCACTTATAGCACCAGGGCCTTCAAGTGTATACTCTCCACTAGCATTTTGCAGGGTTGTTTGAACAGCAACTCGTTTGTCTGTCTCTTTGTATGTCAATCCCGTCTCAGGAAATCTGCAAAGATCCTCGGCTTTTTGTTGACGGCATCAGCTCCAGAGACCTTCATCAGGGCAGTCTGGGCAATTGCTGGATGGTGGCAGCGACGTCATGTCTGGCTACTGAGCCCTCACTCTGGAAGAAGGTGAGTTGCCATTTCCAAAGTGAATTTTGATATTAAATACCAAACAACACAACCGTGCATAGCATCGTCTAAATCACTTCCCCATCCAGGTGATTCCGAATCATAAGGAGCAAGAGTGGAACCCCAAGCGTACGGACCTGTATGCCGGAATCTTCCACTTCCGATTCTGGCGACTGGGCCGCTGGACAGATGTGGTTATCGATGACCGCCTTCCGACCGACCAAGGCGGGGCGCTGTTGTTCTGTCGTTCTGGCTCCCCTCGCGAGTTCTGGAGTGCCCTGCTGGAGAAGGCATATGCCAAGTGAGAGGGCAGCTGAAATTCCTGCAGCTTTACCCTGATTAACACTGACTGGTGTGATACGGTGAATGAAAAAGAGCTGATGGGAGATTTTTGTACCCCTACGTATGCTGCAGTTCATTTGTCCACTAAACAAAAGTTGTTTTTGATCAGTACCCATGCAGAATGAATTAAAGGAATGAATATGAGTTTTAAGTGGAGTGTCAGCCTTCATTTGAAGTAATTGTATACATATTGGCTGATCTTTGAAATAGTTACAGCCATTTTATAATTAGTACAAATACTTTTTTTTCTCGACTGGAGAAACAGACTCACAGTGCTGCTCCTTCATTTTTGGTTTACCAAGCTGCACAACAAGCAACTGATGTGAATGCAAGTAGGGCTGCCACAAGCTATTATTTTCATGATTTATTAGTCAGTCAATTATTTTAACGTAAATCAATTTTTCATTTAGTCTATGAAATGTCGAAAGACAAATTCTTATATTTAAGAAGCTGCGGCCAATAAATTTTGCTTGAAAAATAACAAACGATTCATCGATTATCAACATAATGAAAAAATGTATTTTCTTTGTATTTGCTAATCAATTAATCGACCAATCACTGCATTTCTAAACACAAGTGAGACGCATGATTGCACTGAATCACTGATACATGTGAAATTCACTTTTACCTCAGCTTCCTGCTAATCGCTCTCACTTATCTGTAATAACTTCTTGCTGTTCATTTTCCCCAGAATCAATGGATGCTATGAGGCGCTGGAGGGGGGTAACACCGCGGAGGCCTTGGTGGATTTCACCGGAGGCGTGTCCGAGCCAATCAGTCTGGACAGAGAGGTTCTGCGTCACCATCCTGACCAGAGGAGGGCGCTGTTCCAGACTTTGGCCCGCGCACATGCCAGGAAGGCTTTGATCACCTGTTACATACGGGTCAGAACCTCATATGGGCACATGGGGTATGGTGTGGCTGAGGAAGGTAGAGGAATTATGGATTTATTTCCAAGGGCCTGATTTGCTAGCACCTGCAAACCTGTTTAGCGTATAATAAACCATGACATTGGTCTCGTATATTTCAGTGGCATGCCGTCAGATGTTCAGAGGGCCTTCTGTAACCTCACCCTTTAGCGCTTGATTGCCTTCAAGTTGTTCTCTTTTAAGTTAGCCTGATTAAAAATTATATAATTTATTGACTGAACAACCAAGACCAATACAATACCATGACCTATATTAAATAAGAAATGATAATGAAAAAGTGATTGCTTATTGGCTAAATTTAAATAATTGCTATGGCATTGTAAGGATGACAATATAAATGCTAAAAATCTAAAACCTTTGCTGACTTCGCTGCATTTCTTTTTGCCATCCTTTACCATTGTCGATCTGGAATGCAGAGTGCCGAACATCGCACTTTAGCAGTGATTACATTCAGACTATAGAACAGATTCTCGTGTCTTATTGCTTAATGAGCCTTGCAAACTAATTTATGCAAATCTGTGCCATTTCATGAGGTACAAGAGCGCAGAATTTATAAGACTTTTTGATATTTTACGTCGTTATTTGTGTGCGGTAGAAGATGCCTCATAATTTTGCAGTGCAATATATGACAATGCTATCAAAAATATATTTAACTGTTGCACAACCAATTAGTCTGACCATCTGTTGCTTATCGGGAAAAGTAACCTGCGAGAGGTTTAGGTTATTTAGCATTGAAGCGTGAGGTTACCAAAGGTCAATGTTACTGCCGACGGACTGCTACTGGTACATTTTTAGCCCCAAATATTGGTTTTGTAGTATGTCTCATATGCGCTTGAAGGCTTTGTACATGGCAAAAGGACATTCTAACTTAAATTGCCAAATTTGGGACCAAACTTTACTCTGTGAAAATATTGTTCATTCCTTCTGTTGCTTAATTCATATTAAGTCAGTCTGTGGTGAGCCGATTCCACAATATATCAATAAATACAGGGATGAGCAAAGCATTCGAAACACTGCCATAAATGCCAGATTTGTGAAGATAATGGCAGTGTGTTTTTGTTGAGGCAGGTTCAGATAAAGATTTATTCAATTCTGTGAAATCTGGAGCTTTGGTACTTTGGTTACTAGTAACTATCTTAACAATTATCCATCAATATCCGGGTGATTCGCAATCCAGTGTGCAAGCTCTGTGATTCCTGTAGTGTTCTTGATGATCCTCCTGGAGGGATAGTGGAATATCATACCTAAAACAACATGAATTTCTGCTCAATCGAAAATAGGAAAAGCGAGATAGTTAATGAACTTAGAAGTGACTGTGCTGAAAAAAGAGATTTTTTTAATAATTACACACATTCTTAGCCTCTGGTCAGTCCTGTATTAATTTTGATTTTCCTTGTTGCTTAGTGTATAAACAATGTTTGGAGTACTTTAGACGTTTGGGTAAGTTCAGCACGGATTGACCCATCTGTGACCCATCCGTCCGGCTTTTGTTATCAAGTACACAAGGCCGCATTTTGTTTAAAAAGTGCAAATGATAATGTACGGTTTCCCTGACAGACTAACCAACCTGAGAAGGGAAATCTTATTTAGCATTAAAACGAAAGATGAAATAGTGATCACTTTCTATAATTGATCCAGATTTCTTCGATGCATCCAACTTGGCATTCAAGGATGAGATGTCAACAATCTGTGATCACTAAGTTATTTTTGTTCTAATGTCATCCACATTGATTCATTCCATCCCCACCCTCACTGTCTATAAAGAGGAAGCAAGTTAATTTCACTCCTGCAGAATATTATTCATGGAGTTACCATGGCTTATTCAAAATAACATTATGTTGTTTCTTTCTCCCAAGCTGTTATTTTCCTCTCTCATTGAAATTTCTCAAGTTTGTTGTGCTGCTTGCACAAAATAATGTTTTTACCCGCGACCCTGAATTTAAACTTTTTAAAAATTTTGTTTCCTTGTTTTATGCACATATTCAAATTCGACCCTGGGATTCATGGTGTATGATTGCTTTTTTAATCTGAATCTGATTAAAACAATTTTGAACATCATTTTAAAAATACATTTATTATTAAAAAACTTCAACTGCGAAGCCCCCGGAATTAAAAGAACAAAAGATTTATTGACAGTTAAATGAATTCAATATTATCCTTGGCGATGACTCCGTCTTAGTGGATCCTTCAGCAAGGTGGGGTGCAGATCTGCCGGCGTAGCAGGCAGTGGTGAAGCCATCCCCCGTTTGGAAGGAAGGGTCATCTGGTCTGCAGGGAACTGTGTTTGATGCTGAAGAGGGCGGAGCCAGGAAGTTGGTGGTGGTGGGGAGGTGGTGGGTGATGCAAAATCTCTGCAAACTGCAAATGGCAACACGTTATGGGTATTTAAATAAAAGACCGATGGATGCGATTGGGTGAATGAAATTGCCTAGACGTTCTTACATCTTGTGATTGAATGTTCATTTACGTTTTCATTTTTTTGGACCTTACAGAGATCAGGTTTCAGCAGTGGTTTGCCCCTGCGCCTTCACGTCGCGCATGAGGGGAACCATTGCTGCTGAAAAGTGTTCTTCCTATTGCTTGGAAAAATCCGCCCTCATAATAGCAATTCGTAAAGCTGCAAGGTCATCTGGCTTTTAAAGGGCATGGGAAATGGCCCTCTGATTGGTTTATTGCATGTTATGCCCAAACCATGTGTCGTGGTTTTCATTCAGACATATTTTTATATTATGAGGTTCCCCCATCCTCAAGCAATTGGAGAGAGACAGGTTCTTCAGAAAATTAGGCTTTATTGAGGTATATTGATGAATATAAAGCGAGTTCTGTTTGCGCAAGAAGAACTGACATTTTGCTTTTCACACCCAGTTTTTATACCTTCATCACAGGAAATATCTTTCAAATATGGTCTTTCCGCCTTCTCATTCTCATGCTACAACAGGTTTTTCCACAGACATGCAAACCAAAACACTGCCAACTTGCCTTGAAAACCATAACCAAAAGATAAGCATGCATAACACTAAAAAGGAGAGGAAAATTACAGTCAAGAGTGGAAAAATACAGTCAAAGGAATAGAGCACAAGTAGATACATAAATGATTCAGTTGATTATGTTTTCTGTAACAATTAATGATTTTACTGAACAAATATTGATCAAAGCTATAGAAATCAAATACATTTTAAATGTCTCACCTGATTGTGTTTTCAAGTCAACTAAACAGAAGCCCGCTTACTAATCAAAGCTACAGAAGCCCACTGGTTATGTGTGTGTAAGCTGATCATGCATGTGTGAATTGAATTGCTTACTTGCGTGTGTGTGTGTGTGTGTGTGTTGTGTGTGAACTGCTTATATATATGTGTGTGTGTGTGTCTATGTGTGTTACTGCTGCTTACATAATATGGTTGCTGATTATGATTATTGATTATGGTTATTCATTATGGTTATTGATTTACTGATGAATATGATGAGGGATATAGAAATATGATCCTCAACACATGCCTATGATTAATTTAAAAATTAAATACGGCCCCTTGGAACCTTGCTTCGCACCCCAATAACCCACCCTTAAACTGGCAAAAATGGCTTTGCACACGCCCTAAGCCACACATTTTAGACTATGTGCTTAGATCATGAAAAATAAGACCCACAGAGTTTGTGGATGGACAGTCAGTATCGACTTATTTTTAAAGATTTTTTTTTTGGGGTATTTTCTCCTTTATTTGAAAGTGACACAGTTGAGAGAGACAGGAAAGCTGGGGAGAAGAATGGGGAAGACAACCGGCAAATGACACGAACCGGAATTGCACCCGGGTCACCGCGGGAAGGCCACAGCCTTTAGGGTGCACGCTCTTAGACTGATGAGCCACTGGGGCGTCCCCAATATTGACTTATTTTTAGTAACATTGAGCAAAACTAGTGTGAGTTAGCTGGCAGAGATGGCACAAGCTGGTCATTATTCAACTAGTTCCATGAGTAAGTAAAAGATTCCTGCTCAGATTATAAAATATACCAAAAATTTATACAATGATGAAAATTTTGTTTGAGTTGACAGTATGTACTGACATATCCAGCTACTTAAACAATATTTGCTGACTGACAAAGGTGAGCGAATGCAAGAGATTTACCTCCTAAATGCGAGCGCCCCCGGTATCGGTACATAATAAATATAGCAGGTTTTCTAATTGCAATGCCGCATATCCTCTGAAACCCTTTGTGCAGATGTGTCTGGCAGCAGACAGAGAGCTGCAAATTTATGCACACAGTTACAATATTTTATCATTAGATGGCACACCTGGATCAGTTATTGAATATTCACAAGCAAGTTGAGCTCAAACACGGTTTAGAATATGCATGAGTTCAGTCCCATCTCTGTTTTTCAGGAGTTACATGAATTAAACTCCTCGGCTAAGCCTGATGTGCAATTGTGGACAGGACAAAATATCATTTTAACACTCAGCATGAAAAGTTAAATTACCTTAATTTTTTATAGGAATAAATGTGTCACGTGTGATAGACCAGAGACTCCTGCGTCTTACAGGGCAATGAATTGTCTGGATTGAAATGATTAAATGCATTTTCAGGGACATTTGTGATATTTTATCCAGGTAGTGATAATAATACATGAGTCGTCTGCAGCAGTGGAGAAACACTTCTCCACTGTGTCTGTTTTCCACACGGCTCCTGCTCTTCTTCCCCAGCCAGCTGAGGGGGAGATGGTGGAGTCGGTTCTGGACTGCGGTTTGGTACGGGGCCACGCGTACGGCATCACGGCGATAAGGAAGATGCGAGTCAAGGAGCAGCTGCTGGGTGTGTCCGGGGCATCTCGCATCCACATGGTGCGCATGCGGAACCCCTGGGGTACAGCCGACTGGAACGGAGTGTGGAGCCAGGGGTGAGTATGACATGTGTACAGTATTATCAGTACTCTGCTTCAACTGAGGCTTTTGCTGGGAGACACACATGTGTATGAAAACGAGAAGCAGAGGCTGCAAAAGTGGCAGCACAAAATACTCCCTCTAAACAGTTGAAAAGTCTTGTTCTGTTTTCAGTCATTTTCTTTTGTTAACAAGTTTTCCAAGGAGTTGAATAATCCAATGGAAGGTAACAATACAGCTTCTTTCAAACAGCAGTGCTAGCATGATTAAAAATCGATTCAATTCAGAAAACTGTTTTTTTGCAGGAAGTATGCTGGACAATAAAGATAAACTACTCAGCTAACTTTTGCGTTTGCTCTCGGCACATCCTGCATTGCCGGCAACTAGATTTGAGAGTCGACTTGTAAAACCTGCTCAGTCAAGTTTTGGAAATAAATGAGTTATCTCCCTTAGCCTCTCTTTCAGGCACCTGCGCATGTCCTCCTGATAGCTCCACTTTCAAAACCTACCAAATCGTGTTATAAATTGTAATGGAAAAAGTGGAGCGCTGTCAAAACCCGCCAAGTCAAGACAGAAAACTCTTTCAAATTCTGCTAAGTCATCAGCCAATGTAGAAACGTAATTCCATTTTAGTTCGCTGGAAGGAATCATTCACAGTCAAGCTTTTATAGCCTGTAGTTCGTTGGTTTGGGCAGTTCAGAAAAGTGTGATGATATTGATACCATAAAAGGGGTATTTGAACCCATGAACTCATGTTTTGTTGAAATTGTCATACCATCTATTCAACCACTGTGCTGTCTATAACATTGGGTTGCATGTGGAGTGGGTCCTGAGTCAAATACCTTCACCTACTGAGCAACGGGGCTGGTTTTAGCGCTGTCAAAAACAGCTCAATTTCCACTCCACTTTGAAAACCTGCTAAGTCAAAACTTTGTGTTGCAAAATCAACATAATTTCTTAAAATAATAATTAATTGCCTCATGGATTATGTCTGCAAGGCTAATAGTTTCATTATATTGAAAATTGGTATCTATGGAAGATCATTTCTATGCCTATCAAAAAATCTGATTTTTCTAAAAAATGGACCAACTTGACTTTGAAGGCTTTGCTAGTGGACTCCTCACTTGTAATTCAGAATTTTAAAAACTGAATAATTAAAAACTCAGATTTACAACAAGCACCCAAAATTTTGAATAATTTAAATTGAAACGTACACAATCCCAGAGCCATATAAAGTAGGCCTACCCAGATAGCAAGCACCTCCGCTCTGGATCTTCCCCGGCTCTGTGCCAACTCCAGTTGATCCGGCTCAGAGCCGGGGCAGATCCGGAGCGGAGGTGCTTGCTATCTGGGTAATAAATGTTACTACTAGATCATTAAACATTTTGAATAATATTAATTGAAATGTACATAATTCCATAGCCATACAATGTATTAAATTTTATTACTCTTCATAAAGAAGAACTGACAAAATGAAACTACTCAGGAGTATTTAGAGGTACCATATTACTGATCGAGGAAAAAAGATAGGAAACAGATCAAAACAAATTATCTGTTTAAAGGGATGTTATGTGCTGCCCCTATTTTCAGCTGAGCAGCTGTCACTTATAGAGAATCACCAGTAGTAGATTCTCGGCTGGAATTAAAGGAGGCCACAAAACACATATAAACTAATAATTGGACCGAACCTGTTTTCAGTCATTTTCTTTGATCAACATGTTTTTTGATTATTAGAATAATCCATTACCAGTAAAATACACAGCTTTCTTCTAAATGCAATGTTGCTGTGATTAAATGGTAAATGTGGTCTGGAAAAATATTTTATTCACTAAGTATGCTTATTTTAAGAAGATAAACTACTTCGTTGACTACCACGTGTGCAGTGCAAGCTACCTCACCCGTGCTTCATAATTTTCCAAATTACGACAAAGGAAATGAAGATTTTCAACATATCCATGTAGGATAATCTGGAGTGAGATAGAATTTTGCATCCAAATTAAACGTTGTATTTTTCCGCTGACATTAATGAGGAGAACTGTTCATGTCTTATGGAGTTTTATCGTGTTTTCAAAGTGTGCGTAATGTTAATTTTTTTTTTATTGAAAAGAGGTCACAACTAATTATTAGTTTAGCTGCCCCTGAACATCCCAAACATTGTAGTGTGATTTGTATCACTGCATTCATACAGATCAGAACCTTGGACAAGCAGGGCTGACTATGTGTGTGTGGAGATCCATAATCAGATCTAGTAGAATTTATTTTTAATAAATCAAATATGATGAAATATAGTGCACTTCTGCCTCCCAAGTAAAAGAATAGCAACTTCACTCATCTGCACAATGTACTTTGTAGGTCTCATGAGTGGCAGCAGATAGGTCGCATTGAAAGGGAGAAAATGGGCCTCATAGTGAGAGACGTTGGGGAATTCTGGTAAACAAGCCGTCAATCAATCAAACTTATCCAACTCTAACACCTAGAGCTCTAATTTCTTGGCGCAGCGCAGGTGGCGAAGCGTGGCGCAGCCCACACAGTGGTAATTTCGTTTGACGCAGCCCGCACAGTGGTAATTTCGTGAGGTGCTGCAACACCGTGCGCAGATGAACGTGTGCTGAGATGGGTGTGGCGGCGTAGTAGGGGGAGGTGTCACTTATTCATCAAGACGCAGTGACAATTTTGTAGAAAAAGTCTTTGCTGCAGTTGCGCAGAAAGCTCGCCAGCTCCAACCTGGTTCACTTTCTGTGCAGTGATAATTTGGCTGACCGGCGCGCAGTGCACGCACGTCACTGAAACCTCACAGGCAGGTTTCTAGAATGTCAGGCACATTTCAATACAGTGAATAAATACAGCAACCACTGTTTAATGTAACTATCTGAATCAGCACATAAATTATAGTATCCATATCGATTGTCCTGATGTCAGATCAAAGGCGGTTGGCATGCTTGATGGAAACTCGACCTGACTTAATCAACACAACTGAATCAATGATTCAAATTAACAACTTCACATCTTTCTCAGCCAACCAAAAACTGCCTCGGCATCAGGCAGTGCGTATATAATGCTTGCGTTCTACGCTCGGTAAAGCCGCTTGCACACTGGATGCGAAATTAATTTTTCGCATGACTGATTGCAGTCAAAGTCAATGCAAAGAGCTATCGACTTTTCTTGGTCTTTTTATTCGTCTGTTTTCTTCCTTTGAAGATAGACAACAGTCTTTATTCGGTCTTTCTTTTGAAAATTAGTCAGATGGATCGAACAGATTCACGCTTTATTTCCACGGCAGAGGTAAAATAGTGCTTGCAATCAGAGAGCAAATCAATTCCATGACCATTGACAGTGTGAATAAACTATTGCATGCACGATCAATGCACTGTCCGACGCAAAATGCAAAATACTCCATGTCCGGCACCCAGCAAAAAATAGAAGTATTGATATGAGAACAGATTTATAACGGAATAAAGACTAACAATACATATACATCACCAGGCGCGTAGTTTGACCTTAAAATTCCGGGGCTAATATCCCTCCCTTTATTGAAAATAATTAGTCCTGGCTAATTCTTGATGGGTTTCCTTCATCAACACTTTTTCCAATTCAAGAATAATCAAGTGGCATGTACATGTATGTATATGTATATGTATGTATTATGTATATGTACTGTCACTCAGCGACGGCATTTCTGAATTTTTCAGCGAATGAAGGTAATTTTGGTGACTAGTACGTGGTTTTGTTCATTTACATTTTCCAATCGGACAGCTGTCTATTTTTTACAGCGAGTTGAGTGACCGTGCTGCAAAAACAGGTGTACGCACTTGTCGCCGAAATTACCTTCATTCAATGAAGAGTTATGAAATGCCGTTGCCGAGTGACGGTGCATAGACCTAATTATGATCAAATTATTTCTCGGTACTGAATGTAGCCCATTATTTTGTCGCTTTTAGATCGCATGGGGGAGAGAAGCAGTATCATCAATTGCCACTTGATTACTCTTGAATTGGAAAACGTGTTAATAAAGGACAACCACCTAGAATTAGCCAGGACTAATTAATTTCAATAAAGGGAGGGATATTAGCCCCGGAATTTTCAGGTCAAACGACGCGCCTGTACATCACCAACCAACAGAACATCCAAAAAAGATGACCCGCAAATGAATTAATTGCTGTGTTCGTTGGATGTTCAGTTGTTAAAATGTTTCTTTTTATTCTTTATTTCGATATCAATCGTCTTCTTTTTCTTTTGCCAGTTAGACACGGAGGCATTTTACATTGTCTCGCGCCAATGTCGACTCACTTTATTGAGCAAAGCTTAAACAGAAACATTGATTGAAATTCTCGGTACTCATCTTGAAGAACTGAGCCCTCTTATCAAAATATTCACGTTTAATATCTAAAAGAGTCAGTAGATTTGAAGAAATTAAAAACAATAATAGACTGTCGGACACGGAGATATATCAAAACCCTGTCAGACTTTCGGACACAAGACACTGCTTTCAACGCAATCTGTCCTGCGAAAAATTTGTTTCGCGTCCGGTGTGCAAGCGGCTTAATACTAGGCTACTATTATTGTCACTTAGGTTTTATCGTTTTTAGTGGGGTAAAGGAATACAGCCTGATTGCTGTGATCTCGTACTGAGTTAAGATCACATGTTGAAAATAAATGTGTTATGTATCTTGCATTGATGTCCATGCATGTTAATCCCAAAATTTTAAGCAGCAACTGGCTGTAGTAATAGGAACATGCTATCCATCGTTTTTCTTGCCAATGAGCAATATTTTACTCGACTGCGTTATACCCAAACATGCCTTCTTTGCCAACTTGCGCTGGAAGGAGGGACAGAGGCGGGACCGAGGAGTACTTGCGCCAGGCACGAAATTGCAACATACTCCTGGACACACCCCGTTGGCGTGGCACAACCCCCATGCGCCGCGCCTGCGCCGCGCCTGCGCCTGGTCTACGAAATTAGAGCCCCTAGAGTATACACTATTTCCTTTCAATAACAGCTAAATACATGTGCGAGCACTTACCTATACATTTGGACATGTCTTGGTGTGTACATGTGTGTCCTGATTTGTTTGTTTGTGCATGCATGTGTGTGTATGTGTTTGTGTTAGGGTGGAGTTCGAGGACTTTTGCCACTACTTCACAGATGTGGTGGTGTGCCGGTTGGCAGAGCGAGCACTACTGTGGCCCCGTTCTCACTGGAGAGAGGTGCGCTGCCCTGGGGAATGGGCTCCAGGACCAGGGAAACCACCAGCAGACGTCCCCTGCCTCAGCGGTCTGAGTCAACAGGAGAGAGTCCTGAGGAGCTTGCCAATAGAGAAGAGGACGGGCCCAAAAGGGGACAGGAAAGAAGATCGACTGGGGAAGAGACAGAGGGACGGGACCCCGTTTGGGCAGAGGGACAAGGTCAGTGGAGGGAAAGGTGGCGAGAAAATCACAAGAAAGGAGGAACTGCAGAACAACCTTAGCGATGGACTGAGGGGCTTAAAGTGGGACGGACTGGTGGACAAGAGCAGTAGATGTGGGGGCTGCATCAACCACCGAGACACTTTCCTGTACAACCCCCAGGTGAGACCTTAAAAAAACTTTGGCAATGAACTTACCAAAGCTGACTGATGCACGTACCTTACACAATGATTGACTCAGGACTGGGCCCACTGGCAGACGCATGGTTCTCGCTGCTATGTTCAGCCGTAATATTTAAGAGGCTCTTATTTTCTGCTCCTAATTCTCAAGACTGGGAGAAAATAGACGAGAGATAGCTATTTTTGGGCAATTTATTTGTGAAATGTCAAACTATTCAGTTTAGTAAGCAGTTAAAGTTGTCGCAACAGTGAGAGAGGCACACGACAGGCTAATTTATTTGCGGTAAATATTCCTTGGGATGACCTTGGAAGTTGAGGCATTAGCTCTATATAGTTGGTCTTCCCGTCTGAACCTGTTACAGATCACTGAAAATTTTAAAAATGAATTTTCCCTTGCACCGGCGGATTCTGTGCCCAAAGTGGTTGAAAAATACACTGAACAAAAATATAAACGCCCCATGCCAAATTTTTGAGTTTTTATTAACAAAAAACTGGAACCGGGATTCGTCTGTGAATAGCACTCTTCTCCAGTGTGGCAGGGCCAACGAACGTGTGCTTTTGCCCATGAGAGTCGATTCCGACGCCGGACAATGGTGAGATCTGGACCACGGTGAGGACGCCGAGCGTGTAAGTTGGCTGCTCAGTGGTGGTTACGGACTGCCTGTGGTGTGATGAGTCTGTTGTGCAGACCAACGGTCTCATCCGCTGTGCGTGTCGCTGATCTGAGCCGATCCTGCTGGTGGATGAGCCGGATGTAGCGATCTTGTGCTGTTGTGGTCACACGTGGCCGACGTGGATGAGGTTGATTTGCAGTACTGCCCATCTGTCGGAAATGAACTCTCAAACGGCCTATCATTGAACAGTTAACATTCAGCTGCACAGCAACCGCTCTGGTGGACATCCCTGCATCCAGCATGCCAATGCCACGTTCCCGCATGACCTGAGACATCTGAGGCATGATAACTTTTGACAAAATTTGACATTATGGGGAAGCCTTTTATTGTCCCCAGTATAAGGAGTGTCTGGGTTCTGCTCATTCTGTCTGATCACTGTCTGGAAATGCCACACCCATGTACTAAGTGAAATCACTGCATAACTGAGCAAATGCTCACTGTCAGAGAGATGGATTAAAAAATGGTAAACAAATCCAGAGAAATATCCCTATTGTGCAAGTAAAAGTCAGCATATGCTCACTGAGAGTTGTTAACTCCATGTGGCATCAATATTTGATATGGGGCGTTTATATTTTTGATCAATGTATATTATAGAGATTTGTTTATCTGTCTCTTGTGAACGGACTAATTATGGCAAACAATTGAAAAGCCTACTGCTAAGGCTTGGAAAGCGTATTTTATCGTTACTTAAGCCCACTGCCTTGATTTTCTCAAAATGAACATGTAGTACTTTTAGCACTGGGCCTTCATTTATAGCCTTGGCTAGACAAACAAAACATAGTTTCAAGTTGAACTTGACTTGTCCAAAATATAACTTAAGTACTTTTAACACTTGGCTCTTTAATTTTGCATGCATAATCTGATTTGCGTGATCAGGGATCCCTCCTGTAAAATTCCAGCAATTGCATTCGGACAAGAGTATTTCTAGTAATGGAATGGACAAAATATCATTTGTCAGAGAAATGCATCCTTTAAGTCAACAAATATTTTATGTGTAATGTGCATAATACTTCATGCAATGTAAATGTGAAAGTAGCACAATAAGTCAATTTTACGATGTGAAAAACAGTTTTGGAGAAGAAATTTTAGCTTGTTATGTTTGTAGTGTTCACTGCTGGTGAATAAACATATATCAACACAATTTTATGTGGCTAATGAATATAACATGTCACCATGGCTGGCAAAGACGGCTCCTGTATGTCTCAGCCACCAAACTGATTATTGTAAATTCATGAAAAAACTCACCTCACAGCCCACTACTACAGACTCAACAGTGCAGGGATAAGATAAGGTACACAGACCATAGCAAAGCCATGTGGAGGCTCTGGCCTGCACCAAATTTAGTTCTTGGCTGATTCACACAAGCTGACTCACCTTGGGTCTAAGGCATGATGACAAGCCGTTTTTGTCATGATTTTGGGGAGATTGTCTGTTTTTACCTCCGCCAAACGAAGTTGGCAGGAGGTCATGTGATTGGTTCCATTTGTTTGTTGCTCGCCGGAATCGGAGGAATCTTGGATTGTTACTTGCCGGAATCCGAGGAATCTCGGATTGGCAAGTATGTTCCTCTGTTCGTTTGTTTGTTTGTTTACACTGTGGTGTCCACAGTTTCAGGTCAATTTAGCTCATTTTACATGATTAACATAGGACAGGCTACTGGGCAGGCACTGCACTATTTTTGTGAATCTAGGTCAAAGGTCAAGGTCATACAAAAGTTCAAAGACATATAAGCCATATCTTCGGTTCTAATCGTTGTAGAGACTTTAAGCTAAGTGCATATTATTGATAAACAAAAGTCTGTGTTACTTCACCTAGGTACTGCACTATTTTGGTAAATCTATATCAAAGGTCAAGGTCTCACAAAATGTCAAAAATACATAAGTGGCCATAGCCTCTGTTCTAATCTGAATAAATAAATATATAAATTAATGTATCTATAAATGAATAAATATAGAAACAAATACATGTAAATGCAATAAAATTGCGAAATAAAAAAACATATTCATAAAAAAAATGTGTGCATAGATTGGTTTCAACTCATTTATTAGTCCCCTATCGGAAACGGAGGGGACTATAGGATTACACTCAATCCGTCCGTCCGTCCGTCCGTCCGTCCGTCCGCATTCGTGTTCGCTCCATAACTTCAATACCGTATGACCTAGGAACATCAAAGTTGGTGTGTGGATGCATCTTGGGGAGGGGGTGTGTCATGTACCCTATTCAGGTCACTTTGACCTACTTTTTAGGAAATATAATATGCATACACCGGTAGGGGACTAGTATTGCGCAGCAATATGACATTTGTCGATAGGCGGTGCACTTGTTTATTTCTATATTTATTTCCATATTGATTTATTTCTTAATTAATTTATTTCCATTTATATTTATTTCCTAATTTATTTATTTCTGTATATACTTATTTAGGTATTTATTTATTTCTCAATTTATATATATAAATGTATTTATTTATTTATTTATGTCCGTGGCAGTCCCGGACCAAGAAATCAGGAAAACGTAATGGTAATGAGGGGGTGTGGCTTTCATTCCTGTCATCGCGTCGCCTTGTTTCCAGTTGAGAAATAAATTAAACCTAAATAAGTATATACAGATATAAATAAATTAGGAAATAAATATACAAAATTAAATGGAAATAAATTAATATGGAAATAAATACAGAAATAAATGAGTTGAAACCATAAATTTTCACATAAATTTTATTTATTTATGAATATGTTTTTTTTATTTCGCAACTTTATTGCATTTAAATGTATTTGTTTACATATTTATTCATTTATAGATGCATGTATTTATATATGTATTTATTTATTCAATTATTAATTTTACATTTAGGCAGTTTTGGGCTTCCATATGCTACTTCAGCCCAGGAAATACGGAATTGACCGACGCCATTTATAAAAATGGTGTTTCATTGGGTGCTTATTTCCAGCACCATTTCATAAGATTGCCAATCTGATGACACAGCACAAATGGCCAAGAAGATGTGTTGTCTGTGCGGATTGAAGAAAGTGTTTGAGGGGTAATGATGAGCAACGCTGTTAATCCGGAAGGCACTATACACTCATTGGCTGAACTGATGCAGTCAGAGCAACAGCTGGACAACCAAACTCGTGCAGGAGCTGTCATCAAGCTCTAAGTATCAGTTCTTATTTTACAGGTCCACATGAAAACATCGAACAGTTGTGTCAGACAAAGAGCAAAACAATGAAGGATTACCGAATAGATTTTCTTTTGTTTTCGCACTTTTGAATTGGTGTCTATGGCGCTTCAGCGTCTTTGGCCACAAAATTGCATTATTGGGAAATGCGGAAGCAGGAAGCTAACATGCTAACTGGCTGAAGCCAAGGTACTTGCTTGTTCTCTCTGGTTCTATTCTATATCTCTATGGTGGCTACAGACTGGTCTCTTTTCGAGGTCAAAGGTCAAGGCCACCAGAAAGAACAAAAACACATTTTGGCTCGTAACTTTGCTACTATTACAGCTAGAAACTTCAAACCAACTCCATTCCATTCATTTGGATGTGTTGCCTTGGCAGAAGTTTGCACTCAAGGAGTGCTTCTAGTCTTTGTCCTGTGTGGTGTGCAGCTCTATTTTCACTTATTTTTGGTGTTACAGATTGGTTTTTGCCACTCGGCTATTGAAGTCATTTGCAGGTGTCTGCGTAACCAGAGCTGGTTGATTTATGATTCAGAGCGTTTTGTCTATGTATGCGAAAGTGGCACCTGCTCCCTGGTGATTGACATCTATACATGAGGGCCTGTAACAGCTAGAGGGTATTAGCTCTGGGTTTGCATATTCACCAGGGAAGAAACAGCATGGCCGAGTTTTCGATTTTATTTTGCTCTTTGGTTTGTGAGACAGGGCGTCCTGAAGCTCCTCTTATGACTTATGCGCTATCAGAGCCTGATAAAGACAATTTGGCAACTTTAGAAGCTCCTGTTTATTTGGAAGCCATGGGTAGAACAGCTATCAAGATCGATAATCGGGTCCGTGTGCATGATAAAGAAAAACAAGTTGGCAAGGCTTCCTCTGGCAATTGTCTGGTTTCGTCCCAGAGTTTGCATGGGGCTCAGGTGCCCTCTTTAGCCATACCCAGTCATAACGCGCTGATGTAGGCAGACGGTTCATTTGTCTGTGATGCACGCAAACCGGAACAAAGGCAAATGGTTTGTTTTAAGTGTAAAAAAAGCCCCGGCACATCCGGCCACATTCTCCAGATCTGAAAGGAAGACGGTAAGTCCCTCTAGCTTAATGGGAGGCACTAGGCCACCTCCTTTTCATATTTTCATTTTGGTAAAGCACACCTTGCTAACCCACCAATACTGCTTCATAACGCACCCCTTAGGAGTAAAAAGGTTAATTGTTTGAGTCTGAGTGATTGTGATCAGAGCGTCTCTCTTAGTTCATGTTTGAGGTGCAGGGGAAAGGGGACGAGGTGCTGATCTGCCTGCAACAGGAGGACAGGAGAATACGGAGGAGAGACGGAGGCGGGGAGAATCTGCCCATCGGTTTCGAAGTGTTAAGGGTGAGTTACTGTTGACTCTTAATTTACAGTACTGGGGTCAAACCGAGAACCTGTATCTCCACTGTAAGACATCAACGGAATTTTGTATTTTTGAGTTTTCCTTACAAATCTGATCAACACCATCAGAATAATCACCTTACTCTCCTCCAGCGGAGGTGTATATTGACAATGAGTCAGTAACCTACTTATGAGTATATGGGAAAGAGTCAGGTATTGAACGATCAGGCAATGAACCAAAGGCTCCCTTTCCCAAACCACTCCCTTGTCACTGGCACTTCACTACCAAGTGTCACTTTATGTGTAGTCTTTTGCATGAGCACATGAATACGTGTCTGAACCCTGGGATGTTCTTGGGTGTCAACATCAATGTGGGCTCACAGTTGGAGGGTTTTATTGTCCACTCCCAATTGCGCCCTGACTGGATTGGGACAGACTTCAACTGCGTGAATATGCGTATGGAGGGAGGGTATATAGGGTAAGGGTGTAGTTAGGGATTTGGGATGGGGCCAGTAAATGTGACATGGGGGAGAGTTTCCAGCTGGAATCTCTGTGACTAGCACATTTGCTCCTCTCCCAGGTGGAGGTGAACAGGATGGCCCGGGTACACTGTGTGGGGGAACAGGCTGCTAGCTCAGTGTACATGGACTCTCGTAGCGTGGTCCTGAGGGTGACCCTGGCACCAGGCCGCTACACCCTGTTACCCACCACCTTCCAGCCAGGGTCTATGGGAAGGTTCCTGCTCAGGGTCTTCTCACACTCCCAAGTCCACCTGAGGTGAAGTAATCATTCTCTAAGCATTAACCTCTTAAAACCTGATTTTTGCTTGAATTTGAGAGAAATATTCAAACCCAGGATGCCTTGATTCGTATGGCCACAGCAGGACATCAAATTTAAAATATCTAGATGTTATACATACTTCATTTTATAAACTTTTTCCTGCAATTCAGTGGGACATATTTGTGATCTTTAGAAACCTTGAGGTTTCCGCTACAATGTAAAATAAAAAGTCCACAAAGTTGGACTATCTTGAAACATGGGCTTTCTTAGCTAGCTAGCTTGTTTGAATGTAAACAAGATTTTTTAAGGGTTTAAAACAGATTATGGGCTGTTTGAGCATTCAATCTGTTGAAGCCATTATGGTTCAGACCAGGAATCAGTCCACCTGGTAGTTTATTGAGAGCAATATGGTACAGATTGGGAATGGAACCCCTGATGAAGTGGGGGCAAAACCCCAGATAGTGATAGGCAGTTCAGCGCAGATGTACCAGGCAAGGCTGAACTGGCACTTGCTGGGTAGTGGCCGAATGGATGCAGCCTGATGTTGTATAGACTTTGCCAGCACTGAACTATTTCAGAGGATGAGGAAGTTGCTTGAGGAATGCTCTCCCAGTACTGGACCTGGATTAGGGTTGGATGCTTGTTCTGAAAGAACTGAACAAGGAGAACAAACTTGGAAGGGTTAACAAGAATGTGGCTCCAGTCTTAGACCCCCTTAGAAGCTTGTTCGAAGTAATTAAATAACTGTAAAGACTTCTTAGAGAAATGGCTGTCATTGAAGTACCAGTTGCATTAGAGGGAGACAATGAACTTTTACTGACATAGCTGACTGGGATCATAGTACAAATATTACAATCAAGCAAGTTGCACATAAAGCAGAGAGCTTAAGTCATGAGGCTATAATTGAGATTCAGCCAAGCGAGGAAGATGCACAAGACGCAAACCAATCACAGGACACAAACACTGAAAAAACATGCAAGTTGCTGAACTGAAGAGACACATAACATAACTGAACATGATTGGTAAGAACATAGCCCAATTGCTCAAACCAGTTACTTAAACAATTTGCATTGCATTTGGTGCTGAGCGTAGCGCAAAAGTTTGCTCAAGCATCAGCGCATTTCGCCATGCAAATAAGATGCTTGCTATTCTAAGCAGTAAAACACGTGCACACACAAGCGGGTAGCATCCACAACATACCCGTTTGTCATCTGCTGTACTACTAATGCAACGTTTGTTGTGTGACATTGTAGAGAGAAAAAAAAAATGTAAAAAATGCCTAAAATGGTGTACAAGAAACCTGTCATCGACACCAAACTGTATCTGGCCAGAATTTGTATCGCTGCCACACTTGGATAGGGTTATACAATTGTCGTGGGTTTTCCCTATCTCAGAAAATTCTTGGTCATTGCTCAAGGGAATCATTTCTGTGTAGCACTATCATTGTTCACAGAAATTTTTTTTTGGCGTGAAGACAATAGAATTATGATGGCGTGAGAAAATGTATGGCCGGGTAGCAAGCGATTTGGCTCGCTTTGCACTTTCAGCAGAAAACAGCGGCTTACATCTTTGATGAAATGAAAAAAAAAAAAATTAAGTGCATCGCTAAGTGAAAACGCATGCTTACCGTAAGCATACATCAATGCTCAAATACATCAATCTGACAAGAACATTTCTATGTCCCTTGATGTATTTGAGGAGAAAAAGAGTATGGCTGACGATGTACAGTAAGAAACACCAAGATTTGCTGAATAATGTAATGTGTACAAGAACTACAATATGTATGATTAACTGCCACACAAGTCCAAAGGTGCAGACAATGATTTATGCTTTTAATTCATGTTCATTTTGTTTGGCACACATAAGAGATATAGTGAGGATAAAACTACCGCTTGAACCCAAGTAGGTTTTTTTTAAAAATTAAATTCATTAAAATGATTTTTGGCTCAAATAAGCACACAAAAATTTGACAAATCAAAATATGTTATTATCAAAAAGGGTTTGGAGAATTGGTGAGTATTGTGTGCATTTGACTAAAAGTTATTTGCTCACAGTCCAGTAAATAAATTCCACTTTGTTAGAAAATTATTCTGGTCAGAACATAGGATGATATCAGACTACTTTACAAAGGAATTGCCTGCCCTTGTGCCGATAAACCAAGTTCTTGACCACTAATTTCTGTCAATTTTAAAATATTAGCTGCAATACTACAAAAATCATGTTGTGTCCAGTAAATCAGGACAGTAACCAAAGACAAATTTTGATTTTTATTCTTTGATTATACGCATCAATTTATTGGTTTTTCATGTCCTATTAAAATGACTCTGGACAGACATTTTATGGGCAACAAACGTTTTCCCATGCGCTGCTGTGAGTCAGCTGATTTCCGCAACCGTACTTTTCGTGTCCACAGTTTTGCATGCAGCAACGACGGTTAACCCTCAAGCGACCAAGTAGGGTCATTTATAACCCCAGATGTACATTTTTATGTGCTGTTTTAATATTTCATATCAGAAAAATGTTTCCTTCAATGAGTTTGTCAAGCTGTTCCTCCAACAAATTTTCATAGATTTTCAGAGGAATTGGCCTATTGCTGTGTCAAAGACAGCTCAAAGATATATGGGGTCATTT
Organism: Gymnothorax reevesii; assembly: GCA_029721435.1. Taxonomy (NCBI): domain Eukaryota; kingdom Metazoa; phylum Chordata; class Actinopteri; order Anguilliformes; family Muraenidae; genus Gymnothorax; species Gymnothorax reevesii. Next base: position 35,544,354 of record CM056586.1, on the reverse strand, counting down.
ATGACCCCAGAGATAATTTTGTTTACAAAAAAAACACTCCAAGGCGTCATACCTCATTCAAAGCAAATGTTATTATTTTTATTATGATTACATTTTATTGAGGTGGGAAAAAATGCATACTCTGAGGGGCCACAAACCATCCATCAAATGACAAAAAACACTCAGTCCGTTCATCTGGCAAATACATCAATTTTTAATAGTACTGTTGTTTCATAGTACTCAGATGAGATGAGATCAAATTTTAGCAATTTTATCCTTGGACCAATAATAACCCCTGTGTAAATTTTGGTGCAGATTGCACCATTAGTTTTTTTGGGTGAAGTTTGTGACAGACAGATAGACACACACACAAATGAAAATATATCTTCCTTGGCAAGGGTACATACAGCTGCAAACCATGTTATTCTAGTTCAGAGAGGTAAGGTTAGTGAATAAAAATTGACCATTGCCATAAATTTATGATAATACAGTCAAAAAACATATATATTTTTGGGGTCATAAATGACGTTGGCATTCAAAAAATGTATCAAAATGGTTAATTTTTTGCATTTGATCATTTACTTATATCTGCCATACATAAATGAAGCTGTCCGGATGTGATGAACATAAAAATAGTCATTAAAAATAAGTATTTTTGCATAAAACACAGCAGGGTCATTTATGACCCCACTCGGTCATTTCAGTTGCTAAAAATACTTGGTCGCTTGAGGGGTAAGTGACAAGGGAACATCATCTGAATCCATCCTTACTGTTGATCATCATTCAGTAATTGGCCATTCTCCCCCAAGGTGAGACATTACTGACTGTTATTTTCATGACTTTTTTGCATAATTTGCATTATGGATTTCATATTTTAGAATTATAACATGATTTCTTATCATGCAGTGATGGATTTATTCGTACCCATTTGTTGTCCTTCGTAAACCATTGTGATGAAAGTTATGCTTCAGAATAAATAATAATAAATAATATAACAGAGTATAACAGAATAAACAATTATAACGTTGTCCTATAAAATATCCCATTAAATTAACTATGAATCGGCATTTTCTTGCCTGTTTCACTGTCACACTTGTTACCCAGTAATGTGAAAAGACATAAATATAGACCCAAAAGAACTTTCCAGAAGTTTTCACAGTCCTCTTGATAACTGTGTCTTGCTTGACAATCTTCCATACATTTGTAATCACTTCTACTCTTGAGCCAGTACAATCCACTTGTAACTAGAACTTTCTGGAATAGTTGAGAAATATATAAAATTTTCTCAACTGTGCCACAAAACACAAGAGTAGTTTACATTCATGTACATATATACAATAGTGTGCAGTGATGATTATAAACCTATCAAAATGAAGATGAATAAGAAGCCAAAAACTATTCAAGTATTTATTTCATATAATATTGGATCATGCAGATGAAAATTAGTAAACAGATAACAATATATTGTAAAAACATAAATAATAATGTCATTTTGAGATAAAAAGTCAATATCTCGTGTGGCAGCCCTTTGCAGTGATAACAGCATTTAATCTTTCAGGCATAGTCTTCACATCTTAAAAAAATTTCCTCACCCTGTAAACCATTCCATATGGTTTTGAGGTTCATTCCAAAGAGATTCTTTCAATGTTACAACTGATTTGCTTAATCGGATTAAGGCCTGAATTTACAGCAGGCCAAGTCATAACTATTATGTCACCAGATGATTCTTTCTGACAGGTAATTCTTTTGTAATTTAGAAGTGTGTTTAGGGTTATTATCTTGTTGAAAATAAAATCCCGTCCAATCAGTCTCTTTCCAGATGGCAATGCAAACCTCACAAGAATGCTGTGATACTTCTTTTGATCCAGGATTTCGTCAATTTTTATGAGATCACTAGTTCGTTTCCAGCAGACTGAGCCCCAAACCATGATTTTTCAACCTCCATTTTTCACTGAAGGGGTTAAACAGTCATGTTTGAACCGTTCTCCAACTCTACGGTGCACATAAATTCCGTGTTTAGATAAAGAAGTTTTGAATTTTGATTCATCGGTCCAGAAGACTTATTCCCAATCCACTGGCGTTAAGTCCTTGAATTTCTGGGCAAACTCAAGTCTGTTTTAAATATTACTGACTCATGAGTCCAATCAGACCATTTTCACACTAATGTCTGGAAATAGTACATCTTTATACTTTCATCTCTTGACCTCTGGCGCTATAGGCATTGTCACAAAGTTGTCTTGCTGTTAAATGCCGATTTTTTTAAAACTTGTCATTCACAGACATTGAACATCAGGGGCACTACACTTCCATTTTTCACCTCTTTTGCCACTAGTTTTCAGTGAACTGGTCTCTTTGAAATGCTTGATGGTGTTTTATACCGTGCCAAAGCATCATCTAATGTCTTCAGAGTCATGTACGGCCACAATGCAGCTATGAATGATCTTCGACAGCTCCTTTCATTGTAACATCATGTTCAACACTGTGACACTGCTCAAAGTTCATGTTACCTAATCTACTGGAACAATTGACCATCAGAGGGAATTTTGCAAAATAATGCGGCCTCAAATAAGTTTTTTAAATCATCAATAATCATGGAAAGAGCCGTCAAACAAGCATTCAGGCTACGCAAGCCCCATAAAAAAAAATTTTTACCTCAATATACTTCTGGGAATGATTTTTTTATTTGATCTCATTGCCAACAATAGTATTTTTCAAGAAATTTTCACCAAAAGATTATGGAGAAGTAATATATTAGGACCCCTTTCATACAAAAGTAATGGTGTATAATCATCACAGCATCCTACTATATACCACTATCAAGGTCATTAATGTAGATGAGGAATAGCAGGGGTCCCAACACCGATCCCTGAGGGACTCCACTTCCTAAAGTGCCTAGCTCAGATGAGATTATGCTGACCACAACTCTTTGTGTTCTGTCTCGTTACCAGTTCTGAATCCATTCCAGAATACCTCCTGTAATTCCTATTGTCATCACACAAGGAATTCCCATGAGGGTTGTGACAAAAGCATTATGTATTGACTTATTTGTAGTCTGACCTACATCTGTCACCACTGGAAATGGCATGTGGAGGGGCTTAAGTTCCTAGAATAGCTCTGATATGCTGAACCCAGCACAATGGATAAGATCCAGAATCAGCTGGTTTTCTCCACAGTAGAAAGGAGGCTATTTTATCTGCACTGGAAATGTATTTGTACCTCTGACTTTCTGTTACCTGCGCACTCACATTCTCTCACCAACATTTCCAAACTGCATGCATGATCTCTCCTCTTGATTCCTCAATGTCCTTTTCTCCTCTCATTGTCTTCCAGTCTCACTCTTCATGTTCACATCTTTTTGCCTCCCACACTCTTTTTTTTCTGGACTCACATTCTAATGATGCTCTCTCTCAGGGAGCTAAAGGAGGACTTGCCTACTCCCTCAATCTGGCAGTGCTGCCTGCCCCAGCCATGTATGGTGACCACAGTGCACCTCCGCCGAGCTTCTGGCCTTGGACAGCCCAAAAAGTCAGGTAAAACTCAACAGGTGGACATGGACTAATCTGACCATTTACTGGGAAGCTTTGAAATCTGGATTCATCAAATTGTTGTAAGAAGAGGTCAGAGGAACACTAGTTGCAGGATGCAGAAGTGTTTATTAAACACAAAACACTAAGGGAAAAATGGCAGACACGCCAGAAACAAAACACTGTGCACAAGCACTGAAAAAATGGGAGAACTAAGGTACTCTGCCAAAGGCAGGGGGAAACAGAAATACACTCTCCACGAGAGGATAAACTAAGAAAACAAAAACTGAACCTAACTAAATTGACGGACACACTGGGAGACTTATACACGAGGCAGACAAGACTAAAGCACAGCAAACAGAAAAACTCGGGAACCATACACGGGAGACACTCAGAAGGCACGAGGAGCTGAGACTTCACCATGTAGAACAATACGGAGGATCCGTCTGGCAACCGCTTGAAAAACAGGAACATTTATAATCACGAGGGGAGACGGGGACTCGGAATGCAATAATGCACTGAAACAGAAACACATGGGATTAATAAACAATTACACGAGGACCAGGTTTACAATAATGACTCGAGACGAGACGCGGAGACCATCAATCAAACTGGACAGTTTAGATTAAGGCAATCTAAACGTGACGAGGAAAAAGCACCACAAGGAAAGCGAAGGAAAGCACAGGGTTTTAAATGTAGTTCACACGCTCGCTAAATGAGTTAATCAAGGTTAATACTACGTGACAATTTATTTACAATCACCCTTAAATTAGTGCTGGTTAGAACGTGTTAGTAATGTCCTATCAGAGAGCGCATTCACTCAGAGTTTCGCGAGACCCAGAATTAAACACAGCTGGAAGCAATGAATGAAATACCAAAACCAAACCGAAAGTAGAAACGTGATTGGATGACGACACGCAGGCATGCTGAAGGCAGTCACGCGACACCACTGGAAACAGATTGGGAGCGATTGTCAGACGGCTGAACTGAGAGCTGGAAATAAAAGAAACGAAAGTAAATCACAAGCACAAATAAGCACAGGACAACACACGAAAGGGCAGAATCATAACAATTGTTTACTGTTACTACAGTTATTACAGTTTTCCTTATCTCGCTCTGTGCTTGTTCCATGTGTGTACATTTTCTTTCCTGCCATTGTCCCGCAGCCCCCGATGTGTATGCAGTCATACGATGTGAGGAGGACACTATAAGGACGCAAGTGTTCAAGCGAGACAATAGTCCTGAGTTCAACACTAAAACTATTTTCTATAGGAGGCGACCGGACACACACATTACCATTGAGGTTAGTTTCACCAAAAGATGCATTGTAGTGGTGGGAGCAGCTGCTTGGCCGATGATTTTTTAGCTAGCCCATCATTGCACTGGCCTTCACTGTGTGTCTTAGGATTTTTGTTAATGTGCATATTTTATTTCAACTTGTGAATGTGCAATCAATAAGGAGCAATGTGGGCAAGTGTTTGGTGACATTGGGGTCATATCTGTTTGCGGGTGACTACAGTTGCATGATTTTACTTTATATAGCAGATTTTTTGCATTAGGGCGGTATAGTGGGGCACAGGGTAGCACTGCTGCCTCGCCGTAAGAAGGTCGTAGGTTACAATCCAGCCTGGAGCCTTTCTGTGTGGAGTGGGCATGTTCACATACGTTCCCCCCTAGTAGACCCGTTTCTCCCCACAGTTCAAAGACATGTATGCCAGCTTAATTAGAGTCTCAAAATTGGTATGCGCAGGTAGAAGTTAGTAAGTAAATTGTGTATGAATGGTGGGTGTGGCCAGCAATGGATTGGTGAGCTCTCCAGGATGTGTCCCTGCTTTTTGCCAACAGTCAAATGGGATAGGCTCCTGCTCCCCCATTACCCTCTCTCTTATTCATGTGTGTGCTGTGCCCTGTAGTTGTGGAGCTGTGGCTGGCTATGGGATACTCTGCTGGGTGAAGCTCGACTACAGACTGGAGATATCGAGCGGGGCCGTAGCAGGGTGGTTGATCTACAAAGGGGTCAGTCTCGCTCAGCGTCCCGGGGATGCATCTATGTGGATACCTCCTCTAGTCCGTGCCTGACTGATCTCTAACAGGCAGCTGTGACACTGCAAGAGAAAATGCACTGTTGGACTGTTCTTGGAGCACTAATACACCCCTGTGGATGCGGGTGATGTAAATAAACACAATTGTTTAGCTTTCAGTTCTGCTGGAACTAAATGACCTGTCAGAGAGTAAGTACAACCGATGATGGACATGTTTGGAAGATACAAACCTGGATATCAGTGCAAAACTCCTTATTTATAAGTCGCATTAGGGTATTCAAAATGATTCACTGTTAAACAAGAGCGCGCGTATAATCACTTATTTGCGTCAGGATATAAAATAGGTTGGAGTCAATCGTATATGTAAATAATTCTTTGCTAGTCAGCCTAGCCTACCCCATAATTCCCCTAGCAATTAAAATTAGCCTCGTTCAACCACAGGGCTAAATAAAGTGGAAACAAACACATTTTCACATCACTCTCTGCTGGTCAGACAAAACGAAAGTCACAAAAAAAATCAGGTTATTACAAGCTGCTGCTTCTGGCCAGTGGGTCTCAAATGCAGTCCTGGGGAACCAGAGTTTTGTCCTAAGAAGCCACAATTGCCATCCCAGAATTTTGAAAGGATGTTAATTTTTTCGTGGCTTTTCATGTTTAGAGGGATCATTTACCCTTTTGAACCGCATTAAGACAAAAATGGTAATTCACTCCATTCCATGAACAATAAAATTATACAGTTATCTTCAAATGTGGTCATTACCCTATACTCCAAGTTACAATACCAAAAATGATTAATTAAAAAAATGTTTCTAACCTATCAAATTCACTGCAGTAGTGATTTTATAAGCTGCTAATTAGACTTCTGAAAACAGGTGTAAAAGTTCTTTCACAATGGTTTCCCAAGAAATAAACACAAAAGTGTATCAGAGTTTGACTCATAATAATTTGCTCTGTCTTTTAATTCTTCACAAGCTTGCAAACCCCAATTCCAATGAAGTTAGGACGTTGTGTAAAACGTGAATAAAAGCAGAGTACAATGATTTGCAAATTCTTATCCTTTGCAGGCATCAAATACAAAATTAGTGAATATTTAAGAAAAAAAAAACAATAAAGTTTATCAGTTTGAACATTAATTATCTTGTCATTGTAGCGTACTCAATCGAATAAAGATTGAAAAGGATTTACAGTTCATTGTGTTCTGTTTTTATTCACGTTTTACACAACATTCTAATTTCACTGGAATTGGGGTTTGTACAAGTAGTTTTAGACGCATGTGCGAGCAGTCGCACCTAGTAGAAGCAATATTTTTCTCCTCTTTCATGCGTTTAGAGAAGCTTTCTTTATACAAAAATGACAGACTTGAGTGTTACTAACTGGAGGAAAAGAAGTTTTGCTACAATCACTCCCAGCTACTCAAGCCTCGACAAGCTGCTCCACTCATCCCTGATCCACTGTGTGGTTTTGCAGTTTTAATCTCATAAATAATGAGTTTTAGATCCAGTTGCTAATGGTGTAGCCTATCACATGACAACATTTGAGCATTTCTATTATTTAAACTTACATACAAAAAAGACAAGATGGCATCATTATGGTTTGGTTTCCTCTCTTGCTCTCACTAGAACCTTTACCCCCCCGATTGAACAGCTTTGCTTCCTCTGATTGGATTGTCAGTGGCCAATGTGTTGATTAGCTAGTCAGCCTCAGAAGTCAGATGTGGGATACATATAATTCCTGCTTGTAATTTGTTATTTGTGATCTTAGAACTTCAGTGTAAAATTTGCACAAAGGAAATTTGTGTATCCGTTACTCAGATTACGCAAAATCTCACTGTAGCAAATATTCCCGCACTAATTCAGTTAGCGGAATTCCTCTCTAAATATGCAGTCCTCAATCCATAAGTAATCTGGCTTCAAGGCTAGGCATAGCACTGTCACGGCTACTACCTTAGTTATGAATTGACAAGAAAAAAAAATTGTGCTGCACTTTTTGATGACCTATCAAAAGCTTTCGATACAGTCAATCACTCACTGTTATTACAAAGGTTACATAATACAGGTCTTGATTGTCAATTGTTTCAGAATTACTTATCTGGGAGGGATCAATGTGTGAAAATAGGGAGTGTGCAACCCGAGTTTTTGCTGATTACGAAAGGTGTGCCTCAAGGCTCCATTTTAGGTCCAATTTTATTTTCTATTTATATTAATGAGGTACCTTCAATTGTACCTGGCTGTCATGCCCACCTCAATGTGGATGATACTCTTTTGTATGTTTTATAGACCCTCCTCCATCAACTGTTGCAAACCTGCAAATGTCCTAAACTACAAGGTGTGCTTATACATGAAACAAGTTTTCAATGCATATAAAAAAGTTGATATTGTCCTCTATGGCCAGAAATACAGATAACAATTACCAAAATATCTTCACTCTAGATCTAAGACAGACTTGCAAACTATAAATATCCTTGCATTTGGCTGGATGAAAGGCTTACATTTGAACATAACCTAGACTATCTTTTGACCAAGTTGCAGCAGAGGATGGGTTTTCTGCACAGGAATAGTGTTTTTTCAGGAAAATGATTACTAAATCAATATTCACACCAGTTTTTGATTATGGCAAAGTGATTAATAGGCATGTGGCTTCTTCTATCCTCAAAACTATGAATTCAGTGTATCACTCTGTGCTGTTTTATCATTAATGATGCTTATGGTAGCCAGCCTTCCATCCTTTTTTCAAATGGTTGGGTAGTTGTTCACTATTGAAGAGATATGCTAGGCATCATTATTTAGCTATTTATGATGCTCTTATTGATGAATTTCCACCTTATATTGCATCTCTCCTGATCAGACTATGAGGGAGTTGCCATACTCACACAATTGCACTTAGTTTTCATGTCCCAGATGTGTGGAAAAAGCAGCAGAACATTTCTAAAACGGACACTCTAACAGTTTACTGGCAATTTAGAGGCGAGATTTTAAACCTGTTCAGATCTAGATGTAATAGTTCTACCTTACTGAGTTTTAACACATCTTCATATTGATAAATTGGCTGCAACTTTTGATTTCTCTTTTTATGTTTTCATTTTTTTGTAAATATTATTTGATACAATATAATTTTATCCATGGTCATTTGTTTTATGTTGAACTGTGAAAACCAGGTAGATTATTTGGTTATGAATGATTTTATCTCTATCTTAATTTTTTGTACATCAACTCTCCCTTGAAAATAGGATCTTTATCTCAGTGGGACTCACCTGAATAAATAAAGGTTATACTGGATATCCACGGTTGAACTTGACCACTATTTCCTTATGAAACTGTATAACATTGGTCATTTGATACAGCTAGCTCACTACCTAGCCAGCTAGCTTTCTCATTATCTCAAGCAATGTCATTGCGGTTGGAGCAATGTTGGTTGCGATGCTTGCCAATGTAGCGCAATTATGCTCCTCAGAACTCTGCTCACTCTAAGTTTTCACACAAGTTGAATATTTATAAATCGAGAGATATGTGAACATTGTGCATTTGTCGAGTCATTCATGCTATTCTTGTCATGTCTCTCTCGTAATTCAGGTTAGTGGGCATGAAGTCACGTCTTTTCTCGTTCATGCGAGGCCATGCACTGACTTTAAAAGCAATCCAGCGGCACAAAAAATTTTCTTTGCATTTGGGGGAAACGCAACATGACAAAGTGCAATACTTACAGAGAAATTTCAAATTGGGGTCATTCCGTGTCAGTTCAAATAGAGGTGTTGCTCACCGACTCAGATTTTGTTCAAACTTTGTGTACAGGCTATTTGGGACCAAAAACTGAGCTGTTCAAAATCTTTTGGCTGAATTTTTAGAATTTCATATTATTTCACCCCTTGGAAATTTGGAATTTTCACACTGGAAAAAACACATTAGCTGAGAAGCCATTTTTAAAATTGTTTCCACCAGGAATAAACATTTAAAACACGCAGATAAATGTCAGGTTTTTAATGATTTGTCCCTGAACATCATGGTACATCATGCAAAATTTTCAAATGAGGGTGGTATTAGGGGCTCAAAATACCCCTCTGGGTTTATATTTATAGAGATTTGATATTTTTTCCAAAAACTACAATCTTTCATTGATTTTACAGCAGCTTTTCAGGGTTCTAACATCAGCATAATCAGAGATATGACTAGTATGGCAGGTCAAGGGCAAAATTTTTACCATTTGGACATGCCAAAATGGCAATTTGGACTCTTTAGTTGGACCATGAAATTTTGTGGTGCTCTTGCACCGAGGACAAACAGAGTAGATCAGCTTATACAATCACAATAAACCTCATAATTTATTTAAATACATCATTGTACAGTACGGCAACTTTGGCTGGATATCAATGCTCAAAAGCTGTTTTCAACGGTCATGTTAGTTTCCCTGTCCTATATATACTGTTTTCCCCTACTTGTGGTTGGTAGTGCTGGGATGGTGTACAGAACATGTACATTACGCACCTAACAGATATCATCTTATGGAGGTCATTTGAAGCAGACAGCTGGCTCACTCAGGTGCATGAACTTCACCCTGACCTCAAGCATCTCTTCAGCTTTGACCGCGATGACTTGCAGCCACCACTTGCCATCATCGACAGACACAGTATACTGCCCCACCAGGACATTCTGTTGTACTGTTGCGTGGCTTGTGTGGTTTGCCCCATTGGTTAGAAAGAGTAACCATCAGTCTTTGCTATTAATACTGCATGTGTTGGCTCAGTGGAAGACCCACATATTGTTTGGGACGCAGTGAAGGGATTCATGAGAGATAATTCCATTTCATATGCTTCCTTTCTTAATAAGTCTCGCCTTCATAAAATCTCTGTTTTAGAAAATAACCTAGCTTCTCTAGAATGCTCCTGTCAAACCTCCTACTCGGAGGAGAAAGCTCTAGAAATAAAACTCACCAAGGCAGAATTGAATCTCCTACTTAGGAATAGAGCTGAATTTCTCATCCAAAGGTCAAGGCAAAATTATTATTTTAATGTTAGCCGGCCTAGTCATTTATCTCTTAAACTCTGCAGTGATGAGAAATTCACTAATATTCCAGCTATTGTGTCACAAGGAATTAGGTTAACCGATCCAGTTCAAATTAATGGGAATTTTAGGTCTTTTTACGCTAGCTTGTATAGTTCTGAGAACTGTGATACTAAGAGTTACTCATCTTTTGTTCAGTCAGTAAATTTACCCCAAATATTGGCTTCAGTTGCAACTAAGCTAGGTGAACCCATAACACTATCAGAATTAGAAAAGGCATTGAGAGATATGAACAAGGGCAAATCCCCAGGCATGGACGGTATCCCACCTGAATTGTATTTAGCCTTTTGGCCAGCTTTGGGACCCCTTATGTTAGAAATGATTAACTATTCAATTGACAAAGGTTCTTTTGGGAGACATACTAATACTGCGGTCCTATCTCTGTTGCTCAAAGATCCAGTATCCAGTTCCAGCTATCGTCCTCTTTCACTTTTAGGCTCAGATATAAAAGTATACGCTAAGGTCCTGGCACGTCGCTTAGAATCTCACATGACACACCTTGTGCACCCTGATCAAACGGGGTTTGTTAAATCCAGATTAGCTTCTGACAATATGCGCCGACTCCTTCACATAATACACTCAGCAGATCAGATCAGGTCTCCATGTGCAGTTTTTTCTCTGGATGCCTTAAAAGCTTTTGACCGCCTAGAATGGCAATACTTATGGGAAGTACTAGACGCCATGGGTTTAGGAACCTGGTTTATCTCCATGATTAAAGCTCTGTATGCCAACCCATCTGCTGTCATGTTATCGTGGCGGAACTGCTCTACACCATTCCCAATTGCTAGAGGCACACGTCAAGGTTGCCCATTATCCCCTTTGTTATTCACATTGTCTCTTGAACCTCTAGCTCAGGCTATCTGTCGATCCAAAGAATTCTCCCCTATAGCTATCAAGGACACTGTACATCATATTTCCCTTTACGCAGATGATATTTTACTGTTTATCGACAACCCATCCAGATCTCTACCGCATATTATGGCCCTCTTTGAAAAATTTAACAGAATATCAGGTTACAAGATAAATTGGCAAAAATCATCTTCCCCTAAACTTTTCAGTAGACTATCCCTCTGCCATCATTGATACCTATTGTCCATTGCTTCAAATATCTGGGTATTACAATATATCCCACCTTAAATAACATAGTAAATAATAACTATAACAGTATTTTTAAACAAATTCAAGTTCAAGTTCAAAGCGTTTATTGTCATATGCACAGCGAAGAAAACAGGTTTCCCTGTACAATGAAAATCTTACTTTGCCGTCCACACTGAATGCCTCAGAAAAGAAAAAAAAAATAGGATAAAAACAACGACGACCACAACAACAACAGATAAGTACAAAAATACAATTTAGAATAATTTCTGTATTTACAATTTGTGCAAACAATCGAAGTACTGTGTCCTGTGCAACTGTGCAAATTGTCAGAGGTAGTGGTTGTAGTGCATTTGTGTAGTGCATTAATGATCGCTCCTGGTGTTAAGGAGCCTGATGGCAGAGGGAAAGAAAGAGTTCCTGAGTCTGGATGTCCTGCACTTCAGACTCCTGTACCTTCGTCCTGAGGGGAGTAGAGTGAACAGTCTATATTGGGGGTGGGTGGGGTCCCTAAGAATGGACGCAGTCCTCTTGAGGGCTCTGCACTGGTAGATGCACTGCAGAGAGGGCAGGGGAGTCCTGGTGACCTTGGATGCAGTCTTCACCACTCTCTGCAGGCGTTTGCGGTCCAAGATGGTGGTACTGTTGTACCACACCATAATACAGCCAGTAAGAATGGACTCAACAATACAGCTGTAGAAGTGGCTGAGGATTTTTTGGGACATCCCAAACCTCCTCAGCCTCCTCAGAAAGTACAGTCGCTGCTGAGCCTTCTTTACCAGTTGTGTTGTGTTCAGTGTCCAGGTGAGGTCCTCGCTGATGTGGACCCCCAGATATTTGAAGCTATTCACCCTCTTCACTTCCTGGCCTCGGATAAGCAGTGGCTGGTGAGGGCGCCTCACCCTCCTCATGTCCACCACCATCTCCTTAGTTTTGTCCATGTTGAGGGTGAGATTGTTGTCATCACACCATGTCGCCAGCGTGTCCACCTCCCTCCTGTAGGCTGCTTCGTCGCCGCCAGTGATACGTCCAATCACCGCAGTGTCATCCGCAAACTTCAGGATGATGTTATCCTTGTGGGAGGCCACACAGTCATGAGTGAACAGGGTGTAGAGGATGGGACTGAGAACACACCCCTGAGGTGTGCCGATGTTTGTGGTGATGCTGGCCGAAATCTTGTTCCCTATCCTGACAGACTGAGGCCTGCCAGACAGAAAGTCCAGGAGCCAGTCACAAAGGGTGGGGTGTAGTCCCAGAGAAAACAGTTTGTGGGTGAGCTTGTGAGGGACCACAGTATTGAATGCCGAGCTGTAGTCAATAAAGAGCATCCTGATGTAGGAGTCTTTATTCTCCAGGTGTGAGAGGGAGGTGTGCAGGACCGCAGCGATGGCATCTGACGTGGACCTGTTGGGCCGGTAGGCGTACTGTAGGGGGTCCAGTGTATCAGGTATACTGCTCTGAATGTGGATCAGCACCACTCTCTCGAAGCACTTCATAATGATTGGAGTTAGTGCTACTGGCCGGTAGTCATTCAGGCAGGTGGGTGGGCTCTTCTTGGGCAGGGGGATGATGGTAGTGGTCTTGAAACAGGAGGGGACAGTTCTGTCGCTGAGGGAGAGGTTGAATAATGAGGTGAGGACGTCTGTCAGCTCGTTGGCACATGCTCTGAGGGCTCGTCCAGGAATGTTGTCTGGTCCTGTAGCTTTGCGGGGGTTGATCCTACTCAGGGCTTTGTTTACCTGGGCTGATGAGACGACAAGTGGGGGCGAGGGGGGTGAGGTGATTGAGGTTGAGGTGGTTAAGGTGTCTGTGAACCTCCTCTCTGTGTGGGAGGTGAGGGTCTCAAACCGGATGTAGAATTTGTTGAGGTCGTCAGGCAGGCTGTCTGTGGCACTGATGGTCTTAGAGCTGCTCCTGTAGTCTGTGATGTGCTGTAAGCCCTGCCACATGCGCCTGGAATCAGCAGTGGAGTAGAAGCCCTCCGGCTTCTCTCTGTACTGCCTTTTGGCAACTGTTATAGCCTTCCTCAGTCTGTGCTTTGCAGCTTTGTACTCAGACTCATTGCCAGATGTAAATGCAGCAGAGCGAGCACGTAGCATACAACGAACCTGACTGTTTATCCAGAGCTTCTGATTGGGAAACTTCTTGACTTGTATAATTGGTACAATGTTATCCACACAGGTGCTGATGTACCCAGTCACATAGTCAGCATAGTCCTGTATGCTGACAGAAGAGTCCTCCAGAGTGGTTGCAGCTTTAAACACATCCCAGTCTGTTGTAGCAAAACAGTCCTGCAGTCTGTCCTCAGTCTCTGGTGTCCAGAGCTTCAGCTGTGTGGTGACTGGAATTTGAGTCGCTGTCTGTAGGCTGGGTAAAGGAACAGAGAGATGTGGTCTGAGTGTCCAAAGTGGGGGCGAGGGGCGGCTCTGTATGCACCTTTAATGTTGGTGTATACATGATCTACGGTGTTCTTGTCACGGGTGGGAATGTCAACATGCTGGTGATATTTGGGAAGTACAGTCCGTAGATTACACCGATTAAAGTCACCTGCGACAATAAATACGGCATCAGGGTGAGCCGTCTCTAGCGTGCTGATGACGTCATGGAGTTTACCAAGTGCCGCTGCGGAGTCAGCTCTCGGAGGAATGTAAACGGCAGCCAGAAGTTCAGATGTAAACTCCCTTGGTAGGTAATAGGGACGGCACTTAAGCATTAAAAACTCCATGTCCGGTGAGCAGTGCTTATGAACAGTCTGTATATCTTCACACCACTTGTTGTTGATAAACACACATACACCCCCCCCCCCCCCTTTCGTTTTACCGGAAGCAGCAATCCGGTCTCCTCGGTGAATGGAGTGCGTCTGTAGCTGGAAAGCAGAATCTGGAACCTTCTCTGAAAGCCATGATTCGGTGAGAATTAGAGCGCAGCATTCTCTTATTTTCCGATGAGTTGTAATCCTGGCTCTTAGCTCGTCCAGTTTGTTTTCCACAGACCGCACGTTAGCCAGCAAGAGGCTAGGTAGCGGTGGTCGGCTAGCGCGAGCTTTTAACCTAGCATGGAGCCCTCCCCTCCTGCCTCTCTTGCGGCGCCGCCTCCGAAGCACTCTCCTTGGGTCAGCTGGTTCAGTCGAGGTCGGTGCGTCGGGGCTTTCCTGGTGGTGTTCTCGAGGGCGCACAATGAGTTGTAGATCCGGTGGTATAAATCCACTAAACTCTAAATTGTGCTGGTTGGCAATGTCCAGAAGTGCCTGTCTGTTGTACAATAACAGCGCACGGTATCTGTGCAGTGCAATGTGAATAAAAACGCACACAAAAAGAACAAAAAGCCGTCAAACTAGAGTGGAGCGAGCAAACACGTCCGCCACGGGGGGCGCCATGCACAGCACAATTTAACACAAACTTATCTAATTGGACATCTCTCCCCAGCTCCATACATGCTCGCATCTCAGTCTTAAAAATGAATGTCCTACCACGTGTTAACTTTATTGCATCAATGATCCCTTTACCGCCCCCTGCTGGATACTGGGACAAATTTCAGGCTATCTGTTCAAAATACATCTGGAATGGGAGACGTCCACGCACTAAATTGTCAGTTTTACAACGTGAAAGGTTGGCTGGGGGCTTGTCTCTTCCTGACTTTAAGTTATATGCCCAATCCTTGACATTACGCCCCCTTTCCACATGGCTTGATCCTACTGCCCAAGTCTCCTGGCGCCCACTTGAGGAATCATTGGTTTCTCCTTACAGACTGCAAGATCTCATCTACTGCGGCATCCCAATCAGGCACTGTAAACGACATTTTGGACCTATAATTTCACATCTGATAATGACCTGGAGGTTAGCAGAGAAACGTATAAGATCAGAAAAGAAGTGGCATTGCCACTCCCCCATATTTCATAACCATAGTTTGCTCACTGGCAACTCCCCTTTTTTTTACCCTCAGTGGTCCAACAAGGCATTCACATTTTCGCTGATATCTTTAATGACAATGGTTTGAGGAGCTTTGAGGATATTCAAGTACAATATAATCTTCAAAGCACATCCTTCTTTATATATTTGCGTCTTCGATCAGCAGTGCGTGCCTATGGGATCCCTTGGAGCATCCCATTACAGTCTCATCCTATGCATAGCCTATTCCATTCAGAAAGACAAATGAGATGTTCAGCGTCTAAGATCTATATTTTTCTCCTTCAACATACTTATGGACCATTAGGGGTTACAGAGACATGGGTCAAAGATTTACACGTGGAAAATGATAACTATATATGTGAAGATATGTGGGACAATATTGCTCTATCATCCAGAAATCCAAACCATCAAATGATCCACTGGAAATTTTTTCATAGATTATATTTAATCTAATCTAATCTTCGTCGTTTTCACATGCGCCTGAACTCTTCTCCTACATGTACACTATGTGGTCTTGGTTCAACAGGGACCTTTCTACATACTTTCTGGGACTGTCCAGATGTTGCCAAGTTTTGGAAACTGGTTGCCACAGATTTAGCTTTACTTATAAATAAGAAAATAACCTGCTCTCCAATGTCTTTTTTACTAAATGACGATTCTGCTCTCAGCCTCTCATTGCAAGAGAAAAGAGTATGGCTAGCCGGTCTTACTGTGGCGAAGAAAATACTAATAAATCGTTGGAATCCACCTCACACTCTCTCATGGCAACTATGGCTATTAACTTTTCTTGATATAATCTCCATGGAATTATCAACAGCTCGCATGCATGGTGCTAAGGGGAAGACCATTGAAACATGGAAGCAGGCTTTTGATGACGTGAAAATACTTGTTCAACCAGTGCAATAAGAATTTTGGTTACCTTATTCATTACATGCACATGGCGGTGTATATCAGTGTACATATCTACCATCATTAATATCATACAATGTTTTCACTACAACTCCTAAAGCTTGACGCTGTTTGCAAATACAATTGTATTTATATACTGTATGTCTGCATATTAAGTTTAAGATGACAATGAGTTTTTTATATTTGTTATATATTGTATCTCTCCAAAGTAGGATGTCACCTATGTTTTTTCTCTCTTTGTGGGGGGGCATTGTATATAATGGGTTTTCTTTCTTTTCTTTTTTGGGATGGGGGTGGGGAAAACGTTATACAGGCATCTTGTATATTCATCTATTGTATGCTTTATAATAAAAATAATTGATCACAAAAAAAATAAAATACTGCATGTGGAGGCATTTTGGTCAATGTGGCTTTTTGCTTTAGAATTTATACCGTATGCAATGAAATCGAATGCCACAGTTTTGGCAGCTGAAGAACAGCTCGAACACTTCGGTAGACCCCCTTCTACATTCCTTGCGCCTCTCTGTTCAATGTCGGGTAGCATATTGTCTACTTTTTCCTGAATATGGAATGTCTGTTCTGTCAAAATAAGATATAATTCAGTATTAATAGGTTATTGAGTTATACTTGTTCCTTATAAGATGTGGAAGTTTGCGAGCTGGGATGTTGGAACTGCTAGCTTTTCATTGCAGGGTGAATGTTAAATAAGCAGTTCCTTTAATCGGTATGTGGGCTAGCTTGTGGGACTGTGTAGAAAACCTGTCAAAATTCTAAACTTTATCATGAAGAAAAGGCGTGTTTAGGGTTTGGAGAGGTTACTGGTGACCATTGATGTCCAGCTGCACCTATATTGATAAAATCATGCTTAATTCAGCCAGAAAATCATTAATTATATCCCCGACCGCCAAATGGCGTTTCGGGGATATTATGTTTTTGGCCCGACCGCCGCCGTGCCGCCCTACGTGTTAACGCGATAACTTCAGTAATATTTCAATTAGAAATTTCATGTTTTGCATTTAAGTAAGGATCATAAAGAGGAAGAACTTATTCGATTTTGGACAATTTACAATATCCAGATTGGCCACCAGGAGCCAAAAACTGAAAAATCACAGTTTTTATCATATCTCTGGAAATATTTGTCCGATTGAACTCAAATCAAGTGCAAATGAAAGGTTATGACCTGAGGATGTGTCCCACGATGACATTATACCTGTTTGGTTAAAAATTTTGTCTCAAGGTGGAGCTTTATCACATAAAATTCAGCATTTTTGCCATATTTTTGGAACCATTTGTCGAATTGACCTGAAATTAAGTTCAAATGAAAGATCATGACCTGAGGGGCTTTATATTGTACTGGGTCTATTCGAGGATTGGGGAATTGGAGGATTCGGGGTGTTCGGGGATATACCCCAAGCCGTCGCCTCCGATGGCATAAGCCTAGTTTATTATATTTTTTCGATGGTTAGACTTGATAAGAGCGACGACAAAACAAGAAAGGGAGATTTTTTTAGAATGTATTCTCTCTCTTAACTTGCGCAGGAATACATATTGTTCATGCACTTGCAGCTGCCTGTTGTCCAATCTTTCTATTGCGTATACTGTAACTAACGTAATTACATTTTCGAGGTTTTGTTTCGTTTTGGCCATCATGGAAGAGGAAGGATCAGAAGTTGAAGAAAGAAGCATGGGAAGACAACAACTATAAAGAAGCAATTAAAATTGAACTTCAGTGCATTAGAAGTACATGCGGACGATTCAGGCTGCTTTTATTAGATGGAGATATTTGAGGCATACGATTGTGTTCTAAATGGCATCGACCTCATCACTCTATATTTCTATGTCAGTGAATCACTGTTATGAGAGTCCACTTGATCGTGTTCATAAAATACTATCTTTTTTGCAGCCTAGAGCATTGGCTTATCCAACTTTCCTCAGAATGGTAGCATGATAGCTGCCGCATAGCTCACTTGGTTAAGGCACTGCGTTGCAGTGCAGACGTGACTATCACGTCGCGGATTCGAGCCCTGGTCATACCAACCGGCAGTGGTCGGCAGCTTTTTCAGAGTAGCACACAATTGGCCATCGCGCTACAGGGAAGGGACTGTCGGATATGGGATGCAAACAGCTTTGTTCGTTGCTCAAGCGCCTCCTGTTGGCCAGACGGACGCTCGTCAAGAAGATTCTGGGTTTGCTCATGTCCGGGTATCCTCCGCCCTCGTTCTGAACTTGTGAAGATTCAACCAATGAGTCTATAAGAAGCAGTGGCTGACAGGCACGTGCTTCGGAGGAGAGCGGTGAACTGTCTTCACTATCCTGAGTTGGCAGCAAGGGGTCGCATACGAGCAAGCTTTGTACATAGTTCACCAATTGGGCATTCCAGATTCGGGTGGGATTGGAGATGCCAAATTTAGAAAAAAAAAAAGAATGGTAGCATGATGAATCCAATAAAAACTTAATTTTCTATCTAAACTAGATGTGTACATGTATAGCATATAGCCAGCACGACGATCTAACTTTTTGCAGCACGGAACAAACCAAAATAAGCAGCATAACTAATATGGATCGATGAAAGAAATCACCTTTATGCGACATTAGCTTTAAAAAATATGAACTACAGGGAGATCTGGAAGAAATCTATTTAGAGTTCTGACTCGTCAGGCTTTAAAAACAAAATTGAAAACAATTTTCACAGTGTTCACTGTATTATAACTATGGAGCATCTTGGTACATTCAGAGTACGGAACCCGTACGTGTTGTCACATAAAATGAGACTGTTGGCGGACTGGTTACGGTCGAAAAAGAACATTTGGAAAACGAATATCAAGTGGCATGAAACTTCTTTCTCTTGTTATAAGAGTTCATACCTTCAACATATCATGAAATTGTCATAACGGACCAATTTTATGGATACCTATTTTCTCTGAAACCGTACTTTAAAGAGTAGATAATTTAGAATTTCACGTTCAGATAAAAAATATTTGCTCTCTAGGACTTTTCTGATCCCAGAAATGTATTGTTTTAAGCACCAGCCATTTTTCAATCCTCAGTATTTTTTTTTTACAATTTCACTGCCAAATTTTCATGAAGATTTTTTGTTTATTGCCCATTTTTAAATGCCAAAATCGTGAAAATAAACTGAAATACAATGTAATTCTAAACTGAAAGTGTTTTGTCTCAGTAGAGCCATATTCCATCTCTCTATGAAGCTCTCTATGAAGCTTTATGATTCCAATCTTGAAATATAAAGCATTAAATAGGGTAAAAATTTGACCACACACAAAGGGATTAATAAAGGGTTTCAATTAGGAACTAATGTGATTGGAAGCCTCCTTGTGAATTTGACTGTGCCTTGTAAACACTCCGCTAAAACCTATCTTTTTGTAAACAATGATAAGGGCAGCAGGACTGACAGAGGACTGAAAGTTAAAGTGGTGGAGACAGATAGGGGTCTTCTCTCTCATTTTCCACAAAGCCCGCAGTTGCTTGCTGCGCAGACCTGGAGTGTTAAGGGCTTAGAGAGCCCCTGCACAGGACACCCTGTGGGGAACAATGGTCCATCTACTCACTGTTTACTTGTTGCAGGCATCCAATTCAAAATGAGTGAATTTTGCCAAAAGAAAAAATAGAAAGTGACTTTTTTTCACAAAAAGACATTACTGTAGCCCCGGATGGAGTGTCAGGGAGTACTATGGATTTGCGGTGGTCGTGCGTTTGCGTCCTGGCCCAGAGGTACCTCTGCATGAGGGAAATGATCAAAAAAAAATGATAGTGATAGAAGAATAGCAGTTTGAACATTTTGACAAATTTTTGCTTAGAAAACCGATTTTTCTGAACTACTAATTTGAATACAACTGGTATAGTTGAAGTGATTGCTACAGAGGACAACTAATTTTTCAGTCACAAGAGAGCATTTTTGGAATTTCTGGATCATATGGACTAGTATATTGAGCAGTTTGCACAGGAGGCTTAGCTGAGGAGTTTCATTAATGCAAATCTTGAAAAACAGGATCGGGAGTTGGGACTGAACTCAATGTTGTAAACTGTGTTTGAGGTTGGCTTGCTGGTGAATAGCCAATATCTGGTCTAGGTGTGTCATCTAGTGAGAGAATAGTGTAACTGCATGCATAAATAGAACAGCTCCATATGCGCTGGCATCAAGATCTGCACTGACTAGTTATGGGTCAGAGCGGATACAGCGCCCTCCATAATTATTGGTTAAGATGTGTAAAATAAATTCAATTTTTATTGCAGAAGCATACTCTCACACTGAAAATTGTAGAAAAATGTAACCTTCAACTCAAGTGAATTTTAAGGGAAAAAATCCCCGACAAAGAAATAATTATTTTTCATAAAATCACCTGTTCCACAATTAGTGGCATCCCTAACAATTCCTTGGAATTAAATGTAATTGAAGTATTTCTGTCATTTCTACGGTAGTTTACAAAGTTGATCAGAGTATCTAGGAACATTTAATTAGTAAATCATCACTTCCTGTTTCCCTGGGGTATAAATATGATGTGACACAGAGGCCATTTCTCTTATCCACTCTTCAACATGGGAAAGACAAAGGAACACGCCATTCAAGTAAGGCAGATGTGTGTCAGCCTTCACTAGTCAGGCAATGGCTACAAGAAAATAGCCACTCGCCTGCACCTGCCCATATATACTGTCAGAGGAATCATTAAGAAGTTTAAAGCAACTGGAACAGTGGTAAACAAGCCTGGATGAGGACGTAAGGTTATTTTGCCACCTTGCACAGTAAGGAGCATGGTAAGAGAAAGAAAAAGTTCTCCAAAGCTCACTGTTCAAGAATTGCAACAAATGGTAGCATCTTGGGGTCACAAAGTCTCCAAAACAACCATCAGGCGCTATCTACATGCCAACAAGCTGTTTGGGAGGCATGCACAGAAAAATCTTTTCTCACTCACAATCAGAAATGCAAACGTCTGCATTTCTGATTGTGCTAGGACTTCAACTGTGACCGTGTGCTTTGGTTAGATGAGACCAAGATAGAGCCTTTTGGCAACAAGCACTCTAAGTGGGTCTGGAAGAACATCATAGATGAGCATGCAGAAAAGCACCACATGCCCACCGTAAAGTATGGGGGAGGATCAGTGATGCTGTTGGCCTGTTTCTCTTCCAGAGGCCCTGGGAACCTTGTTAGGGTCCATGGCGTCATGACCGCTTTGAAAAACTAGGACATTTTAAATCAAAATCTGGTGGCCTCTGCCCACAAGCTGAAGATGGGTTGTCACTGGGTCTTTCAGCAAGATAATGACCCTAAACATGTGGCCAAATCTACACAGAAATGGTTCACCAGACACAGAATCAAGCTCCTCCCATGGCCATATCAGTCCCCAGACCTCAACCCCATTGAAAATCTGTGGAGTGAGCTGAAGAGGAGAATGAAGAGGAGAGGACCCAGGTCGCTGGATGATTTAGAGAGATTGTGCAAAGAGGAACAGTCGAAGATCCCTCTTTCTGTATTCTCCCATCTTGTGAAACATTATAGGAGAAGATTAGGTGCTGTTTTGTTGGCAAAAGGGGGTTGTACAAAGCATTAACATCAGGGGTGCTAATAATTGTGGCACACATGATTTGATGTAAAAGAATTATTTCTTAATGTGGAATTTTTTTCCCACTGAATAAATGCGCTTGAATTAAAGGTTGGATTTTCCTCTTTTTTTCACTGTGGTCCTATATTATTTAGAAAAAACTGAATTTATGAGAAGCTAAAGAACACATCTTAACCAGGGGAGCCAATTATTATGAAGGGCGCTGTGTATATACTGTATATATATATATATATATATATATATATATACAGTATATATATATATCTCGCAAGTATGAACTGAAGACATAAAAACCACTGTTGAAACCAGTGACCACAAAAATGGTAAAATGTTCATTCAAACAGTACAAATGTCATTTCAATTGTATTGCATTTTGATTCCACATTAGTTCTTTGTAAATTTTCTTGATGCAAATGAAATTACTTCAGTTCATTTATTCATGCACTCATTATTCTTCGTAAATAATGTACGGCATGACAGGCTGTGCCATAAAGTTATATATGTGAATATTTCTCGGAGGTTTAACTTATCTTAACGATAACTCTGCCAGACAGATGCTGTATTGTAATTCGTGAAGACATAACATTTGCTAACTAGGCTTATGCCGTCAGAGTTGACGGCTTAGGGTATATCCCCGAACGCCCCCAATCCTCCAATTCCCCAATCCTTGAATAGACCAAATACAATATAAAGCCCCTCAGGTCATGACCTTTCATGTGAACTTAATTTCAGGTCAATCGGACAAATGTTTCTGAAGATATGGCCAAAATGGTAATTCTCCATCAGAAAGTGCCACCTGGTGGCAAAATATTGATCCATACAGGTATGATGTCATCATGTGACACGTTGTGAGGTCATGAACTTGCAGTTGCACTTAGTTCCATGTCAATTGGAGAAATAGTTCCAAAGATGTAGCAAAAATGGTGAATTTTATGAGACAAAGCTCTACCTTGTGTCAAAATTTTGAACCAAACAGGTATAATGTCATTGTGGGACACATCCTCAGGTCATGAGCTTTCATTTGCACTTGATTTGAGGTCAATCGGACAAATATTTCCAGAGATATGATCGAAACAGTGATTTTTTCAGTTTTTGGCCCCTGATGGCCAATCTAGAAATTGTAAATTGTCCAAAATCGAATCTGTTCTTCCTCTTTATGATACTTACTTATAAACAAAACTTGGAATTTCTAATTGAAATATTACTGAAGTTATTGCGTTAACACGAAAATCAGTTTTTGGCCCCTGGTGGCCAATCTAGAAATTGTAAATTGTCCAAAATCAAATCAGTTCTTCCTCTTTATGATACTTACTTATATGCAAAACTTGAAATTTCTAATTGTAATATTACTGAAGTTATCGCTTTAACACGTAGGGCGGCGCGGCGGCGGCGGTCGGACCAAAAACGCCAAAAAATCCCCAGAACGCCATTCGGGGATATAGTGAACCTTGTATTAGGCAAACACTAACTTTGCTAAGCAGCAATTCCATTTCAGGTAGACTGCAAATAGTGGCATATCGCATTTATGAGCATATGTTTCACTTTTTAACGTTACATTTCTATCGAATGCTTCTTTGATTGTTTTACAAAGAGAGCAACGTTTTAAAATAGTGCCGTATTAGCTTAGACCTAGCAGTGAAAATAAACAGCCTAGTAAATGAGGTAGGTTACATTTTTAAGATTGGGAATTTGTAGCATTGGGCGAATTTCAATATGTGCAAAATCGCAGGCTAGTTTTAACTCTGTTCTGATGATGACACACGGAATGCACACTTGTCCACTCACTCACAATCTTTCTTTTGTTTTCAATGTAGAACATTCAGAACATAATGCCGTACATCGTGGGTGATTGTACATTTCGAACGCACCCTATTCTAAGTTACCAAATCATCTCCATGCAAACTCAGCTAAGCTGTTAGATATATAATCAGCCAATCACAGAGGGCCATGGCAGGACTGTTTCCCCACGCATAGAGAATTGCTGAGTCACTCAATGAAAGAAATCCCTGCTCGTGCACACCTCAAACTCCTGTTTCTCATGCAAAAGAAGTTCATCCTGTCACAAATGTTGCCACATCATTCAAAGCACAAGACTTTGCTGAGTGTGGGGATGTCTTTTTTATTTCTCTGAGTGATATAATGTTGGAATTACAGCGATCTAAAAACTCTGTGTATTTGCTGTTCTCCCAAAAAAATTTTGGATGATTTTTGAATGGGAAAGATAGAGAAATTAGATGTGCCTCATGTCCTTTGACTGCTCCCTGAGGCAAAACTATGTACTTCTGTGCTACAAAAACTATAGTGCTGTGACAACAACAAATTTTCCTACGTTTTTTGGGAAATTTCATGAAGGGGGATTCAAATTTGTGAAAGTTGTAGTGATATGAAAATATTTTTTGCTGCCTCTGTGCTCCCAGCTCCCACTCTAGGTGCGACATCACGCACTCAAGCAATGAGAACCCAACTCCCATTCTTTCCGATGGGAAAATTTTTGTTGGTTTTTTGGGATTAGTTAAGACACTGCAAGACAAAACTCAACCAAAGTCGATAGGCTTCATCATCTAACCTACTATCAACGTGCATGTGAAATATCAAAAGGATTGGAGAAGAATTGCAGTCTGTAGAGCGTTCACAAGAAAATCTCTACGGACGCGCAACTGCAAATCCATAGTACCCCTGGACTACGATAAAGTTTATCAGTTTGAACATTAAATGTGTTGTCTTTGCAGAGTACTCAATTGAATATAGGTCGAAAAGGATTTGCAAATCATTGTATTCTGATTTTGTTCACTTTTTACACAATGTCCCAACTTCACTGGAATTTGGGTTTGTAAATTCTGATTTTCAGCAAGCAGCTCTTCAACTGAAGACCTGTGTGCAAGAAGTACTTATGTCACAAAACAAAACTTTTGAGATTTTGGGGGTCAAAGTTTGCAAAACATGTTGCTGATAAGTGAAATTAAATGAGTTTTACAGCTTGGTACCTGAGAAGTCTGAAATGGCACACAAGGTACCCGAATTGTCAATTTGGAGAACACACCTAGACATTCCCCTCTAATTTTGCTCTGATTTACTTGATTAGAATGAACTTTGGCACTGATAATGATGAGATTCTGGGCTGTAATTTTTTAGAGGTTTCAGGCTGCAACTAAATCATTTCAATTGAGATTAAAGCAAATTTTTGTTAGGCGGAAAGGAGATGTGTTCCATGGTCACACTTTATTTGAAGTGTTGCTCATAAAGGCTTTATAGAGCATATATAATGCCTTCATGAATGAGACATAATGTCTTCATAAATCATACATAAGCCAACGTTGTGCTTTGTAAAGGGTGAAATAGCACATCCTTCTTCACCATGTGATGCCAGGAGTGATGTAACTGATGGTGTCACTTAGCTAGTGGCTAATTGCGATAAAGGGTGACATTGTCAGCTAAATGACATTGTCATTGTCACATCTGGCATCACATGTTGAATAATAATGTGTTATTTCACCCTTTACAAAGCATGACATTCGCTTATGAATGATTTATGAAGACATTATGTCTCATTTATGAAAGCATTATGCACGCTGTATGACGCCTTTATGAGCAACACTTCAAATAAAGTGTGACCTGTTCCATCTTCATTTACTCTGACTCAGTGACTTATTTCCTGATTTTTACCCCACAACAGAAATTCTTAAGGTATTACATTTATTATGATACCAAGGTTATTCAAATGGACCAGGTTGTTGCAGAGATATAATCATCTCATTTTGGGCAGGTCATTTTCGAACCAGAGGCTCAGGGCTTTAACCCCTTTCTGCAGATGTAGGCGCCTACGTCTATAAACCTACAAATTTAAGCACACTGTTACTGTACTCGATCACTAGATGGCACCCCCGGATCAGCTATTGAATATTCACAAGCAAGCAGACCTTGAACGCGGTTCTGAATATGGGGAAGTTCACTCCACTCCCTGTTTTTCAAGAGCTGCATGAATTAAACTCCTCAGCTAAGCCTGATGTGCAAACTGGTCAGTATCCTTGCCCATAGTATCGATCCAGCAGTTTAAAAAAACGATATCTTGACACCCAAAAAATCGTTATCCTCTGTAGCAACCAGTTTAGCCACAGTGAGCCAACAGTATTCCAATTAGTGGTTCAGAAAAATCAGTTTTCTGAGGCAAAAAAATCGACATGGTATTGATTCTGTCACATTCTACTGTCAATTACAGTCGTCACATACAAAAAAATTTGTAGTTCCCTAACGTGGATTTATGCGTAGATTCCGTCATTGACGAATTCAGCGCTTCCTTTTATTCACCCGAGTACTGGCGTTGATAGCCAATCACTCAATCATACACTCAGGCTCTTCTACGTAATTGTAGTTACACTACATGCCCTCGTGAAGCTTCTCTGGTAACAATGTATTGATTGGCTCGTTTCTTATCCAATTCCCTAGTGTTTAAACATTTTAGAGTAAGTGAAACACATTGATTGGACAAACACAGAGCAGACAAACCTATGTGTATCAGCAGGCTCGGTTGTATCCTGTCTACGTTGTGCACATTACGCGGCTGAAATTGACGCGATTTATATATAACAGGTTCGCAAAACTGGCCTTGAAGTGTTCAGTTACATTTACAGGATTTAAATGAGATAAGAATTTGGTCAATTGGAATTATTTTGAATGAAACAGGACCGGAGGGTTCCTGCTACTGGATACATCGGTCTCTGGAAGAGGGATTCATGAAAAAGGTGAGGCTGCTGCTTTTTTATATTTTTTGGAATGTACACGTACTCAACAAAGTCAAATGGCGTGGTTTTTTTCATGTTTAAAATGCGAACTGCCTGTGCATTTGGGTGGACCCCAGGGTACGTTAATTGCACGTTTCTTTTGAAGCCAGGGAGGCAATGGATTGTTCCCTGAAAGTGGAGTGTCTGTTCTGTTAAAATAAGGTATATTTCAGAATTCAGATATTACTGAGTTAGTGAGTTGTACTTGTTCCTTATAACTTAAGTGCTAAAATGGGTTTGTGAGCTTAGAAGAGGGGACTGGTAGCTTCCATTACAGGGTGATTGTTCTGACCATTTAATAAGCTGTTTATTTAATGCGTATTTGTGCTGGCTTGGGGAACTTTGAAGAAAAATGGCCAAAACTCTAAACTTTATTATAGAGAGTAGGCATGTTTTGTGTTTGGAGAGGTTACTGGTGACCACTGATATTCAACTGCACTGAGATTGATAAATTCATACTTATTTATTTATTAAGCTTTGACAGAAGTCAGGAAATGATCGCACAGGTGGCAAGGCACCTATTATGAGGCAATCATCCCACAGCATGTACAGACAATTGAACAATGAGAAGAAAAAAAAAAAAAAAAAAAAAAAAAAAAAAAAAATATATATATATATATATATATATATATATATACACACATACACACATACATATATATATACATATACATACATACACACATAGTAATAATAAAATAATAAATTATCAGCAAGTGTAAATAACATCAGAGGGACAGACGACAACGTGAACAATGACATTTGCCAACCCATATACATGAATCATCAGAAGAAAAATAGTTGTTGAACTTTTCTTTATAAAAATGAAATAGCTTCGATTTAAAAGCTGCTGTAGTATCAGAAATTTGATAGAGGTGACTGGCATTCCACAAATAAAATAATCTGTTAAAATATGAATGGCGAAAAGTTTCAGTCCTAAATTTTGGAATTTTCATTAAAAATGTATCCTCGTTTTGAAATCAAACAAAATGGTTGTAGTTAATGTCATATTCCCCCTTCAAGCATTTGCACAAGAATACACAATCAAATATGTCACGTCTGTAGCCCAGCGGTAAAAGATCAAGCTTCATTAGTCGGGCTTTATAATTGCTATCAACACAATCATTATAACCAAGAATGTACTTAGTGGCTCTCCGTTGCACACCTTCAATATGAAGGTGAGATTTTTTTGATGATACGGCCCAAGATTGGGTGGAGTATTCTAAAAGTGGTCTTATAAGCGAAATATACAGTTTTCGTTTTGTTTGAACTGAACACGTATGACCACAAGTTCTTTGAATTAATCCAAGCATGCGATTTGCTTTACTAACCAAGACATTAGCATGTGCATCCCATGATAAATTTGATGACACCACAATCCCAAGATCACGCATGCAGTCGACTTTTTCAATTAGATTACCATTCATTGTGTAATGGTGAAGAATGGGAATTTGCTTCCTTGTACCGCTCAATAGTTTACATTTACCAGCGTTAAATCTCATGTCCCATTTACGACTCCAATCCAAGATGTTTTCTAGGTCGCACTGCAGGTGTGAACAGTCTTGCGTGTTTCTGATCTCTCTTATGCATTTAGAATCATCTGCAAACAAGGCAACCCTAGTCTCAGGACTTTCACAGTATGGCATGTCATTAATATACAGCAGAAACATCAAAGGGCCCAAAATTGATCCTTGTAGAACCCCTGATTTAACGGGAGACCAGGATGATAGGGCACCATCGACAGCAACTCTTTGTTTACGATTGGATAAGTACGACGTAAACCACTTTAAAAGATTTCCATGAAATCCGTATGTCTGGAGTTTATATAAAAGTAAGTCATGGGGGACAGAGTCGAAAGCAGATGAAAAGTCTAGATATAAAATATCAATTTGTCCGGACTGATCTAAGCATTTGCCAACATCGTGAAATACCTGGATTAACTGAGTTGTTGTCGACCTACCCTTAACAAAACCATGTTGCAGGTGATGTAGAACAGGCACAACATGAGGGTAGACAAAATTAAGCATGCACTAAGTATGCACTATACTAAACTCAACCAGAAAATCATTTGTTCATATTAAATTTCATGCCTTAAAACTTTGTGTTAAATACATGATATTTTCATGATTTGACAGTACATAATTTTGAGACTTTGGGGAGACACTTGGATAGCTGTATAATTTGGCTATTAGCATGTAGGTAATCTAGAATGTAATGTTGAAGATGAATTTTACTTGTGGTCAAGGAGTTTATGATACCAGAAATGTATAGTTTTAAGCCCCAGCAGTTTTTCAATCCTCAGAATTATTTTTTTTTGCAATTTCAATGGTGAATTCTCGTGAAGATTTTTTTTATGTTTGCAGCTCATTTTCTCTACCAAAATCATGAAAATAAACTGAAATACAATGTACGTCTAAATACTGTCATTGTCTTTTCTGAATTGAGTCACACTTTTCCTCCTTATGAAGCTTCCGCTTGGTCACGCTGCTTGTTCACATTACTCGTACCGGAACGTGGCAGGTCGTTCGTTGTTACCTCTCCATCGGTTTAAGCCTTGTCAGTTCTGAGGACCGGTCACTGTGGTTACCTCGCAAGCCTCGGGCTTGACTGGCCGGTCACCCTCCATAGCTGGCAAATTCGGGGAAATTTGCACTTATCAGCTGTGCTGCTGAGTCCGGGGGCTGTACGTGCTATCCAATCCAGTGACTCCTCACCCGGCGGTTGCCTGCGCTCGGGTAAGTCTCCACTTATTCTTGTGCGGTCGATTTAGCTGTGGTGGTTTGGCTGTTTGCTGTGTCTCCGCAAACCGGTATCCCATTGCTGACGGGGTTAGCCTGGAGGGTACGGCGTTCCACTGCAACTCTTGGCCAAATGTATGTGTAATGAGTATGCATCGGTGTCTGGCATGGGAGTGATTGACGTGACAACTGTTCGCGTTCAAGCTTCTTGTGGTTCTTAATAAAAGTTTGAAGTTGGTAATTCATAGTAGTGGCTATTCTTGTCTTTCACATTGCACTAAACTTCCGCATCACAGAGTTGCTTTTTACCGCTTGACGCTGTGATTGGTCTTGGTCGGGCTCTTATGGAGGTTGCATAGAAGATCCGGAACGGAATTGTTTTTCTTTTATTATTATTTTATTTTCGTCTTGTCTTGGGAACCGGATTCCTCTCTTGCTTAGTAGTCGGAGTGGAAGCTAGGAAAACCCGAGATGGAGTGTTTTCTACAGCCGGAACGAGATTACCTTTTTTTTTTTTTTCCTTGAGCCGAGATGGCCACAAAGGAAATCAAGAGAGACATAGAGGAGATAAAGGCGGCAATGAACATGATGTATGATGAAATGGGAACCATAGCCAACCAGCAACGTATTATAATGAACTTAGTGCAGGAAATTAGGGAACTTAAAAAACTGAAGGAGGAACAGGAGAAGAAGATTGTCTACTTGGAAAACCGGGTATCAGACCTGGAACAGTACTCAAGAATAAATGATGTCATCATAACGGGATTAGCCATCAAACCACGGACGTACTCCCAAGCCCTGACAGGAGACAGGGGGACAGACAGTGCTGACCATGAGGACTCAACAGAAGATCAGGTGGCTGCATTCCTCTCTGGAAAGAACATAACTATCGACAAAAATAATATTGAGGCCTGCCACACACTTCCAATGACAAACCCGAGGGATAAACTTGCTGTAATTGTCCGCTTTACAAATAGGAAATGCAAGGTTGACCTACTTAGGCAGGGGAGGAAACTAAAGGGCTCAAATGTGTACATTAATGAACACCTCACTAAGAAAAATGTAGAAATTGCACGGAAAGCACGCGTTTTACGAAAACAGGGCAAGATCCAATCTACTTGGTCTGCCAACTGCAAAGTCTATATTAAAACAATAGGCACACCAGAACAAGTTAAAGTTCTGTGTATCAGAAACATTGCACAACTAGATAAGTTCTGAGATTTTAAAGGGCAATATACCAAGTCAAGTCTGCAAACTGCATTGACCATGGTTTCTGTATACAGCTATAGTATGTGAAATATATTGTATATCATATCTGCATACTGTACATTCATACTACAAAATGGAATTGGAAAGTGATATAGATCCAGAATATAACTTCTACAATATCATAAATACTAACTGCTGCTATTACGCAGAGCAACAATTTAACAAAAATATCAAATATGTGCATGGAATATCAATCATTCACTTTAATAGTAGAAGTCTATATGCAAACTTCCAGAATATAAAAGAGTTTTTAGGACAATTTAAAAAATCTTTTAATATTATAGCAGTTTCAGAAACATGGCTAAATGCAGACAAGGGAGCAGATTTCAATCTGCAAGGTTATGAATTTAATTATGTTAATAGAGGGAGCAAAAGTGGAGGTGGTGTGGCTCTCTTTGTGGACAAAGGACTTAACTACAAAGTTGTCAGCTGCATGTCTATAATCATTGATGATGTGATGGAATGCATTACAATTGAGATATGTATGGAAAGAATGAAAAATGTAATTGTTAGCTGTGTGTACAGAAAACCAGGATCTAGCATTGAAATATTTACTGAAAATATGGAAAAGTTATTTTCCAAAACAAAGCAAAAGTGTGGGGATTTTAACATAGATTTATTAAATCCTAATAAACACCAAAAGATAGATGAATTCACAGAAGCAATGTATAGCATGAGTCTATATCCTGCAATTACAAAACCTACCAGAATAACATCTCACGCTGCCACTCTGATAGACAATATCTTCACTAACAATATAAATAACAACACTGTGAGTAGATTATTAATGAATGACATTAGTGACCACCTGCCTGTCTTTATAATATATGATTGTAATTATCAAAAGAGGGAGTCTAATGAAATCATATACAGGAGAGTGAGAAGTGAAGAATTGATATCTGCATTTGGAAATGATTTACTGAATTATAATTGGAGTGACATATTTAAAGAAACCAATGTAAATAAAGCATATGATTTATTTTTAGATGCATACATAACTTTATATGACAGAAATTGCCCATCAAAACAATATAGTAACAAGAAGAATTTTCCAGAAAACCCATGGATGTCCAAAGGACGGCAAAATGCTTGTAAAAAAAAGAACTCTCTATCCAGGAAATTTATTAAACATAGAACGAAAGAGGCAGAGCAAAAATATAAGAAATATAAAAACAAACTAGTTAGTATAATAAGGACATGTAAAAGGGATTATTATACCAAAACATTAGAGAATAACAGAAACAACATTAAAGGAATATGGAATACATTATATGGAATTATTAGGAATAAACAAATCAAACCAAACTATCCAGAACTTTTTACTGATAACGACACAGCGATTACCAACATGAATGAGGCTGTTGAAGGATTTAATAACTTTTTTGTGAATGTGGGTCCAAAACTGGCTAGTGAAATAAATACATTATTGAGGACTACGGAGAAAGAAATCCAAACTCTATCCTGTTGGGAACAATAGAAAAAAATGAAATTATGAAAATAGTTAATGGATGTAAAAATAAAACTTCCACAGATTGGAATGACATTGGCATGAGTTTGATAAAGAAAACAATTGAAGAAATTATAGATCCACTAACTCATATATGCAATTTATCATTCCAAACTGGTACATTCCCAGATAAAATGAAAATTGCCAAGGTTATCCCAGTATACAAAGCTAAAATGATAAACATCTTTATACTAATTATAGGCTGGTATCTCTCCTTTCCCAATTCTCAAAAATACTTGAAAAACTTTTTGCTGCAAGGTTGGACAATTTTATTGAACAAAACAATTTATTAATGGGCAGTCAGTATGGGTTCAGATCAGCCAGATCAACCTCAATGGCTTTAATGGAGTTGTATCGAAAATAAAAAATATGCCGTGGGAATATTTATTGATCTTAAAAAAGCATTTGATACAATAGACCATGAAATTCTTCTTGAAAAAATAGAGTGGTATGGTATCAGAGGTTTAGCTTTTGACTGGTTGAAAAGTTATATTGTAAATAGGCAACAATTTGTGCAGATGGGCCAACACAAACCAAAGTGCCTCAATATTACTTGTGGGGCCCCACAGGGCTCAGTACTGGGTCCCAAATTGTTTTTTATATATCAATGACATTTGCAAAGTATCAGATTTGCTAAAATTTGTTGTTTTTGCTGATGATACAAATATATTTTGTTCTGGAATGGATTTAAATCAGTTATTAGAAGTGGTCACAAAAGAAAAGGGTAAAATTAAATACTGGTTTGATAAAAACAAATTGTCCTTAAACTTGAACAAAACAAAATGCATGTTGTTTGGTAAGCGTAGAATAAATGCAGAGGTACAAATCAAAATTAATTAGGAAATTATAGAAAGGGTCTATGAATTTAAGTTTTTGGGTGTTGTATTAGACCATAAGCTCTGTTGGAAATCTCATGTTAAATGTCTGTGCTCCAAGATCTGAAAAAGTGTTGGGATATTATGGAAAACTAGACATATGCTAAACCAAAAAACACTGTCCATGCTGTATAACACTCTAATTCTACCATATCTCAGCTACTGTGTGGAAGTCTGGGGTAATACTTACAGGAGCAACTTACAAAAAAATATGCACACTGCAAAAAAGGGCAGTAAGGTTAATGAATCATGTGGGTTACCGAGAACACACAAATGTACTGGTTTTAAAATCAAACATTCTGAAATTCATGGATCTAATAAAAATTAAAACTCTACAAATCATATTTAAAGCAAGACACAATCTACTCCCAAGAAACATTCAAAAATTATTTAGTGACAGAGGGGCGAGATATGAGCTAAGAGGGAAATTAAATCTGAAACAAGCTTGTGTCCGCATGACACAAAAAAGCATGTGCATGTTAGTTTGTGGGGTGATCTTGTGGAATAGCCTTGATGATGACATTAGGCAAAGCAATAATATTACACAGTTTAAAAGCAAATATAAGAAATTAATCATGGACAAATATAGAGACGAGGCGGAGCTCAAAAAAGAGAAAAAAAAATCATGATTTAATGATGTGGGGAAGGTTGCAATTGCAATGATGAAGACATCTTGGTGAGTATTACTTCGGGTCTAAAATAACGATCTTTAAGTATACTGTTACTGTAGTGATGGGGTAGGACTTGATAAGCATTCTTGCTTCTTCCTGCTCCTTCTCGAGCGCATTACAAATTTTCAGTCTTCTGATGAATACCAAGTGATGTATTGTATTATATTTTGTGTTATTTATATTATTTTTTATCTTTTATGTACTGTAGCTTATCTTCTGTTTTTGTTGTTGTTGTTCAAGATAAATAAACTTAAAAAAAAAATCTTGAATTATACAGCATTAAAGTGGGTAACCCATAAATAGCCAAATTTGGCTTCTGCACAAAGGGGTTAGGTCAATAATGTTCAATCAAACTCAAAACATCCAAGTAGAGGCATCTGTAGCACCAGGAAGCGGTAAGGCAAGGATGGAGCAGGACCGGATCAGGACAGCAGGTCAGCAGCAGCCAGCAGTCACATGGTGAGAGATAGGGCTTGGATGGTCCGTGCGCTCCACGTTCCGGAGGGAAAAGATCCTCAGATACAGACACAGAAAAAAGGGGGTGAGGCACCGGATGAAACTACTGCATACTAATAAAAATTCTGTCCCGGGTCAGATACCAAGTAACAATTCTCTCTCATTTTCCACAAAGTCCATAGTTTCTTGCCGCACAGGTCTGGAGTGCTTACTGCTCAGAGAGAGCCCCTGCAGAGGATACCCTGAGGGGAAAAATGGTTCATCTACTGACTGTTGACGCTGATGTTGTTTTCAGTCTTCTCTTCATTGAGTTCTAAATGCAGATTTGTGAACCAGACCACTTCGAACTAGGTCACTCCATTTATCCATGTCCTAACCAGCTAGCCTACTTATACCGCCTTCATCCTATAATCCTCATCAGTCTCATTTGAGGTCCCTCCATCCCATTCCCTTCTACTCTTCTCTCACCCTATCACTGAACCCTGGGGGACTTGAAGAGCCCTTATGACTCTAAGAAGAGACGCGACCCCCACCCTGAGTCTCGTCACCTGAGGCTTCCCGTTATCCTGCGCTGGTCTCCAACTCAACTCTGCTCTGTCCTTCATCAATACGAATTCCAATGTTTATTCAATTCAATAAATATCAGTAACTGCTGTTTTAGGTGTAGTCTGGAATACATTTATTCTCCTCTATGTTGCAAACCTTCTGGCAAGAATCCTTCCAAGCCCGATGCATCTGAATCGCTGTCAAATATACCTTCCTCCGTTTTGACCGCAAAATTCCCTGCAAAAAAATCTTGAGATGTTTGAGTTTAGATAAGGCTGCGATCATGAAAATGTCATCTAGGTCAGTGCTTCTCAAACCTCTCCAGGAGTACCACTTGTTTCAGATCTCTCTCGGCTCCAGCACAGGTGATTCAAATGATCTGGATGTTATCAACTCCCCAAAGCTGAATCATTTGAATTACCTGTGCTGGAGCTGGGAGAGATCTAAAACATGCAGGACAAGGGCTACGCCAGGACAGGATTGAGAAGCACTGATCTAGGTTAAGACAGGATTGCAACCAACTGACACATAAAACAAATTGCAACCTTACTATTAAAGCGTACCTTAGAATAACAGAGTAATAACTGAAATTTAACCATTTTACACAGTTGGTATGACATAGAACTATCTAATAATTAAATCAGTATATTCAATTCAGTCATTAAATTGGGTTTGAAGCAGAATTACGAAGTTCCAGGTCTCTCGGTGATAGAACCTTGTTATTTTCAATCAAAGTTTCAATCTGACACTTTCAACAAATGAGACCATTGCTTTGATAAGAAATTAATTTTAATTTGACCAATTTAACCAATCAAATGTATGGTTTTGAGTTTGGTGTCATACACTTCAGGCAGCATGGCTTTCAAACTGAAACCTGTCAGGAATGTTTCTGATGTGCAAACCAGATTCACTGATATGGATAGTGATTCCTCCGATGAGGATGACCGCGATGAGTGCAGCGCAGTGTACCGTAACAATGTTATACCGTACTTTGCTGATAAAGTTTTAATTTTACTGTACAACTATCCCAATGAATACATGAGGTAGAACTGTGTAATTCTGAATAACGTCAAGGATTACAGAGGAATGACTTAAAAGTAAAGGTAGTATTTTGATTACTTTGCGATGTAGTCGTTTAATGCCAATTTACTCTGTGCCCCAGGTTCTTTTTAATAGTTTATGTGACGGTTGCAAAGGAATGAGACCTGTTATCACGCAACGCTTCTTTCTTCAACAGTTCTAGCAGAAGTGTCAGATATTGTTGCATTTTTTAAGGTTGTATTTTCTTATCAATGCCCCGTGATACACTTCCTATTGTCGGTAAGCGAACAAAAAAATTTGAATTCCAGTGCACCTGATACCACTGGAAAGTGCTTGAAAAACACTTCAAAGTGAAACTACAGCCATTCATATCGGTTGAGCAAGAATAAAAAGTGACAAATTTCATTATAGGTAATTAGGCTCTATTCTCCTAAGGGGAATGACAGATCATCTTGTGACCAAATATGCAACTTTTCCACAGAAATTATCTATAATTTCCCAATAAAGGAAAGCACCGAAGGTGCTGATGCCTCGGTGCTTACAGCAGTGACAAGTATGTCCCTTAATGAAGCTATAAAATTCTGAGTGGACATGTCAGAGTGCCCTAGTTGTGCACCTATGCTTGACATAAGCTATGTTTCCATCCACTTGTCAATCGAATTATCTGAAGTTCACCAGAAATAGTCATGTGAATAAAGACGGTGAAAATGCATTTCCACCTAACCGCATTAAAGCGAACAAAAACTTCTGCGTAATGATGTCACTTGCTGCTATGCGTTCAAATCGGCATATCAAATATATTACTGACAAAGCTGTTTCCATTTACTGTCGCATTGAATCGCTGAACCCTTGAGTGAACAGAAGGAGTGTGGTAGGCAACAAAATTAGCTAGTGTTGGTAAATTAATAAAAAACCAACCAACCTAGGGTTTACACATTGATTAAAAGGAATATTCTACAATTGGGCCTCTCCCGAGCCTCTCAACTTTATTGGTTAGATAGATCCCAACCCTCGGAAGTGAGCTAAATCTGACGTGAGTGTCCTGTCTGAAATAGGCATGAGTATGAGATGCAGAGGACCCACTGTAAGTGATCGGCTGTGCATAAGAGAAAAGAACAGGCAAGAAAAGTCAAAGAAACATTCCAAAAATACATCATGTACATGGCCTATTACCGTGTGTACTGTCATGTGTACCGGTCGCATGTAAATGTTATTATTGTCCATGGCACAGATCCTTCTGAGTCCTAAGACAGGGATCTTTATGTTGACGATCATCATCTTGACGGGGGTGGTACTCCACAGCGGGAATGCCGGGTGGTGTTCAGATGATCTTCTGAAGGAGGTGATGTACTGGAGGTCATCAGGTGTTGTTCAGCACAGATGATGTTCAACCCAAGTGGTGATGTCAGCGCAGATGACGATGTTCAGCGCAACAGGCATTGTTCAGCACAGCAGGCAGTGTCAGAAAGGTGGTGGGATACCTGCAGCTCAGAGGACAGACTCAAGGATTAATAACACCAAGCTGGCACCGCGCAGCCGAGGGTCATTGTTGTTAAGCACAACTGTGACTAGAGTATAACGCAGCGCAGCTAGGGTCAAGCGTTGTCCAGAACAGGAATGCCTTTGGGCAATGGGCTGTTACCATGACCCATTGCCCAGACTCAAATATCTGTGCATTCTGTTCCCCCTCCTGCTGTTCATCTCTTGGAGCCTGTAATGATATAGCATGGTTAAGTTCTTCAAAATTTCAGTCAGGTTCAAATACTGAAAGAACAACACATCGCTTGTCATGAGAGGGTCTTTTAATCCTCCACAAAGGCCAGGGGCAAGGGGCATTGCTCTGCCAGTGACCACCTCGTGCGGAGACAGTTTGGTGATGTTATTCAGAGTTGGTCTCATTGCCGTCAGTGCAGCCGGGAGACTCTGAACCCAGTCCCCAATTTGCGACAACACTTTTGTTCATTGCCTTGAAAGTTACCTTTCGAGTGAGTGTTCACGTTCACAACAGCTGAGTGTTTGAACAATCCCCCATTGAGGTGCCTGACCAAGGCAGAAAACCTCAAAAAGACTAGTTAAGCATGTTGTGAACTGGCCAGGTTCACTTCACTTCATTTCACTTCACTTCACTTCACCACACAACACAAAACAACACAACACAACACAAATGGCAAGAACAGGCCTTTCAGCCCAACTAAGCTTGCCAGTTTCTTTTTAATATTGTGAATATATCCCTTCAGATACTAAATGACTCAATGGTATCTAACTTTAGGTCAAGCCTGCTCTTGAAAACCCCCAAGGTCTCTGCCTCAACAATATGGTCAGGTAAGCTATTCCATATTGAAATTACTCTTTGGGTGAAGAAATATTTCCGAATATCAGTGCTAAATTTACCTTTGGTCAACTTACATTTGTGACCCCGAGTTCTACTAAAAACACTTGGCCGAAGGAATCCTACATGATTCACTTTTTTCAATCCCTTTAACATATTTAAAGACCTCAATCAAATCACCCCTGAGTCTCCTTTTCCTAAGACTAAAGAGATTAAGGATTTTCAGCCTCTTCTCGTAGCTTTCATCTTTTATACCTGGAATAAGCTTAGTGCCTCTTCTCTGAACTTTCTTTACAGCCTCTATATCTCTCTTAAAGTATGGTCCCCAGAACTGTACACAATACTCCAGGTGTAGTCTAACGAACGTGTTGTACAGAAGAAGCATCTCCTCCTTAGATTTGTACTCAATACTTTTGGGAATGTATCCTAGCATCTGATTAGCTTTTTTAACTGCTACGGCACAATGGCTAGAACCTGTGAGGGTTTGGTTAACAATCACTCCCAGATCTTTCTTTTGTGCAGCACATTCCAGTTTTAAACCTCCCATGAAGTAATCCCGTCTAATGTTTTTATTACCTACATGTACAACTTTACATTTTGCTAGATTAAATTTCATTTGCCACATTTCTGCCCAATTCTGAATTCTATCCAAATCGTCCTGAATCACTTTAGTGGACCCTAGACTATTTGCCAAGCCCCCCAATTTAGCGTCATCTGCAAATTTAACCAATCTGCTCTCAATATTCCTATCAAGGTCATTAATGTAAAAGAGGAATAGCAGGGGTCCCAACACCGATCCCTGGGGGATGCCACTCCCCACCATACCCAGCTCAGATGAGATATCACTGACCACTACTCTTTGTATTCTGTACTTTAACCAGTTTTGAATCCACTTCAGAATACCTCCTGTAACTCCAAAGGAGCTCATTTTAAAAATTAGTCTCTTATGCGGTACTGTATCGAATGCTTTCTGAAAATCCAAGTATATGATGTCATAAGCCCTGCTCTGGTCGTAAGTCCTGGTGGCCTCTTCAAAAAATTCCAGAAGGTTTGTTAGGCATGACCTTCCCTTCCAAAAACCATGTTGGCTATCTCTCAAGATACTGTTACGTTCAAGAAATAAGTCCAGCTCATCTTTTATGATAGATTCCAATATTTTGCAAGAAATGCAAGCTAAACTCACTGGCCTGTAGTTTCCTGGCTCGGTACAGTCCCCTTTCTCATATATTGGTATTATATTGCCCTGTTTCCAATCATTTGGTATTTCTCCAGTTTCTAAAGACCGTCTGAAGATGGCGGATAGCAGCTTAAAGATGAACTCACCAGCTTCCCTGAGCACTCAAGGATATAAGCCATCAGGACCCGCCGCCTTATCTGCTTTTAGTTTATGCAACTTGTCTATTACTTCGTTATCCCAAACCTCAATTTCCGCTAAATAATCTTGAGCATTTGACATGCCCTTTGGCCAAATAAAGACCCCCTCTGAGGTAAAATTCTCAACAAAGTAACTGTTTAAGGTATCCGCAATATGCTTGTTATCATATAGCAGCGATCCATTTTTATTCTTTATGCACTTAACCTGTTCTTTAACTTTCCTTTTTCTGCTACAGTACTGAAAGAAGCGCTTACAGTTAGTTTTTGCCCCCTCTGCAATTTGTCTTTCATACAGTCTTCTAGCCTTCCTCAGCTCTTTTTTTTACCACTGCCCGCATTTTACAGTATTCAGCCCTAGTATTCTCCTTGTTATCCTTTATGTACATCTTATGAAGATTCCTCTTTTCCCTCAACATCCTACGAATACTTTTGGTCATCCACTGAGGATTCTGCCTTTTCAGCTTACTTTTGGACACCTTCGGAATGAATCTGCATTGTGATTCAAGTAAAACCCCCTTAAATCTTTCCCACATCTCATTTACAGACTTACGGTCCAGGAGTGTCTCCCCATTTATTTCAGCTAGATATGAGCGCATCCTGTCAAAGTTTGCTCACCTAAAATTGAACATTTTTGTTTTAGAATGCACCTTTTTAACTTCCCATGAAACATCAAAATTAACAGCAGAGTGATCACTTGTCCTAAGTGGCTCCAGTACCTCAACATTGCTAATTTTATCAGGGACATTACAGAGCACTAAGTCTAAAATTGCCTTCTCTCTTGTAGGTTTATTAACATACTGCACCAAGAAATGATCATTTATAACATCTAGAAATTCTTCCTCCCCCTACCCTGTCCTTTCACCATTTCCCAATTGATACCAGGATAATTTAAGTCTCCCATGATAATAGTCCCACCACCGCTACAAGCTTGCGTAATCCTCCTAAAAAGCATTTCATTGATTGTACTGTCCAAAGCTGGTGGTCGATGGCATACTCCTATGTTTAAACTTGTCTCGTGTTTGCCAATGAGCCTGACCCAGATATCTTCACAGGAAAAGGAATGTTCAATTCCGGGAATTTCCTGTACATAAATGTTTTCGTTCACATAGAGTGCTACGCCTCCTCCTCGCCTATTACATCTATCCTTCCTAAAGAGCTTATAACCTTCTTTATTATATTCATCCCCATCCTCTTCACATAGCCATGCCTCTGTTATCCCAACTATGTCATAGCCCTCACTGATCACTACAGCCTCAAGTTCTGGAAATTTATTTCTTATGCTTCTTGCATTTAAATAAAAACATTTCAGGTTATTACTAATGCTCTTCCCCCTTGATTTCCCATGTGGCCCCCGCCCTGAGCCCCCCTCTACGCTCTGTTGCTTTAAAAGTAAAACATCGATAGTGCATGTCACGCCGTCAGCTTCCATCGGGGCAGTCTGCACTTCCCTATGTGTAACACTCACTAACCTCCCTGCCCCCCAAGTCCCTAGTTTAAATAATCCTGTGCTACCCTCAACATACGCTGGCCCAGTGCAAAGGTACCCCTCCGGTTCGGTGCAGCACGTCAGGCTTGAACAGGTCACCCCTGTCCCAGAAAAAGTTCCAGTGCCCCATAAACCTATACCCCTCTTTCCTACACCAGGTTCGTAGCCATGTGTTAGCCTCCAGATAGAATTCTGTCTACCTCTGCTTGCACGTGGTACCGGTAGAATCCCGGAGAACACTACCGTTGAGGATCTGCTCCTAAGCTTCTCAGCTAATTCCACAAAAGTGCCTTGCAGAACCTCAAACCTACCATTACCTATGTCATTTGTCCCAACATGGACCATGACAACTGGATCCCTCCCCGCTCTGGCCAGGAGCTTGTCCGCACGCTCCAGGAGGTCTCCTACCTGGGCACCAGGCAGGCA
This sequence comes from Gymnothorax reevesii, assembly GCA_029721435.1. Taxonomy (NCBI): domain Eukaryota; kingdom Metazoa; phylum Chordata; class Actinopteri; order Anguilliformes; family Muraenidae; genus Gymnothorax; species Gymnothorax reevesii. The sequence continues at coordinate 35,502,771 of CM056586.1, read as the reverse complement.
ACACACCGTACGAGACTCCTTGTCGCGCAAACAGACTAAGGTACCTATTCCTCTAAGTATTGAGTCTCCCACTATCAATAAGTCTCTTTTCTGAGGGGTAGAGGCCAACAGGGTGCCCTACTGCTCATCAGTCCCCTCACTCTCAGGGTCAGGGGCCAAGTCGAGTTCCTGCAAGGGCTGGAATCGGTTGGACACCTCAACCACGAAGCTGCCGCTGTACGGCGTGCACGCCCTTTCCTCACTGCCGACCTACAGTCACCCATCTTTCTCTCCCTGCCTGCTCTGGGATCCCAGTACCACCCTGCTTCGGCGTACACACCATTTCTCTAAACAACATACTACTGAGTCCCTCTAGGAACTCTACTGATTGCGAACTAAGTAGCGCCGACAACTGGCCCTGGAGATCAAGGATCTTGCTCTCCAGATGCTCAATTAGCTGGCACCGGTGGCAGACAAACCCACCCTGGAAATCTCTTTCCAAAAGTCCGATCATCCTGCAACCGTCACATAGTTTTGGCCACATTTTGAACCCCCTACCTAATGACTTTGCTAGATAAAAGAAAATTAATAATGCCGAGATAGAAGCTGAGGAACCACAAATAATTGATTAAATAATTTATTTATTTATTAACCTAGGAAACCCTAAGCAGCAGTCACAATAGAAACCCCGGGGAAAATATGTAAATGGATTATAAGCCTCTTTTAACAGGGGCTTAGTTTCAGTAAACAGAAATGAAATACCAGATTGAGCCAAACTCTATACGTAATAATAAGCACTCCTAATAAGCCGGCTTGAGTTTATATAGTCCCAGTTCTATTAATATACCAAACTAAAAATATCACAGGGCTTAGCTGAGACCCAGATAAAACAGACTGGCTCCAACGCCCAGGAGAAACTGGAGGAGGCGAGCACTCAGATAAAAAAATTTACCTTTTAAATTCCAAACGAAACTAACGAAGAGTCAAGTGACTGCTGCACTATTAACTTAATACTAAATCTCAGATCCCCAGCCAAGAATGCAAACAGTACTTTTGCATTCTTTAAAAGAATGAATGAGTGTGATAATTGGGGCCAATAAGATGGCTTCCCATCGAGTCCAGTGGGGCGGAGACTGTCACTGCTAAGGCAGCAGCCTGCGCTTCCTAGAAACAAAAGGAGAGACTGGAGGCCGCAGCGTCCAGGTGAGAAGAATGATATGTACTTTTGTAATAGAGCCCTGCACATCTCCATGGAGCTGAGTGTGAACAGCTGTTGCATGCCCTCGTTTAAAGACTGACCAAAGAAAGAATGGTAGGTCAGAGCAAGACATTCCTTTTCAGTGTTTCCAATAAAGCCTGTAAAGAAAAGCAGGTTATCAACATATTGGAGGCTCTGTGTCCCTCCATACTGAGAACATGGCACTGTAGCAAGGACTGACGCCATTACACAATAGAAAAGCGCAGGGCTATTGTGAAAACTCTGAGGCGTGCGTGTCCAGGTGTACCGCGTAAACTGTTGGTGAAAGCAGACCATGCTCGGAAGTCCAGCGACAGGCTAGGTCCAGAAGCTATTTGTAATATCTATAAAAGAAAACACATTATGAGTGAGCTTCACATCAGCAGCAAAGTCTTAGGGTCAGAAACAATTTGAGCAAGTTTATCTGCTACAGCATTAACTGTTCTGTAATCAATGATCAAGCAAACCGAATTATCACCAACGCCCACAAGATCAATGAAAGGCTAGTACATGCAAGCAGTAGGTCAGTAATGCAGACAGAAACACTGGTAGCAATTAGCATATTGGATGGCCGGCCACCTAACCACGCACTTAAATATGGCCTACAGGGAGCGTGTTTCAATACTACAGAGTGAAAAGGGGGCCGTTAAACCCTATTATTTTAAATTTTCCAGCATGGCGATAAGCTGCTCTCTGCTTAGGAGTGAAGAGTCGTCTTTGCCAGTTCTTTATTCTGAGTTTGTACGCGGTTTTGTAATTTAATCGCGTTTTGCCTTCTTTGTTTGGTTTCAAATATAAGTGTACTATATGCGGCTATTTATTTATTTATTTTGTTTTGCCCACCATTCTAGCGACTCCGGGGTGGATCCGTTCGGATCCCCACCAGTTCCCCACATCTCATGTAATTATTTTACATCGCCTATTTTTCCTGTAAATAAATAGAAACACATATTCTTGGGAATTCGGGGTTCCTTTTTGGTGGACATCTTTAGTTAATGCGTGTTGTTTGGAGTGCTAATAAATGTTGCTTTTCACTTCTATATAGTCTGATAGTTATTAGTACCATATTACAATTTACACTTACAAGCTGAATAGAATTCATGATACTTGGGATATTAAGCTCAGAGCGAATACAGTTTTACTTGTAAGCGCGTGTTACTTGGCCAACAAAACATCGAACATAAAATACTCAGCATCAGTATAAACGCAAGATTGACACTTTAGCTATACTGAAAAAAAGACCCAGGACGAACAAAAAACACAACATTGGACAATAACGAACGATGACGCGATTCTCCCGTCCATAAAAGTTAAGAATGTCACATGAAGAACCCCATCAAATCGCCACACGATTCACCAGACTCCCCTAAGCAGTCAATTGAAATCACGTCGGACAAGAGCACGCTTCTTAGATAATGTGATTAAATAACCACTCCACCTAATACTCTACAAACGGAATTACTGTGGACCGTCGTAGACCGGGGTCCAAATTACTCAGGTTCCCGGAATGTAGCTCTATACTTCCAGGTACAGAAAAGAATTCTGCCACCTGGAGCCAGGTGCTTCCCTCAGCAATCACTGGACAATCAAACAAAGACAAACCAGCAACAAAATGAATTTCGTAATTCTGGGCTCGGGTCCTAAATTACTCAGTCACCCCGAACACGTAAACAAAGACAAAAGTACGCTTCTCAGGTAGTCTAGTGTTTTCACACAGGAAACTCCCCAATACCCCAAGAATAACTAATCCGTCGTTCTTGGACCAAATACTAAATTACTCAGGTTATTCGGAACGCACTTCATATTCCCGGGGCTTCCCTCGGCCACCGGACACATAAACGAGACAAGAGTGCGCTTCTCAGGCCGCGTCCCACAGCAGACAACAGACCTAGTACCACAGAAGCCAAATTACTCCGACACTCTGAGGCGAGCCCAAATTTCTCGGTACCCCGCAACCCGCTCTTTTAATTCCCAGGTCCTAAATTACTCAGTCACCCTGGGACCAGACTTCCCTCAGTTCTGGTATACGCACATCAGTATAGCTATTAATACAAACAATCAAACAAACAGCATGACAGAAACTTCAGATACTTTAAGCAGTTCAACAGACAAATATGATATGATGCACAACTTTCCAACTGTATCACTGTATCACGTGACCTTTCTACCGCGCTGTCCGCTGTATTTGCGCATCAATTTTTAGCGATGATAGTTTGACCGTTGTTCTCCGAACTGGTGATAGCTTGACCGCAGTCTCCATTGGTTCAAGTCAGCTCTTCAATGGAAAAAATGGAAAGTAATTAGCTATCAATATTTAAACCCCCGTTTTACCTTTTCACGTTGATCGTTGACATGCATGCTACTGATCTCATCTCCTGTCACTGGTACACTGTCTCATAAACGAAGTGTGCAATGAATGAGGAAACCAAAGAAAAACTTAGCTATATTCTAACTAGCTGCCATTTATTGAAATCAGGTAGGCTAATGCGGTTGAAACTAGCAGCGAATCTAATAAGCGAATATAAACTTTGTGCTCAAATGAACACCAATAACTGCAATTAATTTAAGGTCGCGAAATGAACGACTAATGACATCTGGTTACGCTAGATCGTTAAGAGCTGCTGACGTCATGTTCTTTAGCTTTAATACAAATTTAACAAGTTGTTATCTGACGATCAACATAAACTAAAGCTGGGTACAGAAAATGATGCTAACAACAAAATTCATTAGGGGTCAGCTAATGCGACAAATTTCACAAAAATGCAACCATTTGATAAGCTTGCCTGCAAGTGTGTTCCAATGAAAATGAATGGAGGTCAGTGCTGGAACTATTAACTGCTTGGAACAATTGCTTTCCCCATGACACGCATTACTTCAGCATTCCTCGATTCTTATTGGAGTCCATGGAAATGTCAAATAGAGCTTTGTTTTCGACTTATAGCACTATCTCAAAAATCTGGCAAATTTAAATCCAAGATATCATGGTATTTAACCCATAGAGCCATATTCTAGGACTTCAATTCGACCGGCGTAGCGGCTATCCCAGTAACAGACAGAATGAATGAATGAATGAGACAGACACACAAACGAACTACCAAATGCTTTGCTTGCGCGCATGCACACCAAGGCATAATGAATGAATGACAGACGGACACACAAGCAAACTACCGTACGCCCCGCTTGCGCGCATGCGCACCGAGGCATAATACAAAACCCAAAACCAGTGAAGTTGGCACATTGTGTAAATCGTAAATAAAAACAGAATACAATGATTTGCAAACCCTTTTCAATCAATATTCAATTGAATACACTGCAAAGACAAGTTACTTAATGTTCGAACAGGTAAACATTGTAATTTTTTGCAAATATTAGCTCATTTGGATTTTGATGCCTGCAACATGTTTCAAAAAAGCTGGCACAAGTGGCAAAAAAGACTGAGAGAGTTGAGGAATGCTCATCAAACACTTATTTGGAACATCCCACAGGTGAACGGGCTAATTGGGAACAGGTGGGTGCCATGATTGGGTATAAAAGCAGCTTCCCTGAAATGCTCAGTCATTCACGAACAAGGATGGGGCGAGGGTCACCACTTAGTGAACAAATGCGTGAGCTGATTGTTGAACAGTTTAAAAACAACATTCCTCAACGAGCTATTGCAAAAAATTTAGGGATTTCATCATCTACGGTCCGTAATATCGTCAATAGGTTCAGAGAATCTGGATAAATCACTGCACGGAAGTGACAAGGCCGAAAACCAACATTGAATGCCCGTGACCTTCGATCCCTCAGGCGGTACTGCATCAAAAACCGACATCAGTGTGTAAAGGACATCACCACATGGGCTCAGGAACACTTCAGAAAACCACTGTCAGTAACTACAGTTCGTCGCTACATCTGCAAGTGCAAGTTAAAACTCTAAAATGCAAAGCGAAAGCCATTTATCAACAGCACCCAGAAACGCCGCTGGCTTCGCTGGGCCCAAGCTCATCTAAGATGGACTGATGCAAAGTGGAAAAGTGTTCTGTGGTCTGACGAGTCCACATTTCAAATTGTTTTTAGAAACTGTGGACGTTGTGTCCTCCGGACCAAAGAGGAAAAGAACCATCCGGACTGTTATAGGCGCAAAGTTCAAAAGCCAGCATCTGTGATGGTATGGGGGTGTATTAGTGCCCAAGGCATGGGCAACTTACACATATGTGAAGGCACCATTAATGCTGAAAGGTTCATACAGGTTTTGGAGCAACATATGTTGCCATCCAAGCAACGTCTTTTTCATGGACGCCCCGGCTTATTTCAGCAAGACAATGCCAACCCACATTCTGCACGTTACAACAGCATGGCTCCGTAGTAAAAGAGTGCGGGTACTAGACTGGCCTGCCTGTAGTCCAGACCTGTCTCCCATTGAAAATGTGTGACGCATTATGAAGCGTAAAATACGACAATGGAGACTCCGGACTGGTGAACAACTTAAGCTGTACATCGAACACGTTAAAAGAACAGGTTAAAAGATAAAACAGAGATAATCACAAAAAAAAATGGCCACCATGCCAATACCAAAACAAAAAAAAAAAGCAAACTGTTGATAACTGTCTTGCATGAGCAGCAAGATTGTATGCTCGAAAAGGAGTAGGAAGAAGTAAGAACTTATTTAATCCTATCCCTTGTATTACCATATTCTACAGTCAAGTTATTAAATTTTCTATTATTATATTTACAACATTCACCGTCTATTCAAGAACCAATGGTACTTACAATTTGTTGACTATAATATTCAATAAGCTACTTATATACAAATATACACAGAATATTGCACCTGTATATAATACTGAATTTCTATACTTCTAGAACCCCCTGCGCACACACAGAAGAAGACATAACAAGACAATGTATCCACATTTTTCTAAACCCTGCCATTACCGTCCTGGGTCAAACTGCTGTTCCTCATCCTTATATTTATTTAAAATTTGTTTTTTATATGTTTTTTTAAACTTGCCAATGGTTTTACATTTCCTTAATTCATCTGTTAAACTGTTCCATAATTTGACCCCAGAGACTGAGACACACATGCTTTTCAAGGTAGTTCTGACACGATTTATTTTTAAGTTCAGTTCCCCTCTCAGATTATAGCCTCCTTCTCTCTCTGAGAACAGTTTATTTATGTTGCCTGGGAGTAAGTTATTTTTTGCTTTAAATATTATTTGTGCTGTTTTAAACTGAATCAGATCTTGAAATTTTAGAGCTTGCAGTTTTAAGAAAAGTCTATTTGTGTGATCTCTAAATCCTACATTGTGGATGAATCTGAGAGCCCTTTTCTGCATTATATTTATTGTTTGAAGATTACTTTTATATGTGTTTCCCCATACCTCTACACAATAGGTCAGATAAGGTAAAATTAATGCCCAATATAAAATATATAGAGCTTTCAAGTTGAAGATCTGCCTTGCTTTTCCCAGGACGGCAATGCTCCGTGCCAGCTTCCCCCGAACATATTTAATATGTGGTTTCCAGCAGATTTTGTGGTCTAGAATTACACCAAGGAATTTGATTTAATTTACTCTTTCTATGCTAATATTATCAATGTTTAATTTTATATCCATATTTCTCTTATAATGTCCGAAACAACATAAAATTAGTTTTGTTCAGATTTAAAGACAATTTATTCGCATCAAACCACCTTTTTAAGGTATTCATTTCCTTTGTAATCATATCCAAAAGCTGCTGTAATTCCACATCTGAACAAAATATATTTGTGTCATCTGCAAATAACATAAATCTTAATACATTAGATACCCTGCAAATATCATTAATATACATAATAAATAGTTTTGGTCCTAAAACGGATCCTTGAGGCACCCCGCATGTAATATTCATAAAACTTGATGTATTCTGATTTATTTGTACAAATTGCTGTCTGTTTAGTAGATAACTCTTCAGCCAATCCAAAACATGACCATATTTCTCCAATTTTCTAATCAATATGTCATGATTGACTGTGTCAAATGCTTTCTTGAGATCTAAAAACACTCCCATTGCATACTTCTTTGTATCGATACAGTGTGTTATTTCTTCTACCAAATCTAACAGTGCCATGGCTGTCGATCTATTATTTCTAAATCCATACTGACTGTCTGTTAACAACTTGTGTTTCTCAACAAAACCATCAAATTGTTTTATGAATACTTTTTCTAATATTTTTGAAAATTGGGAAAGCACTGATATCGGCCTATAATTAGTGAAGTAGTGTTTATCCCCTGCTTTGTAAATGGGAACAACTTTTGCTACTTTCATCTTATTTGGAAATAACCCATTTTGAAAAGACAGGTTAAAAATATACATAAGTGGCTTAGTAATACCATCAATAACATTCTTCACAGTCAACATGTCAATATCATCATAATCTATACTGTTTTTGTTCTTAAATCCTTTGACTACATCATAAATTTCTTTTTCTTCTGCAGCTGTTAAAAACATTGAACTATTATTCCTCTCAACATCGTCTGTAGGATCAATTTCTGTTCCCTCCACCATTATTTCCTCTGACAGTTTTGGTCCAATATTTACAAAAAATGAGTTGAATCCATCTGCTACATCCTTCATTTTCTTAACACAGCTTCCTTCAACTATGAAATACTGAGGATATTGATCATGTTTTTTTTTCATTTTTAATTACACTGTTTAGTGTACTCCATAACGCTTTTATGTTATTTTTATTATATTCAAATTTATTACTAAAGTACTCTTTTTTTGCACGTTCTCATTAAATTGGTTAACTTATTTTTATATTTTTTATATTTATTTTCTGCTTCAATAGTTCTATGCTTAATAAATTCTCGATATAAGGCATTCTTTTTTTTGCAGGAATTTTGTAGCCCTTTGGTCATCCATGGTCTTCCTGTGTAGTTTCGTTTCATGTTACATAGTACAACTGGACAGTGTTTATCATATAGTATTTTAAATATCTGTAAAAATGTTTCATATGCTTTGTTAACATCAGTCTCTTCATATATGATATTCCAATTTTGCTTTAGCAACTCATTTTTAAAGATATTTAATGTCTTCTCTGTACGGATTCTTTTATACATTATGTTACTCTTGATTCTGTTGCCCTTGCAATTACAATCATAAGCAGCAAAAACTGGTAGATGATCACTGATATCGTTGATTAATAACCCACTTTTAATGTTTTCATCCATTATATTTGTAAATATGTTATCTATTAAAGTGGCACTATGTGTTGTTACTCTACTTGGTCTTGTTATTAGGGGAAATAGCCCCATGCTGAACATGGCATCAATAAATTCATCTACACTTTTGTTATGATTTGGATTTAGTAAGTCTATATTAAAGTCTCCACAAGTAAACAGCCCTCTGTGGTATAAGTTTGTAAATAATCCCTCCATGCAGTTAGAAAAATGTCAATATTGGATCCTGGAGTTCTATATATACAACTGAAGATGATGTTTTTCTTTTTTTCCATACAGATTTCAATCGTTATACATTCCATCACATCATCAATAATGGTTGTCATCTTTTTTGACATCAAGCAAGAATGGAAAAGAGTTCCACCTGAAAAGCTTCAAAAATTGGTCTCCTCAGTTCCCAAACGTTTACTGAGTGTCGTTAAAAGGAAAGGCGATGTAACAGTGGTAAAAAGGCCCCTGTGCCAACTTTTTTGCAACGTGTTGCCGACTTTAAATTCTAAGTTAATGATTATTTGCAAAAAAAAAAAAAAATTTCTCAGTATAAACATTAAACATCTTGTCTTTGCAGTGTATTCAATTGAATATAAGTCGAAAAGGATTTGCAAATCATTGCATTCTGTTTTAATCTACGATTTACATAATGTGCCAACTTCACTGGTTTTGGGTTTTGTAATACCAAGGGAAAGGATAAGGTAGTAATTCAAAAAACTGGTATCTGTCAAAACACTCCTGATTATCAAAGCAACTTTCAATACTTAAACTGTGACTACGCACACTCGAAAGACATATCCAGCCCTTATGACATCACACACCGGTCTGGGCATAATACAACCCCAATTCCAAAATAGTTGGGACAAAGTGTAAATTGTGAATAAAATAAAAATGGAATGACTTTCAGATCGCATGAGCCAATATGCTATTTACAAGAGAACATAGAAAACATTCCAGATGTTGAAACTGAGACATTTTACATTTTTATTCACAAAATAAGCATATTTCAATGTAGCAGCCATCAAATTTGAAATGGGCTCATTTTGTGGATAATATTGTACATTTTTTTCAGTTTCAACATTTGCTATGTTATCTCTGTTCTATGGTAAATAAAATTCTGGCTGGTGTGATTTGAAAGTCATTATGCTTTGATTTTATTCACAATTTACACTTTGTCCCAACTATTTCGAAATTGGGGTTGTATTTTCCACTGTTTGATTGGTCGATTATTTTTTATGACGGCGATAGCACTTTCTGAAGTGCGTCAGATTCTGCGACGTATGAAAGCAGAAAACACTAAAAAGTGTAAATAAAATAATGGCTTATCATTTTGGACAGCAGACATTGTCTAATTTATTTGACAATGCAAGTTCACCAAAGGTTTTCTTATCCTTTGAGCACAGCTCACCAATATCCCCGATTATTGTGCACTGAAGAGATTACAGCATATTTTCATATAAATTGGCAATGCACCTCTCCATGAAGTATAAAATGCATGGCTGAAATTTGAAAATAATCTGATGAAGCAGTTTTTGACAACATTTGCAGTGGTAAATTTTCTCAGTTCGAAATATGGCGGGGGGGGCAGGCGGGGAATAATTTTTGAAAAAAATCATCAGATTTCCTGAAACTTGGCACTGCACCTCTCCATGAAGTGTAGAATGCATGACTGCAATTTGGAAACACTCCTGAGCGGTTTTTGAGAAATCAGTCAGATGACGGATGCGAATGAACAGAATGACGGATCAAAATGGCATATTGTCAGATAAATTGGCACTGCACCTTTGTGTGAAGTATAGAATGCATGACTGAAACTTGAAGACAATCTGATAAACAGTTTGAAAAATCGGTCGGACAAACTGGCGCTGATAGATGGAGGGACGGATGAATACGGCATATTATCAAATAAATTGGCACTGTACCTCTGCATGAAGTATAGAATGCAAGACTGAAACTTGAAAACAATCTGATATGCAGTTTTTGTTCCATAATTATTGGAACCCCTGGTTAAGATGTGTTAAAAGCCTTAAAATAAATTTAATTTTTATTGCAGAAGCATACTCTCACACTGAAAACTGTAGAAAACCGTGACCTTCAACTCAAGTGAATTTTAAGGGAAAAAAAATCCCTGACTAAGAAATAATTATTTTTCATAAAATCACCTGCTACACAATTATTGACACCCCGAACCATTCCTAGGAAATAAATGTAATTGAAGTATTACTGTCATTTCTACAGTAGTTTGCAAAGTTGATCAGAGTATCTTGGAACATTTAATTAGTAATTCATCACTTCCTGTTTCCATGGGGTATAAATATGACGTGACACAGAGGCCATTTCTCTTATCCACTCATCAACATGGGAAAGATAATGGAACACACCATTCAAGTAAGGCAGATCGACCTTCACAAGTCAGGTAATGGCTACAAGAAAATAGCCACTCGCCTGCACCTGCCAATATCTACTGTCAGAGGAATCATTAAGAAGTTTAAAACAACTGGAACAGTGGTAAACAAGCCTGGACGAGGTTATTTTGCCACCTTGCACAGTGAGGAGGATGGTAAGAGAAAGAAAAAGTTCTCCAAAGCTTACTGTTAAAGAATTGCAACAAATGGTAGCATCTTGGGGTCACAAAGTCTCGAAAACAACCATCAGGTGGTATCTAACAGCCAACAAGCTGTTTGGGAGGCATGCACAGAAAAAACCTTTTCTCACTCACAATCATGAATGCAATCGCTAAATGGGACTGGGACTTCAACTGGGACCATGTGCTTTGGTCAGATGAGACCAAGATAGAGCTTTGAGGCAACGAACACACTAAGTGGGTCTGGCGGAACACAAAAGATGAGTATGCAGAAAAGCACCTCATGCCCACTGTGAAGTATGGGGGAGGATCGGTGATGCTGTGGGCCTGTTTCTCTTCCAGAGGCCCTGGGAACCTTGTTAAGGTGCATGGCATCATGAACGCTTTGAAATACCAGGACATTTTACATCAAAATCTGGTGGCCTCTGCCCAAAAGCTGAAGATGGGTCGTCACTGGGTCTTTCAGCAAGATAATGACCCTAAACGTGGCCAAATCTACAGAAAAATGGTTCTCCAGACACAGAATCAAGCTCCTCCCATGGCCATCTCAGTCCCTAGATCTCAACCCCATTGAAAATCTGTGGAGTGAGCTGAAGAGGAGAGCGCAGAGGCGAGGACCCAGAGCGCTGGATGATTTAGAGAGATTGTGCAAAGAGGAATGATCAAAGATCCCTCTTTCTGTATTCTCCCATCTTGTGAAACATTATAGGAGAAGATTAGGAGCTGTTTTGTTGGCAAAAGGGGGTTGTACAAAGTATTAACATCAGGGGTGCTAATAATTGTGACACACATGATTTGATGTAAAAGAATTATTTCTTAATGTGGGATTTTTTTCCCACTGAATAAAGGCACTTTAATTGAAGTTTGGATTTTCCTTTTTTTTCCATTGTGGTCCTATATTATTTAGAAAAAAAACTGAATTTATGAGAAGCTAAAGAACACATCTAAACCAGAGGTGCCAATAATTATGGATGGCGCTGTAATTGCTAATGATTTTGAGCACTTTCCCTCCATGGCATAGATCTGTCAGCAGTAGGGATAAGATAGTCGCATGTTGTTCCATTGCGCAATTAGTTTCAGATCAGTGCTACAAACAAGCATGGGCTGCCTGTCAAAAACAGCCTCTGATTGCTCACGAGTCAACAACATAGCCTAAGGTCTTATGGATGCAAACCAAGAGAACAGTGGAAATTGGAACAGCATGAGAAATTTGAATTACTGAAATACTTTAAATCTTGGACATATCATTATGGATTTACGTATTTTAGAAATTCTCCAATTAGACACCGAAGTTCAAGGCTGGATTACAAAGCTTCTGAAAGGGATATGACCCATTTCATTGAAACGGGGCAATACTTATCTTCTGAACAAAAAAGTATGAAATTTGTTCGCAGCAGTTTGAAGATATTTCATATACGTGTGCTTTGATGTTGTATACATTTTTAAAGCATTATCCAGCGAGTTCATGCGATTTTTGATGCATTAAATTACTGGTGAACATCATGCAGATTTCTGGATCTGGGCCAGGTCACAGTCGGGTGGCCTCCAGAAACGGCCGAGTCAAAATAGTTTCTGATCAATAACATGCAATGAAATTTCTCAAAATTTAAGTTAAATATTAAAGAACACGTTTACTTGGCTTTTATTAGTGTCTCATCAGTATTCGGCGTAAATTATGCACCTTGAAAACAAACGTACGCTTCCAAACTTTCATGAAAACGGATAATGTGTGCAGATTTCTAAAATTAAACAAGAGCCATCTGGCAATGGCGTATCCCCCCGGCCCCCCACATTCATGGATTAACAGCTGAAGAAATTCCTAAATACCAAAAGGCACATCTACATGGCATATCAGATCTACACACCAAATTTTGTGAAGAAATATTGAACGGTTTTTGAGTTATGCTCCGAAAACGAAATGATTACGGACGTACGGACGGACGGACATGGATATCGCTATATCAACCTGCATTACACGCTGGGGGATAATAAAAAATGAGGCCATGAGGGCGATTTCTGGCCACTCAAATATTTAGGGAGTTTAGGGGAATGCCCCAACAAAAGTCAACGAGAAGTGAGTTTTCTGGGACAAGTCAGAGTTCAGCAGTCTGGCAAAGAATGATCGTTGCGGACCTGGTCGATTTTAACATTCTTATTAATAGTCTTGTAAACTTCAGAAAACAATAAAACTTTGTTTGGTGAAAATTAAATCTTAGCATTATTTTAAAAAATAACAAACTTGTTAATTTCATTTGGAACTTTGTAAATATGTCTAATTCTCCCGTCATTGAGGTTACAAGGTTCCATCTGTCATTTTTTCCGAAATTATTCATAAAATTCTGCTTAAATTACTGAAATCGTCTAACAGTGGGAGATGGTGTCAGATGATTACCACATTCAGTGCATTCACTTAGGCCAGTGGTTCTCAAATTCGATCCTGGCGCCCCCCTGTGTATGCTGGTTTTTGTTCCAGCCACAACTGCAATTATAGGATTTTAAAAAGCTGTTACTTTGTCTTAATTAGCAGCATTCCATGTTTGAGTAGTTATTTACCATCTTAAGGCACATTTGGATGGACATATCCATTCTGCTATCAAGATTAAAAACCCTCTGATTTTCAGGTGAAAACATTTTTAAACAGATCAAATTAGACTCTGAGAAAATCAATAAGCTCCAAATTAGGTTTCTGACTACAGGTGTTTTGAGTTTTTCCCAAATAACCTGCCTGAACCAAATAAAATCAACATAAAACACAACAGGTGTGACTCCATTGTTTGCCAAGTAAATTGTCGGTTTTTGCCTCCATGTGTCAAGAGTTTCACCAATGAGGAACCTTTTGATTATTTATGTTGATTAAATGTTTGGCTAAATTTTTTCCCTCTGCCGATATTTACAATATCTCAATGTGGATGTTTGCATAAATGCACCTAATTAAAACAAATCAACAGCTTGTTAAAATCCTAAGATTGCAATTGTGGTTGGAACAAAAACCAGCATACAAAGGGGGGCGCCAGGACCAAATTTGAGAACCACTGACTTAGGCGAATCAATATGAAGATTTGAGAACCACTGACTTATGCGAATCAATATGATCTCCGGCACCAAGCTGCCAAACTTTGCAAGCAAATTCTTCAAACCTTTATAAATGTCAGCTAGAAGTGACCCTGCAATTCTAAGGTTACAAAATGTTTTAATTATCTACTAAGAGAGTGCCATACAAAACTGTAGAAATAAAAAGGCATTAAAGCTGCAGTTGGTAAGTTTTAGAAAAGTAACTTTTTGTCATTTTGGCTAAAACTGTCACTGTGTACAGACAGTATTACATAAAATAGTTCTCTCTAATTAAAAAAAAAGGCTCCTTTAAACCCACCTAATGCTCCTACTGCAATTTAAAAGAATCGTTCGGACCGACCAAATAGAACCAATTAGAGCCAGGATGGTAGCTGACAGCTGAAATTATCTTCATTCGCTGAAGAGTTCTGAAATGCCATCGCCTAGTGAGGGTGCATAGACCTCATTATAATCAAATTATTTTTCGGTACTGAATGCAGCCTATTACTGTATTTTGTCGCTTTTAGATCGCATGGGGGAGAGAAGCCGTGTCTTCAACTGCCACTTGATTATTCTTGAATTGGAAACGTGTGAATGAAGGAAAACCATCTACAATTAGCCAGGACTAATCGTTTTCAATAAAAGGAGGGATATTAGCCCCGGAATTTTCAGGTCTAATGATGCACCAGTTGGTTGGCCAGCAGTGTTGACTGTTCGCATCAGTAACGTCTAGCCTTGGCAACTTGGCCGCCTCATAATGTGACCGCGCAAAATCTCTCCGCAGTTGCATGCATAACAGCTCATGTGCCTTCGCGTGCACGGCAGCCTTCAGGGGGAGGGTCTTAGGAGTGCAGTGGAGAGGGAGGGGGAGGGATCTGAAAGTAGCTTTTTTCAAATTTTTGTGCGAAGTCCTCTCTCTCCTCAAAGAGAGGACTGCAGCTTTAAGGGTGGGTGGCAAAGGCACTCTTAGGAGGTAAAGGGATAAGGGGTGACTGCAGAGTTTTTTTAGAGTTTGGAATGATCCAAATTCCCCCTTCCACCACCTGCACCTCTGCACTTCTCATACCAGGGGCTTCTAAAGGGGGTGGGGCAAAAATACAGCTTTGGGGGACCGTGATGTATCCAGGAGTCAGAGTCGAACAGAGGTAAATGATGAAAAACTGACCGAGCTGCCCAGCCTCTGTCTGACATGAAATATGGATACATCACAGCCTGCATCAACCTTACGCTACCCAGCACCAGAGATCCTCGGGGTCACAGTCCAGAGCCTCCCCAGCAAAGCAGAGGAACACGTCCTCAGGAAGAATGTGGCACATCTGGAACATCATAAAAGACTTAGCATTGGTGGTAAGGAAAAGATCTTGCTCCATTATAATAAAATCATTTCCCCATGCATGTACACAGCCATGTTATACTTGTGCACCTTCACAATTACTTCTGAATCACGGAATGGGATACTGACAGACGTATCAAAATTCTACATGACAATCAGCGAACTCTCGCTCCATCCAAGCAATGAAATTCTAAAAAATCCGACAACAGAATCTGCCTCGTTACAAATACTTGACAGTTCCAAGAAAATTCTGACTCTTTGACATGATTTTGGCCGAGGAACAAAGTCGAAAGACACAAAATATCATTATAAAATGGCTGTAAATGAAACTCAACTCCTTTTTAGGCACATTCACAGTCAGTTACGTGACTTCCCTGACTTCATTTTGAATATCAGACACTGTTGACAGACACTACATATAATCATAAAATGGCTGTAACAATACAACTTGAGCGATCAGATGCAACATATCGGAAGTCAGTCATGTTTAATATGTTTGTCGGTACTTGACGCTTCAGTGCTACCTGCCTGATTTGATACTGACGGGCAACATTATCACGTGGATGTATATGTGAGCAATCCTTGCATCCAAAATAGCTAAAGGTGAAAGAAAGTGCCTTATTGTCTTCATATTTCCATGAGTTTGTACAGGCGGCAGGGCTAACAGGAGATGTGTTTTGTTGAGGGAAGAGTAGAGGAGATGAGTGATTTAGGCAGCCATTCTTTTCCTCAGTGCTGGAAGGTGGGCGATTTCTCAAATACAGCTTTATTTCTGTAACTGCTGTCAAGTATAGCTTGCATAGCGGCGACGGCCCACAGCACAAGAAGACAGCGGGTCATAGCTGCACTCCAGCTCTGTTCTCCTACATCGCTAAATCTCATCTCTTTGTGTGACACTTTCAGGAGTGCAATTCCTGTGTTGCCAGAAGATGACGCGAGACCAGTTTGGTAAATTGTCTAGGCTGTGCCCACATGATTTCCACGCTTCACTGAGATCTGAATTTGGTATCAGCTAAGCCACCTCGGTATGTGGTTTGGCTGATGGGATCCTAATGTGAGCATGATCCGATCTCACAGCGCAGACTGGACAGTTAATGCATCCTGGTATGATTAGATAACGAAAGCTGCATTGTAATAGTAAGTGTAACTGCGGCCCGTTCTTTGAATGTGATAAGTGAATGCAGGCAGCAGTCCCATTACGCAGGAGCTCCATTCCTGTGGATCTCTCCTGAGACACTGCTCTCATATAAACAGTAACATACCTAGGACTACTGGTCAACCATTTTGGTTCCAGGAGTCCCCAGTGTTAATGGAGTTTTCAGTGTGATATTCATGAACTTCAGCTGCACAGCCCCATGCAGTAGCTTAATTCCCCTCCTGGAGAGCATTGCTGTGACCCTGACCTTTTCGAAGACGCTTTCTTGGTGGGCGGGAGCAGGGGTCCTGATCCATTTCATACGATACTGTGAGCTCCCTCTTTCTCTTCTGTGAAGCCCGCTGGGGCATTTGTTGGGCTGTAACGGATGACACACACGAAGGTAAGATCGTACTAGTTTAATAAAGGCCGTTTTATACTTGTGACATAAATGCCGAAAAAAAAATCTTCAAACCGTTTCTGACTACTGACATTCCTTAATGCTTTAACGAAGTGTTCGACAATGTCTGCGGCATAAACCGTTATCTCCATGATAATCATAGCTAAAAATTTCTTCTTACCTATAACCAAACAACCTTTTTGCCAATGCAGCAGTATCAACATTCTATATGATAACCAGCGAACTCTTGCTCCATCCAGACAATGAAAGTTGAAAACAACGTATAACAGAGTCTTCGACGTTACAAATATTTTTCAGTTACGTGACTTCTCTGACATCATTTTGAATACCAGACACTGTGGACAGACACTACATATAATCATAAAATGGCTGTACATGAGACTCAAATCCTTCTTAGGCACATACAAAGCCTGCATCAAAGTCAAAAATCAAGATACATTGCACTCCCTGGGCCAGTTACCTTCTGTTTGACACTTTACGGGGATTTCCTGCTGTTCCCTTTGCCGGCTCCCGCTCATGTCTGACTCTTCACTCAGACTGTTGCTCTCCGAGTCTGAAATCACACGCAGGAAGAAACACAGCCTGAATCCAGCAGTGTTTTTCTTTTATTGACATCACAACGTTTTCCTTGGAACAAAGCATCACATTTGAAAATGATAGCTTCTCTCTCTCCTCTTGTCTCAAAATATAAATTTGTTTTATTTCTGAATGCAACGCTTTCATTCAATATACCATTTTATTGGATATACTGTATAAAATACTCATCAGAAAAAAAGAACAGCTGAGGACTAAACTGAATTAGCAGTGTACACTAAAAAAGAATGTTCGCCACTTCCAAAAGTTTTCATGTTTTGAGGAAATGTTGCAATAGCCAACCATTGTCCAAAACTAGTCAAATTGGCTGTACTCCAGACAGTGCTGTTGATTCTGGCCGAGGTTTAATTGGTCTTTTCAATACAACTTTAGCGATCAGATGCAACATATCGGAACTCAGTCATGTTTAATATGTGTGTCCGTACTTGACACTTCAGTGCTACCTGCCTGATTGGATACTGACGGGCAACATTATCGCGTGGATGTATATGTGAGCAATCCTTGCATCTAAAAAAGCTCCAGGTACAAGAAAGTGCCTTGTTGTCTTCATATTTCCTTGAGTTTGTACTGGTGGCAGGGCTAATAAGAGACGTGTTTTGTTGAGAGAAGAGTAGAGGAGATGAGTGATTTAGGCAGCTATTGTTTACCTCAGTACTGGAAAGTGGGCGATTTCTCAAATGCAGCTTTATTTCTGTAACTGCTGTCAAGTATAGCTTGCATAGAGGCAACGGCCCACGGCGCTAGAAGACAGCGGGTCATAGCTGCACTCCAGCTCTGTTCTCCTACATCTCTGAATTTAATCTCTTTGCTTGACGCTTTCAGGAGTGTAATTCCTGTGTTGCCAGAAGATGACGCGAGACCTGTTTGGTAGATTGTCTGGGCTGTGCCCACATGAGTTCCACGCTTCACTGAGTTCTGAATTTGGCATCAGCTAAGCCACCTCGGCATGTGGTCCGGCTGATGGGATCCTAATGTGAGCATGATCCGATCTCACAGCCCAGACTGGACAGTTAATGCATCCTGGTATGATTAGATAACGAAAGCTGCATTGTAATGGTAAGTGTAACTGCGGCCTGTCCTTTGAATGTGATAAGTGAAAGCAGGTAGCAGTCCCATTACGCAGGCGCTCCATACCTGTGGATCTCTCCTGAGACACTGCTGTCATATGAACAGTACAAGACATAGGACTACTAGTCAACCATTTTGGTTCCAAGAGTCCCCAGTGTTAATGGAGTCTCCAGTGTGATATTCATGAACGTCAGCTGCACAGCCCCATGCGGTAGCTTAATTCCCCTCCTGGAGAGCATTGCTGTGACCCTGACCTTTTCGAAGGCGCTTTCTTGGGGGGCTGGAGCAGGGGTCCTGCTCCATTTCACACGATACTGTGAGCTCCCTCTTTCTCTTCCGTGAAGCCTGCAGGGGCATTTGTTGGGCTGTAACAGATGACACACACGAAGGTAAGATCATTTCAGTTTAAAAAAGGCCGTTTTATACTTGTGACATAAATGCCGAAAAAAAAATCTTCAAACCGTTTCTGACTATTGACATTCCTTAATGCTTTAACGAAGTGTTCGACAATGTCTGCGGCATAAACCGTTATCTCCATGATAATCATAGCTAAAAATTTCTTCTTACCTGTAACCAAACAACCTTTTTGCCAATGCAGCAGTATCAACATTCTATATGATAACCAGCGAACTCTTGCTCCATCCAGACAATGAAAGTTGAAAACAACGTATAACAGAGTCTTCGACGTTACAAATATTTTTCAGTTACGTGACTTCTCTGACATCATTTTGAATACCAGACACTGTGGACAGACACTACATATAATCATAAAATGGCTGTACATGAGACTCAAATCTTTCTTAGGCACATACAAAGCCTGCATCAAAGTCAAAAATCAAGATACATTGCACTCCCTGGGCCAGTTACCTTCTGTTTGACACTTTAGAGGGATTTCCTGCTGTTCCCTTTGCCGGCTCCCGCTCATGTCTGACTCTTCACTCAGACTGTTGCTCTCCGAGTCTGAAATCACACGCAGGAAGAAACACAGCCTGAATCCAGCAGTGTTTTTCTTTTATTGACATCACAACGTTTTCCTTGGAACAAAGCATCACATTTGAAAATGATAGCTTCTCTCTCTCCTCTTGTCTCAAAATATAAATTTGTTTCATTTCTGAATGCAACGCTTTCATTCAAAATACCATTTTATTGGATATACTGTATAAAATACTCATCAGAAAAAAAGAACAGCTGAGGACTAAACTGAATTAGCAGTGAACACTAAAAAAAGAATGTTCGCCACTTCCAAAAGGTTTTCATGTTTTGAGGAAATGTTGCAATAGCCAACCATTGTCCAAAACTAGTCAAATTGGCTGTACTCCAGACAGTGCTGTTGATTCTGGCCGAGGTTTAATTGGTCTTTTCAATACAACTTTAGCGATCAGATGCAACATATCGGAACTCAGTCATGTTTAATATGTGTGTCCGTACTTGACACTTCAGTGCTACCTGCCTGATTGGATACTGACGGGCAACATTATCGCGTGGATGTATATGTGAGCAATCCTTGCATCTAAAAAAGCTCCAGGTACAAGAAAGTGCCTTGTTGTCTTCATATTTCCTTGAGTTTGTACTGGTGGCAGGGCTAATAAGAGACGTATTTTGTTGAGAGAAGAGTAGAGGAGATGAGTGATTTAGGCAGCTATTGTTTACCTCAGTACTGGAAAGTGGGCGATTTCTCAAATGCAGCTTTATTTCTGTAACTGCTGTCAAGTATAGCTTGCATAGCGGCAACGGCCCACAGCGCTAGAAGACAGCGGGTCATAGCTGCACTCCAGCTCTGTTCTCCTACATCTCTGAATTTAATCTCTTTGCTTGACGCTTTCAGGAGTGTAATTCCTGTGTTGCTAGAAGATGACGCGAGACCTGTTTGGTAGATTGTCTGGGCTGTGCCCACATGAGTTCCACGCTTCACTGAGTTCTGAATTTGGTATCAGCTAAGCCACCTCGGCATGTGGTCTGGCTGATGGGATCCTAATGTGAGCATGATCCGATCTCACAGCGCAGACTGGACAGTTAATGCATCCTGGTATGATTAGATAACGAAAGCTGCATTGTAATGGTAAGTGTAACTGCGGCCTGTCCTTTGAATGTGATAAGTGAATGCAGGCAGCAGTCCCATTACGCAGGCGCTCCATACCTGTGGATCTCTCCTGAGACACTGCTGTCATATGAACAGTACAAGACATAGGACTACTAGTCAACCATTTTGGTTCCAAGAGTCCCCAGTGTTAATGGAGTCTCCAGTGTGATATTCATGAACGTCAGCTGCACAGCCCCATGCGGTAGCTTAATTCCCCTCCTGGAGAGCATTGCTGTGACCCTGACCTTTTCGAAGGCGCTTTCTTGGGGGGCTGGAGCAGGGGTCCTGCTCCATTTCACACGATACTGTGAGCTCCCTCTTTCTCTTCCGTGAAGCCTGCAGGGGCATTTGTTGGGCTGTAACAGATGACACACACGAAGGTAAGATCATTTCAGTTTAATAAAGGCCGTTTTATACTTGTGACATAAATGCCGAAAAAAAAATCTTCAAACCGTTTCTGACTATTGACATTCCTTAATGCTTTAACGAAGTGTTCGACAATGTCTGCGGCATAAACCGTTATCTCCATGATAATCATAGCTAAAAATTTCTTCTTACCTGTAACCAAACAACCTTTTTGCCAATGCAGCAGTATCAACATTCTATATGATAACCAGCGAACTCTTGCTCCATCCAGACAATGAAAGTTGAAAACAACGTATAACAGAGTCTTCGACGTTACAAATATTTTTCAGTTACGTGACTTCTCTGACATCATTTTGAATACCAGACACTGTGGACAGACACTACATATAATCATAAAATGGCTGTACATGAGACTCAAATCTTTCTTAGGCACATACAAAGCCTGCATCAAAGTCAAAAATCAAGATACATTGCACTCCCTGGGCCAGTTACCTTCTGTTTGACACTTTAGAGGGATTTCCTGCTGTTCCCTTTGCCGGCTCCCGCTCATGTCTGACTCTTCACTCAGACTGTTGCTCTCCGAGTCTGAAATCACACGCAGGAAGAAACACAGCCTGAATCCAGCAGTGTTTTTCTTTTATTGACATCATAACGTTTTCCTTGGAACAAAGCATCACATTTGAAAATGATAGCTTCTCTCTCTCCTCTTGTCTCAAAATATAAATTTGTTTCATTTCTGAATGCAACGCTTTCATTCAAAATACCATTTTATTGGATATACTGTATAAAATACTCATCAGAAAAAAAGAACAGCTGAGGACTAAACTGAATTAGCAGTGAACACTAAAAAAAGAATGTTCGCCACTTCCAAAAGGTTTTCATGTTTTGAGGAAATGTTGCAATCGTCAACCATAGTCCAAAACTAGTCAAATTGGCTGTACTCCAGACAGTGCTGTTGATTCTGGCCGAGGTTTAATTGGTCTTTTCAATACAACTTTAGCGATCAGATGCAACATATCGGAACTCAGTCATGTTTAATATGTGTGTCCGTACTTGACACTTCAGTGCTACCTGCCTGATTGGATACTGACGGGCAACATTATCGCGTGGATGTATATGTGAGCAATCCTTGCATCTAAAAAAGCTCCAGGTACAAGAAAGAGCCTTGTTGTCTTCATATTTCCTTGAGTTTGTACTGGTGGCAGGGCTAATAAGAGACGTGTTTTGTTGAGAGAAGAGTAGAGGAGATGAGTGATTTAGGCAGCTATTGTTTACCTCAGTACTGGAAAGTGGGCGATTTCTCAAATGCAGCTTTATTTCTGTAACTGCTGTCAAGTATAGCTTGCATAGCGGCAACGGCCCACAGCGCTAGAAGACAGCGGGTCATAGCTGCACTCCAGCTCTGTTCTCCTACATCTCTGAATTTAATCTCTTTGCTTGACGCTTTCAGGAGTGTAATTCCTGTGTTGCTAGAAGATGACGCGAGACCTGTTTGGTAGATTGTCTGGGCTGTGCCCACATGAGTTCCACGCTTCACTGAGTTCTGAATTTGGTATCAGCTAAGCCACCTCGGCATGTGGTCTGGCTGATGGGATCCTAATGTGAGCATGATCCGATCTCACAGCGCAGACTGGACAGTTAATGCATCCTGGTATGATTAGATAACGAAAGCTGCATTGTAATGGTAAGTGTAACTGCGGCCTGTCCTTTGAATGTGATAAGTGAATGCAGGCAGCAGTCCCATTACGCAGGCGCTCCATACCTGTGGATCTCTCCTGAGACACTGCTGTCATATGAACAGTACAAGACATAGGACTACTAGTCAACCATTTTGGTTCCAAGAGTCCCCAGTGTTAATGGAGTCTCCAGTGTGATATTCATGAACGTCAGCTGCACAGCCCCATGCAGTAGCTTAATTCCCCTCCTGGAGAGCATTGCTGTGACCCTGACCTTTTCGAAGGCGCTTTCTTGGGGGGCTGGAGCAGGGATCCTGCTCCATTTCACACGATACTGTGAGCTCCCTCTTTCTCTTCCGTGAAGCCTGCAGGGGCATTTGTTGGGCTGTAACAGATGACACACACGAAGGTAAGATCATTTCAGTTTAATAAAGGCCGTTTTATACTTGTGACATAAATGCCAAAAAAAAAATCTTCAAACCGTTTCTGACTATTGACATTCCTTAATGCTTTAACGAAGTGTTCGACAATGTCTGCGGCATAAACCGTTATCTCCATGATAATCATAGCTAAAAATTTCTTCTTACCTGTAACCAAACAACCTTTTTGCCAATGCAGCAGTATCAACATTCTATATGATAACCAGCGAACTCTTGCTCCATCCAGACAATGAAAGTTGAAAACAACGTATAACAGAGTCTTCGACGTTACAAATATTTTTCAGTTACGTGACTTCTCTGACATCATTTTGAATACCAGACACTGTGGACAGACACTACATATAATCATAAAATGGCTGTACATGAGACTCAAATCCTTCTTAGGCACATACAAAGCCTGCATCAAAGTCAAAAATCAAGATACATTGCACTCCCTGGGCCAGTTACCTTCTGTTTGACACTTTAGAGGGATTTCCTGCTGTTCCCTTTGCCGGCTCCCGCTCATGTCTGACTCTTCACTCAGACTGTTGCTCTCCGAGTCTGAAATCACACGCAGGAAGAAACACAGCCTGAATCCAGCAGTGTTTTTCTTTTATTGACATCACAACGTTTTCCTTGGAACAAAGCATCACATTTGAAAATGATAGCTTCTCTCTCTCCTCTTGTCTCAAAATATAAATTTGTTTCATTTCTGAATGCAACGCTTTCATTCAATATACCATTTTATTGGATATACTGTATAAAATACTCATCAGAAAAAAAGAACAGCTGAGGACTAAACTGAATAAGCAGTGTACACTAAAAAAGAATGTTCGCCACTTCCAAAAGGTTTTCATGTTTTGAGGAAATGTTGCAATAGCCAACCATTGTCCAACACTACTCAAATTTGCTGTACTCCAGACGTTGCTGTTGATTCTGGCCGAGGTTTAATTGGTCTTTTCAATACAACTTTAGAGATCAGATGCAACATATCGGAAGTCAGTCATGTTTAATATGTTTGTCCGTACTTCACGCTTCAGTGCTACCTGCCTGATTGGATACTGACGGGCAACATTATCGCGTGGATGTATATGTGAGCAATCCTTGCATCCAAAATCGCTCCAGGTGCAAGAAAATGCCTTGTTGTCTTCATATTACCTTGAGTTTGTACTGGTGGCAGGGCTAATAAGAGACGTGTTTTGTTGAGGGAAGAGTAGAGGAGATGAGTTATTTAGGCAGCCATTGTTTTCCTCAGTGCTGGAAGGTGGGTGATTTCTCAAATTCAACTTTATTTCTGTAAATGCTGTCAAGTATAGCTCGCATAGTGGCGACAGACCACAGCGCTAGAGGACAGTGGGTCTTAGCTCCGCTCCAGCCCTGTTTTCCTCCATCTCTAAATCTCATCTCTTTGCTTTGCGCTCTCAGGAGAGGAATTCTTGTGCTATCTTCAGGCAACGCGAGACCTGTATGGTAAATTGTCTGGGTTGGGCCCACATGATTTTCATGCTTCGCTGAGATCTGTATTCAGTATCAGCTAAGCCACCTCGGCATGTGGTCCGGCTGATGGAACCTAATGTGAGCATGATCCGATCTCACAGCGCAGACTGGACAGTTCATGCATACAGAGGATAGCTGATTCCATATTACAAGATGGCTCCCACCCACTACATAGAGGAATTCCAGCTCCTACCCTCTGGTCACAGATACAGCCAACCTGCCTGTAAGACAAATCATTTCAGACGAAACTTTGTCCCCTCTGCTATTAGAGAAATTAACAACATATCCTCTAAACATAGACTGTGATGGCATATTTTAATGTATTTTACCATGTTTTTATTGTTTTTACCACATTTGCCTAACCTCATTTTACCATATATTTATCAGTCATATAACTATGCTATTTTTATATATTTATTCATCTGCTATCATTTGTATCCCTGTTACGTCATGTGACACCATGTCTCTTAAATAGGATGCAGTACTTTTGGTATTGTCTTATATTCCATGTGAATACCTGTATGTCATGTGTGTCCTAAATGTTTAAATGTTTTGTATGAGCAGAGATCACCTGACTGCAAACCAAATCTACCTTTGGGTACTAATAAAGTCAAATGAATGAATGAATGAATCCTGGTATGATCAGATGACGAAAGCTGCATTGTAAAGGTAAGTCTAACTGCAGCCTGGCCTTTGAATGTGATAAGTGAATGCAGACAGCAGTCCCATTACGCAGTAGCTCCATACCTGCAGATCTCTCCTGAGACACTGCTCCCATATAAACAGTACAATACATAGGACAACTAGTCAACCATTGTGGTTCCAGAAGTCCCCAGTGTTAATGGAGTCTCCAGTGTGATATTCATAAACTTCAGCTGCACAGCCCCATGCAGTAGCTTAATTCCCCTCCTGGAGAGCATTGCTGTGACCCTGACCTTTTTGAAGACGCCTTCTTGGTGGGCTGGAGCAGGGGTCCTGATCAGTTTCAGACGACACTGTGAGCTCCCTCTCTCTCTCCCGCGAAGCCCGCAGGGGCATTTGTTGGGCTGTAACGGATGACACACACAAAGGTAAGATCGTATTAGTTTAATAAAGGCCATTTTATACTTGTGACATCCATCCATCCATTTTCTATACCCGCTTATTCCTCATTAGGGTCACGGGGCGAGCTGGAGCCAATCCCAGCTGACTACGGGCAAAGGCAGGGACCCACCCTGAACAGCTTGCCAATCCATCGCAGGGCGCACACACCATTCACTCTCACACTCATACCTATGGGCAATTTGGTGTCTCCAATTAGCCTGATATGCATGTCTTTGGACTGTGGGAGGAAACCGGAGTGCCCGGCGAAAACCCACGCAACACGGGGAGAACATGCAAATTCCACACAGAAAGGCCCCAGGCCGGATTCGAACCCACGACCTTCTTGCTGTGAGGCAGCAATGCTAACCACTGTGCCTACATGCCAAAAAAAATCTTCGAAAAGTTTCTAACTACTGACATTCCTTAATGCTTTAACAAAGTGTTCGACAATGTCTGCGGAATAAACTGTTATCTCCATGATAATCATAGCTAAAAATTTCTTCTTACCTATGAGCAAGCAATCTTTTTGCCAATGCAACATATAATCATAAAATGGCTGTACATGAGACTCAAATCCTTCTTCGGCACATACACAGCATACATCAAAGTCAAAATCAAGATATATCCCATTCCCTGGGCCAGCTACCTTCTGTTTGACACTTTACAGGGATTTCCTGCTCTTCCCTTCGCCTGCTCCCGCTCATGTCCGTCTCATCACTCAGACTGCCGCTCTCGAAGTCCAAAATCACACGCAGGAAGACACTCGGACTGACTCCAGCCGTGTTTTTCTTTCTTGACACCACAACGTTTTCTTTGGAACAAAGCATTACATTTGAAAATGGCAGCTTCTCTGTTTCCTTAGGTTTCAAATATATATTTTTTCATTTCCAGATGAAACACTTTCATTCTATATATCATTTTATTGGATATACTGTATAAAATACTCATCAGAAAAAAAGAACAGCTGAGGACTAAACTGAATTAGCAGTGTACACTAAAATAGAATGTTCGCCACTTCCAAAAGGTTTTCATGTTATGCGGAAATGTTGCAATCGTCAACCATAGTCCAAAACTAGTCAAATCGGCTGTACTCCAGACATTGCTGTTGATTCTGGCCGAGGTTTAATTGGTCTTTTCAATACAACTTTAGCGATCAGATGCAACATATCGGAACTCAGTCATGTTTAATATGTGTGTCCATACTTGACACTTCAGTGCTACCAGCCTGATTGGATACTGACGGGCAACATTATCACGTGGATGTATATGTGAGCAATCCTTGCATCCAAAATAGCTCAAGGTGCAAGAAAGTGCCTTATTGTCCTCACATTTCCTTGAGTTTGTACTGGTGGCAGGGCTAATCAGAGGCGTGTTTTGTTGAGGGAAGAGTAGAGGAGATGAGTGATTTAGGCAGCCATTGTTTTCCTCAGTGCTGAAAGGTGGGCGATGTCTCAAACACAGTATTATTAAAATCCCGAATGGCGTTCGGGGGATATTATGTTTTTGGTCCGACCGCCGCTGCACTACGTGTTAACGCAATAACTTCAGTAATATTTCAATTACAAATTTCAAATTTTGCACATAAGTAAGTATCATAAAGAGGAACAACTGCTTCGATTTTGGACAATCCAGATGTCTAGATTGGCCACCATGGGCCAAGAACTGATTTAGGTGTTAACGCGATAACTGCAGTAATATTTCAATTAGAAATTCCAAGTTTTGCATATAAGTAAGTATCCTAAAGAGGAAGAACTGATTCGATTTTGGACAATTTACAATTTCTAGATTGGCCACCAGGGGCCAATGACTGAAAAAATCACTGTTTTTATCATATCTCTGGAAATATTTGTCCGATTGACCTCAAATCAAGTGCAAATGAAATCTCATGACCTGAGGATGTGTCCCACGATGACATGATACCTGTTTGGTTCAAAATTTTGACACAAGGTGGAGCTTTGTCACATAAAATTCACCATTTTTGCTACATCTTTGGAACTATTTCTCCAATTCACATGAAACTATGAGCAACTGCAAGGTCATGACCTCATAACGTGTCACATGATGACATCATACCCGTATGGTTCAATATTTTTCAACCAGGTGGCGCTTTGTGATGGAAAATTACCATTTTGGCCATATCTTCAGAACCATTTGTCCGATTGACCGGAAATTAAGTTCAAATGCAAGTCTATTCAAGGTCTATTCAAGGATTGGGGAATTGGAGGATTGGGGGCGTTCAGGGATATACCCCCAGCCGTCGCTTCTGATGGCATAAGCCTAGTTTCTGTAACTGCTGTCAAGTATAGCTCGCATAGAGGCGACGGACCACAGCGCTAGAAGACAGCAAGTCTGAGCTGCACTCCAGCTCTGTTTTCCTACATCTCTAAATCTAAATCTTTGCTTTACGCTCTCAGGAGAGAAATTCCTGTGTTGCCAGAAGATGACGCAAGACCTGTTTGGTAAATTGTCTGGGTTGGGCCCACATGATTTCCATGCTTCGCTGAGATCTGAATTCGGTATCAGCTAAGGCACCTCGGCATGTGGTCCGGCTGATGGGATCCTAATGTGAGCATGATCCAATCTCACAGCGCAGACTGGACAGTTAATGCATCCTGGTATGATCAGATGATGAAAGCTGCATAGTAAAGGTAAGTGTACCAGCAGCCTGTGCTGTGACTGTGATAAGTGAATGCAGGCAGCAGTCCCATTACGCAGGAGCTCCATACCTGTGGATCTCTCCTGAGGCACTGCTCTCATATGAACAGTACAATACATAGGACAACTAGTCAACCATTTTGGTTCCAGGAGTCCCCAGTGTTAATGGAGTCTCCAGTGTGATATTCATGAACTTTAGCTGCACAGCCCCATGCAGTAGCTTAATTCCCTTCCTGGAGAGCATTGCTGTGACCCTGACCTTTTTGAAGACGCTTTCTTGTTGGGCTGGAGCAGTGGTCCTGCTCCATTTCACACGATACTGTGAGCTCCCTCTTTCTCTTCCGTGAAGCCCGCTGGGGCATTTGTTGGGCTGTAACGGATGACACACACGAAGGTAAGATCATTTCAGTTTAAAAAAGGCCGTTTTATACTTGTGACATATATGGCGAAAAAAAATCTTCAAAAAGTTTCTGAGTATTGACATTCCTTAATGCTTTCAAAAAGTGTTCGACAATGTCTGCGGCATAAACTGTTATCTCCATGATAATCATAGCTAAAAATTTCTTCTTACCTATGACCAAGCAATCTTTTTGCCAGTGCAACAGTATCAACATTCTATATGACAACCAGCGAACTCTTGCTCCATTCAGACAATGAAAGTTGAAAACAACGTATAACAGAGTCTTCGACGTTACAAATATTCTTCAGTTACGTGACTTCTCTGACATCATTTTGAATATCAAACACTGTGGACAGACACTACATATAATCATAAAATGGCTGTACATGAGACTCAACTCCTTCTTAGGCACATACACAGCATACATCAAGGTCAAAATCAAGATATATCCCATTCCCTGGGCCAGTTACTCTCTGTTGGACACTTTACAGGGATTTCCTGCTGTTCCCTTTGCCTGCTCCCGCTCATGTCTGTCTCTTCACTTAGACTGTCGCTCTCGGAGTCCAAAATCACACGCAGGAAGAAACACAGACTGAATCCAGCCGTGTTTTTCTTTTTGACGCCACAATGTTTACTTTGGAACAAGGCATCACATTTGAAAATGGCAGCTTCTCTGTTTTTCCTCACCCAGGACATCACCAAGCAACCCAACCAAAGGGACTGTAAATATTTTTGTTCTAGTATTAAACAATCTTAGTCAGTAGAGTAGTTCGTTGTTAGTTGCCTTTGTTTAATTAAATCTGGTGAAGTTTTTAAAGTTGTGTCTGTCATCCCTTGCTGTCGTAAATGTAGTAACAAATTGGGGCCATCACACTTGTGACATATATGCCGGAAAAAAATCTTCAAAATGTTTCCGACTATTGATATTCCTTAATGGTTTAACAAAGTGTTCGACAATATCTGTGGCGCGAACTGTTATCTCCATGATAATTAAAGCTAGATATCTATTCTTACCTATGACCTGTGTTGCAGTCGAGTCCACAACTTCCATGGTCGAGTCCGAGCCCGAGACACCACCTTCCGAGGCCGAGGCCAATTCCGAGTCACCACCTTCCAATGCTGAGGCCGAGGCTGAGTCTGAGACACCACCTTCTGACGCCGAGGCTGACGCCAAGTAAGCACTTTCCGACGCCGAGGCCGAGGCTGAGACCGGGTCCGAGTCACCACCTTCCGACGCCGAGGCCCAGAACGAGTCCAAGTCACCACCCTTCGAGGCAGAGTCCGCACCTTATGATATAAAGTCCGAATTTAATGTCTGAAATCAATTTTATGTGAACTCTTAAAATAAATAATGAGAAACAAGCTTTGCACATCCTGTAGGCCAAATCTGCAAGAACTTTGCTGAGATTGCTCTCAGTCTCACCAACCAACTGAAAAAAGGCGTAAAGTTCACTTGGGATGAAGCATGCCAAGGAGCCTTCGATTGCCTGAAGTCTCTGCTCTGTCACTTCCTCGTGCTCAAATCTCCTGACTTCAACAAACCGTTCTCCATCGTGGTCGACGCTAGCGACCAAGCTTTTGGATCTGTGCTCGTACAGAGAAGTGACTCTGATGACATTGAGCATCCTGTGGCATACTTCTCCAGGAAGTTCAATCGCCACCAAAGGAACTATTCCTTGATAGAGAAGCAGCTGTTGGCTCTGGTTCTATCTTTACAACACTTTGAGGTTTATGTTTGTACAGGGCAAAAGCCAATGATTGTGTACACTGACCACAATCCGTCAATGTTTTTGAGTAAGATGAAAAACAAGAATCGGAGATTGTTGAATTGGTGTTTGATTTTACAGGAGTTTGACTTGGAAATTAAGCATGTAAAGGGTACTGACAATGTAACTGCTGATTGCTTATCCCGTGTTTGAGTATGTGTATATATCACCTGTTTATTAGCATCTTGTATTATTTGTATATATATATACACAAGTGTCTACTTAACCATTTTTGTATTGAAAAGAAAAATTTTGCCCTTTTGAGTCAAAATATTTCCCTTTTGGAATGGAGGTGTAATGCGAATAGAAGCCACTAGATGGCAGTATTGACCTTTCTTATGTTAAGCCCAGACTGGAGCTAGGTTTGGGCATGTCTGGGACAAGTCCCAGAGAAAAAAAAAAGAGGTCTAAATGTGGGAGGGGTCTGCAAAAGAGTATATAAGGAGGAAAATTGAGGAAGTGGAGTAGCAGGAGAAATTGCAAGGAGAAGGATACATGTGACCAGACCTGTCATTCTGTTCAAGACCTGTTAAGTTTTTCGTGGATTTTTGCCTGTGTTGGAGCATTTTCCTCACCCAGGACATCACCAAGCAACCCAACCAAAGGGACTGTAAATATTTTTTTTCTTGTATTTAACAATCTTGGTCAGCAGAGTAGTTTGTTGTTAGTTGCCTTTTTTTTAATTAAATCTGTTGAAGTTTTTAAAGTTGTGTCTGTCATCCCTTGCTGTCGTAAATGTAGTAACAAATTGGGGCCATAACACTTGTGACAATATGCCGAAAAAAAATCTTCAAAATGTTTCCGACTATTGATATTCCTTGATGGTTTAACAAAGTGTTCGACAATATCTGTGGCGCGAACTGTTATCTCCATGATAATTAAAGCTAGATATCTATTCTTACCTATGACCTGTGTTGCAGTCGAGTCCACAACTTCCATGGCCGAGTCCGAGCCCGAGACACCACCTTCCGAGGCCGAGGCCAATTCCGAGTCACCACCCTCCGAGGCAGAGTCCGCACCTTATGATTTAAAGTCCGAATTTAATGTCTGAAATTAATTTTATGTGAACTCTTAAAAAAAATAATGAGAAACAAGCTTTGCACATCCTGTAGGCCAAATCAAAAGAAATTTCAAGAAATGATTAAATGATGTGTTCATTACACTTGAGGAACATAAGCGTCTCTAGCATTTGAGGGGACAATTTTGCCTGATGTGGAGACAGATCTTTGTGCAGAAGGTTGTGGTCAATAACTGATGAATGTAAAATAAAATCGGTAAATTCACTACTCTTCAGATCATTATCAATCCCGTTGGGCGATTTTATACGAACCTGTGCCAATAATTTTCATCGACCTTTTTCAGTACTCCACTGACAGGCTGCCCATTCACAGTAAAGGTTTGGGCATCAGATGATGGTGAGAAGTTGGTTGTGACACATTTTGATTCTGCTGAATGCCACAATCATGAAGTCAATAAAGTAAGTACAACCCCAATTCTGAATTTTAGTATGTGGATAGAGGTTGATGAGCGATGCCCAAAGCTAAGACAGTGTCCAGTCCAAGGTACGTTTTGAAATTTCAAGTTTTCGCAAGTGGTTTGTTAGGAGTTGACTCATATTCTGAATTTGAAATTTTTGTTGATATACCTACCTAAAGGTAAAAACAAAAAACCAAAACTTGAAGAAGTACGGCATTAAGAATTTTTACCTAAAGGTAAAAAAATAACAAAAACGAAAACCTTTAGAATGGTGGCTCATCGTAAAAATAGCCAAGAATGATTCTTATGCCTCATCGTAAAAATAGCTCAAGAATTATTCTTATGCCTCGTCGTAAAAATAGCCACTGCCTAAAAGCTAACGAGAAATGAAAAAGAAGAGGAAATTTAAAATTTAACCACCCTATATTTCAAAAAATCGATAACAACCCTACCAGTGATCTGATTTAGAAATGACACCAAAATTAAATGTGGCCCTGACTAACTCTTAATCTAGGGGGCTACATATTTACAGTCACCTCGACTAGGGCACAGAAGTTTGACATGTTAAACGACCACCGTCTAAAATATAATAAACAGTATATTGATTAAGGGAACCAGGGCATTAGCATGGCTTCAAACATCTAAAGGCGACTGGGGTTACAGGTTAATGCAACAGGCCCAGCAAGTGGGCGGCCGAGTGGAGGTTGTGGTACACCATCACCATTTACTGATTTGGTAAATTGTCTGGGTTGTTCCCACATGATTTCCATGCTTCACTGAGGTACGAATTTAAGGTGAGTAAGTGTCTGGTCTCATAGTGCAATAATTAGTTAGCTGGACTCAAATGTTGCTGATAACTGTCCATACCTGTGTATTGACATCTATAATGTGACTGCCCAGGGGCAGAGGGGAACTCCATGCAGCTCTGTGCTCCGCTCAAATTCTGTAGCTCAGACAATACTGTAGGAGGTGAGCCCTGGGTTACAGTTTGTTCGTGGTCAAGGCTGACTACAGGAAACCAGTAACCATCTCCATACAGGCACTCTCTGTTATATCCTTCCTGGCCTTCTCCTCCGTCAGAGTTTAGAGACAGTGGCTGCGGCGAGTTCTGTAGATCCTCCATGTCATCATCTATTCAACAGACACATTATTAGTCCCTACAAAACTACAGCTCTGTCCTGACACACAGCTCACCTATAAACAACACTATACTGAGGACTTCAGGTTGGCTGTTTTTGAGTTACATAAATGTGTCTGGTCTCATAGCGCAATAGTAAGTTGTGCACCCACAAAACCGACCACTAGCTACACCAGCAACTGCAAAAGAGCCTGCTGCTTCAGGGTTGGGCTCTATAGCTACAGCAGATGCTGCAATCACACCCAGGGCCGTTGCTAGGAATTCTGGGCCCCCTGAAAGAGTATCAGAGTGGGCCCCCGACATTTTTACGACAATGGCTGTTATTCATTTTTCTGTTTTTCGGTGTTCTTGACAGTGCTAACCGCAAAACACACAATTTTTCCTTTTTTTTTAAACCACTCAAAACAGAGTCAAGAGTATTATTACGCAAATTCTGAATTATTAGATGTGGCAAGTATTTACAAAAGAGGCTACCTGAAACCACATTATATCATCTAGTCTGATCAGAAATAAAATGGTCAATAAATCACTCAGCAAATGGGTAATGGGTATTGGGTATTCTATTGTAAATCATCAAGCACTGATGTGCAACAGACAATAACTCAAAGTATACTGGCTAAAGAAGCTCCACAAGGTGGAGCTGTTATATTGAATTCACAAAGGTAGCTATGTAACTTTACCATTTGAATTTCTTGCAAGTAATATTGACAACACAATGAAATACTTTCCTGTAAAATAAATATCAAAAACTAAAATTTGAAGTCTTCCCTTATCTCAACTTGAGCTTAAGTTATTTTGTTTGTTCACAGCTTAAGGGCTTTGAAGTCCAACTATCTGCTTAACTGACTTCCAATTGAAAGTCTGGCAAGGCTATTAATCTCTTAAACTCCAGGGTTCCCCCATTTGGGGCACCCTGAGACTAACCGCAGCAAAATACCTACAACGCCACGCTAATTAAGTAGCAATATAGTCATATTACGCATCAAATGAAACAGAAGAGCCTCTGCTACAAGCACATATAAGTCATTTTTACATACACCAAGCACAACTCAAACGCCAAGCATATTAATGCTCAAATATCAAAATCCGAGTAGCGTCAGAAAATCAACCCTCTCTCCACATTTCCATGTCTCCCTCTCTGATACTTCATGCTACACAAACAGAGATATACTCAATTCATTTTGGGTATGTCATTTTCAAACAGAAACCTAAAAAAGAGGCTGGGGCTTAAGAGGCTAAGGGTTGTTGTAGCTGTAGGCTACAGTTATGATCTGGTTCACTATTCCCTTCACTATCTGAAGTAGCCTTGCTTTAGGAAGATGGGTCTGGCTCTGTCAACAGGATGGATAGTGGCTCAAGTAGACTTAGTGAGACATGGCGATGGGTATAAGCCAAGATTTGGCAACAGCCATACAGATGGCTGTTTCCTAAGGTGTACGGGCAGCGATATTTTTCCCGTACTGTTAATGCGTCGCTGCTCTGGAATTCTGGTCCCCCCACTTCACTTTTGTCTCATAATTGCGTCACTTTGCATCTTGATTAAGCCGACAAAATAAGGATACAGTTTGCATGCTGTCTTACTCGCTAACGAGGTGGTTGGCTATCTAGCTAGCAAACAAAAGTGAAATCAAACTGTATAATGTTATAGCTAGCGCACCAATGTATTTACGACATGTTTTGTTGAGTGATTTACGCAGCCAATGTTTTCTTCAGTGCTGGAAAGTGGGCGATATTCTCAAATATCGCTTTATTTCTGTAACTGCTGTCAAGTATAGCTCGCATAGTGGCGATGGAGCACAGCGTTAGAAGACAGCGGGTCTTAGCTGCGCTCCAGCCCTGTTTTCCTACATTTCCTACATTTTCCTTAAATGTAAGTTATATAGTGTCTGGTCTCATAGTGCAATAATTACCTGTGGATTGACATTTATCATGTGTCCACACAGGGGACTGTATAGAGAGGGACCCCATACAGCTCTGTGCTCTGCTCAAATTATGTTCCTCAGACAATACTGCAGTAGATGAGCCCTGTGTTCCAGTTTGTTCGTGGCCAAGGCTGGGTACAGGAAAGCGGTGATCATGTCCATTCTGGCACTCTCGGTTATATCCTGCCTGGTCTTCTTCTCCGTCAGAGTTTGGAATCAGTCGCAGCAGCAAGTTCTGTAGATCCTCCATGTTATCATCTAGTCAACAGACACATTATTAGTCCCTACAAAACTACAGCTCTGTCCAGACACACAGCTCACCTATAAACAACACTATACTGAGGACTTCAGGTTGGCTGTTTTTGAGTTACATAAATGTGTCTGGTCTCATAGCGCAATAGTTAGTTGTGCACCCACAGAACCGACCACCAGCAACTGCAACAGAGCCTGCTGCTTCAGGATTGGGCTCTACAAGGTGGAGCTGTTATATTGAATTCACAAAGGTAGCTATGTAACTTTACCATTTGAATTTCTTGCAAGTAATATTGACAACACAATGAAATACTTCCCTGTAAAATAAATATCAAAAACTAAAATTTGACGTCTTCCCTTATCTCAACTTGAGCTTAAGTTATTTTGTTTGTTCACAGCTTAAGGGCTTTGAAGTCCAACTATCTGCTTAACTGACTTTCAATTGAAAGTCTGGCAAGGCTATTAATCTCTTAAACTCCAGGGTTCCCCCATTTGGGGCACCCTGAGACTCACCGCAGCAAAATACCTACAACGCCGCGCTAATTAAGTAGCAATATAGTCATATTACACATCAAATGAAACAGAAGAGCCTCTGCTACAAGCACATATAAGTCATTTTTACATACACCAAGCAAAACTCAAACGCCAAGCATATTAATGTTCAAATATCAAAATCCGAGTAGCGTCAGAAAATCAACCCTCTCTCCACATTTCCATGTCTCCCTCTCTGATACTTCATGCTACACAAACAGAGATATACTCTATTCATTTTGGGTATGTCATTTTCAAACAGAAACGTAAAAAAGAGGCTGGGGCTTAAGAGGCTAAGGGTTGTTGTAGCTGTAGGCTACAGTTATGATCTGGTTCACTATTCCCTTCACTGTCTGAAGTAGCCTTGCTTTAGGAAGATGGGTCTGGCTCTGTCAACAGGATGGATAGAGGCTCAAGTAGACTTATAAATAAATCCAGCCTATTTTGCCATTTAATTATATAATTCAAATGGCTGAGAGATCGACCAATATGCAAGTAATTGCCATTGGCACAGCAGTTCACCAATAAATCTAAACAGCCAACCAGTTTCTTCCACACTCACTCACTCACCATCAAAAACATCTTCAGACTGCTGGTGGTGAGGGTCTACTGCTGGTTCAGGTTCAGATGAAGTGACCACAGCTGATTCTGGAGTGGCAGTACAAAAAGGTTGAATTATTCTATTTCATATTGCTTTTGTAAACATTTAAAATAAGCTTTTATGGACCAACTAATGAAGAACTAACATTCCTAGTCTATGAATAAACCAAATTCAGATGGGCTTCTCTCTCAGTACCATAACCCTAAGCACACAGCTTCACTTTGATATTGTATAAGGAGGGCAAGCTCTGTAAAATTACCCCCCGCATTAACAAGACTGATGGCAACAAAATAAAGTAGCAGTTTAGTTTTATTGAACACTTTTGTAAGAAGCAGTGCTTGAATTGGAATAAAAAAAGGTGCCAGTACTGTGAATCAGCAGCTCCGAAAAACAAAAACTGAACCAAAACCTTACCGTAGAACCGCATTACGCTCCGCCCCAACCCCAACCCAGCAGCCACCACTGCATATCTTAACTAGTATTACTTAAGCTCCCACATTCTCAATTTACAAGTAGATCTTTGATAAAGTCATGACAATTATGAATTTTATACCAAATAAATAACCTTCATGTGAAATATTATATTAATGATATTGACAAAATTTTGCAGAAAAAAATAAGACGAACTACAGCTTTTTCAAATCGGTTGTCAAAATGGTACATGGTATGAGAATATTATACTCAATAGAATCATTTTATTTGCAGTGTATTCTGCTTTTTACAGAAATCAGGCCATTTCCAAGCAAGCCAATTTTAGGAGGTGAACCAATAAACATATAATTATTGACTGAGTGGACATTTAAATTACCAGGCTGAAGGACACATGTAACATGGCAGGACAGAGTTTTATAAGTCCGATGTTAATAGACAGACAAGCCATCAGGTTAATAATGCAGAATACAAACCAACTGAATAATGGACAGTACTGTTTCACACAGGTTCATAGGTTAAGCCCCGGTCACACAGCGCTTAACGGCTTAATCACGGCCAAAACCCGTCAAAAAGTGGTCTCCCGTGAAGCAGACGATGTTTTTCGCGTTGATGTCGAGTTTAAGACGAGCTACAGTCGATTTATAGACGTGGCAGGACGCGGGAAAAAATCGGAACGGCGTCGGACGCGGAAAAAAGTTTTGAACTGCTCAAAACTTTAGCCCGCGGACAACCACGGGCGGCACACGTGGTATAGACGTGCAACACACTTGAAACACACGTGAAACACACGTGATAATCCGTGTTCCGGCAGTGATTAACGTAGATATATATAAACGCTAGATGGCTCAAGGCAGAGTCGGCAGCGTCGTCACTGGTCGGCCATGTTAGGACAGGGACTGCTCTGGTGCGCTGTGCTGTAGTCGGAGGTAAGGTGGATGATTTACTCGCTTTTATACTTGTAACTCGCTGAATTCTTGACGGATTTACAAACGGATTGGGTTATTACAAACCTTAATGTACTTTTTATATCGAATTCAATGGTTTTAATTATTCTTAAAATGCAGTTAAATAACTACATCTCTGATATTTACCCGACAAACCAAGCCGTTCGTTTGAAAATCAGTCGAGAATTTGGGAGTTTTAAGCAATTTACAGTTATTTCAAAGTCCGTGCTCCATTGGCTGTAATGTTATGAGTGATCGAGCAGCCCTGTCCCAAGATGGCCGCCCTGTGACGCCGTTACTTCACATTGGCTCGCAGCGTGCTTGAGCCATCTAGTGTTTATGTATATCTTTGGTGATTAAAACTTGGGGAGACGCGGTAAGACGCGAAAGTTTAGCGGTCTGTCACGGGCAGAGCACGGTCATCGGACTGGTGTTACGCGTTGGTATCACGAGAAATAGTGTGTGTTTAGCGGCTTATCACTGACAAATGGATTTTTCCGCGTACATAGCACTACCTAAGCCCGTTAAACGACGTCTCGAACAAGTTCTAAATACGATTGATCACTGCTTAATCACTTCTGTATCACTTCTTATTTGCGGCATATAAATACCGTATTTTTTTGAGACCACGGCAATTGCAGTCTAGAAGTCAAGGGCTGAACATGAACCCTCAACGCCTTGATGTCCTCATCTTCATCCATCAAATGATGTTTGATATATGTACTGATGACATTACATATTGTATAATGTAATAAATTGAAATGTAAAATGTGTTTGGCAGTTTTGACTTTACTAGATTAAAACTAAATAAAAACTATAGACTATAGAAGTAATTAACTGTGAATTGGAATAAAAAATAAACTTTTCATATATTAAATGAAAATTTAAAAAGAAATAAAGATAGCAAACATAAAAATATAAAGTACATTTGAAATGAAAGGAAAATATAAATTGGATTAAGACAATTTTCTTCTATTAAATGTTAGAAGATAACTGTCTTAATACAATTTTTATTTTAATTTCATATGTACTTTGTCATTTATTTTTTGTTTGCTATTACTTTATTCTTTTTTTTTTTTTCATTATTTTATTTTTTTTTCTAAATCCAAATTGCGTGGAGGTGTGGACAGTGGAAGATCTGGATCAACAACTGTGAAGACCAGCCGTGCGCGGCCGCTCTTATGAGCGGCAAGCCGCGGTTCCGACGACGCCGAGCCGCGGTTACCCTTGCTGAGGCAGTGCTTCAGCAGTGGAACAGCCGCCGACGGCCACACCCCGTACAAAGCACGGCCAAGCCAAAATTGACCAAAAATAACCACTTACGACCACATCCACCAGATTTTAATAACTTTTTGTACGTGATTTAGACGTGAAGTGCTGTGTGACCGGGGCTTTACTTGTGGTGGTGGCTGTTCAAACTAAGTGCATCAAAATCAGTCATGAGTGGAAAAAAACGTACCCACCCCACTAGAAGCATTGTTTGACGAGCCATTCGTTGTTCTTACAGAAATAACTTCGGGTCGTTGTCCGGGGAAAATTGCTTTCGTTTCGACGTGTTCGCACGATTAAGCCAAGCAAACATCCTCGAAATCGTACTGGTTTTCAGTAACAAGAGACGACTGACTAAATAAAGATTTTGGAACGCTCTGTGGGCGCGTAAATTCGCGCTGTGCAGTAAAATGTTGCATTTTGGGCAGACGTGTCATTATAAAATAATATATAATTGGCTTGAATTTCACTTGCCGTCCTTATTAACTACAAAAGAACGACAACGGAAAAAAAAATATATATATTGGAATGCACTCGAGCGGAAGACTGTATGGTTGTCTTGTGCATATAAAAATAAATCCAACGCTGCATAAAAAGAGCAAATAAATTACCGCACAGACCATAATTTGCAGCAACAATATGCGTACCTAGGCGTGTCAAAAGGTGAAGGTACACTGTAGGGTCCTGGAAGAAGTGACGGTGCGCAGAGCAGTAAAAATCAGAAGTGGCGATTATGCGTGCCGGTGAGAACCGGCCCATATCAAACACTGGTAAGGCGAGGCGTTTTTGATTGTTTGGTTCACGGATCCGCCGAAGTAAAAAATTGGCATTCTGGGAAAAAAATAATTTTT
This sequence comes from Gymnothorax reevesii, assembly GCA_029721435.1. NCBI lineage: Eukaryota > Metazoa > Chordata > Actinopteri > Anguilliformes > Muraenidae > Gymnothorax > Gymnothorax reevesii. Next base: position 35,462,818 of record CM056586.1, on the reverse strand, counting down.
TATTTTTCGCATATTCGCGGATCCGCCGATCTATATTTCACCAAAATTTCACAAAAAATATTATTTTATTTTATTTTATCGCCCGCCCACTTTTTGAATAGTTCTCCGATATGTACACTGTGTAACAATTCACATAAACCAAATAGATAAATGAACGCTACAACGCAAATTAAGGCAGCAGGCGGACCTGATATTCCATGCAGTTATTAGACTGCGCCGACCGTCCGACCTAAAAGCAACGAAAAATGCCAAGATCAGAGGAAATTCTCACTTTTAAGTGACTTAATTATTTAAATACAATACACTCTAACGAAAAAAGGCGAGAGAAAGTTCAGTTTTCCAAAGTATATTAATGTAACAAGTAAACAAAAAATCGCATCCTAACTGGACGGAAAGCATTCAAAAGACATCGGGGCGATAGGTGCGCGCCGGAACAATCAAAGGAAATAATAATCACAAACACAAATCAGATGGCATTCGCAAAACCCAAGTCCATATAAAAAAGTCCCAAATTTCCCAAAAGAAATTATGTCGACCTTAACGCTCAGTTAGTGTAGGATCCGGAGTTCAGGTGAGATGAGAAAGAGTCGCCGTGGCAGTAGATGACTGACTCCACTGCGGTATAGCTCACCTACTCCCGTACGCCGGGTAAAGGGGGTCCAGAACGGTCGCCAGGAAATTTGATCCCCCAAAAGAAGCAAAAAAGCAAAAAGAAATCCAAATCGACAGGGATATTCCACAAAATATGCCGCTTGGGATCCACAGACGCCGGCTCCTACGTGGACGTCATTTCCCTCCTGAGTACTTAAGTTAATTGTCAGATCAACTCAACTGCTGCAAACCTGACTAAAAAAAAAAAAAAAAAATGGCAGCCAATGGGCAGCTCAACTTGAAATGCACAGGGTGTACTGCATGAAGGTATGCGAGCCTTACAACTGGATTGACACTGTTCGCCGTGTTTGTAAGATTCTCACGATCACGCAGACACCCTATGCATGTCTGTTAGGGGAGCAACGATTCATCGACATTGTCGACAAAATTTGTTCGTTGTTGACTAATTAATTCATCGATAATTTGTCGTTATGTCATTGAAAAAGTATTTCATTTGCATGGAGCTGCAAATTTATACACACAGTTACAATATTCTATCACTAGATGGCACACCAGGATCATTTATTGAACATTCACAAGCAAGCCGAATACTGAATACCGTATTTTTCATACACCTAAAAATTGATTAAAGAGCACCAGGAGAGAACAAAGATTAGTTGTTCCTCTTCTTTTAATGCGTATTGTGAAAAATACTTTGTACTTGTACTAGAGCTTTTGATAGTTATATATACTTATAAGTATTTTTTTCACAAAATACTTTTGGTACTTAAGTACATTTAATCTGAGCTACTTTAAGACTTTTTTGCAAGTAATTTTCTTATGGGTGACTTCAACTTTTACCAAAGTGACTGTCAGTTATGGTACTTCTACTTTTACTCAGTTATTTTATTCCAGTACTTTATACACCTCTGGATATACCTGTTTTAATATCAAAGACTCTAGACCAAAGAATGTTATTCACAAAATGCTGATTTTTTAATTAAAGGAAAACTTTTTTTTTTGCTGCTGCTGCTGCTGCTACCTGTCCTTGGTGATCAGAAAAATAATGTATTTATTTTTTTATACTCACACTTTAGCCTGACAACAATTCAAAAACTTGAATTCTGACTTGAATTTTTAGCAAAGTTTAATAAAACATTTTTGGATGAAATATTAGTCCTTATTGTCTGTATTGTTAGCACATGGGTAAAATGACCTCAAGCTAAATTGAAAAGCCAATAGCTAAATAACCATTGTACTGTGCAAGTCAATTTGACTAGTCGATTAATCGTTTAAATAATCGTCGACGAATCGACAATCAAAATAATCGTTAGTTGCAGCACTAATGTCTGTAGGATCTATCCTTGTCGAGTTACAATTCTTGAAAGCCAATGAGTCTCGCATACTTGAAATCACACTAACTTCTTTGATTGACGGTTGCTCCGTCATATCACAAGCTAAGAAGATGGGACCAAGATGTCCTTGTAGCCAATAAGGAGACCTTTACAACGAGGGACAGCACTACCCCTCATTGTCTCGGGAAACCTGGGAAATTGAGTGCGTATTTCTCATTGAACGCCAGTGCGTAAAGAGGCTCTATTATAGCGGTCTTGCTCCTACGCAAAACTTTCGTATTTTGCGCAAAAATGCTTAAATGGCAGGAAAAACAAAACACACGGAGGACGAATGGGGCAAAGGAAGAGGAAAGAGAGAAAGTGATATTGAGGAAGAAATAAAAGAAATTGAAGAAAGTGAATCTCTATACAGACAACTATTAACGGGACAATGTGATGACAGGCAAAAGGAAAGTGCAGACTATGCTGGATCAGGCAGGATTACACTCCACCACCAGAATGAGTATTACTGTGAAAGAACACTGAACAATACTACAAAGTACATATTAATTAATGACAATAGAGGAGATAATGCAAAAATATGTCGACACTAATGCACGCGAGCAATGTGAACCAATGTGAGCCTGAGTGGGGTGGGGGGGGGGGGGGGGCATGATGGGGTTCTCTTTGTGTAGGGTAAGGCAGTAAGAGCCCCATCATGTCTCTTTGAATATGATTAATGAGTGTGGCTCCCCCAAGCTATCCTAAGAGAGTGATTTTGAACTCTCCTGTACTTTTCAAATCTGAAGTTTCACATGCACAAACGGACGGGTGGTACCACTGTTTTCTCAATGTACACCAAATTTTATCGCCCGCTAGAAGTCAGATCTGAACTATATTTTATTCATTTGTGATCAGTTTCTCACTTGACTGATTGGAGTTGAGGGCCCAATGCAATTGCCATAGTACCTACTTAGTTTATAAATGTTCTAGTATTGACATTCAATGTATTGGAAAACTAATATTTTGTAAAAAAAAATAAAAATTTATTCTGTCTTCCGATCTTTATTCTGTCTTCCGATATCTTGACATAATCCGTGAATATCGGGAAAATAAATATTTATTTTTATTTTTATTCCCCCCTCCCCAAAATATTTTGCCTGAAAAAATCCGTGAACCAAACAATTAAAAAAGTCTCGCCTAAGAAGGTAAAATGTCAGCCTTGTCAAGCGATTGTTTCAGTTACACCTAAGGTTACCGCACAGACTGCATGTAGTTCGCTATCCAAACGTAGCCTGGACTGTCACAAAAGCAAAGTATTCAGTAATCACTCAAAATAAGGATGGAGGCATGAGTCCTGCTGCTACCGGATTTTTTGACGGTATATTATTATGGCTGGACAATGATAACCTTACCGATCTTTTCTGTAGATGATACCGTTAATAACGGAGTAATGTCATTCTTGTCAGGCTATTATATACTCAGCTGACAGCATGTTTCCGTAAAGTTATCTGCTGATGAATAGCTAACACGGCAAGCTATTTAAATACCCTCACCTTTCTTTGAAAAGAATTTCGTAATTCTGGGCCCCTGCGCTGCTAGCCTCCCTCCCTCTGTCTCTCTATCCTTTTCTGGTGTCCAATTTGTGAGTGTGGGCTACGCGTACTATTGACTGCCGTACTTCGCGAAACTCGCAAGCAAAAACGCACAGACAATTCTCCAACAGGAGCACGAAGCATGGGCCGAACTATTTTTTAAGAAAGGGGTTGTGGAAATTTATTTAATCAATATTGCATGCCTTTGTGATTACCTCTGGTGCATTAGTATGAATGGCAGTTAGGTCAATGCAAAACAAATTAGTCATGGTGTCATGATTCTGGGTTTTGATCATGTTTTATGTGCTGGTTTTGTGTTTATGATTATTGTCTTTTATTTGTTCTTTTTGGTTTTTGTTATATTCACTGATCTATATAGAATAACTGGATTGCTGATGTGATGCAGAACTGCGTTGAGAGGTTGAAGCAAGCGGAAGTGGTCGGGCGGCCATTTTACTATGCCCGGTGGTAAGCAACCGTTAACTCGTATTCTAAGGCAGAGAATCGCTGATGTGCAGCCTTGCAATGCGGAGCAACATTTTGGGGGGATGTGGCGAGACAATGCAATGGCTGTAGTGAAGACGGATACACATAAATGAATTTCAAGGAATATATTGCTTATTATTAGCCACTGGCGATCTACCCTAACGGCAGATAATGTGTCAACGTTAGCCCACTTAACGGTTATTATTGGAACAATTCAAATTAATGTTCGCTAACGTGATCCATCAGGTTAGCCTAAAGCTACCTAGATTGCCGAACTGAAGTTAACCAGATCAATCAATGTCACACAGCATAAATTAGATAATCCAGTAAAACTGCTGTGTAACGCTGTGTATGATATTAGACCAGACTAACTAGACAACTGAACCAGGTGTTGACTGGTCTCATAATTAAGGCAAATTTATTCCAGCGCTAAAAAGGCTAATGTTCCGCTGACAATTAATTACCAGACGAACAAATTTTATTTGCCAGGTTATCAATGAGGATGTAACCGTTAGAGCTACATAAACAGATAATGTGATTCACATTATCAGGCAGTTTTACATACATCTACACAACGCACAACTCACTTCACTTCTCATGCGAACGCTGATTTAGCGACCTTGATTAGTTTACATTGCATTCTCTTCAGCGAACGCACTTTCACTTCGTAGGGAAATTAGCCTACAGCTTCATGGCAGCTACTGAATGAAGACAGCGCAAGAGAAAACTCAATACAAGACATTGGGACTTGCATGCATTATGCGTGACTGAATCTCACACCCAGTGTTTCTAAAATAAAGACAGTGGTTGACAAAGTGCGATCTTACGGCTACTTTATTCTTTCATGAAGGTTTTAAATCCTTCCACACAGAATAATAATAATAATAATAATACGTGCAGGATTAACGTCTTTTCTTCTTCAGTCTCAAAGACTTTGGACTTCAATTTTGTTGTACCGCTGCCCCACTCAGGCGAGATGTAGAAAAATCCGTATAGATTTGCTATGGAACGCACTCATCGGCCGTACGTATTGTCAAATGCTGTCCATTGAAAATGCTAAAGGCCCATACAACTGCTGCCTACTGTAGTTAAATCTGCGATCCTTGAGGCATTTTTCGTACAGTCGCCTGAGGAGGAAACAAAAAATACCGCCTCTTCCATGTCTGTGAAAAGATATCTTCTTAATTAATTATATTGTAGGCTGTAACGTGTTCAATGTGAGTAATGTTCTGAGAGATTATAGTTGGGCATACCAATATGGCGGCACGGTTACTTCAAAATTATGACGTCATCAGCTATCCAGTTCTTATATATAGATCAGTGGTTATATTCCGGTTTTTGGTTCGTTCCATGTTTCAGGTCCATTGCACTCGTCTCCCCTGTCTTGTGATCTAGTTGGTTCAGTCCGTCTTCCCTGTCTGCGTGCTCACTGACTTCGGGTGCTTTAAAGGCAGTCTGGTGTTTAAAACATTTCTTCGTATCTCGTTTTCGCCCTTCACTCCTCTGTTCTGATTACTAATGAGACTAACATTTGTATTATAGTATACTAACACAACTAACCATGTATATATAGATTCGATTACTAAATTACTAATGAGCACTCTAGTTTAAGTTTTAAAACCGCGCCGCTACTAATAGACTAATTCCCTCTTCGCAATCGCCTTGTTGTATTCTCCGCCCCTTTTTGCTTTCCACCGTCCTCTCCCTATGTTCAGCGAGAATCTCTCGCACGTGCTTAATTACTTTCCTGCTCTTGTTATCTGTGCACGTAGAACTCCTGGACCGGAGCTGTTTAAATGTAATAGGCTGTTTGTGCGATTCCTGTCCGTATTTCGTATCTCGCCAATTTCCGTGGTTAGGGTTTCCCTCATGTGATTCTCCCGATGTAATTGGTCTCATTCCCCACAGCGGATCTCTGTATAGCATGTGACCTTTCCTGTGTGTATATTAGGAGTCTTTTCACTCACAGCTCTTGTCAGAACGTTGATCAATTTTCATTGTGCCGAGCTCCCTGTACGCCTGTGATTATTGCTTTTCTTCTACTGGATAGTCCGACCCTGATTCTTGCCATTGCCCTTTTTGTACTGTTTTGCCTTTCTGGATTTTGACCAGTTTTTGTATGACCACGAGTACTGTGTTTGGATGCCCTGTGTATGACCATTGGCTTTGCCCATCGACTACGACTTTTTGCCTCTTGTATCTCCGCCCATCTGTCTTGCTGGTTCTGACCCCTGCCTGTCTAGTCGATACTGTTTTTGGATTTCGTATTGTAGCTTGGCAAGTTCTGTGTTTTTTGGCTTTGACCCGGACTCCAATAAAGGCATACGTTTTTTTGGATTGATATCTCGCGAGTGGTTCCTGAACGATACCTCACATGGCAGTTACTGTGGGTTTTGTGGGCCCCAATGGACTGTGGGCCCTTATAATTGTCATCACCTTTCCCCTCCCTTTCCGACGGCCCTGGTCCCGATATCCGTACAGCTGTCAGTCCACAAAGTTTCTCCGATTGAAATAAAAATTGGTGTGTAGATAGAGGATGTGATGTCCAAAGGTAAGACGGAGTACAGTCCAAGGTACTTTTTTAATTTCAAGTATTCAAGAGTTGTTCATTCGGAGTTGACCATCAGTACAGCACAGGGCTAATTGATAATTTGCCTACCATTCTTCAAAGCCAAAATTGTGGATACAGTAGGATAGGATCTTCGCTGCCTAGCAGTTAAAAGTATGACTATAAATCCAATATCGTGGACTCCAAACAGAAGTAGTACAAGTATATGGGGCGCCGTTTGTAAAATAGGGTTTTTTATTTTTTTTATACTGTACGGCTTTTGCACATGAGGCGTCAAAAACCGGAAAAAAAGTTTGTTGCCATTTTAAACAGTCTTTTTCACACATTTACATAATATGGTTAAATTGGTGTAGAAATGGTGATATCGGGGGTTTTTTTTTTTTTTTTTTTTTTTTTTTTGTAGTATAACTTTTAGTTGAAGAAAAAATTAAATACTAAATCTAAACGTTAAATATAAATCGAATTGCTAAATATCAATCTATATGAGGTAAGATTTAGATTTAACATGTTCACCAGTAGATGGCACTCATCTTAGAATTGCTGTTCTGTGGATCGTACAAGACCGAAGCCTGAAGACCGCTTGAACGAGTAGTCAACAGCACGCTAGTGAGACATGGCGATGGGTATAAGCCAAGATTTGGCAACAGCCATACAGATGGCTGTTTCCTAAGGTGTACGGGCAGCAATATTTTTCCCGTACTGTTAATGCGTCGCTGCTCTGGAATTCTGGTCCCCCCACTTCACTTTTGTCTCATAATTGCGTCACTTTGCATCTTGATTAAGCCGACAAAATAAGGATACAGTTTGCATGCTGTCTTACTCGCTAACGAGGTGGTTGGCTATCTAGCTAGCAAACAAAAGTGAAATCAAACTGTATAATGTTATAGCTAGCGCACCAATGTATTTATGACATGTTTTGTTGAGTGATTTACGCAGCCAATATTTTCTTCAGTGCTGGAAAGTGGGCAATATTCTCAAATATCGCTTTATTTCTGTAACTGCTGTCAAGTATAGCTCGCATAGTGGCGATGGAGCACAGCGCTAGAAGACAGCGGGTCTTCGCTGCGCTCCAGCCCTGTTTTCCTACATTTCCTACATTTTCCTTAAATGTAAGTTATATAGTGTCTGGTCTCATAGTGCAATAATTACCTGTGGATTGACATTTATCATGTGTCCACACAAGGGACTGTAGAGAGAGGGACTCCATACAGCTCTGTGCTCCGCTCAAATTCTGTTCCTCAGACAATACTGCAGGAGATGAGCCCTGTGTTCCAGTTTGTTCGTGGCCAAGGCTGGGTACAGGAAAGCGGTGATCATGTCCATTCTGGCACTCTCGGTTATATCCTGCCTGGTCTTCTTCTCCGACAGAGTTTGGAATCAGTCGCAGCAGCAAGTTCTGTAGATCCTCCATGTTATCATCTAGTCAACAGACACATTATTAGTCCCTACAAAACTACAGCTCTGTCCAGACACACAGCTCACCTATAAACAACACTATACTGAGGACTTCAGGTTGGCTGTTTTTCAGTTACATAAATGTGTCTGGTCTCATAGCGCAATAGTTAGTTGTGCACCCACAGAACCGACCACCAGCAACTGCAACAGAGCCTGCTGCTTCAGGATTGGGCTCTACAAGGTGGAGCTGTTATACTGAATTCACAAAGGTAGCTATGTAACTTTACCATTTGAATTTCTTGCAAGTAATATTGACAACACAATGAAATACTTTCCAGTAAAATAAATATCAAAAACTAAAATTTGACGTCTTCCCTTATCTCAACTTGAGCTTAAGTTATTTTGTTTGTTCACAGCTTAAGGGCTTTGAAGTCCAACTATCTGCTTAACTGACTTTCAATTGAAAGTCTGGCAAGGCTATTAATCTCTTAAACTCCAGGGTTCCCCCATTTGGGGCACCCTGAGACTCACCGCAGCAAAATACCTACAACGCCGCGCTAATTAAGTAGCAATATAGTCATATTACACATCAAATGAAACAGAAGAGCCTCTGCTACAAGCACATATAAGTCATTTTTACATACACCAAGCAAAACTCAAACGCCAAGCATATTAATGTTCAAATATCAAAATCCGAGTAGCGTCAGAAAATCAACCCTCTCTCCACATTTCCATGTCTCCCTCTCTGATACTTCATGCTACACAAACAGAGATATACTCAATTCATTTTGGGTATGTCATTTTCAAACAGAAACCTAAAAAAGAGGCTGGGGCTTAAGAGGCTAAGGGTTGTTGTAGCTGTAGGCTACAGTTATGATCTGGTTCACTATTCCCTTCACTGTCTGAAGTAGCCTTGCTTTAGTAAGATGGGTCTGGCTTTGTCAACAGGATGGATAGAGGCTCAAGTAGACTTATAAATAAATCCAGCCTATTTTGCCATTTAATTATATAATTCAAATGGCTGAGAGATCGACCAATATGTAAGTAATTGCCATTGGCACAGCAGTTCACCAATAAATCTAAACAGCCAACCAGTTTCTTCCACACTCACTCACTCACCATCAAAAACATCTTCAGACTGCTGGTGGTGAGGATCTACTGCTGGTTCAGGTTCAGATGAAGTGACCACAGCTGATTCTGGAGTGGCAGTACAAAAAGGTTGAATTATTCTATTTCATATTGCTTTTGTAAACATTTAAAATAAGCTTTTATGGACCAACTAATGAAGAACTAACATTCCTAGTCTATGAATAAACCAAATTCAGATGGGCTTCTCTCTCAGTACCATAACCCTAAGCACACAGCTTCACTTTGATATTGTATAAGGAGGGCAAGCTCTGTAAAATTACCCCCCGCATTAACAAGACTGATGGCAACAAAATAAAGTAGCAGTTTAGTTTTATTGAACACTTTTGTAAGAAGCAGTGCTTGAATTGGAATAAAAAAAGGTGCCAGTACTGTGAATCAGCAGCTCCGAAAAACAAAAACTGAACCAAAACCTTACCGTAGAACCGCATTACGCTCCGCCCCAACCCCAACCCAGCAGCCACCACTGCATATCTTAACTAGTATTACTTAAGCTCCCACATTCTCAATTTACAAGTAGATCTTTGATAAAGTCATGACAATTATGAATTTTATACCAAATAAATAACCTTCATGTGAAATATTATATTAATGATATTGACAAAATTTTGCAGAAAAAAATAAGACGAACTACAGCTTTTTCAAATCGGTTGTCAAAATGGTACATGGTATGAGAATATTATACTCAATAGAATCATCTTATTTGCAGTGTATTCTGCTTTTTACAGAAATCAGGCCATTTCCAAGCAAGCCAATTTTAGGAGGTGAACCAATACGCATATAATTATTGACTGAGTGGACATTTAAATTACGAGGCTGAAGGACACATGTAACATGGCAGGACAGAGTTTTATAAGTCCGATGTTAATAGACAGACAAGCCATCAGGTTAATAATGTAGAATACAAACCAACTGAATAATGGACAGTAGTGTTTCACACAGGTTCATAGGTTAAGCCCCGGTCACACAGCGCTTAACGGCTTAATCACGGCCAAAACCCGTCAAAAAGTGGTCTCCCGTGAAGCAGACGATGTTTTTCGCGTTGATGTCGAGTTTAAGACGAGCTACAGTCGATTTATAGACGTGGCAGGACACGGGAAAAAATCGGAACGGCGTCGGACGCGGAAAAAAGTTTTGAACTGCTCAAAACTTTAGCCCGCGGACAACCACGGGCGGCACACATGGTATAGACGTGCAACACACTTGAAACACACGTGAAACACACGTGATAATCCGTGTTCCGGCAGTGATTAACATAGATATATATATAAACGCTAGATGGCTCAAGGCAGAGTCGGCAGCGTCGTCACTGGTCGGCCATGTTAGGACAGGGACTGCTCTGGTGCGCTGTGCTGTAGTCGGAGGTAAGGTGGATGATTTACTCGCTTTTATACTTGTAACTCGCTGAATTCTTGACGGATTTACAAACGGATTGGGTTATTACAAACCTTAATGTACTTTTTTATATCGAATTCAGTGGTTTTAATTATTCTTAAAATGCAGTTAAATAACTACATCTCTGATATTTACCCGACAAACCAAGCCGTTCGTTTGAAAATCAGTCGAGAATTTGGGAGTTTTAAGCAATTTACAGTTATTTCAAAGTCCGTGCTCCATTGGCTGTAATGTTATGAGTGATCGAGCAGCCCTGTCCCAAGATGGCCGCCCTGTGACGCCGTTACTTCACATTGGCTCGCAGCAGGCTTGAGCCATCTAGTGTTTATGTATATCTATGGTGATTAAAACTTGGGGAGACGCGGTAAGACGCGAAAGTTTAGCGGTCTGTCACGGGCAGAGCACGGTCATCGGACTGGTGTTACGCGTTGGTATCAAGGGAAATAGTGTGTGTTTAGCGGTTTATCACTGACAAATGGATTTTTCCGCGTACATAGCACTACCTAAGCCCGTTAAATGACGTCTCGAACAAGTTCTAAATACGATTGATCACTGCTTAATCACTTCTGTATCACTTCTTATTTGCGGCATATAAATACCGTAATTTTCTGAGACCTCGGCAATTGCAGTCTAGATGTCAAGGGCTGAACATGAACCCTCAACGCCGTGATGTCCTCATCTTCATCCATCAAATGATGTTTGATATATGTACTGATGACATTACATATTGTATAATGTAATAAATTGAAATGTAAAATGTGTTTGGCAGTTTTGACTTTACTAGATTAAAACTAAATAAAAACTATAGACTATAGAAGTAATTAATTGTGAATTGGAATAAAAAATAAACTTTTCATATATTAAATGAAAATAAAAAAGAAATAAAGATAGCAAACATAAAAATATAAAGTACATTTGAAATGAAAGGAAAATATAAATTGGATTAAGACAATTATCTTCTATTAAATATTAGAAGATCACTGTCTTAATACAATTTTTATTTTAATTTCATATGTACTTTGTCATTTATTTTTTGTTTGCTATTACTTTATTCTTTTTTTTTTTCATTATTTTATTTTTTTTTTCTAAATTCAAATTGCGTGGAGGTGTGGACAGTAGGAGATCTGGATCGACAACTGTGAAGACCAGCCGTGCGCGGCCGCTTTTATGCGCGGCAAGCCGCGCTTCCGACGTCGCCGAGCCGCGGTAACCCGTGCTGAGGCAGTGCTTCAGCAGTGGAAACGGCCACACCCCGTAGAAAGCACGGCCAAGCCAAAATTGACCAAAAATAACCACTTACGACCACGTCCACCAGATTTTCATAACTTTTTGTACGTGATTTAGACGTGAAGTGCTGTGTGACCGGGGCTTTACTTGTGGTGGTGGCTGTTCAAACTAAGTGCATCAAAATCAGTCATGAGTGGAAAAAAACTTACCCACCCCACTAGAAGCATTGTTTGACGAGCCATTCGTTGTTCTTACAGAAATAACTTCGGGTCGTTGTACGGGGAAAATTGCTTTTGTTTCGACGTGTTCGCACGATTAAGCCAGGCAAACATCCTCGAAATCGTACTGGTTTTCAGTAACAAGAGACGACTGACTAAATAAAGATTTTGGAACGCTCTGTGGGCGCGTACATTCACGCTATGCAGTAAAATGTTGTATTTTGGGCAGACGTGTCATTATAAAATAATATATAATTGGCTTGAATTTCACTTGCCGTCCTTATTAACTACAAAAGAACGACAACGGAAAAAAAAAAAATACTGTATATATTGGAATGCACTCGAGCGGAAGACTGTATGGTTGTCTTGTGCATATAAAAATAAATCCAACGCTGCATAAAAAGAGCAAATAAATTACCGCACAGACCATAATTTGCAGCAACAATATGCGTACCTAGGCGTGTCAAAAGGTGACGGTACACTGTAGGGTCCTGGAAGAAGTGACGGTGCGCAGAGCAGTAAAAATCAGAAGTGGCGATTCTGCGTGCCGGTGAGAACCGGCCCATATCAAACACCGGTAAGAAGGTAAAATGTCAACCTTGTCAAGCGATTGTTTCAGTTACACCTAAGGTTACCGCACAGACTGCATGTAGTTCGCTATCCAAACGTAGCCTGGACTGTCACGAAAGCGAAGTATTCAGTAATCACTCAAAATAAGGATGGAGGCATGAGTCCTGCTGCTACCGGATTTTTTGTCGGTATATTATTATGGCTGGACAATGATAACCTTACCGATCTTTTCTGTAGATGATACCGTTTATAACGGAGTAATGTCATTCTTGTCAGGCTATTATATACTCAGCTGACAGCATGTTTCCGTAAAGTTATCAGCTGATGAATAGCTAACACGACAAGCTATTTAAATACCCTCACCTTTCTTTGAAAAGAATTTCGTAATTCTGGGCCCCTGCGCTGCTAGCCTCCCTCCCTCTCTCTCTCTATCCTTTTCTGGTGTCCAATTTGTGTGTGTGGGCTGCGCGTACTATTGACACAGACAATTTTCCAACAGGAGCACGAAGCATGGGCCGAACTATTTTTTAAGAAAGGGGTTGTTGAAATTTATTTAATCAATATTGCATGCCTTTGTGATTACCTCTGGTGCATTAGTATGAATGGCAGTTAGGTCAATGCAAAACAAATTAGTCATGGTGTCATGATTCTGGGTTTTGATCATGTTTTATGTGCTGGTTTTGTGTTTATGATTATTGTCTTTTATTTGTTCTTTTTGGTTTTTGTTATATTCACTGATCTATATAGAATAACTGGATTGCTGATGTGATGCAGAACTGCGTTGAGAGGTTGAAGCAAGCGGAAGTGGTTGGGCGGCCATTTTACTATGCCCGGTGGTAAGCAACCGTTAACTCGTATTCTAAGGCAGAGAATCGCTGAAGTGCAGCCTTGCAATGCGGAGCAACATTTTGGGGGGATGTGGCGAGACAATGCACTGGCTGTAGTGAAGACGGATACACATAAATGAATTTCAAGGAATATATTGCTTATTATTAGCCACTGGCGATCTACCCTAACGGCAGATAATGTGTCAACGTTAGCCCACTTAACGGTTATTATTGGAACAATTCAAATTAATGTTCGCTAACGTGATCCATCAGGTTAGCCTAAAGCTACCTAGATTGCCAAACTGAAGTTAACCAGATCAATCAATGTCACACAGCATAAATTAGATAATCCAGTAAAACTGCTGTGTAACGCTGTGTATGATATTAGACCAGACTAACTAGACAACTGAACCAGGTGTTGACTGGTCTCATAATTAAGGCAAATTTATTCCAGCGCTAAAAAGGCTAATGTTCCGCTGACAATTAATTACCAGACGAACAAATTTTATTTGCCAGGTTATCAATGAGGATGTAACCGTTAGAGCTACATAAACAGATAATGTGATTCACATTATCAGGCAGTTTTACATACATCTACACAACGCACAACTCACTTCACTTCTCATGCGAACGCTGATTTAGCGACCTTGATTAGTTTACATTGCATTCTCTTCAGCGAACGCACTTTCACTTAGTAGGGAAATTAGCCTACAGCTTCATGGCAGCTACTGAATGAAGACAGCGCAAGAGAAAACTCAATACAAGACATTGGGACTTGCATGCATTATGCGTGACTGAATCTCACACCCAGTGTTTCTAAAATAAAGACAGTGGTTGACAAAGTGCGATCCTACGGGTACTTTATTCTTTCATGAAGGTTTTAAATCCTTCCACACAGAATAATAATAATAATAATGATACGTGCAGGATTAACGTCTTTTCTTCTTCAGTCTCAAAGACTTTGGACTTCAATTCCGTTGTACCACTGCCCCACTCAGGCGAGATGTAGAAAAATCCGTATAGATTTGCTATGGAACGCACTCATCGGCCGTACGTATTGTCAAATGCTGATATTGTCCATTGAAAATGCTAAAGGCCCGTACAACTGCTGCCTACTGTAGTTAAATCTGCGATCCTTGAGGCAATTTTCGTACAGTCACCTGAGGAGGAAACATAAAATACCGCCTCTTCCATGTCTGTGAAAAAATATCTTCTTAATTAATTATATTGTAGGCTGTAACGTGTTCAATGTGAGTAATGTTCTGAGAGATTATAGTTGGGCATACCAATATGGCGGCACGGTTACTTCAAAATTATGACGTCATCAGCTATCCAGTTCTTATATATAGATCAGTGGTTATATTCCGGTTTTTGGTTCATTCCATGTTTCAGGTCCATTGCACTTGTCTCCCCTGTCTTGTGATCTATTTGGTTCAGTCCGTCTTCCCTGTCTGCGTGCTCACTGACTTCGGGTGCTTTAAAGGCAGTCTGGTGTTTAAAACATTTCTTCGTATCTCGTTTTCTCCCTTCACTCCTCTGTTCTGATTACTAATGAGACTAACATTTGCATTATAGTATACTAACACAACTAACCATGTATATATAGATTCGATTACTAAATTACTAATGAGCACTCTAGTTTAAGTTTTAAAACCGCGCCGCTACTAATAGACTAATTCCCTCTTCGCAATCGCCTTGTTGTATTCTCCGCCCCTTTTTGCTTTCCACCGTCCTCTCCCTATGTTCAGCGAGAATCTCTCGCACGTGCTTAATTACTTTCCTGCTCTTGTTATCTGTGCACGTAGAACTCCTGGACCGGAGCTGTTTAAATGTAATAGGCTGTTTGTGCGATTCCTGTCCGTATTTCGTATCTCGCCAATTTCCGTGGTTAGGGTTTCCCTCATGTGATTCTCCCGATGTAATTGGTCTCATTCCCCACAGCGGATCTCTGTATAGCATGTGACCTTTCCTGTGTGTATATTAGGAGTCTTTTCACTCACAGCTCTTGTCAGAACGTTGATCAATTTTCATTGTGCCGAGCTCCCTGTACGCCTGTGATTATTGCTTTTCTTCTACTGGATAGTCCGACCCTGATTCTTGCCATTGCCCTTTTTGTACTGTTTTGCCTTTCTGGATTTTGACCAGTTTTTGTATGACCACGAGTACTGTGTTTGGATGCCCTGTGTATGACCATTGGCTTTGCCCATCGACTACGACTTTTTGCCTCTTGTATCTCCGCCCATCTGTCTTGCTGGTTCTGACCCCTGCCTGTCTAGTCGATACTGTTTTTGGATTTCGTATTGTAGCTTGGCAAGTTCTGTGTTTTTTGGCTTTGACCCGGACTCCAATAAAGGCATACGTTTTTTTGGATTGATATCTCGCGAGTGGTTCCTGAACGATACCTCACATGGCAGTTACTGTGGGTTTTGTGGGCCCCAATGGACTGTGGGCCCTTATAATTGTCATCACCTTTCCCCCCCTATACGACGGCCCTGGTCCCAATATCCGTACAGCTGTCAGTCCACAAAGTTTCTCCGATTGAAATAAAAATTGGTGTGTAGATAGAGGATGTGATGTCCAAAGGTAAGACGGAGTACAGTCCAAGGTACTTTTTTAATTTCAAGTATTCAAGAGTTGTTCATTCGGAGTTGACCATCAGTACAGCACAGGGCTAATATTGATAATTTGCCTACCATTCTTCAAAGCTAAAATTGTGGATACAGTAGGATAGGATCTTCGCTGCCTAGCAGTTAAAAGTATGACTATAAATCCAATATCGTGGACTCCAAACAGAAGTAGTACAAGTATATGGGGCGCCGTTTGTAAAATAGGGTTTTTTATTTTTTTTATACTGTACGGCTTTTGCACATGAGGCGTCAAAAACCGGGAAAAAAGATTGTTGCCATTTTAAACAGTCTTTTTCACACATTTACATAATATGGTTAAATTGGTGTAGAAATGGTGATATCGGGGTTTTTTTTTTTTTTTTTTTTTTTTGTAGTATAACTTTTAGTTGAAGAAAAAATTAAATACTAAATCTAAACGTTAAATATAAATCGAATTGCTAAATATCAATCTATATGAGGTAAGATTTAGATTTAACATGTTCACCAGTAGATGGCACTCATCTTAGAATTGCTGTTCTGTGGATCGTACAAGACCGAAGCCTGAAGACCGCTTGAACGAGTAGTCAACAGCACGCTAGTGAGACATGGCGATGGGTATAAGCCAAGATTTGGCAACAGCCATACAGATGGCTGTTTCCTAAGGTGTACGGGCAGCAATATTTTTCCCGTACTGTTAATGCGTCGCTGCTCTGGAATTCTGGTCCCCCCACTTCACTTTTGTCTCATAATTGCGTCACTTTGCATCTTGATTAAGCCGACAAAATAAGGATACAGTTTGCATGCTGTCTTACTCGCTAACGAGGTGGTTGGCTATCTAGCTAGCAAACAAAAGTGAAATCAAACTGTATAATGTTATAGCTAGCGCACCAATGTATTTATGACATGTTTTGTTGAGTGATTTACGCAGCCAATGTTTTCTTCAGTGCTGGAAAGTGGGCAATATTCTCAAATATCGCTTTATTTCTGTAACTGCTGTCAAGTATAGCTCGCAAGTTCTGTAGATCCTCCATGTCATCATCTAGTCAACAGACACTTTATTAGTCCCTACAAAACTACAGCTCTGTCCAGACACACAGCTCACCTATAAACCACACTATACTGAGGACTTCAAGTTGGCTGTTTTTGAGTTACTTAAATGTGTCTGGTCTCATAGCGCAATAGCTAGTTGTGCACCCACAGAACCGACCACCAGCTGCACCAGCAACTGCAACAGAGCCTGCTGCTTCAGGATTGGGCTCTACAGCTGCAGCAGACGCCGCAATGCCACCACACACTGACTCCAAGGCACACAGTCCATTATCTTGGGAGTCAGACGGATTCCAACAAGTGCTCCATTGCAGGGCACACATGCCATTCACACACTCGTAGCTTTATTAGTATTATTAGTACTATTATTTCTGCTCAGCCTCAAGTGATTTCTCCGCAGCTGAGGCCAAGGTTTAACTGTAAAGCGCATTGTGACAAATGTTTGTGAAATGTGGTACACCAATAAATTTGATTTAATTTGATTCACTTTGAGGTTACCTGACTGAATGGAGGTGGGACACAGCCATGGATGATTCTGGAGCTGCTGTAAAGTGGCTCGAGCTGCCGGCTGTATTGCGAAGCACCTTCTCAAAAAGTCCAAAATTGCTGTACATGAGAAAACCCAAGTGATTGGACAGAGCAGACAAAAGGCAGTCCCAATTCCAACAAGCAGACACACAAGACTCCAATACCTCCTGCTGACTGAACTCACATGGGGACAGATTTTCATGGTAGCTGAGTCCGTTCGCCCTCTCAGGACCTTCCAATGGGTAATATGGTTTGTAACCACCGACAATGTGAGACAGTATGACCCCAAGGCACCACACTGTGGCAGGCCCAGCCTGACACAACCCACTCACAAACCTCTCCGGAGGGGTGAACTCAAGTGTACCTAAGACAGAGAGAACAAAGTATTGTCTCCTATTGTATGGCAGTCTTGATGTGAATATGAATGTGACCTACAGCATAGAGTGTTTGTAATTGAAAGCATTGATGGGCACAGAGAAGTTTGTGTGTGTGCAACCTCACTAATTTACACAGAAGAGCGGACTTGCTGTAATTATTATGAAGGTCCCAAATGCTGATTAAAACCAGTAACCCCCCCCCCAACTGACCTGCGTGGGAGGCGAAAAGACTGTCCTTCCAGAGGGTCTCTCGCCCAAAATCAATCAAAATTACACGCATAGTCCGCGTGTCTATGAGGACGTTACTCAGTTTCACGCCTTGATGAAACACTCCTGTGCCCTGACAGTGCAGGAGGGCTTCAATTAGTTGCTGTATCACTGCTCGGGCCAGCTGTTCATCCATCGTATTGTTCAGGGATGAGCAGAAATGCTCAAGGTCTTCACAGTGGTCCGGCTGCTCGAGCACCATCACAAAGTGGTCCGGACTATCAAACCACTCGTAGAGCTGCAGGAAGTTCGGATGGTTTACCCAGCTCATTAGCTGCACCTCCAATGGAGGATATTCACGGCCAGCCTGAAAAGGAAGAGCAATACGAGCAGAGTCTGATTGTCGGGCTATAGCAAGCAGTTCTTTGTGAGCTTGGCATGGTATACTGTGCAGTTATATATGAGCTGAGTGAGGTATACTGTGCAGTTCGCTATGAGCTTTGCGAGGTATACTGTGCAGTTAGATATGAGTTGGTTGAGATATACTGCGCAGTGAGCTATGAGCTGACTGAGGTACACTGTGCAGTTAGATATAAGTTGGGTGAGGTATACTGTGCAGTTAGATATGAGCTGGATGAGGTATACAGTGCAGTTATACATGACTTTCATGAGGTAAACTGCGCAGTTAGCTATGAGCTGGGTGAGGTACACTGTTCAGTTAGATATGAGCTGCGTGAGGAATGCCGTGCCGTTAGCTATGAGTTGGGTGAGATATACTGTGCAGGTAAATATGAGTTGCATGAGGTATACTGTGCAGTTAGCTATGTGGTGGATTAGGTATACTGTGCAATTAGATATGAGCTGAGTGAGGTATACTGTGCAACTAGATATGAGCTGGCTGAGGTATACTGTGCAGTTAGCCATGAGCTGAGTGAGGTCTACTGTGCAGTTAGCTATGAACTGGGTGAGGTATACTGTTCAGTTAGCTATGAGCTGTGTGAGGAATACCGTGCAGTTAGATATGAGCTGGGTGAGGTATACTGTGCAGTTAGATATGAGCTCCATGAGGTACACTGTGCAGTTAGCTATGAGCTGGGTGAGATATACTGTGCAGTTAGATATGAGCTCCATGAGGTACACTGTGCAGTTAGCTATGAGCTGGGTGAGATATACTGTGCAGGTAGATATGAGCTGCATGAGGTATACTGTGCAGTAAGCCATGAGCTGAGTGAGGTCTACGGTGCAGTTAGCTATGAACTGGGTGAGGTATACTGTTCAGTTAGCTATGAGCTGTGTGAGGAATACCGTGCAGTTAGATATGAGCTGGGTGAGGTATACTGTGCAGTTAGATATGAGCTGCATGAGGTACACTGTGCAGTTAGCTATGAGTTGGGTGAGATATACTGTGCAGGTAGATATGAGCTGCATGAGGTATACTGTGCAGTTAGCTATGCGGTAGATTAGGTATACTGTGCAATTAGATATGACTTGGGTGAGGTATACTGTGCAGTTATCCATGAGCTGAGTGAGGTCTTCTGTGCAGTTAGATATAAGCTGGGTGAGCAATAGTGTGCCTTTAGCTATGAGCTGAGTGAGGTATACTGTGCAGTTAGCTATGAGCTGAGCGAGGTCTACTGTGCAGTTAGCTGTGAGCTGGGAATGGTATACTGTGCAGTTAGCTATGAGCAGGGTGAGGTATACTGTTCCGTTAGCTAAGAGCTGTGTGAGGAATACCGTGCAGTTACCTATGAGCTGGGTGAGGTATACTGTGCAGTTAGATATGAGCAGCATGAGGTACACTGTGCAGTTAGCTATGAGTTGGGTGAGATATACTACGCAGGTAGATATGAGCTGCATGAGGTATACTGTGCAGTTAGCTATGCGGTGGATTAGGTATACTTTGCAATTAGATATGAGCTGGGTGACGTACACTGTGCAGTTATCCATGAGCTGAGTGAGGTCTGCTGTGCAGTTAAATATAAGCTGGGTGAGCAATAGTGTGCCGTTAGCTATAAGCTGAGTGAGGTATACTGTGCAGTTAGTTATGAGCTGGGTGAGGTTTACAGTGCAGTTAGCTATGAGCTGCATGAGGTCTACTGTGCAGTTAGCTGTGAGCTGGGAGTGGTATCATGTGCAGTTAGATATGAGCTGAGTGTGGTATACTGTGTGGTTAGCTATGAGCTGTGTGTAGTATACTGTGCAGTAAGCTATTAGCTAGGTGAGGTAAACAGACACAACAGTGAACAATGACAAATACCTTTTTGGATTGTAGACGGACACGTCAAAATGTAACAAATATCTTTCTAGACATAAGAATAATTTTTCTGTGTTACTCACATTTAGCTGTTCCCATTTTGATTTCTCCACATATTTCAGTGTGACCTGGGCAAACCATAATGAGATTAAAATATGCAATTGCATTTGGCACACTGCTTTTGCTGAAGAAATTCATGACAAATGATATAGCGCACACCATAATTCACTGAACAGTGATACATTTTTGTTATTTTGATTCTGTTGGCCAAGTCAACCACTGGATTGGAATCCAACTGAGGATACTTTTTACATGCTGAAGAGGACTGGAACAATCCCTGAAACATGCTGGGGCTGTAGATGGCTACAGTACAGGCCTTTGAAAACTAACAAGAAATCAAACAAAGCAAATTCACTCAACCGCTGGTTAAAATCTGATTCCATCGCTCCTAACTCAGCTTGTGTTTTGCGTTGTATTTACAGTTGTGCTCATAAGTTTGGAAATCCAAGCTGCATTTGTGAAATGTTGTCTTTTATTTTGAAAATATGACTCATCATGCAAAAAAATTTGTCTTTTACATATGGATCGTAATCATGTTAAGTCACTTTTCATCAGATAGGTATGTGACTCTTTTTTAAATCATAATCATAAATGAAATCACCCTAACGGCCCTGATCACAAGTTTACATACCCTTGAATGTTCGCCCTTGTTTCATAGACACAAGGTGACACACTCAGGTTTAAATGGCTATTAAGGGTTCCACACCTGCGGCTTTTTAAAATGTAACTGGTGTCTGTGTATAGTCATGGAGTTTGTTAGCTCTTGGTGCTAACAGTGGATGCACTGATCTGGCTAGACATTGAGCCAAGGGGAGCGGAAAATAACTGTCTAAGGACCTTTGTAACAAGTTTGTTCAACTTTTTTATAGATGAGAAAGGATATAGAAAGATATCTTAAGATTTGTAAATGCCAGGCCACACTGTTCAGTCTGTGATTAAGAGGAGGAAAGTTTGGGGATATTTTGATACCAAGCCAAGGTCAGGTACCCCAAAAAAGATTTCAGCCCAAACTGCCAGGAAATTGTTTGGGACACAAAGAGAAATCCACAAGCTACCTCAAAAGAAATACAGGATGCACTAGAGAAAGATAGTGTGGTCCTTTCAAGGAGCACAATAAAGAGGCACTTAAGCAAAAATGAGCAGCATGGTCGAGTTGCAAGAGGGAAGCCATCATTGTACCAATCCCCCCACCTAATGAATGCCAGACAACACCTTGACACACCTCACAACCAAAATATACCAAAATAGAACTTTATGGTGACAACAACCACAAGTGCTATGTTTGGAGAGCAGTCAACAAGGCCCATGGTGAAAAATATACCATTCCCACTGTAAAGCATGATGGTTGCTCTCTGATGTTTTTTGGGGTGTGTGAGCTCTAAAGGCACAGGGAATCTTGTGTAAATTGATGGCAAGATGTTACATGGACATTAGGCTTTTTAAATTAGAGTTTTCTATGGAAATTCGAGGATTCAATGCTGTCTTTTAACGAATTTCCATACAAAGCGATATAAGAAGTATCATACCTGACTAAAATGTATAAAAACAATTTAAGTCCAAGAAAACGAAGACGATTCCGCAACGATGGAATCAGATATTAAATTGCAGTCCAGCAGATTCACTTTGTTCTATTTTTTGTCAGGCTGAGCCAGGGATGTGCGGTCAGGGTAGGCAGTGACTTCTCCTTTTTTAATCGCTAGATTTTGTCAACCTGTTTCCACGTACGATGCCTGATTGTCAATCAATCCATTTGAACTTTTTTTCAGGTCAATTAAGCCTGTAATGATTTAAGGGGTGATAGTGACAAAAAGATGAATTTACATTTATGCTTTGATTCGAGACTGCAAGGAAGTAAATCTTAATAGTTAATTAGGAAAAAATCTCAACTCTCTCGATAATTCCGAATATTGTTTTGATCTTTTGTTTATCGGATTATGAAAGAAGACTAAAAATAAACTCCCTATTCTTTAAAAATGGCATTAAAAAAGTATGTGTTTAAGGGGAGAAATATCGTAAACATGTTCAAAAAATCAAAAAAAGGGTAGCACATCTCAATACTTCAATTCAAGGAGGACAAAAATACTCACATTTCACTTATTTATTCGGCTCACATCACAAAAAACAAACGCGAAAAAAACCAAACTCTAAAGCAGAGGTGGGCAATGAGGGCCGTATCTGTCCCTGGTTTTTGCACCAACTTCAGGCCTTAAATTAGTTCATTATCTAAATTAGCCCAACTATTTATGAAATCTGACATTTCAGGCGCATTACATTAAATTATTATGAAAGACCAAAGACTGTCCGTGTCTCCCAACATAAAACATTTTTCTTTTTGATCGAATCTTTGCACAATTATATATTTGTGTTTGCAACCAATTAGCTCAATTAGTCAGGGTAATTGATAGAACTAAAAACCCGCATCCAGGACCAGGATTGCCCACCCCTGCTCTAAAGCGTTTTGGCGCAAACCCTTCATCAGAGCATTTGTAGTCCAGTGCAGGTTCAATTAGAAGGTATATATACAAGGGCAGAGAAAACAAACAGCTGGGGACTATACCCAATTATTCCAGAACCAATCAGTGTTCTTTTCCCATGTTTCGAAATATAGGGACTAATCACAAAAGACCCCATTACATAAATATTTTAACATTTACTAATCCACAAGGGCATATTAACACGTAAATTACATGAGTTGATTTACAATTTATAAATTCTCGAATAGGAATTTTCCTCCCTGTATGAGGATGATTAAATGATTTTGTATTGAAAGTATTATTGCAACAAGCACAATTCCCGCATCTGTACATGCCAGTTATTGTCAATCATGTGGTTTCATTTAATGTCATACTTTTATACATGACCATATTTTTAATAGTCGGTGCTCTCCTGAATGAAAAAAAGGGTGGAGATTTACAAAGGTCCTTCAAAGATGGTTCTGCGTAAAGCACATGCCAATATCTCGATTATCTCTTTTATCTGCGATGCACAATGATTATATTCGGTAGAGAAACAAACCCGGTTTGAATTTCTTGTTTTTTGGTTATTGTAGAGGAGATCAAAACGAGAGGTGAGGTTAGCACATTGTATGGCTTTCTGAATAGAGTTGGAGGCATAACCTTTTCCATGAACTGATTAATCTCCACCCCTTTTCTCATTCAGGAGAGTACCGACTATTAGAAATATGGTCATGTACAAAAATATGACATTAAATAAAACCACATGGTTGACAATAACTGGCATGTACAGATGTGGGAATTCTGCTTGTTGCAATAATACTTTAAATACAAAATCATTTAATCATCCTCATACAGGGAGGAAAATTCCTATTCGAGAATTTATAAATTGTAAATCAACTCATGTAATTTACATGTTAATATGCCCTTGTGGATTAGTATATGTAGGACAGACCAAACGACCACTCAAACAACGTATTTCTGAACATAAAACTGCAATTCGTACAGGTAATATGGATTATGCAATTGCAAAACATTATGTTTATGCTAGTCATGGTTCACCCTCTTCATTGAAATTCTGTGGGATTGAGAAAGTCATGATACCCACTAGAGGATGAGATGTTCTGAAGAAAGAGGCCCGAAGAGAAATGTTTTGGATATACACACTCAACACTATGGCATCAAATGGACTGAATGATGATATCAGCTTAAAATGTTTCTTGGGTTAACACTATGGTTTATTGTACGATGGTTAGTATTAATGTTGTGTGAAAATATTTTATTTAATGGGGTCTTTTGTGATTAGTCCCCATATTTCGAAACATGGGAAAAGAACACTGATTGGTTCTGGAATAATTGGGTATAGTCCCCAGCTGTTTGTTTTCTCTGCCCTTGTATATATACCTTCTAATTGAACCTGCAAAGGACTACAAACGCTCTGATGAAGGCTTTGTGCCGAAACGCGTTAAAGTTTGGTTTTTTTAGCGTTTGTTTTTTGTGATGTGAGCCGAAAAGATAAGTGAAATGTGAGTATTTTTGTCCCCCTTGAATTGAAGTATTGAGATGTGCTACCCTTTTTTTTTTTATTTTTTGAACATGTTCACTGGATTTTGGGTTTAGCGCTACACTGAGAATCCAACTGTCAAAGCGCAACCTCCCTTACAAATTATCGTAAAGATATTGATCAAACATTGAACGCCACATAAGAAAGGTTTTAATATTTGTTAATGGCATTGCGTTAGTTTCCTCTAAGCATATGAACAAACTTGCTGTCTCGTGAGCATTTTAAGTTCAATGCACTGAACAATAATGTTGCGGATGTAAATGGCACGCCATTCTGCCATTTAGTCTTGTAAATGAAATAAAGATTAAATAAAAAAAAGATTACTAATCAAGCAAAGTAATAGAGTTATCGTTTGTTTAACGGCGAGGATTCTGCCTACCCTAACTGACCTCTGACAGCACATCACTGGGAACAGTTTTCAGAACTTTGAGCATGCCCCGTAATCATTAGACAGCTTCTTCAACCCTTCTCCCAGTCAAAATACATTTCTGGAACCAACAGTTTCCTAGTAGAGTGACTTCTCTCAAACACTTGCTTAAAGTCTTAATTGTAACCACAGCTATGGTTAATAATTGTGCCACTTGATTTGAAGAGGAATTGTTGTTCCATTATTGTTTTTTTCTTTGCTTTTTGTAAAAAGAAAGAAAGAAAATGAAAAAGTGGTACTGTGGAGATGGAAGAAAATCTCCAAACCCCAATTCCAATAAAGTTGGGACGTTGTGTAAAACGTGAATAAAAATAGAATGCAATAATTAGCAAATCTCATCAACCCACATTTTATTCACAATAGAACATAGACAACATATCTGATGTTGAAAGTGAAACATTTTACCATTTCATGGAAGATATCAGCTCATTTTCAATTTGATGGCTGAAAAGCATATCAAAAAAGTTGGGAAAGGGACAACAAAAGGCTGGAAAAGTAAAAGGTACAAATTAAAAACAGCTGGAGGACCATTTTAAAACTAATTAGGTTAATTGGCAACAGGTCAGTAACATGACTGGGCATTAAAAGAGCATTTGAGAGAGGCAGAGTCTATCAGAATTAAAGATGGGCAGAGACTCACCAATCTGCGAAAAACTAAAAATTGTGGAACAAGTTCAGAAAAATGTTCTTTAATGTAAAATTGCAAAGATTTTTTAATATTCCACTATCTACAGTTCATAATATCATGAAAAGATTCAGAGAATCTGGAGATATCTCCGTGTGCAAGGGACAAGGCTGAAGGTCAATACTGGATGCTCATGATCTTTGGCCCCTCAGGTGGCGCTGCATTAAAAACAGGCATGATTCTGCACTGGAATTCACTGCCAGGGCTCAGGAACACTTCCAGAAATCATTGTCTGTAAGCAGTTTGCCATGCAATCCACAAATGCTGTAATAAAGCTGTATCATGCAAATAAGAAGCCATATGTGAACACGATCCAGAAATGCCACTGTCTTCTCTGGGCCAAAGCTCATCTAAAATGGACTAAGGCAAAGTGGAAAACTGTTCTTCAGTCAAATGAATCAAAATCTGAAATTCTTTTTGGAAACCATGGACGCCATGTCATGCGGACTAAAGAGGAGAGGGATCATCCAGCGCGTTATCAGTGCTCAGTTCAAAAACCTGCACCTCTGATGGTATAGGGTTGCATTATAGGCATCTTAACCATCTGAAAAGGCATTATCAATGCTGAGAAGTATATAGATGTTTTACAACAACATCTCTATCAGGGAAGGCCTTGCATATTTCAGCAAAGCAATGTTATCCCACATACTGCATCCAACTCATCAGCATGGCTTTGCAGTAGAAGAGTCCAGATGCTGAAATGGTCTGCCTCCAGTTCAGACCTTTCACCGATGAAAAACATTTGGATTAAAAAATCTGGTTTAGAGGGCCGAGGACTATTGAGCAGCTAGAATCCTACTTCAGACAAGAGTGGGACAACATCCCTCTTCCAAAACCCCAGCAATTGGTCTCCTCACTTCCCTGACGTCTACAGACTGTTGTAAAAAGGAGAGGGGACTCTACACAATGGTAAACATGGCCTTGTCCCAACTTTTTCGATGCCATGTCATGCTAGCTAAGCAAGCGAACTAGCGTTAGCAAGGTATCTGGCCAACTAGCTAGCACCCCTTTTGCCAACTTAGCTAGCTCGTCTCGCTCATTTCAAAAGCAAAAGCTGTTCTCTTTGGCACTCCCGATTGCTGCCATCAAGTTCAAAATGAGCTAATATTTTTCATGAAATGGTAAAATGTCTCACTTTCAATATCTGATATGTTGTCTGTGTTCTATTGTGAATAAAATGTGGGTTTATGAGATTTGCAAATCATCGCATTCTGTTCTTATTCCCGTTTTACACAACGTTCCAACTTCATTGGAATTGGGGTTTGTAGCAGTAAAAAAGGAGAAAGCTGCCGGTTTGGACCTCATTGTCACTGTATCCTTTAAACCTCAAAATGCAAGAGTACAGAGCCAAAATAAAAAAAAGTGTTGTTCAACAAATTATGGTGCACAGAATGTATAGAATAATATAAACAACTGCGCAAACAGAGTAGCATGGAATTCATGTTTTGTTTTACAATTAGGCATAAAACATACAGGATATGCCAACACAGTGGCGGGCGGTGGATGGACAACTGGTGGGGCGGAAAACTTGAAACGGATGAGATTAGTGACCGATTTCAATCATCGTTCTGGGTCAACATGTTAGCTTCCCTTCTAATGAAATGTTTAGGCGAGTGAATAATAAATTCTATAAAATGTTTAATTCACATGACTTAATAGGCAACTCTTCACGAAAAAGCCACTGTGGATTTTCCACGTTAAATTTTGTCACATCCTGAGCAAGTCGTCAAACCTGCGCGTAGTGATTATTTAATTGCAAAAGACTGAAATGCGCTCTTTTTTGCGTTCAACTGGTGCGTTTGATTTTTTGTCTTAAGACAATAAGCTACACCGGAGAGGGGAGATTCAAATGTCTTTTACTGGGGAAATTGACTGATAACAGATCAAGACTAATAGGCAGTTTAAAGACATATTTAGCTACAAGGAGGTTGCTGTCTGTCCATCGCCCGTCACTGTGTGTACATAAACAAGAGCCATCAGAAGATGGCACATCCCCCTGGCCCCCGCAAAATCAGGGAGGCCGCAGGTACCTTGTACCAATAAATATCTTCTCAAAGTTTCATGAAAATACTTTCAAGTTCTGCTAGGGGAATGTAACTTTCCACATATTTCTGAGCCAGCTCCATTTGTTTTCATGAAGCTGAAAAGCCCAAATAGCAAAAGACACCCTTTTGAATTCACAGGTATGTTGAAACTGAGACTGAGTTATGCCACAGAAATGAGCTACACCCGAACCAGAAACTGAGTGTAATTTGTGGCTATAGAAACACACAAAAAAAATCAAAATTTCAGCAATTCCTAAATAGGAAAAGGCGCATCTACAGGGTACATTAGATCAACTTGCCAATTTCATAGATAAACATTGAACAATTATCATGTATTGCTCTGGAACCAGTGACACTCGCTTCAACTTTCTGCCTTGAAAAAAAACCCAAGAAAAATAAAAAATTCTTAAATTCTAAATACCAAAAGGCACATCTACATTGTATATCAAATCTACACACCAAATTTGCTGAAGAAATATAAAAGGTTATTGAGTTATACTTCGGAAACGAACCATACCCTCCCCAGAGACTAACACCAACTCGTGGCCTTGGAAACACAAAAAATAAAAATTTTAGAAATACTAAATACTGAGAGGCACATCTCCATGATATATGAGATCTATGCACCAAATTTCGTGAAGAAATATTGAACGGTTATTTAGTTCTGATCTAGTTTGATCTCAGATGTCACTGCAGGTTCACAGGGCTGAAATCGTTACTTTAACGACGGCATCTTACAGGCAGTCCATCGGAGATGCGAGTCGCACCATATTGTGATACGCATCCACTCTCTCTCAGGAGAGACTCAATCTCGTAGTGATCATGTACACGACCTGAAACACAACCGAAGCAATTGACTCATATTAAAACAGTTCACCAATTGGCCACTAAGTTTCCCCAAAGCCCTCTAAACGTGGTTCTCATCCTAACCTTGCCGCCTGCGTGGCGTGTTGGCCACGAGGGGAAAGTCGTTTTTCTGTCGCCGTGTCTCTTCCATCGCCGAGCTAGGATTAACTCTCACTTCAACAACTATACATCTTTATACCATGGCTTCTATTTTTTGACGTAACAATGGACGATAGTTCCACGCAACGATTTGTCTTCAATGACGTCAAAATTCAGATTTTCTCCTCTCAACTGAGAAGCAGTCCGTACTGTAAATTGATAACCAGCGCAGTAGTACCGTTCGCTTGATGGCGAATTCTAATCAAGATCATTCAAGGATGCTGATGTTTTCCTCGTTTTAAGGAAGATTGGTACTCTAGTTATATAGGCTATTACTTCCAGTAGCGGAGAATGAACAATTTGATATTAAAGGCCTGTGGGGGCGGTGATGTTGCGTGGCTCATGGAGGCCGGAGGCTCGATTCATATTGTGACAAGAGATCCTTCCCTTTTCATTTCATCTGTGCCCCAGCCATTTGCCTTTTTGTCGAAGAGAACGCAATTTCTTATAGATGTAACGTTACGGCAGTTGAATAAAAAGGCCACAGTGTGGAGCCGTCACGCCCCGTATTGGTCGGAGTGCGAAGTAGTTTGTCCATTACAGGATCCCGAGTACAGTAATTTCTCAGCCTGCAATGCCGAGCCTGCGACGGTTTGCTCTCATATGCCGAAAGGTTAGCATAGTATCCTCGTACGATCGCGGCAGACACACTACTACGGCCCGACTCATGTCCAATAGGAGAGGCGTGCAGCAAAAACAGAAACGATACCAGATTAAGAACACGTAAACCGCAAATGCAAGAGAAAATCGTCGCATATCCACGTAAACTCAAATGCGCTGCAGCAGCCCAAAATATCTCCAATCGGAGAAACGCGCAGCCAAAACAAAACGACGCAAATTCAAAAACAAGCAAACCGCAAATGCAAGAGAAAAACGCCATATATCCACAAGAATACAACAGAAGTGGTCCCGGTCGTATCGGGAGCGCCAACGAGAACAGCCTTGTCTTTTGAAATGAGCGAGACGAGCTAGCTAAATTGGCAAAAGGGGTGCTAGCTAGTTAGCCAGATACCTTGCTAACGCTAGTTCGCTTGCTTAGCTAGCAAGTTTGCGAGCATAGTTAGCCAACCATTCAAAGCGCAGAAGTCAATAGAATGTAATGAAATGAAAATATCATTTTTCGCTATCCCCCAAAGCATGAGTTGAACCGTGAGCATTTATGTGATACTAAATATCACTGCTCGCTTACGTTATTTCGCTTGCTGAGCTAGCTGATTCGCCGGCCTAGCTAGCCAATAGTTTGGTGCACAGAAGTCTATAGAAAATGAGTAAATAAAAATGATCCATTATTTCACTATCTCACGTAGCTAGAGTTGAACCGCGAGCATCTATGTTATATTGCATATGACTATCAGCTAGCAAGGCTGGCGAACTGTCTTTAGCTGGCTATAAAGCCTTTTGCCGATTTAGCCATAACGGCTTGTACTTCCGTTGTGTTGATAAATGCAGCGTTTTTCTCTTGAATATTCGCTTTTGTTGTTTGACTAGCTAGCCAACAGTTTGGAGCGCGGAAGTCAAGAGACTATACATGAATAGAAAATGTCATTTTTTTTGTCGCTAGCTCGCTTAGCAGCTGCTCGCAAACGTTATTTCGTTTGTTTAGCTAGCTAATTCGCTAGCCAAAAGTTTCGTGCGGAGAGGTTGTTGAGGATTATTGAAATATTTCTCATCATATTCATCAGTAGATCAATTGCCATGTTGAATAATCATAATCAGTATCCATATTATGTATGCAGCGGTAAAACACACACATACAAGCAGTTCGCACACACATGAGCAATGCATACAGGCACATGCACACACACACATGCACAGACGCACACACAAATACATGCAGTTCACACACAGACACACACATACAAGCAATTCAATTCACACATGAGCAGCCCATCCACGGAAGCAGTGGGCTTCTGTAGCTTTGATTAGTACGCAGGCTTCTATTTAGTTAATTCAAAAACCTAATCGGGTGACGTGTATGATTTCTGTCGCTGTGATCAATATATGTTCAGTAAAATCATTAGTTGTTACTGAAAAAAAAAACAGAATCAATTGAATCATTTATATATCTACTTGGATCCTATTCATCTGTCAGTATTTTTCTTCTCTTGACTGTAATTTTCCAGTCCTTTGTAGTGATGTGCATCCTTATCTTTGCTTGAAGTTCTCAAGGTTAGTGGGCCGTGTTTTGGTTTGCCTGTCCTGTTGTAGTGTGAGAATGAGAAAGTGGAAAGACAGTATTTGGAAGATATTTCCTGTGATGAATGTATAAAAACTGGGTATGAAAGGCAGGGTGCGAGTTCTTCTTGCGCAAAAAGAACCTGGCTTTATATTCATCAACATGCCAAAATAAAGCCTAATCGTCTGAAGAATCTGTCTCTCCAATTGCTTGGGGATGGGGGAACCTCATAATATGAAAATATGTCTGAACAAAAACCTCAACAAATTTAGCGAGCCAGCGGCAGGAGTCGGCAAAGGTCGGTTACACTCTGAAGGGTGGGCGGTCTTCCGGTGCTCGGAGATGGTGCAGGGCTGCTAGCAAACTAAGGATAAGGTGAGCAATTTAATTAATTTGCTTTAATTATCTTGCTCAGATAGATAAGTGGGGGTGTGGTTTTGTGATTATTCCTGCCCTGATTTGGAGTACTGGAGACAAGTGACCTTTCAGCTCAAAGAATCGATACAGAAAATTGGGGCAATTATTTTGAGTAATTGTGTGGATCTCAGAGCATGTTCTGTAACTGGCTTGGTGTATGGCTGTTTGTTATATATGAGGCCTGTGCTGGGACCCTATGGCAGGGAATTAACCTGCAGACTCTCTTTCTTGAGATTGAGTTCGGCCTGGGTGACCTAAGAGAGGTATCGGGACCCGTTTTATCTTTATGGTGTTGTTTGTCTCGTTTTTTATTATTTTTATCCCACCTGGTATGTAATACCTTGGGATATAGTCATCACCCTGTTTGTCTCTCTGTCCATCTGTCCATAATCATTTTCATTTCTGGAGCAGAACTCAAAAACTATACCACTTACAAGCTTCAAATTTGCTATGGAACTTACTCTTATGGTGTAGTTGTGCCTTTTGGGGGTTTCAGTTCCATGCTGCCCATAATTTTTGAAATTTTCACCAAAAACAGCCCTAAAATTGGACTTTTTCTCGTTTCCGGGACAGAACTCAAAAACTATGCCACTTACAAACTACAAATTTGGTATGGAACTTACCCTTATGGTGTAGTTGTGCCTTTTGGGGGTTTCAGTTCCATTCAGCCCAAAAGTTTTGATTTTTATACCAAAAACAGCCCAAAAATTGGACTTTGTCCCTTTTCTAGAGCAGAATTCAAAAACTCTGCCACTTACAAACTTCATATTTTGTACGCATGTTATTCTAGTGATCCCATTGTGCCTTTTGGGCATTTTGAAATCATGGTGCCCAAAATTTATCCGTCCGTCCGTCCGTAATCATTTTCATTTCCGGAGCAGAACTCAAAAACTATACCACTAACAAACTTCAAATTTGCTATGGAACTTACTCTTATGGCGTAGTTGTGCCTTTTGGGGGTTTCAGTTCCATGCTGCCCATAATTCTTGAAATTTTCACCAAAAACAGCCCTAAAATTGGACTTTGTCTCGTTTCCGGGACAGAACTCAAAAACTATGCCACTTAGAAATTTCAAAAACTCCAAAAGTCTCGGCTCACAAAGACCAAGTGAAATAGAGTGAAATGTCCTTGTTGTATCTCACATCCGAGCCATGGAATGAGGAACACACAGAACTGTCAATTACCTAGGACTCCACACCAGCCATCGCTATTGAAAGAGTATGGGTTACAGAACACTGTCAAGTTTGTGGTAGACAGGATATTACTATGGAAGTTATATCATTGATTATTTATAAAGGTAAGTATATGTTAACATATACGGAAATAGGTGTTCCATTTCATACAATGGTAATAGCAAATCTCACATTATTGTATTCCCCACACTTCATGACACAAGATCCTAGTTCTGAATCAATACATTCATCATTGCATGCTTGCCTTGATAACAAACTAATCAATCCATCTGTTTTATGAGTATAGAATTACTACAGTGATGATATTAAGAGGATACAATTCTTCTGCAATGAGTAAATCACGAATTATGTGGAACCGGTGGGATATGTCATCTTCTGATGACTCGTTTAAAAGGGTGCGCAGCACATTTGGTGTATGGAGCTAGCCGATTAGTGGGTCTAGCGAGGAAATTGAAAGGAAGTGAGGTTTGTTGGGTCCTAAGGGTGGACAGACTGGTAGTGAGGATTGCGGGGTTCCGAACAGACACTGTTGATGGGAAGTTTGTATTGTGGGGTGCGGTAACATTTTGAATGAGTGTGGAGTGGATGATGTGAACAGTGGTTCTGTTGCGTATTGCATTAGTTGGGAGTGTTAAGAGTGCACTGAAATATTAAATATTCCGCCTAGTCTGCATGCAATAAGTGTTAAAATTATTATTAATGGTCATTACTACACTCCTGAACAAAATCTTAAGGCCGGGGAAAAAATTACAAGAATTCATATTTTGCACTGGTGAATCATAACCAGGTTGTAAGTTGTGCTTCAAAGTGCAAAAAGAATAAACTGGAGCAAGAGACAAAGAATAGAAAGTAGGCAATTTATTGAAAACAGAATTTAAACTGAAACAGCCTGTTCATCAGCTGATCAAAAGTTTAAGACCATAGCCTTAAAAAGTCAAAATCTGTGCAAAAATCTGGCCTCCATGTCATTTTCTTTCATGCATTTGCACTGTCATGACCTCCTGATGGCAAAGGCAAAAAAGCTTTCTGACTTTGAACGTGGCAGGATTGTTGAGCTGCACAAGCAAGGCCTCTTGCAACGTGCCATCGCTGCCAAGGTTGGACGCAGTAAAACAGTGATTTTAAATTTCCTAAAAGATCCTGAGGGTTATGGGAAAAAAAAGTCGAGCGGTAGACCCAAAAAAATTTCACCTGCACTGAGCCGGAGGATCCTACGGGCTGTCCGTGAAGACCCAGGCCAATCTTCAACCCAGATTAAGGCCCTTACTGATGCTGACTGCAGCCCAATAACCATAAGACGGCATCTGCGAGAGAAGGGCTTTAAGAACAAAAAACGGCTCCACAGGCCACACCTCCTCCCGCACCACAAACTTGCGCGTTTGGACTTTGCAAGGGAGCACCAAACATGGGACATTGAGAGGTGGAAGAAGATTTTATTCTCTGATGAGAAAAAATTTAACCTGGATGGTCCTGATGGATTACAACGTTACTGGCATGACAAGGAGATCCCACCGGAGATGTTCTCTACACGGCACAGTGGAGGAGGTTCCATCATGATCTGGGGTGCTTTTTCCTTTAGTGGAACAATGGAGCTTCAGGTTGTGCAGGGGCGTCAAACAGCGGCTGGCTGTGTGGAAATGTTACAGCGGGCATCCCTCTTGACTGAGGGCCCACGTCTCTGTGGTAATTATTGGGTCTTTCAACAGGACAACGCTACAGTTCACAACGCCAGCCTGACAAAGAACTTCCTCCAAGAGAATAACATCTCCCTTTTGGACCATCCTGCTTGTTCCCCTGATCTAAATCCCATTGAGAATGTTTGGGGATGGATAGCAAGGGAAGTTTACAAAAATGGGCGTCAGTTCCAGACCATGGATGCACTTTGTGAAGCCATCTTCACCACATGGAGCAATGTTCCCACCAGCCTCCTGGAAACACTTGCATCAAGCATGCCCAAACAAATTTTTGAAGTAATCAACAAGAATGGTGGGGCTACTCAGTACTGAATCCTTTTTTTGCTCTTTAGTTCTGTTTTTTTGTTTTTTGGGGCCATGGTCTTAAACTTTTGATCAGCTGATGAGCAGGCTGTTTCAGTTTAAATACAGTTTTCAATAAATTGCCTACTTTCTGTTCTTTGTCTCTTGCTCCAGTTTCTTCTTTTTGGACTTTGAAGCACAGCTTACAACCTGGTTATGATTCACCAGTGCAAAATATGAACTCTTGTAATTTTTTCCCCGGTCTTAAGATTTTGTTCAGGAGTGTATTTGGCAGATTAAAAGAAGTAGTAAATTGCATGCATTAAAAGATGATTATTGGAGCATTATTATGATTGCTGTACTATCATAATTGAATACGTGAGAAAAAACAATTTGGCCGAGAAATGAAATTTGGATAAAAAAATAAACAATGATGATTACAGCAAAGCTGGTAGATGGAGGAAAATAGGGAAAAAAGGGGGAAAAAAAAGCAAAAGCAACTTCCTGTGTTTGAAAAAGACAAAAAAGGCAAATGGAACTAAACAAGAAATATCATGGATTAGACAAGTAGATGGTTATAAACTAAACTGCGTAGCAAAATACAATCTGTCTAAAAGGAAGAGGATAAATGAGCATAAGCTTGTTTATAATATAGACTGTTAACTAAGTAGTGTAACTGTTCAAATAGACATTGCAATTTAATGCGTGGGGAAACATAATTCGGCTTAGTAATAAAATTTAAATGAATAAATAACAATGGCAATGCCTGTGGAGGAATTAAGA
Organism: Gymnothorax reevesii; assembly: GCA_029721435.1. Lineage (NCBI taxonomy): Eukaryota > Metazoa > Chordata > Actinopteri > Anguilliformes > Muraenidae > Gymnothorax > Gymnothorax reevesii. Next base: position 35,427,662 of record CM056586.1, on the reverse strand, counting down.
GAGCAATTTCCTACCATTGAGAATAATTTAAAAAAAATTGTCAAATAAGTGGGCAAAAAGTACAAAGAGAAAGAAAGTGGCCAGAAGAGTGGATATTTGGTCTTGCAATATGTGAAAAAAATTATGGGTATAATAACAAATTATGCATCGGCGGCAAAAAGGGTGAAAAGATAATGAGCTGGCAATTCTGAAACTGCTTGGAGTGTAATGTGGGGGGCGGGGGGTGGGGGGGGCTTTTTGTTAAGCCCAGACCGGAGCTAGGTTTTTGGGCATGTCCTGGGCATGCCTCAGAGGGAAAGTCCCAGAGAATTGAAAAAAAGTGAGAGGGGCCTGGAAAAGAGTAGAGTATATAAGGAGAAAAATTGAGAGTTAAGTAGTAGGAGAAATTGCAAGGAGAAATAGTGGAAGGATGCATTTAACCAGACTTGTCACTCTTTTCAAGACCTGTGAAGCTCATTTTGTAGATTTTTGCCTGTGTTGGAGCATTTTCCTGTCCCAGGACATCACAACATAGCAACCCCATCTCAAGTACCAAGGGACAGTAACCACCTCATTTTTAAAAAAAATTCTATTTCAATATTGGTCAGTGTGTTGGTTTAATTAAATCTGTTCAAGTTTTAAAATTTTTTGTGTCATCGCTTGCTGTCCGATATGTCATAACAGATTGGGGTAATAACAAATTGGGGTCATAACAAATTGGGGCCATAACAAATTAGGGGCTCGTCCGGGATAGACCACTGTGTGAGTCATTTATTGAAAATCTAAAATTTCAAATTGTGAAATTGTTTTTGGAATTTTCCTAGATATATATTGACAGATCAACAGCAATGGATGATTTCTTGGCATCACTGACTGCAAAGGTTTTGAAGTCTTTTAAAAAAGACAGAACTGCTAGTAATATGCAGACAGATGTAAAACTAGCCATGCGAAAAGCAAGACTGGCTAGAGAGATTGTTGAATATTACTTTGAGGGAAATGTGTTTGCACCAGGAAATCTGGAACAGTTTCCAGTAGAAAATCCAAATGTAGAAATGGAACTAAAACTAAAAATCCTAGAGATTGAAAGAGAGGAAAGAACATTCAAGAGAGCAGAGAGAGAGAAAGAAAGGCAGTTTGAGTGAGAAAAATTAGCTAGAGAGAGAGAGAAAGAGGAAAGAGCAGAAACAGAAAGATAGAGAGATTCCGATTTACAGAAGTTAGATAGAGAAGAATGGCTCCAAAAGGAGCTACTAAAAAAACAAAATGGAAGTTGAAAACAAATTTCATGCTAGCCAGGATGTAAAGCTGGTGCCTCCATTCGTGGAGAAGGAGGTTGATAAGTATTTCTAGTGCTTCGAGAAGGTAGCTAAGAGTTGTCAGTGGCCAAAGGAACACTGGCCCCTGATGTTGCAAAATGTCCTCAAGGGTAAAGCTCAACATGCCTATTCGGCTTTGTCGGCAGATGATTCCGCTGATTATGAGGTTGTCGAAAAGGTTATTTTGACAGCTTATGAGTTGGTTCTGGAGGCTTACCGACAGAAATTCAGAGGTCTGAAGAAATCTGACAATTAGACTAATGTGGAATTTGCTAACAAGAAGAATGTTTGCTTTGAGTGCTGGTGTACTTCTATGGAGGTCAAGGATGATTTCAACTCACTAAAAGAGATGGTGTTAGTTGAAAAATTCAAGAACTGTGTTATGGATGATATTAAGACCTACCTTAATGAGAAGCAAGCACTGAATTTGCAATTCAGTGCCAAATTTGCACACGAATATATTCTCACACTTAAGTCCAAAGTTCGGTCCAGCAGTAACAATAAATGGTTCCAATTTCAGAAAAAAAGGTAACGGCCATTCCCAAGATTCCTCACCCAAAGAAAAAGACAAATCTGGTGACGGTGCTCAGAAATCCAGTCACAGGTCTGATCAAACTGTGAAAGCTGACAGTGACAAAAGTGGTCTAGTTTGCAATTATTGCAAGAAATCTGGTCATGTTACAACTAACTGTCGGTTCCTTAAGGCTAAGAAAGAAAAAGAAAAGGATACCAAACCCAATGCCTTTGTGAAGACAAGGTTAGAGACCCCTGTAGTAAATGACCGATCTGCTAAATTGCCTGCTCCTTGTGGGGCGAAGAAGCCTGCTACTGCTGAATTTCTGAGGGAGGAATTTCTTCCATTTGTGTCAGAGGGATTTGTGGCTCTGAATGAATATTCTCCTTTTTCTTTTTTTTTCAACCTTTATTTAACCAGGGAAGTCCTTTAAGAACAAGTCTCTTTTTCGAAGGAGCCCTGGCTAAGAAAGCCGCAAATAAAAGTTACACATAAAAATACAACATTACAACAGATAAAATACCAGTACATTGATTCAACCAACCCAAAAATAATGAAATCAATAAATACATAATAGACAAAACAGAAAAAGAAAACAAAGCAAAACAATAATCCTATACTAGAACCCAATGAAAATCTGACCTAGCTTGAAAGACAGGTACAGGTGCCAATTCTGCCTGCCTCAAGATTTTTTACTAGATCCTTGAATTGATTGAACGAGACCAGGTTCCCTAACTTAAGGTCAAGCTGCCAAAGATTCCAGGAGGTAGGTGCTGCAATCCTAAAAGCTTGCTTCCCCAGCTCTGTACGCGCCCTTCGTACAAGGAGCTGGAAGGTATCATTAGAACGCAAAGAGCGAGTGCTGGACTTAAAGAACATGTATTTGCATAGGTATGAGGGCAACTTCCCAATAATAGATTTATAAATAAATAAATGCCAGCGAGTTAACCTGCGCTGAGCTAAAGAGGGCCATTGGACTAGATTGTACAGGGTGCAATGATGTGTAAGGGATTTGCACCCTGTAATGAATCTCAGGGCACAGTGATAGATAGAACCTCGTAAAGCCAAATACTTGGCGGAGGCATGCATATATGATAAGTCGCCATAATCAATAAGAGGCAGGAAAGTAGTCTCGATGAGCTTCTTCCTTGTGGCCGGAGAGAAGCAAGATTTATTCCTGAAATAAAATCCTAGTTTTAGTCTAAGCTTCTTGACAAGACTTTCAATATGTGATTTGAAAGTCAGGCGGTCATCAACTACAAATCCTAAGTACTTGTACTCGGCCACAAGTTCTATCAGGCTTCCCTGCAGGGTTACAATGTTCGAAATGGTTGTGGAGCTTCTAATATTTGAGAACAAAACCATCTTTGTTTTACTTGCATTCAGTACAAGTTTCAACTCGGATAGCCGAGATTGTAGTGTTAAAAGCAGCCTGCAGGTACTCAAAGGTCCAAGAAAGTGTGTCCCCACAACTGTAAATGACCGTGTCATCAGCATAAAAATGACACTGTGCATTAAGAATATTTGAGCCAAGCTCGTTTATATAAATAGCAATTAAAAGTGGCCCAACACAGATCCCTGTGGGACCCCTGATACAACGTGCAGCAAGCTAGATGAGACACCGTCAAAAGTGACGCATTGGGTCCTACCCGAAAGGTAATTCTCGAACCAACCAACAGCCTTCTCGGAAACACCAATGCTGAGCAACCTCCGTATTAAAATACAATGGTTCACCGTATCAAACGCCTTTGAAAGGTCGATAAAAAGAGCTACACATGATGTTTTGTTGTCCTGTGCCTCAATTATGTCATTGGCAACCTTAAGTGATGCTGTGATGGTACTGTGTTCTTTTCGGAAGCCAGATTGATACTCTGAGAGAATATTGTTTACACTCAGGAACTCCTTTAGCTGGTCACTTACTAGCCTCATGTACACATATATATCCTAAGGGATAGCGGAGCTTCTCAGTCACTTTTGTTGATGGACTCCTGGGAAATACGTGATGAGACCGCTTCTGGGGATTTCATACTTGTACAAGGTATTGAAGGGAGGACTGTATTAGTACCCCTGCTCTCTGTATTCTTGAAGTCAGATTTAGTTACAGGACATGTAAAGGTGGGACTTATGTCAAGTCTACCTATCAAGGGTGTTTCTCTGTTGCTAGGCAATGACCTGGCTGGGGGCAATGTAGTTCCCCCTGTTCATCTTTCTTCACAGCCGAGCAATGAAGATGGCGATGAAGACCCATCTCTCTATCCTTCCTGTGCAGTGACCCATGCTATGGCTAAGAAGGCTCAAGAAGAAGATGATATGGTGCCATCCAGCACACTGAATAGTCCTGACTCAGGTGGTTCACCTCGTGACTCTGTTCAGCCTACTATGGTTTCTCTGAGGACTAATCACTTTTATCAGTTCTTTGTTCAGCCAGCCAGATGGGTCTGGTGATTCTGATGTGTCTGGAGACTTGTCTCTGTCCAGAAAGCGGTTGATTCAGGAGCAAACCAATGATCCTGAAATTTGTATACTAAAGAAGAGAGCCCTTCCTGATGAAGAAATAGACGCAGTTCCAATTGGGTATTATCTCAAGGATGGAGTGTTGATGCAGAAGTGGCGCCCTCCTGATATCCCTGCCAATGCAGACTGGGCAGTGGTCAAGCAAATTGTTGTTCCGAAGGTCAACAGGAATGAGATCTTAACAATGGCTCATAGTTTACCTTTAGGAGGTCATCTTGGTGTTAACAAGACTGTTGACAAGATCATGAAACACTTCTTCTGGTCTGGACTTTGGAAAGACGTTTCCAACTTTTGCAAAACCTGTCACACTTGTCAGGTAGTTGGAAATCACCAGTTAGACCCACCTGTAGCTCCATTTTAGCATATCCCAGCATTTCGGGAGCCCTTCTCCAAGGTCATCGTTGATTGTGTTAGTCCGTTACCCAAGCCTAGATCTGGAAAGCAGTACTTGTTGACAATCATATGTGCATCTACCAGATTCCCTGAAACCATAACTTTAGGCAATATCAAGGCAACTGCTCTCTCAAAGGCTCTGATAAAGTTCTTCACGGTGTTTGGCCCTCCCAGGTAAATTCAGTCAAGCTAAGGTAGCAATTTCACTTCCGGATTGTTTCAGCAGGATATGTATGAACTAGGTGCGAAGCAGATTCTTTCCAGTGCCTATTGTCCAGAGAGTCAGGGTGCCTTAGATTGTTTTCATTCCACTCTCAACACAATGATGAGGACTTATTGTTATGACCATGAGAAAGACTGGGATGAAGGTGTTCATTTGCTGTTGTTTGCAGCTAGAGGAGCAGTGCAGGAGTCTACTGGATTCAGTTCGTTTGAGCTAGTGTTTAGCCATAAAGTGAGAGGACCTTTGCTATTGTTGAGTGAACAATGACAAGAGAAAGAACCAAATATCAGTCTGTTAAACTATGTTAGCAAGTTCAAGGAAAGACTGTGTGCAGCTTGTGACCTAGCCAAAGAGAACTTGAATTCAAGTCAGGGAAAAATGAAAACTTGGTATGATCATACGGCTAGATGCCGTGAGTTAAAACCAGGAGACAAGGTCCTTGTGTTGTTTCCCTTGCAGTCCAATCCATTGCAGGCTAGATTTCATGGTCCTTATGAAATTCTGACAAAACTCAATGATCTAAATTACACTGTGAAGACTCCAGATAGGAGAAAGCCAAAACAGTTGTGTCACATTAACATGCTGAAGCCTTATCATGATAGAAATGCTAGGGTTGCAGCTGTCACTTCAGATCCACCTATGACCGAGACTTGTGAGGATGAGGAAGAGTTTCAAGTTGATGAACCTAGAATTAAAGCTGAAGTTCTTTCATGTAAATTATCAAATTCTGAAGTGTTGCAAAATCTTGATGTAAAACTCCAGCACTTACAACCTTCACAGAAAGATCAGTTTGTGAGGTTGATCAAGAAATATAAAGATCTATATCCTGATGTTCCAGTGAGAGTTTCTGTAGTCTCTCATGATGTAGATGTTGGTGATGCCAAACCAATAAAACAGCATCCATACCGGATGAATCCTAAAAATTGAAAGATTGCTGAGAAAGAGGTTGAGTACATGTTAGAACATGATATTATCAGACCCTCTAACTCAGATTGGAGTTCACCCTGTGTGCTAGTTCCAAAACCTGATGGAAGTAATAGATTCTGTACAGATTATCACAAAGTCAATGCTGTAACTAGAACTGATGTGTTTCCAAATACCTCAGATTGATGATTGTATCGATAGAGTAGGGCAAGCAAAGTTTCGGACCAAGATTGATATATTGAAGGGTTATTGGTGTGTGCCTTTAACTGAGAGGGCCAAGAGCATCTCTGCTTTTGCCACACCATCTGGGTTATACCAGTATGAAGTCCTACTCTTTGGGATGAAAAATGCCCCAGCCACATTCCAAAGGATGATACAGTCTACAATCGCCGGATTGCCACACACGGGTGCATACATCGATGACCTGATCACATGGAGTGACTCCTGGGAAGAACATCTAAAAGATGTAGAGACGTTGTTCCAGCGCCTGACCCAGGCTAACCTGACTGTTAACCTGAACAAGAGTGACTTTGGTTGTGCTACTGTCACCTATCTTGGCTACGTCATAGGCCAGGGTAAGGTGGCACCCATAAATGCTAAAGTCCAAGCCATCATGGACTTTCCAGTTCCTGACAACAAAAAAAGCTTTGCGCCGCTTCCTTGGAATGATCGGGTACTACCGAGATTGCTCTCAGTCTAACTAACCAACTGAAGAAAGGCGTAAAGTTCACTTGGGATGATGCATGCCAGAGAGCCTTTGATCGCCTGAAGTCTCTGCTGTGTCACTCCCCCGTGCTCAAATCTCCTGACTTCAACAAACCGTTCTCTATCGCGGTCGATGCTAGCGACCAAGCTTGTGGATCTGTGCTCCTACAGAGAAGTGACTCTGATGACATTGAGCATCCCGTGGCATACTTCTCCAGGAAGTTCAATCGCCACCAAAGGAACTATTCCACAATAGAGAAGGAGCTATTGACTCTGGTCCTTTCTTTACAACACTTTGATGTTTATGTTTGTACAGGGCAAAAGCCAATGGTTGTGTACACAGACCACAATCCGTTAATGTTTTTGAGTAAGATGAAAAACAAGAATCGGAGATTGTTGAATTGGAGTTTGATTTTACAGGAGTTTGACTTGGAAATTAAGCACGTGAAGGGTACAGACAATGTAATTGCTGATTGCTTATCCCGTGTTTGAATATGTATATATATATATATCACGTGTTTATTTGAATATTGTATGATATGTATATATAGACAAGTGTCCACTTAACCATTTTGTATCGAAAAGAAAAATTTTGCCTTTATGAGTCAAAATTTTTCCCTTTTGGAATGGAGGTGTAATGTGAATATAGGCCACTAGATGGCAGTATTTACCTTTTTTTATTCAGCTCAGACTGGAGCTATGTTTGGACATGTTTCAGACATGTCTGGGGCAAGTCCCCGAAAATTTAAAAAAAAAAGGTCTAAATGTGGGTAGGGTCTGCAAAAGAGTATATAAGGAGTACAATTGAGACAGTAAAGTAGTAGGAGAAATTGCAAGGAGAAGGATACATGTGACCAGACCTGTCATTCTGTTTAAGACCTGTGAAGCTTCTAGTGGATTTTTGCCTGTGTAAGAGCATTTTCCTCACCCAGCACATCACCAGGAAACCCACAAAAAGGACTGTAAATATTTCTGTTTTTTTTTTCCAATCAATCTTGGTCTGTAGATTAGTTTAGTCATTATTGTCTTTGTTAAAAATTAAATGTGTTTAAGTTTTAAATTGTGTCTGCCATCCCTTGCTGTTGCTGTTGTGTTGTAAATTGTAATAACAAATTGGGGCCATAACAGTATAAAAAGTTCCTGTGCGAAAGTTCAGCTGTGTTGAAGTAGGCCTAGATACAAATCGCTGTTTCACTTATCGTAATTCCAACGTTACATTACTGTTCAATTTAACATCGAGAGTGACGCTTTGAGCTTCGTGGCTCACTATCGTAAACGAGGATTTTCAACTAGGCGACATGAACGTATCTTTTCAGGGTATCTGACATGATTAATTTGAATGTATCAGGCCGTCACAGTTTACATTATTATACTGTTAAACCCATCAACTCTGTATTTCAAACAACAGCATAAAATTTTAAATCCAGCGGGAATGGATTTTATTTGATGAAATATTGTCTGATACGCACACAAGCCAGCAGACCACTTACGCCCATAAACGAGCAACTCCGCTGGACGGTGCGGATGACATGCAGATTTTCCGTGTGTAGTGGAGCTTCACCGTTATTCAGCCATATGCATTAGCGTGATTGGCACGAACAAGTGTAAATCAATACAACACAAGAGCAACGCAAAGCGTGGCATATGCCCCCGCCTGTATGTTGATAAAGGGCATATTGAGGTGGCTGCTGTGGCGGCCATATTAGATATCGCACGTCAACGGTTTTCGAAAGGAACCTTCCTCTTGCCACTCCCAATACTCCATTAAGAAATGGCATCAATCCGACAAGGGATTCTATAGTTATCCCACGGAAACGAAAAGTTAACGGACGACGGACGGACATGGTGTCGACATAATGCCCCCTTTCCTCTTTGGAGGGCGGGGGCATAAAAACGGGAAGTATGGCATCCTGCAGTTGTTGAACCGATTTGGCGGTCTCTGAATATGTGCGAAACCTTGAAAGTACTGCGATGGCAAAATATCTCTTTTAGCTTAAGTACAACAAAGATCTCTGTAGGCTTCCGGATCCTTACGAGCTGAAGGTTGGAGGAACGACCCTTCTTTGGGTGTGGGTCGGCTGGATCATCACTTGATTTTCCTACATCGAACAGAAATTCAACATTTGTTTATCAACATTGATAAGTGAAAGTAATCCACAGTTGTACGTTTGCCAGAACGATTTCAAAAAGGGGTGCCAATATATTTTTGGGGGTTTTATTTGTGATAAGGGGGTTTAGAATTTATGATTAATATTTAATATTGCGAATGGATATATTGCACATTTCCTAGCCACCTGGCGTGTCATCAGTGACAGGGCTGCCGCCGTTACAGCTGCAGTAGACATTTAACTCTTAATTTTCTTGACTGGATGTACGATGGACGTTTTTTACAAAGGTCTACTCGAATGTTTCTCTGGGTACCCAAAAATCCAGCCAAAAAAATACTGATCTTAGTTGATACTGATGAAGGTTGAAAACGGAATGCTTTTCCATTCTAATATCCGAACTGTCACTTAAATTCTCGCTATCGGAAAGTAAGGAACCTATCGAATTACCCAACAAAAAAAGATCAATCCCTTGCCATAACCGAATAATTAAAAGCGAAAACTTAGCAAAATTTCTTGGTAGAAATGATGGAAAATAACTTGCGTGTTATGATTCTGATCTGTCTTGCCATGTTCATGTTCTGCTTTGCCATGTGCCTGATCTGTTTGCCATATATTTATATTCTGCCTTATTTGTATTTGAATCCTTGCATTGTCTGACTATTCTTTGATATGTGTATTGTGATTTGGTAACCTAGATTTGTTCATGTATTGTCTTAGATAAGTCTTTCCATGTTTTACATTTAACCATAGTTTCATTCCAGTCCATGTTTTACTTTCTCCCATGCATTGCACTTTGTCTCCCCCTGTCTGGTCTCCTGTCTTGTCATTGCTCACAGCCCCAGTTCTGCGTGCCACTCTTTCGGATGATTTAATGGTTGCTGGATTTCAGCCTTCCTTCCAATCTCGTCTGCTTCCTTCACCTTACTTTTCTATTTTACTAACCAATACTAACAGTTTGTTGTTTTCGCCAAGATTACTAATCCAACTAACATTGTATACTAACTTGCCAGGGATTGTACAGCTGCACTTACTAATTGATTAACAAGCTCTCAGCACTCGCCCTGTTCTAGTCTCCACCTCTTTTCTCTCCCTAATCTTCTCTACTGCATTTCTGTGGATTCTCCACAGCTGCTCGCGCTGTCCTTTCTCTCATTGTTTATGCACCTTAGAACTCCTTGAGCGGAGCTTTATGTTTGCCTATAGGGTTGTCTCGTGATCCCTGTCCGCGTTTTGGCTTTTGCTTACTATATATGATTAGGTTCGCCCTCTTGTTCCACCCTTTGTAATTAGTCTCATTTCCAGCACCTGTGTTCTATGTGCCATGTGATCTCCCTAGAGTGTATATTAGGTGTCTTTTCACAGAACTTCCTTGTCAGAACATTTCTTTTGTTTACCTGTGCTGCTGTTGAATTCCGCCTTGTACTCTTGTGTTACTCTTCTGACTGGACCGTCCGACTTTCGATTTTGGCTCTGCATTTCTTGGATTACTGTTGCATCTGTTTTGGATCCCTTTTTGCCCGACTACGATTTTTGTGATTGCTGCCCTGGTAATGATTTGGATACGCCCACTGGTTTTTTATTTTTGCTTCTCTGACAAACCTGTGCCTGTGTACCGAATATGTTTTTGCCTGATTACGAATTCTGTGTTTACTGCCCTGGTTTTCTACTCTCATTCTGCCCTCCTGGATTTTGACTTTTGGATTGCGGACTCTGTACTTTTGCCTTCTGCCCTGCAGGGGTTACCCCCCTCGCTCAATAAAATCTCCTCACCAACAATCCTGTGTTCTCGCGACTGGTTCCTGAACGATACCTCACATTGCAACTGACTCGACAAAAAGTCAACAGTAGGAAACACGCCAGTGGGTTGATGGCATCCAGTTCTTGCATCGACTTGCATCAATCCAAGCAGATTTTTTCAGTTCTCAATCAGGAATACGTTGGAAACGCATTCCTGAGCCCTTCACGAAATGGTTTATGCAGTTAATAACGCTGCAACTGATTAGCATTATGACAAAAAGTGGTGGACAACTTTACTTCACCAATAAAATCAATTGTCATGTTGTGGCTTTTTGCCAGCCACGGTAGTCTACAAACCCACGTGACCAGGTTTGTGACATCACGAGAAGTATGGCTCCGATACGTTCAATAAAATTTCTGGCTAGAACCTGGACAAGTAGCTTTGGGAGAGATACTGTCAGAATTGCACCTCAAATGATTTGCGGTTCTTCTTTTGTATTTCCAAAAGTGTAGACACTACTAAGGCATAGTATGATCTGCCGTTGTTAGTGCCTGCTAGAATAGTTTCTGGTTTGGGCAGGTCCAGCGCAGTGGTTGGCTCTGGCTAGGTCTGTACTAATTGGATAGCACAACCTGACGTCAGGTTTTGCCCAGATCTCGTGAAGGTCTCGGGGGGAGCTGTTCAGAGAGGAAATCACGCTCATAAAATCACGTTCTTGGATTACGGCAAAATCCCTGTATCTTATGTTTAGAAACTTTAGAAGCTGAATGAGTAGTTCCATGGCTGAAGAAAGCAGAGTGCCCCACTGCGGTTTCCAGAGTTTAGTATCTGCCTCCAATGAGTGAGTCTCTTGCAAGAAAATAAACTGGACTTTTTGGTCTTTACAGAAATGGAAAAGTAGCTTTTCGTTTTACATCGTTTTTCAACCCCCTAGTGTTTAAGGAAAGGATAACATTGCTAAAAAGGATAGCTTTCCTTTATGCTATGAACAAAACCCAAAACCAGTGAAGTTGGCATGTTGTCTAAATCGTAAATAAAAACAGAATACAATGATTTGCAAATCCTTTTCAACCTATATTCAATTGAATACACTGCAAAGACAAGTTACTTAATGTTCGAACAGTTAAACTTTGTAATTTTTTGCAAATATTACCTCGTAAGGAATTTGATGCCTGCAAAATGTTTCAAAAAAGCTGGCACAAGTGGCAAAAAAGACTGAGAGAGTTGAGGAATGCTCATCAAACACTGATTTGGAACATCCCACAGGTGAACTGGCTAATTGGGAACAGGTGGGTGCCATGATTGGGTATAAAAGCAGGTTCCCTGAAATGCTCAGTCATTCACAAACAAGGATGGGGCGAGGGTCACCACTTAGTGAACAAATGCGTGAGCTGAACAGTTTAAAAACAACATTCCTCAACAAGCTATTGCAAGAAATGTAGGGATTTCATCATCTACGGTCCGAAATATCGTCAAAAGGTTCAGAGAATCTGGAGAAATCACTGCGCGTAAGCGACAAGGCCGAAAACCAACATTGAATGCCCGTGACCTTCGATCCCTCAGGCGGTACTGCATCAAAAACCGACATCAGTGTGTAAAGGGCATCACCACATGGGCTCAGGAACACTTCAGAAAACCACTGTCAGTAACTACAGTTCGTCGCTACATCTGCAAGTGAAAGTTAAAACTCTACAATGCAAAGCGAAAGCCATTTATCAACAGCACCCAGAAACGCCGCTGGCTTTGCTGGGCCCAAGCTCATCTAAGATGGACTGATGCAAAGTGGAAAAGTGTTCTGTGGACTGACAGCCCACATTTCAAATTGATTTTGGAAACTGTGGACGTCGTGTCCTCCGGACCAAAGAGGAAAAGAACCATCCGGACTGTTATAGGCGCAAAGTTCAAAAGCCAGCATCTGTGATGGTATGGGGGTGTATTAGTGCCCAAGGCATGGGCAACTTACACATATGTGAAGGCACCATTAATGCTGAAAGGTACATACAGGTTTTGGAGCAACATATGTTGCCATCCAAGCAACGTCTTTTTCATGGACGCCCCTGCTTATTTCAGCAAGATAATGCCAAGCCACATTCTGCATGTGTTACAACAGCATGGCTCCGTAGTAAAAGAGTGCGGGTACTAGACTGGCCTGCCTGTAGTCCAGACCTGTCTCCCATTGAAAATGTGTGGCGCATTATGCAGCGTAAAATACGACAACGGAGACCCTGGACTGTTGAACAACTTAAGCCAGGGGTCCCCAATCTTTCCCAGACAGGCCCAGTGTGGGTGCAGGCTTTCATCGCAACCAAACAATTACACACCTGATACTACTAATTAACCCCTGGACTCTTTGCTAATAACCTTGATTAGTAACATCAGGTGTGTAGCTGCTTGGTTGCAATGAAAGCCTGCACCCACACCAGCCCATTCTTGGAAAGATTGGGGACCCCTGACTTAAGCTGTATATCAAGCAAGAATGGGAAAGAGTTCCACCTGAAAAGCTTCAAAAATTGGTCTCCTCAGTTCCAAAACGTTTACTGGGTGTCATTAAAAGGAAAGGTGATGTAACACAGTGGTAAAAAGGCCCCTGTGCCAACTTTTTTGCAATGTGTTGCTGCCTTTAAATTATAATGATTATTTGCAAAAAAAAAAAAAAGTTTCTCAGTTTGAGCATTAAACATTTTGTCTTTGCAGCGTATTCAATTGAATATAAGTTGAAAAGGATTTGCAAATCATTGTATTCTGTTTTTATCAACGTTTTACATAACATGCCAACTTCACTGGTTTTGGATTTTGTAATAAACAAGTAATGCAATGCGCAGGAATGAATAATAATGTCCTTGAAAACAACCAACAAACGTTTAGTGCACAACTTTTGCGAACGTCCGAATCCTTAAAAAAAGAAGAAAAAAAAATACACACACACCGGACTTGGTCAGAGTCAGTGTACCTGTAAGATCAAGATGAAGCGTTAATACAAGGGGATCCACCCGTTTGTAGTCATTCAGAGCATGTCCCTCCTTCAGGAACGCTCGTTTTCCTTTTCTCCTAGCCTCCTGCACCAGCGGCCACAGTTTGGCACGGGCCTCTTGGTCTTCTCTGGAGAAATCTTCCTTGAAGCGAATGTGTATCTCCCTGCATACTCTTGCTTCTCTCCATGTTTTCCAAACTTCATCCCGAACAGTTCTCATACCAATTTGGATGATAATAGCCCTCAGCAAGTTGTTAGAGAAAGACAGGTTGCTCTTTTTACCCGGTGGACGGTTTTCACGCAGTCTCGTAGTCGTTCAACTGACAACGTCACTACTTTTGTGAGGATCCCGATGACGGTTTCTCGTGTGTTCTCCCTGTCTTTCTCAGGCAGCCCGGTCAACCTTAAATTCCACCTCCTTCCATACCGGGCTTCCTCCTCATTGGTGTTTCTCCGCATTTTATTTTCTTTTTGCAAGTCTTCAACTTGTTTCCGTAACATGGTAATGTCCTCTTTGTTTTCTTTAATGGCAGCGGTATTAACTTCCATTCGCTTCTCAAAGTTTCTCAGCAGTGTGGTTTGGTCATCCACCTTGCTGGTTACTTCCTGGATGGGGTGTAGAATGGTGGCGCTGGCACTCGGATCGTTTTCATTTACTGCCCGCTGTTTCTTCGGATTTGAGATCTTAATCGGTTTGTGGCACCTATTTACCATAGAGTCTCGGTCCACCTCGATGTCTTCGATGTCGCTTTCGTCACATGCCTCCTCTCGAAGAACTTTCAGGTTGTAGCCTCCAGAGATGCCAAGTGTTTGCCCTTCTGCTTGCTATAGGCGATGTAATTGCGCATGATGGTTGTATTTGTGGCAACGAGGATGAAATGTTATCTCACGCGGGCACATGGAGTGAGTTTTTGATCATGATGGTCAATATCAATCATTTTTAAAAGGGGAGAGGATGACGAGTTATGTCTAGTTCGGAGGAGGTTGTGTGTGAACAACCTATCGTTATACAAAAGATGGCTAGAATTATCAGAAATATTGGTCCTTTTGATGAGAATGTTGAGCAACGGAGCTCATACTCGGAGTGTTTCGACTACTTTCTCAAAGCAAATGGCATTGCTGATGACAAAATAGTGCCCACTTTTCTGGCGGTAATGGGACCGAAAACTTTCAACCTGTTGCATGATTTGCTACAACCCACAAAGCCATGAAATAAGACTATTGATGATATAGTCGATGTCTTGTCACAGCATTATTCACCTAAACCATTATTGATCGCAGAGAGGTTTCGATTCCATAAACATGACCAGGAAGAAGGACAGTCGGTTCTCGTGTTTGTTGCCGCGCTAAGAAAACTGGCGGAACACTGCGAATTCGGGACAGTTTTCGGGACTCATTAAGAGACAGGCTAGTATGTGGTCTTAAAGATGAAGCAGCAGAACGGAAACTGCTGACGGGGAGTGAACTAACTTTGGAGAAAGCTATTAGCATTAGTGTCTTGATGGACCAAATGCACAGGGCCCATGTTATTGTTGTGGCAGAATGGGGCATTTGGCAGCCGCATGCAGATGTAAGGATATGGACTGTCACAACTGTGGGAAACGGGGTCACCTAGAGCGCATATGCCAAAGCAAAAAGAATTCAGGAAGAGTAACTAGAAATGAAAATGATGCAGAGAAAATGGCTGGAAACTAACAGAACTTTAGAAAAGAAAGAAAGAAAAGACCGGTTCACACAGTGAGACAACAAGACGAATTGTCTAGTTAATCAGAGGAAGAGTTAGAAGTGAGGGTACAAACACTGAGAATAAATAAGGTTGATACAGACGATGAGGGTTACTGGACAAAACTTTTGTTAGAAGGGAACCCAGTAAAGATGCAGATTGATACGGGGTCTAAGGCTTCCATTCTCTCAGAAAAGGTGTATGAGAGCCACCCACGAGATTTGCCTTTAAGACCTTCAGACACTAAATTCAGTACCTGCCTTGGGGAGCCAGTGCCTATGGCTGGCATGACTGATGTCACGGTTGAAAGCAACAATCAAGAGCGAATACTTCTGGACTATGTGGCTAAAAGTAATTATCCTGCTATCCTGGGTCGATTCTGGCTCGAGAATTTGAAACTTAATTGGCAGACTGTGAAGATGCTGTCACCCACTGCCACTGGGTTAACCGCTGAGCTGCAAAAGCACAGGGAAGTTTTCAAAAATGAGCTTGGGAATATGAGAGATCACCGTTAACCCCTTTCTGCAGATGTAGACGCTTGCATCTATAGAACTGCAAATTTAAGCATGCTGTTACTGTACTTGATCACTAGATGGCACCCCCGGATCAGTTATTGAATATACACAAGCAAGCAGACCTCGAACGCGGTTTTGGATATGGGGAAGCTCACTCCACCCCCTGTTTTTCAAGAGTTGCATGAATTAAACTCCTCAGCTAAGCCTGATGTGCAAACTGGTAAGTATCCTTGCCCATAGTATCGATCCAGCAGTTTAAAAATATGATCTTTTGTGACCGAAAAAATCGTTCTCCTTTGTAGCAACCACTTTAGCTACAGTGAGCCAATGGTATTCCAGTTAGTGGTTTAGAAAAATCTGTTTTCTGAAGCAAAAAATTAGACATGGTATTGATTCTCTCACATTCTACTGTCAATTACTGTCATCACATGCTTAAAATGCGTAGTTCCCTACCATGGATTTTTGCGTAGATTCCTTCATTGACAAATTCAGCGCTTCCTTATATCCACCCAAGTACTGGTGTTGATAGTCAATCACTCAATCATACCTTCAGGCTCTTCTGTCTAACTGCACAGTTCGACCTCACGCCCTTGTGAAACTTCCGCAGTAACAATATATTGATTGGCTTGTTTCTTATCCAATTCCCGAGTGTTAAAACGTTCTACAGTAAGCAAAACACATTGATTGGACAAACACAGAGCATACAAGCCTATGCGTATCAGCAGGCTCGGTTGTATCCTGTTTACGTTGCTCACATTACGCGGCTGAAAAAGATGCGATTTATAGAAAAAAAAAGACTCGTAAAACTGGCCTTGAAGTTTTCAGTTATATTTAGAGGATTTAATTAAGATAAGGACATGATCAATGGGAATTATTCCGAATGAAACAGTACTGGAGGGTTCTTCTACCCGATACATCTGTCTCTGGAGGAGAGCATCAATAAAGAAAAAGGTTATATTTCTACTCTGTTTGCATTTTGCTCCATATGGCCTTTTGCTGTAGAATTTATACTGCATTTAAAGACCTCGAATCCCAAAGTTTTTGTTTCTCCAAATGCATGCATCCCACGCACGTCAGTAGATCCCTCGGTACGTTCATTGCACCATTCTGTTGAATATGGTGGCATATGTCGTTTGATTTTTCCTGATAGTGAAGTTTCTGTTCTGTTAAAATAAGGTATATTTCAGAATTCAGATATTACTAAGTTAGCGAGTTTTTACCCTTATAAGGTGTAAGGTTATGAGCTCGGATGTGAGAGCGGTTAGCTTCTCATTGCAGGGTGAATGTTATGGCTGTTTAATCAGCACTTTATTTAATGCTTGGGGGACTTTGAAAGAAAAATGGACAAAATTGTAAACTTTATTATGGAGAAAAAGCATGTTTTGTGTTTGGAGAGGTTACTGGTGACCACTGATGTTCAACTGCACTGATATTGATAAATTCATGCTAAACTCAACCAGAAAATCATTAGTTCATGCTGAATTTCATGCCCCAAAAATTAATTTGTGTTAAATATATGATTAATGTATGATTTGACAGTGAACCATTTTGATGAGTCTCAGACTTTGGGGAGACACCTGGATAGCAGTCTAATTTGGCTCATAGCAAGCCGGTAATCTATAATGTAATTTTCAAGATGAATTCTACTTGTGGTAAAGAAGTTTATGATCCCAGAAATGTATAGTTTTAGGCTCGGCAGTTTTTCAATTGTCAGTATTATTTTTTTTTGTGTTTGCAGCCCCTTTTCTCCACCAAAATCATAAAAATAAACTGAAATACGATGGGAGTCTAAATGCTTCAAGTGTCTAGACTCAATTGAGCCAAAGTTTTTCTGTCGGTGAAGCTGCAATCTTTAAATCAGGTAACACCTAAGTAGCCAGATTTGGCTTCCGCGCAAAGGGGTCAAGCCAAGCATTAAACCTAGCGGAAAACTAAAGTTTTTCAAAGTCAGACCTGTGCCATACGCAATATGTTTGAAGGTTGATGCAGAACTGGACGTTCTGGTCGCAAGTGGTGTTCTGGAACCTGTAGCAATCAGTGAGTGGGCAACGCCTATTGTCCCTGTGCCCAAGAAGAATGGAGAGATTCAAATCTGTGGAGATTTCAAAGTCACGCTGAATCCTGTACTAGCTGCTGAACTGTACCCTCTCCCTCACATTGATGATTTGTTTGCAGGAATTAGTCGTTGGCGGAAGTTCAGCAAAATAGATCTGAATCAGGCCTATTTGCAGATGCGTGTCCAGGAGGAGTTAAAAGAGCTTCTCACTAAAACCACACAAAAGGGTATGTTCAGATACTGTTGACTTCCTTTCGGAATCACATCAGCCCCTGACCATTTTCAGCGCGCAATGGATCAGATTCTCAGTGGCCTCCCGAGCGTGCAGTGTTACCTCGACGACATACTTTGCACTGGAGCTACCAGTGAGGAACATCTGCATAATCTGGATGCGGTCCTCCAGAGACTACAAGCTTACGGCCTTCGAGACTGCAAAGACAAGTGCAAGTTCTTCAGGCCACCGGTTGAATATCTGGGGCATGTGATTGACACAAGCGGATTGCATACTGCCCCATCCAAGAGCTGCGCCATTGCAGAAGCTCCACAGAATGCAAGTCAGTTACATTCTTTTCTTGGATTACTCAACTACTATGGGCGGTTTATACCAAATTTCGCATCGATGCTGAAGGCGATACACAGTCTTCTCTATAAAGGGAAAGACTGGAGCGGGAGCGCAGCTTGCCAAGAGGCTTTTCAGAAAGCAAAGCACCCTGTTGATGTCTGGAGTGCTGATGCACTTTGACCCGTCTCTTCCCATTCAGCTAGCCTGCGATGCTTCTCCTTATGGAGAGGGAGCTGTTATTTCCCATATATTGCAAAATGGAGAAGAAAGACCTGTTGCATTTGCATCACGAACATTGAATAAGGCAGAGTCCAACTATGCACAAATAGAGAGGGAAGTTCTGAGCATTGTTTTTGGAGTTCGTCGTTTTCACCAGTACCTCTATGGACGGCAATTCATCCTTTTTACAGATCACAGACCCCTCACTACTATACTGGGAGTGCATGTAGGCATACAGTCACTTGCGGCGAGCCATGTGCAAAGATGGGCTATGCTATTATCGGCCCACTCCTACGATATTAAATATCGCAAGGCAGACCGACACCAAAATGCAGACGGGTTGTCCAGGCTACCCCTACCCGTTACCAAGCCAGAGTCAAGCAGCGCAGGCATTTTCTACTTCAGCCAGGTAGAGGGCGCGCCAGTCTCAGCTGCCCAAGTGAAGAGAGCTATGCTTACGGATCCTGTCTTGGCCAATGTCATGGACATGGTGACGAAGGGCCATTCAAGAAGCGGTGTTCCTCATATTCAACCATACCTCTCAAGGAGGGCTGAATTGTCAACACAGTCTGGATGTTTGCTGTGGAGGAGGAGGGTGGTCATCCCGCCAACATTACGGAAGCCTGTTCTGCAACAACTCCATGTGGGTCACAGTGGAGTTGTGCACATGAAGGAATTAGCAAGGAGCTACTTTCGGTGGCCAGGAGTGGACTGGGAGATTGAAAATGTAGCCAAGACCTGCCACACCTGTCAAAAGGTTTGGAAAATACTACATTTGGCTCCTTTACCCCCCTGGGAGTTCCCAGAAGAACCATAGCAGCAGGTCCATGTGGATTTTGCAGGACCAGTAGAAGGGCGGATGCTGCTGGAAGCTGTAGATGCTCACAGCAAATGGCCTGAGGCGGCAATTATGAAATCTACCACTACAGACAAAACCATTGAAAAAATAGGAGATATGTTCAGCCGTTTTGGGTGTCCCATACAATTGGTCTCGGACAATGGCCCTCAGTTGACGTCAGAAGGAACGACAGTTTTCCTGCAAGCGAACGGGGTACAACACGTCAAATCAGCACCTTTCCACTCGGCTACTAATGGGTTAGCCGAAAGGTTTGTTCAAACCCTGACTCATGCGCTGAAAGCCTCCCAAGGTCAAGGAACATTTCATCAGTGTTTAAACAGATTCTTCTTAACTTATACGAATACGCCCCTCGCCACCATCAAGGTCTCGCCAGCAACCCTGATGTTCAAGAGAGACCTATGGACCCTCTTTGACCTGTTAAAATCCACCGCAGTGAAAAACACTGTTCAATGTCAGCAGGAAAAACAGACTCCGCAACGGGCGTTTTCGCTCCTGGTGACCCAGTGTTTGCGAGAAATTACAGTACCGGTCCACAGTGGGTGCACACAATTATTTTGACTCAGACTGGTCCTGTTTCTTATACCGTTCAGATAACTGATGGTCGTATGTGGAGGAGACATGTCGACCAACTCCTGGAGACGGGGGCACCAGCACTCACACCTTTTCCAGAGGACTGTGTTGGGGATTTGCTGGAAGGCTACGCAAGTGACTCCATCTTGGCACCTGGGGGTACCTCTGTTTCTAAAGTGCCGGGTCCTGACCCTCTGCCAGAGATGCTGGTGAGCCTGGCGCCTCCATCCCCAGCAGGGATGTCATCGCCCCCCAAGGAAAGTATGCCTGCTTAATGAGTGAAGTTTCCGTTTCACTTGCGTAAAGGTGAATCTCATCACAAGTAACATGGAAAGCGATTATGACTCCGGACTTCCCGTGCTTCTCTTTACTCAGGGATTGGAAACAATGCATGTGTTTCATGATCGATTAAATTATTTTACTGAAATAAGATCATTTCAAACGTTTCCATGCAATTTCATTGCTTTTAATCCCTCAGTAAAGACAAGCCTGAGAATTACCAGTTCATAATCGATTTCCATGTTATTAGAGGGGAAATCTACCGTAATGCACGTGAATCTGATTAACTTGATGCACAATGACTTTAACTTCCGCAAATGAATTTCTTCAGTGCGCTTTGATTGAATAATTGGTGACTGCGGCACAGAAACGTGAATGCCACCAAGAGGAAAAACCCCACACCTAAGACGTAAGCCTTGGCATCTCTGAGCCTAGTTGTGTCAAGCAGTAATTGTATTGGTACTTTAAAGCCCCTTGCACACTGGACAAGAGACGAGTTTTTCGCACGACAGATTATATTGACTTTGAACATAATCTGTCGTGTGAAAAATACGTTTCGTGTCCAGTGTGCAAGCAGCTTAATTCACTGAAAACATGTGCAGGAATGGCCCGCTTGGACTATTTTTTCTTGCTGGCGCGAGGGCAGTTTTTGAGGGAATCCCGCAATCGCGCTGCTTGGCGGAAGCCCTGCCAAAACTTAGTTAACATGTCTCACCAGTGTGTTGGATGTATGGGCTCCATGTATGGGCAGGTTGACCCGACCGACCGGATGCCATCTTTGCAAGCCAAGCGGACACTACGCTGCGTTTACAGTGCTATGTTGAAATCGGACTTATCAGCACTTAAAATGTGGCTATTGAACTGAAAAATCTGGCATAGCCTATCGCTCTAGCGCAATTGGTGCTCAGTACTGTCTAAAACAGATTTTTAAATGGAAGTTTGTCACTGGCATTAATTCTTTCACTGCCAAGCTCAGTTGATACCACGCCCCCCATGCCACATCAGGGTCACAAGTCTGAAACTCAAAAAACAGATTTGAAACTGTAAAAAATAAGATCTGAGTATGAAAAGATAAAACATGCAACTGAAAAAAATAATACCTCAAATGTCAAAATATATATGGAAGTGAAAAGTGAAAATAAATAATTTACTCAAAAGAATTACCAAAGTGAATCAAAATTATATTTAACCTGAAAAAACGTTTCATACACTCATTTTTATTTTGAATACATTGTTATATTTTTCAAAATTCAAGATCAACACATGAATTTTCAGTTTCAAATTTTATTTTTCAAGTACAAAACTTTTGACCCTAATGTAACTCCATAGTCTATCAGTTCATTTTATTACGCTGCAGACTCCCGCTCTTGCAGACTTTACGTGATGATGGTGAAGACGTCACATTACATACGCCTGAAGTCCTTGAGGGCTCAGTCTGCAAGTACAGAGTGTGGAGATTTGGAGTCTCAATATAGGACAGCCACAAGATACGTGGGCTTAACTATACATCAACTTGGCATTTGCCTAAAACATTGGAAGTACAGGACGAGAATGAGGCTGTGTTACTTGTGTGACACAGAATACGGGTCAATCGCTACATTTAATTTACATTCCAAAATTTCTGTGATTTGAACAAAGATTATGACACTTAGGCTTCATCAACTTTAGTAATTGTTATTCCTGTTTGCAGTAATTAAAACTTTCATAAAAATAAATTGCTCATTGGCATACTACAACCTCATTTGCATGCATTACGTGTTTGACGCCTTTGTTACGAGTGTGACCTCATGCAAATCCTGCAATGCTTAAGTCCTTTTCATTTAAATAAAATCATATCTGTGGCTATTGTGGGTCCTTGTAAGTAAGCATGGAGGTGTTTAACATACATCCTTTACACTAATTAATGTTCATGATTAGAATATTGGGTTTGGCAGTATTAATATGGTGGACAGAAGTGAACAACATAAACATTCCACAGGTTAGTTTTAGTCACCTTCAAACTGGAATTGTAAACGGCAAGCTTTCCATCTGAGTGAATGTCCTGACTGCAAAATAAGCAGTTCCTTCAATGAGTAAGTGTGCTTGCTGAGGCGGCTTAGTAGAAAAATGGACGAAACTCTGAACTTTATCATGGAGAAAAGGCAAGTTTTTAGTTTGGAGAGGCTACTGGTGACCATTGATGCCTAGCTGCACCTATATTGATAAACTCATGCTAAATTAAACCAGAAATTGAATTTCATGCATCAAAAGTTGATTTGTGTTAAAAATATGATTATTTTATGACTTGACAGTGTGCCATTTTGTGGGCTGTGTGTGCCACTTGGAGAGCAATTGCATTTGGCTTTCTCTTTCAAAGCCAAATAAGGTTTTATGCTCAGATGAAGCATACTTGTGGTCTGAGAGTTTAAGATCCCAAAAATGTGTTGTTTTAACCCCCAACCATTTTTCAATCCTCTGTATTTTTTAAATCATTTCACTGCAGAATTTTCATGAAGGTTTTTTATGTTTGCTGCCCCGTTTCTCTACCACAGCGTTTCCCACACCTCTCCTGGCGTACCCCTTGTCCTGCATGCTTTAGATCTCTCCCTGCTCCAGCACAGGTGATTCAAATGATCAGATGGGCAATTCCACCGTGACGGACGTTACATCAGAAGGAATTTTTAGCCATTTCAACCACCCTGACAGCTTAAGTTTTTCTCCAAGGAATTCATCCTTAAGGGTATCACTAGCTTAGGCCTGCGGCTGTTTGATGGGGGAAGAAAAGCCATCCAGAGGTGTTTGTGTGTTTCACATCAACCACAATTATGAACGTGACGGACATTGCATGAAAAAGACATGGAAAAAATTCAGCCATGTTTATTTCAAAATTCTCTGTGTCTCAACAATGGTACACATGAATGTTTATCCCAGAATTGTACGAGAACTAGGCCACCTAATATGCAAATTCTAATACAGCTCCAAATAAGAGTCACTTAGCAGGCAGTTGTAGAATTGCGCGAAATCCTCTGTGACGGACATTACGTGACGGATGTAACTTTTTTCCCACTGGAGTATAAGGAAAGTTTCCGCTGGGTCATTCCGTGTGGTTTCACCAGATGGTGGTTGCCACACCATTTTCAAATTAGTCTTAAATTTGTATGTCACTAGATAGTCACAAAAGTACTTTCTATGCAAAATTGTAGGCCTGTAGCTCAAATAGTTACTGAGTTGTGGGGGTCTGAAATTTTCAGTAATTGGGCTATAAATAGCCAAGAGTAGCCAGGGTTTTTTTGCATCTTTAAGTGGTTGATTCTCAGCCTCTAGACATATCAGAGAACTGTAAGTTGGTATACAAGGCCTCTGCATGTAGCTAGTGCTCCGCAAACATCCCCAGGTGTTTCCCTACACTCTGCAGGCCATGGGGGCTTGCTAAAAATGCCAAAAATGAAGAAAAACCTACTCGCAAGTGGGGTTTGGGGCCTTAAAGGTACTAGAAATACTGCACAGAAGTGTTCTGATACCCCTGGGTTCCATTCTACACAAACTTGTGTGATAACTTAGCAAACTGGAGCTGTCTAGATACCTCAGTTTGGAAAATATGAGCTCCAAAAGTTGGACGAGATTTTTCATTGGCTGTTTTTGGTGGCAAAAATCTCCATGTGGTACAGGTGAGACCCCAATTTTTTCTAAAAGACAGTTCCATCTGTCTTCTATCACTGTACAAGAAAGCAGCAGGGATATATTTGTAGTTACTGAGATATTCTTATTCAAAATGGCATGGGTGATGCCAAAATCGTTTTTCGCTTTTCAGTACTTTAAATTGGGATACAAGTATTAGTAGTCATTCCAATGGCAGTATTATGTATATTTTGTTCTTTTTGAAATGTCAATTGTTAAAGATGACTACTTTCAAAAAGTACAGCTTACAGCTCTCTGATATGTCTAGAGGCTGAGAATTAACCACTTAAAGATGCAAAAAACCCTGGCGAGGCTTTTCTTGGCTATTTATAGCCCAAATTCTGAAAATTTCAGACCCCCATAACTCAGTAACTATTTGAGCTACAGGCCTACAATTTTGCATAGAAAGTACTTTTGTAACTATCAAGTGGCATGTAAATTTGAGACTAATTTGAAAATGGTGCAGCAACACTACCAAGGAATATCTGGTCCTTTCACTTGGAATGACCCTGCTGAAAAAAGTCAATATTGTCCAGTGGAATGATGAAATGACCACCTTTATGCATGAATGTAATACAACCCCAATTCCAAAATAGTTGGGACAAAGTGTGAATAAATAATTGTGAATAAAATCAAAATGCAATGACTCTCAGATCACCAGTCAATATGTTATTTGCAATAGAAAATACCTGTAGATAACATTTCAAATGTTGAAACTGAGATATTACATTTTTATCCACAAAATGAGCTTATTTCAAATTTTCTGGCTGCAACAGGTCTCAAAAACATTGGGACACAGGCAAAAAAGGACAAAAAAAGCAATTGTATATGAGAATCACCTGAAAGAACATTTAGCAAGTAATTAAGTTAACTGGCATCAGGTGTGTTACATGATTGGCTATAAAAGGGATGTCTTCGAGAGGCTGAGTCTCTCAGAAGTAAAGATGGCCAGAGGCTCTCCAACCTGTGAAGGCTTGCATAAGAAAAATTGTGGAATACTTTAAAAACAATGTTCCTCAACTTCAGCCTGTGTCCCAACTTTTTTGAGACCCTTTGCTGCCAGAAAATTTGAAACCCAAGAAGCTGCTTGATAATAAGCAAATGATTTGAATCACTTGGGCTGCAGCAGGGAGAGACCAAAAGCATGCAGGAGAAGGGGTACACCAGGAGAGGCTAAGGAAACACCGCTCTACCAAAATCATGTAAATAAACTGAACTACAATGGAATACTGAATGCTGCGAGTGTATTATCTCAGTTGAGCCATATTGCTCCTCTCCGTGAAGTTTAAATCTTGAATTATAAAACATTAAATACAGTAATGCATAAATAGCTATATTTAGCTTCAGTGCAAAGGGGTTAATTTAATCCAACTAACAGCATTTTCACACTACTTTCTGAACACTATATATTCCACGATATCACATCTAAATTATTTCCTGCTTTGAAAATGGGTATATACATCATAGTTGCAAAAATCTGGCAAAATATTTAGGTCAAATGATGGGTGGCTGACCTTCATGCTGAGGGCTTTAGTCGTCGTGACAGAAGAGACCTTCTGTACTTCTAAACCTTTATTAGTCTAAAGATAAAGGAAACAGGTCCTGTCATAGCATAGGCTTTGCACTTTGGCCACATGTGTAATGTCAAATGTCACACGTAACGCCGCATTACGTGTGTGTGAGAGGTACATTTTTAGCTATAAAACAGATTCTATTTGTGGGACTGAGGAAGTTTTGCCCTCCAAGCATGGAAGGTATGGTATTAATTTATAATCTCAGGTTTTTCTTATTTTCCCTTGGATTTGTTGATTTTATAAAAACTTTTGTTGCTATGCGTTACGTGTGTAAAACCCCACAAAACGATACCAAATCCGGACATTGCAGGGGGCAAAGGTTTTTACATGTTCTTTTTGGCTGACGTTGAGTCACGCGATTTCCTGGCTGGCGTGAATAACAATAAAATGGGTATATTTTCTCTGTTCGAAGAATGGTGCACAAAAACACAACAGTTACAAGTAATCTGACTCCATAATACATTTCGAATACCAGTTTTAGTTATATCCTCGTTAAATATCTGACTCCAAGTTAGAATTAGAATTTATAGTTTAGGGTCAGCATGCATGAATCTCAGGGCAGCTACGAATTAATGCTCTAGGGAAACATGAAGTTCATTATACCTCGAATTCCTAACAGACAACCACCGTCACTTCCATTAATGTTCCCGGGATTTAACACCATGTCCGGATCCTAGATTCGTTGGTTAGATTAGAGGTTGGAAGTCAGCCATCACTGCAACAGCATCTTTTGTTGATATACAGCGAACCAAGATTTATGCACGCCCATGGGTTTCTTAAAGGGACAGTTCACTTTTTTTGAAGTGGAGTTGTATGAGCAACAAATTGCCACTCCTTACATTAGATGCAGTTGAAAGCTCTCTGATCTCCTCCAGGTAGCCGCACCAGGGCATAGTGCGGGGTGGAAATTTTGGCGATAAACTGTCGTGAACGGAAACACAGAAACAGCGTATTTTCGCCGCCTAAAAGAGGTCCTACCTGAAAATAATACAACATTTCAATTGTACGCGATATTTTAAAAAATGACAGCGCTTTAGGGTCACAGTAAAGTTGGTTGCACAAACACGTGTTTGAACGTCTTCGCATTGACTTTGAATGTAATCAGTGTGCGAAAAACTCGTTTCGCATCCAGTGGGCAAGCGGCTTAACTGCGGTTGCGAGTGCCTTCGCTGAAAAGGAACGCCATGTTAATAGTCTGTTAGTTGACCATGATACTTGTATGAAGATGGTGAGAATAAGTCTTAGCAGACCTCAAAGTGTATTCAAATTAATTCTAAATCTGTATATAATCTGCTATCACATGCATGTAAATAGAAAGGAATTATTTGATTTAATTTTTTAAATTAAGGGAAAAGTTCAAAAGCTCAAACTTTCAACATAATTCTGTTTTTGTAAGCAAAAGAGGAACACAAGTTTTCCATTATAGCCAGGGGCAGAGCCAGGGGGTGGCGATGGCCACCATAAATTAAACTTCGGCCACCCCCACCAACCGTTTTTGCCGGCAACTTTTTCTGTGTGCAAGGGTTCCCACAGGGACGCAATTCAACCTCAAGCAAGTAGTTAACCACCACTGCAGATTGAGGCGATAATACATTAAAATTGACTTTCATATAAACCAACATAATTACAGGAGAAGGAGTAGTAGTTGTGTTTCATGTGCTCTATGGATAAAACATCCTTAGCTCTATGAGTGAAGGTACCAACCACACTAGATTGCTGATATGGTTTGCTAAAGCAACGATACCGAGCAACCAAAGAAACACAAATTAGCTAGTTATTTAATTTAGGGGAGAGCGGGGTAGGTTGGGCCACGGGGCGCATTGGGACATGGCGATTTCGAGGTGATCCACTGTTGCAACACAGACGTGTTTTTGTGAATGCACCCTCAACGTGATTTCAGCCAAACCCAGAAGAAGGCGGGAAGATTCAAAAACGTCTACAAATTTTATTGGCGATTGTCATTTTTTACCCCATGTAAGTAAATATTTTTGCCGGAAGTGTTTTTCTATGTCCGCCTTTTATATACATGTCACAAAATCCAAACATACACCGTTTTAATAAGTAGTCTAATGGCTACACCATAGAATAGTTTTAATGTTTCATGCTAACTAGCAGTGAGTGACAGCTAGCCAAATATGCAGTCTGCTGTAGGTGGGGCGCTTTGGGACACTGTGTCCCAACACGCCCCCCGACCTTCAATGAATGAAGGTATAGCACTTTTCTTTATCTTTATTGACAGCAGCACATCAGTGAAAGAGGAGTATCTTGGGAGAGCAGCCAGGGATTTCGAGAGAGGCTTGACAGTTCGTGGGATAACAAAGGGCTCTAATTTCCTGGCGCAGCGCAGGTGGCGTAGCGTGGCGCAACCCACGCAGTGGTAATTTCGTCCGGCGCAGTCCGCGCAGTGTGCGCTGAGATGGGTGTGACGGCGTAGTAGGGGGAGGTGTCACGCAGTGGCAATTTAGTAGAAAAGTCTTCGCTGCAGTTGCGCAGAAAGCTCGCCAGTTCCAACCTGGTTCACTTTCTGTGCAGTGGTAATTTGGCTGACCGGCACACAGTTCGCACACGCATTGATTGAAATTCTCGGTACTCTTGAAGAACTGAGCCCTCTTATCAAAACATTCACGTTTAATATCTAAAAGAGTCAGTAGATTTGAAGAAATTAAAAACAATAATAGACTGTCGGACACGGAGATATATTAAAACCCTGTCAGACTTTCGGACACAAGACACTGCTTTCAACGCAATCCGTGGAGCAAAAAATTTGTTTTGCGTCCAGTGTGCAAGCGGCTTAATACTAGGCTACTATTATTGTCACTTAGGTTTTATCGTTTTTCGTGGGGGAAAGGAATACAGCCTGATCTCGTACTGAGTTCAGATCACATGTTGAAAATAAATGTGTAACGTATCTTGCATTGTTGTCCATGCATGTTAATCCCAGAATTTTAAGCAGCAACAGGCTGTAATAATAGGAACACGCTATCCATCGTTTCTCTTGCCAATGAGAAATATTTGACTCGGCTGTGTTATACCCAAACACGCCTTCTTTGCCAACTTGCGCTGGAAGGAGGGACTGAGGCGGGACAGAGGAGTACTTGCGCCAGGCTACGCCGGGCACGAAATTGCAACATACGCCTGGACACACCCCGTTGGCGTGGCGCATCCCCCATTCGCCGCGCCTGCGCCTGTTCTACGAAATTAGAGCCCAAAATCTTAAGCCATCAGTAAGACCTCCCTGGCACGTTTCGTAAGTAGGAGGAGGGCCTTACAGGCGGCAGGCACACAACATGTTTTTGGGAAAATGTAGTGTTATTTTCTATTATTTTTAAGGTAATATACTGCACAGGCCCAACAAGCCCCACCCACGGGGCACGTTGGGACATTGGCACACCCGTCACTTTCAGTAAAACTGTATGAAATTGGAAAGGACTGGGAGTCTATTTGTAGCAAACAGATGTATGTAAATATGCATAGTGTTAAATATATGAATATTTGCATAGTTTTAAAATAAATAAACATAATGAAAAAGTGGCCCAACCCACCCCGCTCTCCCCTACTCTTATCGTTGCTCAGTCAAACTGACCACAAAACAAAGAGTAGTTTGATGAAACAAGTGTAAATGTGCACGCGGTAGTAATCAATTTGTTTTTCTGGAATCATTACGCACAAACTTATTTTCCGGTCTGTCTTTAATTAACTTGCGTTTCCTTTGTTGCTCAGTGGCTCGTTGCGCTCAAGTGAAGCACCCGTAAGTAAAATTCGCACGTAGACGCCCATTCATTTTCGACTACTTTAAAATTACATTTTCAAAAACACTTGGGTGCGAGTCAGTGTTATTTTGGTATCGCTCTGCAGAGCGATATTTTGTCTATCTTTTTGGAGGAGGAAAGCGGCACACTTCTAATGGGACGGTCGAAATGTGACTCGGTGTCAACGTTTAAGTGCGAGCAGAATCTTAACAGACATGTCAAGTCTTACACATTCGGGATAGGTCTCACGCATTTTTAGGCTTATTCACTGTAGTCCGCAATTATTCATTGCAGGCTGAAATTATTCATTAAATTCCTTGTGCATTGACCTCACCACAAGTAACAAGGAAAGCAATTATGATTTCCGACTTCTCGTGCTATCTTTACTCAGGGATTGGAAACCGTGCATGTGTTTCATGATCATTTAAATTGTTTTATAAGACCACTTGAAACATCTTTATGCAATTCCATTGCTTCCAATCCTTTAGTAAGGACAAGACTGAGAATTCCTGAGTCATAATTGATTTCCGTGTCACTAGTGGGGAAATCTACCGTGATGCACATCAACTTAAATTCGGCATCTGAATTTCTTCAGCGCCTTGATTGAATAATTGCTGTGCAAACTTGACCGAGGCTTATGACCCTCTGTTGGCTGCCTCATTACTGAAATCATAAAAAATAGAAAAATAATAGACTTTTGACTTGTCTTAGTAAACTAACCGAAATTTGTGCGCTGGTCAAGAGATCACGTTGCATCAAGTGCTCATTGGTAGTCAGCGGTCTATTCAAGCAGTCTATTCTAGCTAATTAGCTAGCTAGCACGAGAAAGCGATTTTTTTCTATTTAAGTAACAAATTTGCGTTTCTACGTTCACTTATGCATGAAATGTTTTATTACAGCCCTTCAAACGAATATTGCTTTAAAAGTCAGGAGAATACAGCTCTGTAGGTTTGTTGATAGAAGTGCCTTCTGTAATATTCTTGTGTCGTAAATTAGCAACTTGCCACATAGGAAAAAATAAGATATCAGTTTCTGTGCCACCCATGTGTGAGCAATGGCCTCGGTCTGGCCACCCCGATGAAAATTGTCTGGCTCCGCCACTGATTATAGCATAATAAAGTTGTAATGCCTTACATTTGTATATTTGAATTGATGCCTAGGAAATGGAAAGAGGTCTTCAGATACCATAAATGAAATACTGCTAAGTTGTGTGATCAGTCAGTCAATCAATTGTCTGATCAGAAAATCAATGAGTTGGTATGTGCCTGCTACCCCATGTGCTTATAAGCACACCTTAAAGTTAAAAGGGACAAGATTTCCTAGCTACTTCAGTATAGTGGATATTACTGCATATCGCACATTTTCATACCATTAATCCAGTCTCTCACTTCTAGAACCCGGGTACTCGAAAGGTAAATCGACCCTTCGACAGAACATTGCAAGGAGTCATAAGATTTATTTTTATTTAACCCTTTTTGAAGA
Organism: Gymnothorax reevesii; assembly: GCA_029721435.1. NCBI lineage: Eukaryota > Metazoa > Chordata > Actinopteri > Anguilliformes > Muraenidae > Gymnothorax > Gymnothorax reevesii. The sequence goes on along the minus strand of CM056586.1, from coordinate 35,397,032 downwards.
TGTCTTTCTCATTAAGCTTTTATTCTATTAGAAGGTCCTGAAGACCATCAAAGTCCTATAGGTCAGGTTTTTCAACTAGCGTGTTCTATAGGAGGGTTTTATGGAACAGCAATAATCTAATAGGACTTTCTTTTCCATAGAGGAGCTCTACAGGTTTCTAGCAAATTCCTATGGAAGACATGGAAAATCCTGTAGAACATGCTGTTCTACTAAAATGTTCTATAGAGTTCTACAGAATTCCAAAGAAGTCCTATAGAGCATTTTTTCAGGGGCCCCAACGGGGATCAATGTAGAAGTCTCAAAACTAAAGTATGTAAATGAAACCGCGCCAGTTTCAGTATATGCGAATACACTGCTAATAATAGACGAATAAACGGAAGCCTTAATGCCAGGTAATTTAAGTGGCACCTTTTTGGCAGTTATTTTAACTGAAATTTTAAAATAACTTCACCACAGAGTTCACTGCACGGTCAGTGTAAGCCACGGTGAAATGCGCGCAGGACTCCTCTTATGCCTGAGATGAAATTCACCACACGCAGCAGAACGCACCCATTTTCACTTGAAGATGCTACACCGGCAACTTAAGCCTGATTCAAGGTTCTTGCGGTCGGCGCGGTCAGCACGGCCCACACGGTGAAATGACGCAATTGCGGCCTAACGACAGCGCGCGGAGGGTCCGCGGAGCGTCTGAACGCCAAGCCGCGCTCCTGGAGGATTTTGTAACAACGCGGCAGGTGTCGCACAGACCGCGTTGCAATGATTGGATAGCTCCAGGACTCCGGTATACATATACCAATTAAAATTAAAAATGGAAAGCTTTAAATAAAGGCCAGCTGAACATACAAACAGCCGAAAATACGTATGACTTCCAACACATGAAAGGACATCAGAAATTTTCATCAGACGTGTATAAAGCCCCCGTCACACCGGATTGGAGGTGCCACTGCGGAGCTTGTACAGCATAAGTCGCAGTATGATGTCCATGGTACCTCAGTAGTTCCGCAATTGATTGTCGTAGCACCGCCGAAAACTTTCAAAACCGTAGACCCTCACGGTGGCACGGAGGACACTTTGAACATGTTCAAAACTTCCGCAGTGCCACCGCAGGTCGGACCAATCGCTGTGGCACCGCCATGACCGCCGTGGAACCGTACAAGGACCTCAGTAGCACCTCCATCACCGTCGTGCCTCCGAAATATAACCGCCGTGCAATCGCCAAAAAAGCGGACAGGCGACCCAACAGCTACCCCGTGGTGGTTATGGCAGTGTTGAGACGGAGCTACCACGGGAGCACTGCGGGTATGGGGGTGCTACTGCGAAGTCATTTTTAACTCTCGTACCACGTTTTGGTAGCATCACCATAGGAATAAATCATCAGCAGACAAAATATTACAACGAATTTCAAAGGATAACTACCTCTCATTTATAGCTGACACGTAGCCTGCTGCCGCAGCACGACTGCCGTAGCACCTCAGTAATATCGCCATCCCCGCAGTAGCACCTCATTGGCCGCTCAACGCTGCCGCCAGCACCGCATTACTGCCGCTAATAATGGCATCACCATCAAATCGTAGTGGCAACTTAATGGGATCGCCATGTCCTCAGTGACCCCACCGTAATTCCGCCCTGGTTTCCCAGAAGCACCGTGAAGAAAAACACGTTTGACTTGTAGGGGAAAACTATGAAAACACTACTGGCGGCGTCACTGCGGTGATGGTAATTTTGACAAAAATCCACAGTGGCACCTCCAATCCGGTGTGAAGGGGGTATAAGATAAACTGGAAAACCTTTCGCAACCGGTTTGTGAAAGCACGAAAAAAACAAGGCAATCAGAGATAGCAGACCTGGCCCCAGCCACGGGCTGACAGACAGACTGACAGACAGACACACACACACACACACACACACACACACATACAGACATGATCATTGCTAGGTAAAAATGAAAGGGAGGAGTGGGGAGGCTGGCGAAATCAGTGTATCATTGCCCTGGCCCATGCTGTTTATGTAACTTAGGGAGACGAAATCAAATATCTATGCAGCGCTCTGTTTAACCCATAGGTTTCAGTATTTTTTTGCAGTTTGAACGTATTTATCACAGAAATAATATTCAGTAGCGCAACTGTAGAGCATGTCCGTTCTTGGAGCCGCTTTGACCGCGTCAAGTTTGAAACAACTCGACGTGCGTGGGGACCGTGCGCGCCGTCCGCACCGCTGAAACCGCGCCGACCGCAAGAAGCATGAATCAGGCTTTAAAAATCGTGCCAGGCCAGCCCGCACGACAAATCTCTTCATTTACGCAACTGGTCTATTTTTTCCTTACAGTTAAAATAACAAAGAGACAATGAGTTAATTTAACTGTTAAATTCAGTCAGTTTATATAAGTGTTGAAAAGCCGAAGTTCATTTCGTTGCTCTGCTGTGACTGCACGTGCATGGTGCAGACCAACTTGCCCGGAATACACGAGTGCTTTTGAATGGAAATGCGTTGTGACGGGACAGGGCATTTTCCCCGATGTAAGCGAAAATCCGCGATATAAAGTCCGGTATATTCAATGTTTATTTCATGGCAAAACATTACAGAAAAAATACATAAGTTGTTGCCCGATATGAGCGAGTTTCCGTTTCATATGAGGACGATTTATTTAGGGGAGTTCTACTGTATTTTCCTATGACCGTCTGCCCCGATATACAAACGCAAGATGGCGGCCGAGTGCTGCTACAGAAACTACGACTTTGTCCACTCAAGTGTTTTTATATCTACAAAACCCAAAACCAGTGAAGTTGGCACGTTGTGTTAATCGTAAATAAAAACAGAATACAATGATTTGCAAATCCTTTTCAACCTATATTCAATTGAATACACTGCAAAGACAAGTTACTTAATGTACGAACAGGTAAACTTTGTAATTTTTTGCAAATATTAGCTCATTTGGAATTGGATGCCTGCAACATCTTTCAAAAAAGCTGGCACAAGTGGCGAAAAAGACTGAGAGAGTTGAGGAATGCTCATCAAACACTTATTTGGAACATCCCACAGGTGAACGGGCTGGGGAACTGGTGGGTGCCATGATTGGGTATAAAAGCAGCCTCCCTGAAATGCTCAGTCATTCACAAACAAGGATGGGGCAAGGGTCACTACTTAGTGAACAAATGCGTGAGCTGATTGTTGAACAGTTTAAAAACAACATTCCTCAACGAGCTATTGCAAGAAATTTAGGGATTTCATCATCTACCGTCCGTAATATCGTCAAAAAGTTCAGAGAATCTGGAGAAATCACTGCACGTAAGCGACAAGGCCGAAAACCAACCTTGAATGCCCGTGACCTTCGATCCCTCAGGCGGTACTGCATCAAAAACCGACATCAGTGTGTAAAGGACATCACCACATGGGCTCAGGAACACTTCAGAAAACCACTGTCAGTAACTACAGTTCGTCGCTACATCTGCAAGTGCAAGTTAAAACTCTACAATGCATAGCGAAAGCCATTTATCAACAGTACCCAGAAATGCCGCCAGCTTCGCTGGGCCCAAGGTCATCTAAGATGGACTGATGCAAAGTGGAAAAGTGTTCTGTGGTCTGTCGAGTCCACATTTCAAATTGTTTTTGGAAACTGTGGACGCTGTGTCCTCCGGACCAAAGAGGAAAAGAACCATCCGGACTGTTATAGGCGCAAAGTTCAAAGGCCAGTGTCTGTGATGGTATGGGGGTGTATTAGTGCCCAAGGCATGGGCAACTTACACATATGTGAAGGCACCATTAATGCTGAAAGGTACATACAGGTTTTGGAGCAACATATGTTGCCATCCAAGCAACGTCTTTTTCATGGACGCCCCTGCTTATTTCAGCAAGACAATGCCAAGCCACATTCTGCACGTGTTACAACAGCATGGCTCCTTAGTAAAAGAGTGCGGGTACTAGACTGGCCTGCCCATAGTCCAGACCTGTCTCCCATTGAAAATGTGTGGTGCATTATGAAGCGTAAAATACGACAACAGAGAGCCCGGACTGTTGAACAACTTAGGCTGTACATCAAGCAAGAATGGGAAAGAGTTCCACCTGAAAAGCTTCAAAAATGGGTTCAGTTCCCAAACATTTACTGAGTGTTGTTAAAAGGAAAGGCGGTGTAACACAGCAGTGAAAAGGCCCCTGTGCCAACTTTTTTGCAATGTGTTGCTCCCTTTGAATTCTAAGTTAATGATTATTTGCAAAAAAACAAATAAAGTTTCTCAGTTTGAACATTGAACATCTTGTCTTTGCAGTGTATTCAATTGAATATAAGTTGAAAAGGATTTGCAAATCATTGTATTCTGTTTTTATCTACGATTTACATAACGTGCCAACTTCACTGGTTTTGGGTTTTGTATTATAAATTCATTTTCATGTGTGTATATGGCCAAAAATACCGATCATTAACATGACTATTTCAAAAAATCATTCTGGAACAATGAGAAAGACCCCCCAAGATAAATTATGGATATTTTGTACATATAAGAACGTGTTCTTTCAAAAACCAGGATTTAGGTTGGTACCTGGAATCATAAATTCTGAATTTAAGATTAAAATTTTGTAAAAATCTACTGTGTATAATCAGACCTCATTAGTCATAGCACCACCTTTATGATGAGACTAAATTCTTAATAATGATGTTGTCCTATTACTAGACTGACAATATGCAGTTTGCACATTCACAGATTCCTATATACAATAGTTTGCTTTACAGATGATTGAAAAAGGGTTCTGAAATTTAAGGGTCAAAATTTTTCAAAGTTCAGACGCCCGGCATTTTCCCAAAAATCAAAGTAGGACCTGGTGAATTCACTGGCCTACTGGGCAGCGCCAGTAAGTATATGAAGCAGAAAGGTCCTATCAGTAATAGTTGCAGAGATAATGCAGTTTGAAAATGGTGTCTCAAAACATGATGCTCAAAAATGGTCCAAAATTTACTCAACCTTGTGCCATTCTTAAATTGTGAAGAATATATTTGGAGTAGGGACCTGAAATTTTGGATTTATGCTATTAAGAGGTTTATCTATCATATATAATTTTTCCAGACAAATCTGAGGGGGTCGAGCTGGGACCATCTGATGATTTTGCATTGAAAGACCCATGATCTGTTTAGTTCAGTGTTCAAACTGACACAATAGGAGCAAACAATATTTTCACTTATGTGCATTGTCAGCAACTCAGGGTACCAAATCCTGTGTGAGTTAGTTGTACTTATTGCAGGTTACAATGCTTTCAGTGTGTTGTTCAAGGAAAAGAGTAATGGTTACTTTAAGACATTTACAGTTGCCTCACTTGCAAGAAACTTGAGGCACTTTATGATTTCAATTGCAGTGTGTAACACCACATTTTATTTTCAATATTTTTTCAGTGAAAAAGATGTGCATAAATTTTAATAAAATTCCATGGTTGTTTTGAATCAAATGGCTTTGACTCAATTTGTCCTTTGAATGATCAATATCATCTGATGTACATATACTGCAACTTGTGTTATAAATCTCCATTTTTAATTTTTAAGTTAACTATGCAGAATATTGCAATGTATTGTGATACTTTCATATCGTGACCCAAGTATCGTGATAGGTATCGTATCATGAGGTCCTTGCCAATACTCACCCCTAATTGAATCACATTAATGCCTCTCATTTTATCTGGGATGGAACGATTGATGGTCATTTCATTATTGTCAATGCCTGGTCGAACCTCCAAATCTATATAAAGAATGCTTTCACTTGAGTGAACCTCAAGGTTCATTTGCACTCTGCTGTATCCAGAGTGTGCTTCCCGGATTTCGGACAACTGCTGTTCCAGTAAATAAAGACATTTTTTCCACGAACATCGGAATTGCTCCTTTTTCTCTCCTTACGATGAAACTGTGTCCAGCTTCTGCATAACACAAAACATTGTGTTGACGCAGCATTATCACACTGTCACTGCAATTTCAATCCATCAGGTCATTAAGCTATAGGAGTATAGGAGTGGGACTTCAAGCAGGGGCAGATACTCCGCTCGCTGTCACGGTTAACAAAGTAAAATCCCAGGATCAAGGCCAATGGGACCAAAATATAGCATAAATTTGAGAACCAGAAAGCAATCAGGTACACAGTTTTTCCACAGTATTCAGCTTTACTGGAGGAGTCGTAGTTAGGAGGATAGATGGTGTATACCCACACACTACCTGTAAATTGATTAAATAAAAATTAATGTTAGTGATGTAATATCCAAGTAGAGACAATGCTTTTTATGAATATGAAAAAATGTTAATGTTGAGTCCAACAGTTATTACCACAACAAACTGTACTGTCTAAATTAGTTTTAGAATCACAAAAGACTACTATGCTGTGGCATACTGCCTCACCTGCAATAAACCAGGCACCCAAGACCAGGAAGAGCACAACTTTGCAGACCTTCAGAAGGGAGCGGTGGATGGGGTCCCCTTCCGCCCAACTCTCACAGCGGCTTAGGTACGGCAGCCGAGCCGCCACCATGAGCAGCCCACAGACGCCCAGATAAATGGGGATCAACGGCTGCTGTGGACAGTCGCTGACGTTAAAAGCCCCTATGGAGCAGAGTTTATGCAAAGTATGAGGGACACTGACTATAGAGAAGTCATTCACAGATAACGCAGCCCACAGAAACCCCTAGAATATGCTAAGTGCTGGAAATCATGATGCCAGGAGGTAACAGACTACATATCCAAAACGGATAATTGTAGAACACCGTAATATAGAGTGAAACCAAATGCACGGTTTAATTACAAGTACTGCATTTCAAAGAAAAGCTCACTATCTGTTATTAATTTAATTTGTCGTTTTCAAATAAAAACTATGAAATGAATGTACGTATAACAGCAGTTAACAGACTGGGTGCCTATTCATAAGGGGAATGTTACTTCTTGAGGCAATAACCCCAAAAGCCCCAATTGCTGAAGGACTGTAACTTTCAGAACGCAAGACGTAATCGCAAACGGCGGTCAGGAAAGCCAACCGCAAATGCCCTGTTTTTTTCAAGAATGTGACTTAGTTAGCCGCTGTGCATTCAATCAGAAGTTATCAGCCTCCCAGAAAAACAAAACTGTCAAAGATGTGAGAAAAATACCCTCCAAAAAGCAAGAACTAAGTTGCTCTACCTGAAAGCTAGAACATGGGCACCGAACAGGCAATATGGCAAGTCTGATTGCTATTAGCAGAAATACATCTCAAACGCAGCCTTTTCTGTCAGCACAAACAAAAAAAGGGGAAGTGTAGGCGAACATCTCACAGAAATTAATGTTCGTCCTTTGGAGTGGCGAACAGAACCGCACTCAGATGCAGGGAGAAATGGGGAAAATGCGGTTTCTTCAGAAGTTTACTGCATTGCATCATTGAATCAGCCCCATCACTGTATTGAATCTCAACTGTTGTTCCTATGTAAGACTTACAGACTTACTTTCTGGGCCAGTAAGGCCAAAAATCACTTCGTGAATAGCCCTTTCTGGATGTTAACAAACAATAGACTTTAGTGGTCCAACAAAAACGACATCGTCCCTTCATAAATAGGGCCCCTGGGACTTTCCTTTTAAGTGGCTTTTGTCCTAACGACAATTTAAAATGGTACAGAAGCACTGATATAAAATAAAAATCAATTCACTCACCAATCATTCCAAGTGCAATGGGAACTACATATGACAGAACAGTGAGTGTAACTGAAAAGACAAAGAATAATCAAATCATGCCCTGCTTCTGTTCCAACTTTCCTGAATTCAACAAGTCTTTATACATGACTGACTAGCAAAAGCATCAGTGAACCATTTCTCCTCTCTCAAATACGTACACAAACCTATACTTACTTATCCCAGCAAATTCAAGATCCATCTCCAATCACACCTCCAGCAGAAGAAAATTAAGGGCCTTTTAAATAAAACAGATGGAGCAAGATTAGGAAAAATTAAGAATTTTCATTTTTAACTAGTATAATAAATGCTCTGCGAAGTAAAGCCCATTGGCAGTTTTATACTGTTGATGACACAACTTCATAGCTGTTTTATCAAGTTTACCATGAGCACAATGTCATGAAGAAGATGGCTGTTTAGACTTGAGTGGAATGCTAAGGCAACAAATCTACCAAACCTCATTACAGAGCCTAAACAACTGGTCACAGCACTTTTTAAAGAACTTTAATAAAGTACATCTGTTCTTCTCACAATTCACCCAAGCTTCCCAAAGTTCTAAAACCATTTTAGTATTTTTAGAGGGTTTCCTTCCCTCAAAAAGGTAGTAAATATTGTGATTTCCAGTCTAAAGATAGAATTCATTGATTCACCTAGCAATAAAGTCCAAAGTGCAACTAAATAATTTAAACTGAGGTATATAAACAATTCAGTACATTACAGCACTCTGATAAAGAGGACATTTTAAGACAACAATCTCTGACATAAGTACAACAAATGAAGACATAATCAAGCTGGACTTCAAGGCTAAATAAACAAAAGTTTCAAAATAAATTATATTCTACCTGCGCTGAAAAACCGAGTCGTCCAAATGCAACATGCACAGCCAATGGTAACCAAATGAGATAAATCGCCTGAAAACACTGATTTTCGCAAGCCCTGGTTATTAAAGTGCTTTGTCAATGTTTTCAGTTCTGTTATTGCACAATCGATAATTTCACAAAGCTCACACTACCCACAAAAGAACAAGCAGTTTCCCAATATCCCGTAGAAACAAGAGGCTTCTGAGTGAATTTAGACTAGGGTTCACCGTAAATGGTCGAATGAATCCAAGCACAGACGTGCACATACAAGTGTATATACTCACAAGAAACCTAATTATTAGTGACGGGTCCAACAATACCGGAGCGTCAGTGCGTGTGTCGAGCACAAAGCGCGATACCCCGTGTTGGTGCGCATATCGCTTTTTGAAAACTCATGTGACCTAAACAGTAAGCTGTATCGCTTGGCGGGCGAGCTTTCTAACAGTGATTAAAAAGAAGAGACACTTCTGACTCGTTTGCTTCTTGCTGACGGGGGAGGACACTTGGTTGCTGTTTGGTGAATTTGTTTTTTTTTTGGCTCATCATCACTCAGTGATATGGAACCAGCATCGAGAAAAAGGAAATTCCTCCAGCCTGGGATCATTTCGATCTCATAACACCAGATCAGATCGCCTTGGCCCAACATGCTGTAAAAACTGCTATTTCTTAATACAAATGTGTAAACCGGGGCGCCGGGGAGGAATACTACAAAGCAGGCTTTGTGATTAAGCCTGACATCAGCAATAAGTAAAACCAGGAATCTCTTCAATTCTGGAATTTGGACAAAAGTAAAAAGGAGCCGCTCCGGGTTTTACTTTATCTTAAATTCAGGCTTAGTCACAACGCCAGCTTCATAGTATACCACCCCCTGTCTTCTCCCCTCACATGTTATGTAAACAGGACCATTCATCACTCATTTGGGGCCTGTCTCACGAAGATGGATTTCGCCTTAGCGAGGTAACTTCTGGATGAACCCTGAATTTTCCGTATCACAAAGGTGGTTTGCTTTTTATTGGGGTACGAGAACACCTGACCTGCTCCGGAGCAGGATAAGATCAGGATAAGAGGTCAGCATGTATAAAAGCCCCACCTACTGACCAATTAATTCTCTTGGAAAATGGCTTGCCCATTTTATGAGAACCCAGTGGGTCTAGATGCACAACTTGTGCGAAGAGCACTCAGGCGCAAAATAGTGTTTCGCGATTGCTGTAATCCTTTTGATTGCCCGAACAATGTCTTTACGAAAGGTACAAGTTTTCCGCAGAAGAACAACAGTATATCTGCCAGCTGCTGGAGCAGTTCATTACTAATTCCACTGTGATCATCCTACAACAGAGACAGTGTGAAGAAGTAAAGTCATGTACATGTACATATACATATGCTACACGTATAAGATATAGTAATGTTGAGGAATTCGTTCTGGTTAGCCTTGACCTTAAATGAAGGACCCAAAACACTGTTTATATTTGCAATTATGTTTTCATCATTTAATCAGAAAGTAAGTCAATACATAATCAAGAGAAATTACATGCATGTAATCAAATAAAGGTAACAAGCATCAAAGGCAATATGAATCAAACCGTCAGATGATACAGAAAGCATATACAACTGATGATCTTTTAGCAAAGAATTGGAAAGAAGAATAGTCAGATAAACAGAAGCTCTGGTCATAGGACCAGAGGGCTGAGAGAGCAGCCCAGAGCTCTTCTAAGTCCCCATCTTTATAGCTCGTTGTCCCTTTGTTGTCAATCTTCCGATTCTTTATGATGTCCAGCTGCAAAACTCCCTCAGTCTAAAGATATGCATGAACTCTACTAGACCGTGATCTCTCCACCGCAGTCATATCATTTATTACTTCAGGCAACAAAAGATATCTTATCAAGGAACACAACTCATTTCTGATCCTTGAGACGTCTATCCTCCTATAAGAATTAGGGCTTTTAAAAACAAGAGGAGGATTCATAGTTGCTAATCCTCTATCTCTATTTTTGAGTGGGCCAATAAATTAATAGGCACAGCTGGGTCTTGCAAGATATTTATAGTGCGGCCCCTTTCACTGTTTGCAGGTTTCTGCATTCTTTTAATATGAGATAAAAGTCCCTGGAAAAACAGCACCATTCACTCAGATTCACATTGCTTTATATTAATACAGTATTTCAGCTAATATCAGTTAAAGCTTGATTATTATTACATTCAGATATATAATGCTTGATTAGTAATGTATTCAGATATATAATGAATACAATTCAGCAATAGATCAATATAGTAATGCTTCTGTTAGTTTTAGATTGATAATACATTTCAATGCTCATTCATTTGAAGAAACTTGATTATTAAGGTTACATAGATTAATATTTTCCCGCAATTCCCTCCTTTGACACCATCCAATGGTGTCAACAAACCAGAAAATATTAATCATTTGTAAATTGGTAATAATGCATTTAAGAAATATTCTAAGATTTGTGCATATTTTACAGTATTCTAGCTTCTATCACCCAACGTTCATCCGCTCATCACTAGAGTGAGAAAATAAAATACAACCGCAGGCACATGCAGCTTCACTATGTACTCAGCATATACAGAACGAGGGTTACATTCACCTGCATAATTTAACATTAGATGTATCAGATTTTATAATATTTACTTTAACTGCAAAGAATGTGCAGACAATTTGGAGTCAGAGCATTTTCATCCAGGCCTTCCCAAGTACTTACATTTAGAATACCCTGGCGCCTCCATGCAATAGCCCACAATAATCTCCCAAAGCACTTAGACCTCAACAATTACCACTTCATGCCAAAATACAGTACTATGTCACCTGGGGGTCGACTCACCCCTGCCTTAGGTTGTCTCCTCGATTAAAGATCTTACCTGTCTCTGGAATGAGTCACAACACACACACAGGTGCTCTGCATTGAGCTCTGTACTGTGGCAGAGATCCTCCTACTGAGAGGCACAAATGGTGATTCCAGTTAATCTGGTGCTATTACAGTTGCTTTGTGGGAATAATAGATGAAACAGTCAAAGTTACAATTCATCAGTCACAATTTGACTCAGCAAGAAGGGTTTTGAATTCTGATTCTGACACCAACCAAATAAGTCCCAATTCGAGAAATTTGATTTGTGTATTTTTATCCCCTCGCTCTGGATGTGCGTCACAAAATCATTGATTTCACCTTAATTATTCAGAGTACAATGCCTTCCTGACCACAGTGCATGTGCCACCTCGTATAATTTGTATAGTTTAAAAATTCATAATTACCACATTGCTCATCCTCACATCTGAGCCCCTGTCAATTTTAAATCAATAATTTTGGGCAGTGCTCTCATAATTTTTGTGCTTTACTATATTCTGGGTCAAAAATGGAACAGAGACAATAATATCTTTTCAAAGAGTTTTTCAATTAATTATGATTGAGCAACCCACCTTAGTCTAGGGTTCTGCTAAAAACATGGAGGAGATGCACAGTCAGGGCTTATTAGCCCCAGCTAGTGGCAACTCACCACATCATCAGCAGAACCGGGTGGAGTTGCTTTAGACTGTGTTACTATATGCAAATTTTTATTTTTTATTCCTTTTTTAAAATCAAAAACATGGATAAATACTCAATCGTGATACAGTATTTCCATGGGATCCCAGCACAAAAAAGTAAATAATCATTCCAAATTTGGTCAGGTCAGTCCGTTTTTGTTATTTGAACACTAAAGACTCAAGTTGTCACTGTCACGCAAGTTGCTGTCCCCATCACTGTCACAGTTCCCGTCTTTCTCACTACTATAGTTGGGGAGGAGATTTTGTCTACTTAATCAAAAATAAATTTGGAACAGGAAGAAAAATAATATGTGATCACGTTATTAGTTGACTTTTTCAATTATATGGTGGTACCACCTTTAGAATTGAGTCTTGTGTTAATACTCCAAATTGGATTTCCCCAAATCTATTTCAGAAGTTAAACTTTTAAGTTGAAAATTCCCTGTTGATTCCCCAGCTGGCCAGCTCATCATTTTAATTCCTTATCTTCTGCAGTCCGAACTCTATGGAAAAGTTTCAATAGAATGAGTTAGATGCACAAAAACTCCATCAACATAATTTTGCTGCTTTCCCTTTCGCTTGGATCCTTTCCTATAAAGATAAAAAATCAGTGAAAGTTTATTAGTCAATTACTTTCCTTGAATTGTTGCACTTAGATCCTGTCCAAAAACGGAGAAAAAAATCTTTCATTACTCATTCAATTTATTTCTTTGGTCAGGAAAGCTTTCAATCATTTTTCAATCACAATGCATCATTTGTTATAAACTGATCCTTCACATGACTCCTTTACTGGGAAAAACTTATTCTTGTTAAACAAATGAAGAGAATTCCACATGAAATTATATTGCTTAGACACCCCTTTATCCCATTCTGTTCTCTGACTTCTGATCAAAGACTTTTCATTTTCAAGATTGATTATCTCTGATGTAAGAAGCACAACATCCCTAATAAACATATGTTGCTCCAAAACCTGTATGTACCTTTCAGAATTTATGGTGCCTTCACATATGTGTAAGTTGCCCATGCCCTGGGCACTAATACACCCCCATTCCATCACAGATGCAGGCTTTTGAACTTTGCGCCTATAACAGTCCGGATGGTTCTTTTCCTCTTTGGTCCAGAGACAATTGGAAATGTGGACTCGTCAGACCACAGAACGCTTTTCCACTTTGCATCAGTCCATCTTAGATGAGCTTGGGCCCAGCGAAGCCGGCGGCGTTTCTGGGTGCTGTTGATAAATGGCTTTCACTTTGCATTGTAGAGTTTTAACTTGCACTTGCAGATGTAGCGACGAACTGTAGTTACTGACAGTGGTTTTATATATATATTTATATATATATATATATATATATATATATATATATATATATACATACATATATATATATATCCATATCTGACCATAAACTGGTGTCTTTTGATGTCAACATACAGGTTTCCAGATTTAACCCTTCTCCCTCCATTTCCTTTTGTAATATAAAGAATATAGACCCTTATGCACTCTCAAACAAATTGGACAGCCTCCCCAGTCAAAACAATCTATCTTCCCCAGACGATCTAGTTTTTCACTATAACAGCAGTCTTAGTGCCATTTTGTATGATCTTGCCCCACTAAAGACTCGCACTGTTCACTTTGCCCACTCTGCTCCCTGGTTTACCCAAGATTTCCGCCGCCTCAAAGCCAAAGGTCGTCGTCTGGAACGCCTATTTAAAAAAACTGGTCTCTCTATACACAAAAACATGTTTTATGATCATTTAAAAATTTACAAAGACTCTCTTTCCAGGGCCAAATCAGATTACAATGCCAAACTAATTGGCTCCAACACAGGGAACACCAGGGCACTCTTTTCTCCTGTCAAAACCATCCTACGGCCTCCAGACATTCTTCCACCTCACATGTATTCCGTTGACTACTGCAATAACTTCATGGACTTTTTTAATGCAAAAATTGTCACTTTCCATCAACAGCTGTCTTCGTCCATGAATCCCTCCACCTTTGGTCCTTCTCTCTCCTCCTATAATCCTTCCTTCTCTCCTTTCTCCAGTTTTCAACTTCCTTCTGCAACGGAAATATGTAGTTCACAAATCCAAATCTCCTACCTGTCAGTTGGATCCACTTCCTACACACCTGGTTAAAGTTTGTTTACCATCACTGTTGTCTTCAATAACTTCAATAATTCACTCCTCTCTCTCCTCTGGTCTTGTTCCATCTTTGCTCAAAACTGCTGCTATAACCCCTATCCTCAAGAAACCCAGTTCAGACCCTAGCAATCTAAATAATTTCCATCCCATCTCTAATTTACCCTTCCTATCTAAAACACTCAAAAGAATAGTTGCAGCCCTGGTCCACAGTCACCTCTCCAACAATAATCTGTTTGAAGAATTTCAATTGGGTTTCCGTCCCTTTCACAGTACTGGAACAGCCCTAGTTAAAATCATTAATGACCTCTTGATCACCTCAGACTCTGGACTCCTGTCATTATTAATCCTTCTCGACCTCAGGGCAGCAATTGATACCATCTCTCATCACATTCTCCTTAACAGATTATCTTCTATTGGTTTCACTGGCACGTCACTCACTTGGTTCAGATCTTATCTCTCCGACAGACATCAGTTTGTTCAACTCAAAATATTCAAATCACAGCTCTCCCCTGTCACCACCTGTGTACCTCAGGGTTCTGTTCTTGGTCCCCTCCTCTGTTGTGTTCTGGGGTCCTGGCCTTTGGCCAGGACAGCATTTATGGTTTTAACAGTTTCATGTTCAAGATATCCTAGTTCATAGTTCACAGTTCATGTCACAGTTTTAACAGTTTCTTGATTCAGGTTTTTGCATTTCATCTTTCACATTCCTTCTCCATGTTTTTGTTTTCGCCAGGTCTGCCAAGCCACTCCACCGCTTGTCTGCGTTCCGCCCCGTGCCTTCGTTGTTGCACATTTCAGAGCTCTGGGTTGGCTTTGGTATTTCCCTCTTCCTTCTGTGCTGTGCTGGATTTGGGCCTTTCTAAGCTTAATTGGCAATTAACTGTTGTTAAGTTACTAACATTTACTAACATTCACTGGGTGGTGTAATTCTTAGATAGGCACATTACTAATATTACTAATTTAGACAGGGAGTTTATTGTCATGATTCCTGCTTTGCTATTTCAAGATCTTGCTGTGCTTTTCTGTTCTGAACATTCATGCTGCTTTCAGACTGCATACTTAATTGGTAGTTAAGCTGAGCACGCTCATTCCCTTAATGAGCAAGTCTTGTCATCCAATCTTGGTCCATGTCTCATGATCTTGCCCTGCCTCTTGTTTCTCCTCCTCCAGGTGTTGCCCTTCATGTGTCTTGATTTCCTAGCCTTTATCTGGATGCGGTGGAAGTTGGCTGGCAGACAGTGTCTCAAGTTTTGTTTTCAAGTCTCGTTTCATGTGCAAGTTTTGTCGCTCATGTTCATGCTTCCAAGTCTTGTTCTTAGTCCTTGTGTATATAGCCTTAGTCTTGTTGTTTATTTTCGTTCTTGGATTTCTGCCTGGAGTTTCCAGTGTTTTTTGTTCTTGCCGTTTTTGCTATTTAGTTTCCCAGCTCTGTGTAGCTTACCTTAGTTTGTCTTTTTGCAACCCTTTGGGCCAAGTTTTTCGTTGGCCCTCGTGCCTGTTTTATTTTGTTTTGAATAAATCCTCATTTCCCTTCACCCCGCTTCTGGTGTCTAACTGATTCCATATCATCCTCTTCATCTATCTCCTCCCACTTGGTCACATTTTTAGGAAATTTGGTATACATTTTCATTGCTATGCGGATGACACCCAGCTCTACCTCTCCACTAAGCCCAACACCACCCCTCTACCATTCTCCCTTTCTGACTGTCTTTTTGAAATCAAATTCTGGTTTAGTCAAAATTTCCTCAAATTAAACTCTGCTAAAACTGAATTTCTCCTTGTTGGCACAAAGTCAACTCTACATAAATCTCACAGCTCTACACTTACAATTGACAACTCTACAGTTTCTCCTTCCTCTCAAGTCAAGAGTCTGTGTGTCATCCTCGACAGCACTCTATCTTTTGATTCACACGTCAATAACATTACAAGGTCTGCATACTTTCATCTGCGAAACATTAATAGTCTCCGTCCGTCGCTCACTCCCACCAGCACTGCCATCCTTGTCAATGCACTTGTCACCTCCCGGTTAGATTACTGTAACTCCCTCCTCTCCGGTCTCCCTCAGTGGGTCACTCAAACTTCAACTTGTCCAGAATGCAGCTGCCCGGATAATCACTAGAATCGCTCCGACCGACCATATCACACCCATTCTGCAACAACTTCACTGGCTCCCCATCAAATTCCGTATTGACTTCAAGATTCTCCTCCTCACCTTCAAGGCTCTCCACAACTTGGCACCTCCTTATTTCTCTGATCTCCTTTGCATCTACACACCCTCCCGTTCTCTTCGCTCCTCCTCGTCCATGCTTCTCATCACACCTCCCGCCAGTTTAGTTACCATGGGGTCTAGAGCCTTCTCCCGTACAGCTCCTCGTCTTTGGAACTCTCTCCCACTATTCATTCGTGATTCCGACTCTCTATCCTTATTCAAATCTTGGCTTAAAACCCACCTTTTTAGACTTGCCTACTCTAATTAATTGGAATTATATTATGGATAATTGTTTTCTTTATTTATCATTTTGGTTGTTTTAATTTTATCATTCAATTTTATCATTTAATTTATCAATAATCATCATTATTTTCTTTTGTATTCTCCTTTTAATTACTGTTCTTAATACTGTGTCATGTTCAGTGTCCTTGAGTGTTTTGAAAGGCGCCTTTTAAATAAAATATATTATTATTATTATTAGCGGTTTTCTGAAGTGTTCCTGAGCCCATGTGGTGATGTCCTTTACACACTGATGTCGGTTTTTGATGCAGTACCGCCTGAGGGATCGAAGGTCACGGGCATTCAATGTTGGTTTTCGGCCTTGTCGCTTACGCGCCGTGATTTCTCCAGATTTACCGAACCTTTTGACGATATTACGGACCGTAGATGATGAAATCCCTAAATTTCTTGCAATAGCTTGTTGAGGAATGTTGTTTTTAAACTGTTCGACAATCAGCTCACGCATTTGTTCACTAAGTGGTGACCCTCGCCCCATCCTTGTTTGTGAATGACTGAGCATTTCAGGGAAGCTGCTTTTATACCCAATCATGGCACCCACCTGTTCCCAATTAGCCCGTTCACCTGTGGGATGTTCCAAATAAGTGTTTGATGAGCATTCCTCAACTCTCTCGGTCTTTTTTGCCACTTGTGCCAGCTTTTTTGAAACATGTTGCAGGCATCAAAATCCAAATGAGCTAATATTTGCAAAAAATTACAAAGTTTACCTGTTTGAACATTAAGTAACTTGTCTTTGCAGTGTATTCAATTGAATATAGGTTGAAAAGGATTTGCAAATCATTGTATTCTGCTTTTATTTACGATTTACACAACGTGCCAACTTCACTGGTTTTGGGTTCTGTATTTTTTTTGTTCTTAAACTGTTAGACTATTTGATCACGCAGTTGTTCACAAAGTGATGAACCTCGCGCCATCCTTGCCTGTGAATGACTGAGCCTTTCGGGGATGCTTCTTTTTTACCAAATCATGACACTCACCTGCTTCCAATTGACCTGTTCACCTGTGGAATGTTCCAAAGAGGTGTTTTTTGAGCAATCCACAACTTCCCAGTCTTTTGTTGCCCCTGTCCCACCTTTTTTGGAACATGTTGCAGGCATCAAATTCAAAATGAGTGAATATTTCCAAAAATAGTAAGAAAATTTATCATTTTGTACATTAAATATCTTGTCTTTGTAGTGTACTCAATTGAATATTGGTCAAAAAGGAATTACAAATCTTTGTATTCTGTTTTTATTCACGTTTTGCAGATTGTCCCAACTTCATTGGAATTGGGGTTTGTAATTGAGATTCATATGTACTGGGCTTACAAAGACTGTTAACACACCAATCTGGAAAATTTTGTTAAGGACCTTTAACAATAGTAATGCACAATGCCGATACAAGCTGCATGATATTTGATGTACCAACATAAGATGTTAATTTAATTTTGCCAGCAGTCAGGGCACAGCAGGAAGCAAAATGTTAAAATATATGAAGACCACAATGGAAAAATAATCAGAGTCACATTCTCATATTGTGGAGAAATGATGTATTAAAAACTCAAAATATTGTTAGAAACAAAGCACTGAACAAATATGCAAAAATATATAAAATATGTAAAATATTATACAACCACAATTCAACTATTTTCCCAAATAGTTGGGAAAAAGTGTAAATTGTGAATAAAATCAAAATGCAATGACTTTCGAATCACACCAGCCAGTATTTTATTAGAACAGTAGAACAGAGATAACATAGCAAATGTTGAAAATGAGAAATTTTACAATTTTATCCACAACATGAGCTCATTTCAAATTTGATGGCTGCTACAGGTCTCAGAAAGTTGGGACAGGGGCCTGCTTACCATGGTGTAGCATCCCCTCTTCTTTTAAACACAGAGTGGAGGCATCTAAGCATTGAAGAGACAAGTTTCTTGAGTTTAGCCATTGGAATTTGATCCCCCTTTTGTTTAAGGGGGCCGGTTTGGTGTAAAAAAAAATCTCAATTTTTGTTTTTAGTATATAAGTGACACTTTGATATACTTTTCAACATTCAATTGATGTTTCCATGATATTTTTAGTATTTGGTTGTATTTTAGGGCAAAAAAAAAAAAAAATCAGGTAAGCCTATTATCAGACCAGAAGTTGATCATTTTGGTCCAAAATTTAAAAAAAAAGTCAAAATTGACCGTTTTTTAGTGTTGGCAGTGGACCTCTGGATGTAACTGACAGGGCACTAATGTGTTTGCTGTCATCTATTGGCCAAGTAGTGTCAATTATTATTTCCTTCATAAAATGCTAATTATCTCAGAATTAGAAACTATGGACAAAAATTGCTTTAACTCAAAAAATATTCATACGAATATTACCATCCTGTTATTGGCGCCTTTCTTCTTTCAATAACATCTGGTATCTGGTGTCATCTCAAATGGATATTCAGCAGTCTGTAAAATTTCGATTTACCTGTCGTTGTGAACCTATTATATTACCTGTTTGTTGTGTCTCGTGGAGTGAATATGTTGTGAATGTAATCTGTCTGTTGCCTTGCACTTTTTTATTATATGAAATCTGTGTTATTTGACATTATGGTACACTATACTGTAACTGTGGTAGCCTTTTGGTATATTTAAAATCTTTTGTATGCTTATTGTATTGATACATTGATAATATATTTTTGTATTTATACATCGATGAGATAAAACTTTTAATTTTTGATACATGTTGATTAGCTGAGATGTCTTTCACCTGTTGAATGCTCAATATAAGAAACGCCCACTCGGTGCACCTGTATGAGCCTGATGAAGCGTGTACGGTGAAACGCGTCGTTCTCTTAATTAAATCACCTCTGCAAATCAAGTGCGGTAGTACTTCTTTTTTTTTATGCTACATCAGTATCCCTGCCGCAACTACCAGCACCAGCGCTGTGCACAGATACCCTCTTTATTCATTAGAATTACTTCAAAATTGGCAGTAAGATTTGTTTTCATACGACAAACAATCCTATGATGGTTTTTTGCTCATACATACCTCACAAGCAAAATTATTGTCAAAAAACACTCTAATTTCTGTTTTTTCTTTGAAATATTATAATTATATGTAAATGATGAAAATTATACAAACGGTGTCCTAAGATTGTTGTGCATACCATATACGATCAAATCACTTAAAAGTGCCTTGATATTTAAGTAGAATTACTTTAGTAGTACAAAGAACAAGCACTACAATATATTTTGAATATTCATGTCCTTGATAAATATGCATATAATTTGCATATTAAATGAGACAAATACATTTCTCTAGAAGATTCAGATGCTTCATTGTCTCGGCTTTCCAGAATATATGGTTTCTAGGAGTTTACTTAAAGAATTCTGAATAAATCATTACTTGATTATCAACTTGCATTACACTGTATTTTACCTGAATGGCCCCCTTAATACAGGCTTCCAGCTGCTGGAGAGTTCTGGATCTCCTTTGACTGACTTTTCATTTCATTATGTGGCAAATGTTCTCAATCTGTGAAAGATCAGGACTGCAGGCAGGCCAGGTCAGCGCACGGACTCTTCTACTGCGAAGCCATGCTGTTGTAACAGCTGCAGTATGTGGTTTTGCATTGTTCTGCTGAAATAACGAAGGCCTTCCCTAGAATAAATGTCATCTGGAGGGGAGCATATTTTGCTCTAAAACCTTTATATACCTATAAGCACTATACCTTTAATTCATGGTGATTTTTAAAACATGCAAGTGTCTCACACCATTTGCACTAATGCATCCCCATACCATCAGAGAGGCTGGCTTTTGAACTGAACGCTAATAACAGGAGGGGTGGTCTTTCTCCTTTTTAGCCCAGAGGACACGACCCCCATGATTTCCTACAAGAATGTCAAATTTGGACTCGTCTGACTCATCGGGACACTTTGCCACTTTGCCACAGTCCATTTTAAATGAGCCTTGGCCCACGGAACACGGCGGCGCATCTGGATCATGCTCAACAATGGCTTCCTTTTTGCATGATAGAGTTTTAGGTGGCATCTGTGGATGGCCCGGCATACTGTGTTTACAAACAGTGGTTTCTTGACATATTCCTGGGCCCACTTAGTATGACAGAATCATGCCAGTGAGTGGTACAGTCCGAGGATCGGAAGATCACAGGCTTCCAGTAAAGGTCTTTGGCCTTGTCCCTTATGCACAAAGATTTTTCAAGTTTCTCTGAATATTTCAATGAAGTTGTGCATTGCCGATGATGAAACCTTCAAAGCCTTTACAATTTGCCGTTGAGGAACATTGTTTTTAAAGTATTCCATAATTTTTTACGCAAGCCTTCACAGGTTGGAGAGCCTCTCACCTTCTTTACTTCTGAGGGACTCAGCTTCTCTAAAGCTGGATTTATGGTTCTGCGTCGAATCGACGGCGTCGCTACGCAGAGCCTCAGTGGCGATCTAAACCTCCATCGCAGAGCCTCTGTGTCGCCTGCCGCACACCTCGAAAATTTTCTAACTCCTCGTCAAAGCGACACAGACCACAAGGGCACTGATTGGTCCACTCTACTCAAGTCTCACGTGATTTCACTACAGGTCCTTCGGAAACCTGATGCCACCTAGTAGTTTGTGGGTGAATTACTTCGAGGCACAGCATGACGCAAACGACCTCAACGCAGAACTTCGAAAGGTCCACGACGGCATCGAGGCAACGGCATGCCCTTTGCATGGAGTCGACACAGAACCATAAATCCAGCTTAAGACATCCCTTTTATAGCCAATCATGTTACACACCTGATGCCAGTTAACTTCATTACTTGCTAAATGTTCTCTCAGTTGATTCCCTTACATATTTATTGCTTTTTCAGCCTTTTTTTTGCCTGTGTCCCAACTTTTTTGAGACCTGTTGCAGCCATAAAATTTGAAATAAGCTCATTTTGTGGATAAAAATGTAAAATGTCTCAGTTTCAACATTTGAAATGTTATCTATGTTCCATTGTAAATAACATACAACCTCATGTGATCTGAAAGTCATTGGTTTTTGATTTTATTCACAATTTACACCTCGTCCCAACTATTTTGGAATTGGGGTTGAAATAATATATTATATTTTTACATATGATTATAAATATTATAATCATGAGTAATATAAAAATATACAAAAATGCAAAATTTGAACTCAGATTGTTTTTCCTTTGAGGTCTTCATATAATGTTAAAACATCTAATTACTCATCTGTAAATATACCGCATGTCTGCTCTATTCACTAAATACCAGGATCTTTGTACAACCACGACTGCCCAAAGCAGCCCTACGTCCCTGTTTTCCTGGTGGTCAGTGGGGTGTTTTGAGCTTTCACCTTGTTATTGTCCTGTATGGCAGACGGAAAGGGATATTGGTGCTCAGCTTTCTGTGTTCCATCGGCAGAATAATCCTTTCACTGTTCTGCTTCTGCTAGTTCATCGCAGGAGAGAACACTGGGACTGAGGTGTGGAAAAGGCAGTGGAGTCAAAAGTTTGAGAATTGAAGAGGGAAACAGTGATCATTGGCTAAAGTGGAAAGCGATAAATGGACGAAGAAGGAGAGGGTAACCCCATATAACATCAAATGTAGCCGCTTTATTCAAACCTGCAGAACTTCAGGCCTATTTTAAATTCTAGTGGAGATACTATGGTTTCTAAATATCCCAAACATTTCCGGCTGAATTACAGAGAAATGTGTATAAAATGATGTAGAAGATAAAGATATTTTCTATTTAATGTAATGCTGCGGCTATACCAACATTAGTCTAAAACAGTAAGTGTGAAATGTTCTATCCACCCCGTAGTCTGGGTTAGTTGTAACAGTGCTTGGGGTGAACTGTGACATGCTGAAGACAGCACAGGATATTAAAAAAAATTGTGGTATTGAGAGCTGATTATACAACACTTCAATGACTTTTTAACATAATTAGCACGTTTGTGTGTGTGTGCATATGCTGAAGTTTAAGCCCCTGGCAGATGAGCGATGACAGACTTAAACAAATTTGCTCTCGCTTCAACTGAACATTTGTCTGCGTGTGTGTGTATGAGTGACAGACAGACAGACAATGAGTGTGAGTGCTTTCTCGTGTCATTACAGCTAACCAAGATGAATGTAGCTGTGAACTTAAGAATTTGCTTACCTCACTGCTGCCCATAGTACGGTGGCCGACAGGGGCAAATTCACAACAATGGCTAAAAACAACTCCAATTTGAGAAACGTGCTGCAAAACAGAAATGAAGCAAATTCAAAAACATGCAAACCGCAAAAGCAAATGCAAAAGAAAAATGCTACATATTCATGTCAATGCATACGCGCTGCAATGGCTCAAAACATCTCCAATTGGAGAAACGGGCTGCAAAGATAGAAAAGATGTAAAGTCAAAAACATGCAAACCAAAAAGCAAATATGCAAGACAGAAAAGCGCTACATTTGGATATCAACACAACGGAAGTGCTCTTAGTTGCTTTGGGGAGCGCCAACAAAAACAGCTTTTACCTCTGTCCTGAGCGAGACTGGCCAGCTAAGTCTTTCTGGCTAGCTAGTCAGTGTGGTGGGAAATATATTGGCACCTGACTGGGCCGTAAATACCATCTCATGCCTCAATGTGTGACAAGGGCACTCGTGCAACACAAGACTATATGGGTAACAGGTTTGTTTGTGTTTCTCTTCTTCTTGCTTTTCCATTGCACCCGTTATCAGTGTTGCCTGCATCAAAGCGGGTGAAGCTGATCTACAACCACTTGGACTTCCTCAATCAATAGATTGAGTTCCTAAGGTTTAACTGACTTGAGGTCATGAGTGTTCCCTTAATCCTGAGCCCTATGATTGTGCCACAATTCTTCTGTATAGTGTGGTGGGTAAACATTCTAAAGTCAAAGAATAACATGATTACCATTCTTCAAAGAGAACTGAGCCAGGCCCATAAGGCCTGCAAACTGCTGTAGAAAAGTAGTGGGAATGAAACAAAAATTCATAAATCTGTTAAAAGAATCAGATAGCAACCTATAGCTGGCCGACTAGATGAGCTAATCTTCCGGAATGACCATATTGGTAATCAACCATTGAGATGTCCCTTCATAGGAACCGGCGCACTCCAGTTTATGCTGGAAGAATCCAGAAATCCAGTCTTCTTGGGTACCCAAAGATGACCCTCGGGTAAGCCCTAGGTTTGGGAGGCTCAAACATGGTCTTTGAGCATCCCTGGTGGCAAAAAAATAATTTACACCATGATATAATGGCAAACTTGTTACTAAGGGTGGAGTGTTAAGATGTGACAATTACCAATCAGAAAATGATAATTGTATGATGAGGTAGAAAGTATCATGTTTTACCCATTGACTGTTTTACCCCACCTCATGGGAAGATCCAAAGGCCCTATAAATTAAGTGGTCAGATAATCAGTGGTCAGTCGGTGTGGGGCGATTGATGGGATATGAATGCCTTGTGGTATGTGCATACCAGCCCGGGTTGTTGTACCTCACTTTGAGCAAGATACAATAAACCAACTTGTATCAGACTCTGGAGATTGCGTCTCTTCTTTGGAAGAAAACTGCAGTCTAGGAGCCCAGTTTGAGGTCGTTCACCCACATCATCAGCTACCTAGCTAACATTAATTCGCTTGTTTAGCTTGGAAGTTTGATAGCCTAGCTGGCCAACAGTTTGGTGGATGGAAGTCAATATAAAATAAGTGAATTAAAAAATCTGTTATTTTGCTATCTCACTTAGCTAAAGTTGAACTGTGATCATTTAAGCTATACCAAATATAACTGCTCGCTAATGTTAGTTCGCTTGCTTAGCTAGCTAGTTTGCAAGCCTAGCTAGCTGACAGTTATATTTACGTTATACTTAATATAACTGTCAGCTAGCTAGGCATGCAAACTAGCTAGCTAAGCAAGAGAACTAACATTAGCGAGCTAGCTAGCTAGCCGTTATATTTGGTATAACATAAATGATTGCGGTTCAACTCTAGCTAAGTGAGATAGCAAAATAATGGATTTTTTATTCATTTATTTTATTATTCATTAGTCTCGCACAGGACAGAAGTAACAGCTGTTTTAGTTGGCGCTCCCCATAGCGACTAGGAGCACTTCCGTTGTGTTGATATCTAAATGCAGCTCTTTTCACTCTTTTATTTGCTTTTAAGGCTTGCGTGTTTTTGGCTTTGCATCGTTCCTATTCTTGCAGCGCGTTTCTCCAATTGGAGTTGTTTTGAGCCATTGCAGTGCATTTGCCCCTGTCGGCCACGGTACCATAGACTGAATAAAAAGATGGAAGCATCTATGAAATTTGCATTCTATGTAATGGTTTGCAGATGGCGACGTTGGTGGTTGCAGTAAGAAGTTCAATCCTATAGAAGTCTGAGATAATGACCCTACTCTCTCACCTGATTTTTTATTTCAATAATGATTTTCCACATTACTTTATGGTATCTATCGCAAGTTTAAAATCTCCTTTGATATATCATGATGTCCATCTTTTGAAATTATGGTCCCAAATAGATTATAATAAAGAATAAAGCCAGAGTATGCTTTTGGGGAATGGCTATCCTCTGGTGCTCGTCTGATACGGTCAGATCTACCCGTAGATTCACCTCTCGTTCCTCCCTGGATATTCCATTCACGCCCTCATCTAATAGAGATCACACCTGGTTTCAAAATGGCAAAATGGTGCTATTCAAAACCGACCAATGGTGACATCACGGTTGCTTCGTCCATCTTTTCATACAGTCTGTGCTGCTGCCATCTAAAATATTCCCATCAACAACTTGTATGTGAGATATCTACATAGATGCACAGTGAACTTGGTCTATGTTTGTAAAGTTACCCACAAAGCAGATAATGCAATCACAAAAATACATGAAGTCAAGTAAACTTATTCCATAGTCATTTATTTTCACCTAAATTTGCCTTTGTCAGTCACAGTAGTCCACTTACCCATATGAAAATTAACATTTGAGAATTAACTGAGCATGTGCAAGTAGAGTCAGGTGCTTCATAACTTGTTGCAACTATCCTGTGCCACAAAAACCATACCCGGTCTTCCCAACTTAATATCTTTTCATCAGCTCGACATTTCATAAGCGTTCCTAACTTAATAGGAACTACGTATAAATGGGGCTTTTAACTTGAAAATATGTTTCCGAAGAGCTGAATAAAAAATTGTAAAATGGTAAATGGACTGCACTTATATAGTACTTTCTAACCATGCCTCACATTCACCCTGATGGCAGAGGCTGCCATGCAGGGCACCAATCTGCACATAAGGAGCAGCATCGGACTCAATGTCTTGCTCAACGACGCTTTGACACGTTCTCTGGAAGAGCCAGGGATCGAAGCGGGATCCTTCTGATTTGTAGGCCGTCTGCTCTACCTCCTGAGCCATGAAAGATCTTTCCCCACATACGTATAATTCATTCAAGGGACTGAAACTTGTATAAATATTAAAGGTTTGTACAAAAAGAACAATATGACAAAGCAAAAAATGCATAAATTTCATGTTCAGGTTTTAATTTAAGATTGAAAAAATGGCTCGCAACCCCATTTTACCCCATGCAAGGGGCAAAACGGGGTGGCTTCTGGAGCAAATTAGGGAACCAGCTAATTATTGTGGCAAGTCCAAAAAATGATCACAAAACAACGTCCAATTCCATTTTCAGTCTTCACACAGTTCACACATAAATACTGGGTTTATGTTGCTTTTATCCAGTCCAGCACATAAGTAGTGCGCCCATCTGCTGCATTTGCTGCAGGAAACCCAACTTTCATGACTAACCAAATAAAAAGCTTCACAATAGAGACGTTCAGTATCCCTCTGTGAATCTAAACTTTGCTTTCCTTTCTCTTTTTTGCAACCTTTTATTTTGGAGCACTTTTTTTCTTTCATTTCCAGCAGTTCCTTTTTGTTAGGTTAACATGTGAGTACAGCTGTTTACCCTCTCTGTCTTGACACCCGTTAGACACAAAAGTATCAGTGACGTTACAAAATAATACACTTGGAGCATAACGGAGAAGTACCCCATTATGCCCCACAACGCCTACCCCATTTTACCCCACATCACTTGCAATACACAATAGGGTCCTTTAAGAAAAGCAAGGCAAACTTGAGTCAAGATCAACAAGGCGTTCCCTTAGCCTGTAGCATACAACTCCAACAGAACCTCACCTTTATATCAGTGTCTATTCTTCAAAAAAAAAAACTGTCCCACAAAAATTACTAGTGAAAAATAGTATGAAAATGGATGTATTTTGATATTTACCCTCTCAGGCGAGTTCAACAGTCAACATGTGCGCTGGGAAGAAATGCAGTGCTCTCATCAAGTGATCTCTCAAAGCCAGTATGGCTGAGGTCACTTGAAGACTTTAAATGAGGCAATCTGACAAAACCTATTTTTCCCCAATACCCTATTTTTCCCCTGGTTACCCTATGTAACTTTTGTTTGTTAGCAGCCTTAAAGGTAATTGCAAAAGAACACAAAGCTGAATTGTTTTAGCTTAATGGTAATGGTTTATGCGAAACATAATAATCATACAGTGTAATATTTTTTTCTTGTGCGAAATGTATGAATTTGAGACTAAAGCAATCGTACAGTACATGTTCAGATCCATAGTTAATCATCTGAAAGCTTTGAACCTTTTTTCAGTTTCTATAACAGCAAAAATTGCAATCTTGAATCGTGTATAGGGGAAACCGGGTCTAGATCTTGCACGTCCGTGTTGTTACATTCTAAATTGTTCCGATCATAAATCACAGACGGCGCTTTATTTTTTCCTGTTGCTCCGCAAAGGTGACCCGCATTTTATCGTGACAGAAGGACGTATGTTGAAAGTCACAGGTTAGTGTTCCAGAAAAAAATGCTTGGAAAAGCAACTCTCTGGAAGAAAGAAACCATGGTCGCTCATACAGTACTTTTACGGTAAGCGAGCCAATTACAACGTGGGTCACTGCTCCTTCGGCAACGATACGAGGACTTGCACCTTGTTCTTTATTATGCACAGAGTGAAACAGCAAGTGAAGCCATAAACTGCGGGCGAAGAAATTAGCAATTGAATCACCTCGTATCTGGAATTGCATGTCTCCGCGCTTCAAGAGTTGGCCTGAGCGTTATTATTATTTACTAGGCGAGCACTCTAAACCTGGGGGTAGAACGATATCGCGTGCTCCGAAAAGTTAGAAAAGGAAAAAGTAACGTTGCTCTGTAAAAAAACAAGTTGCCTACTTTTTCAAATTCAGTTGATATTACAGAAATGGCAGGCAAGTAATCTGACTACTTCTGCGTAAAATCCGACAAATGTGATTCGTCATGAGTTGTGTAACAGCCCTTCTTGTTCTTTAGCAAGACAATATAATTCTTGAATATTTGACTAAAAGCAACGCTTTTCTGTAGTTGCACGTAGGCTATTGTTATACCGAGAGAGAGAGAGAGAGAGAGAGAGAGAGAGAGAGCTCTTCATTGCCAAAAAGATTATCTGAGTGATAGTTGCCATATGAAATGAATGTAATCGTACTCCTTCTTGAACAAGTTCTTATATATTTTGTCTAAATGCTGTAAAACACACGTGACATACAGAGACGGCGCTGGTCCAAGAACTGGTTTCTAAGTGCCTGCAGGCTCGGGAACGAGCATATTGCCCTTACAGCCAATTTCCAGTAGGTGCGGCGATATTGACTTCCACAGGCAATATAATCACTGGTAAGAATCTATAGATGTTTCCCGGTGTTGCAAAATATGTTTCACAATTACTTGCACTGGCTACAAATTACAAATTACGCGGTACGTAACGAGAGCAGAAAGTTGTGGTGTTTGAGGAAGTTTGTGTCGTTTTTAAAAAGTTTTTAGCCACTAATGGGATTGTCATGCTTCAGAAAGGAATTTATTCGCGTGGATTGCTTTAACCTGATTATAAAATACGCAGCCAAGCCTCTGAAAAATATAGAAATGAAACATATGGTCTTGAATAATTGACTTTTTGTTCAGTCTTTATAGATGATTGTAAAGCCCTACTTTTGGCTGTCGTTACGCCAGTGTATTAACCACACCACGTCACTTTTCATTCGTTTCACGCCATGTCAAAGTGGCCATGAGGTCTTGCGGAAACCTTTACTATTATAGTAGGCCCATCAGAAAGCTCAAGCCTGAGTTCAGATATTGATTGACATTACTAAGTTCTTTACGCCTTTTAAATGAACTTGCTCTGGCTGCTTATGGTTATCACAAGGTGAAATATTTCTTTAAGTTACCAGTGCACTGAAATTCACTTTTGGGTTAAAACATGGCAAAAACTAAAGCACTCTCTGGGAAAATGTCTGTGAAATGTAAGAACCAAAACTTTGGTTAACAAGACAAAATGAGAAACTGGAAGCTTGAGGAATTCATTTGTTTGGGAAAACAAATGCAAGTCTCTAGTTTTAGAAACCATGTTCAGAGGTCCTCAGCTGGCTGCTTTATTCAACTGATTTCATGAAATAACAGTGACTGTCTGCAACACCGAAGAGACAACTTGAAGACGCTCATCTTATAGACAGATGTTCAGAGAAAAGCCACTTCTGAAAATTACAAACAAGAAGAAAACAGGCAAAGCAGCGGAAACCTTGGGCCAGTAGGAGGCCTATAAGGCTCACCAGCATAATATCTTGGGGACATCTCCACACTTTTGCAAATGTTGAGGTTACTATTCTATGACGCTACCAATGACAACCCACAGGGTTTGTGTCTCTCAAAACAGAGACTATGTTGTCCTTGTCCTCTCGCAAAATGGATATCTGGAACTTCTTGTTTTATTTCTGTCTGGGATAAATTCAATTTTTTGTGATGGTTCTGCCCTGCAGTCCCTCCCCCCTCCTGCTGTCTTTGCCTCCACTTTAACGAGCCACACCTGTTGCTTCTTGAAGTGGAGGTGAAATGTATGATAATGAAGAGCTGCAGCTGCATTCTGATGCCTGAGCCCTGTTTTGTTGTGCCCCTGCTCCCCTGAGTTTTATATTGTGTTTTTACTTTTATTAAACCTCTTTATTTTTGTTCTCAGCCTGTGCGTATGGGTCCCTAAACCACCTTTTGGGTACACGGTCCCAGTGCCGGCCAAACCATGGTCCCAGGGGCAAAACCATGACATTTTTGCTCTTTTTTGAGACAGTTCAGCACATTGCTCACATTTTGCCTATGTCTTCAGTTGCTTGGCAATATTTTACATAAAATGGATTTTATTTCCTAAAACAACGATTAACTGATATAGTCCAAGAGAAATCTGTTACTGTTTTTTTTTTTGGTCATTTTTACCCAAAATTGAGCATTATCAATGTCAATGCACCGGGTGGTTAAATATTCTCCATCTGATGTGTTTAACATGATGTAGTTGTTTCTCTTGTGCCAAGTAAGCACATTAACATGTCTAATTGATGCTATGATTTTAGCACACTAGAGCTCTAAAGACAGCTCAAATGGCACTTTTGCAATCATTTGTAAATATTGACCTAAAAATATATTGTATTAAAAATGTCTGGTCTTTATCATTTCATCAAATTAAAGCTTCAATATAAATGTCCAAATGCTTTCAAAAACATTCAGAAGGAGTCTTAACTTCTGAATTGCACTTAATGGGCGGTCATTTACTCTCCAGGTTGCAATGTTGAAAACGCTTCCTTTGGACTGACAGTGTGTGCAGAGAGGACAGCGATACAGAGAGCAGTGGCTGAGGGGCATAGACATTTCTCAGCCATTGCTGTCACATGGTGAGAAGCTACAGATATGCACTGAGGGCACCCATGATTTCCATATAACTTGCATTTATCATTTCAGCAATGTAACCAAACAACTTCGATGTGATGCCGGGGTCTCCCAAGCTAATCCTGGTGTGCTACCATCCTGAAGGTTTTCACTCCAACCAAAGAAAAGCACACTTCGTTTCCCAGTTAGAGATCTTGATGAGTGGCTAATTAGCTGATGCAGGTATGCTGAATTTGTCGTAGTGTCGAAACCTACAGGATGGTTGCTCTTCTGACCTGCAGCAGGGTTGAAGACCCTTGATGTAGTGTGTAAACCCAATAACTTGAATGGGTATCAACACAGTGAAATTTGATGGGTTTCCCTTACAAAAATCTTTTTACTACTTGATGATCCCTCTCTTCCTGCTTGATTGATTTTGTCTCACTGAATTTTATGTTCAATATATCTTTAGCCTAATAGCATAATTGCCTAAGTGATGTTTTTGCAAAATTGAGATATCGGCTGCTTGTTCTTTTGTGTTAGCTAAAAAATGCTTCTTTTCCTTTTTCCTCAAAACTATAAAAAAGAAGACAGGCAATTATGCCATGAAGCTGACGATGTGTCGTAATGGAATTGGCTGCTCTGTCTCACGTCTTTGTTTACGTTTCTCAGCGATATTAGGGATAGTTTTGTGGGACCCTGTGGAGCCTGTCGACAGGTGCTGATGGAGGTGAGTGCTGGGTAGCTCTCAACAGTCTTGAACGTTCATTAACAAACATCATCATCAAGCCTGACGGGCTGCACCTGAACCGGAGGGGTACCTTTGCACTGGGTCAGCATATGTTGAGGGTAGCCCAGAATCATTTAAACTAGGGACTTGGGAGGCAGGGAGGTTAGTGAGTCTTACACATAGGGAAATGCAGACTGCCCCGATGGAGGCTGACGGCATTACATGCACTACTGATAATATACTTTTAAAGCAATAAAGCGTAGTGGGGGCCTTGAAGCAGCGGCCACATGGGAAATCAAGGGGGAAGAGCATTAGGAATAACCTGAAATGTTTTTACTTAAATGCAAGAAGCATAAAAAACAAATTTTCTGAGCTTGAGGCTGTTATAATTAGTGAGGGCTATGACATAGTTGGGATTACAGAGACATGGCTAAGTGAAGAGAATGGAGATGAATACAGTATAGAAGGTTATAAGCTCTTTAGGAAGGATATAAGTAATAGGCAAGAAGGGGGCGTAGCAATCTATGTGAACGAAAACATAAATGTGCAGGAAATTCCCGAAATTGAACATTCCTTGCCCTGTGAAGATATCTGGGTCAGGCTCATTGGCAAACACGAGACAGGTGTAAACATAGGAGTGTGCTATCGACCACCAGCTTTGGACAGTACAGTCAATGAAATGCTTTTTAGGAGGATTACGAAAGCTTGTAGAGGTGGAGGGACTATTATTATGGGAGACTTAAATTATCCTGGTATCAATTGGGAAATGATGAAAGGACAGGGTAGGGGGGAGGAAGAATTTCTAGATGTTATAAATGATAATTACTTGGTGCAGTATGTTAATAAACCTACAAGAGAGAAGGCAATTTTAGACTTAGTGCTCTGTAATGACCCAGATAGAATTAGCAATGTTGAGGTACTGGACCCACTTGGGACAAGTGATCATTCTGCTGTTAATTTTGATGTTTCATGGGAAGTTAAAAAGGTGTATTCAAAAACAAAAATTTTCAATATTAGGCGAGCAAACTTTGACAGGATGCGCTCATATCTAAGTGAAATAAAATGGGAGACACTCCTGGACTGTGAGTCCGTAAATGAGATGTGGGAAAGATTTAAGGGGGTTTTAGTTGAATCACAATGCAGATTCATTCCAAAGGTGTCCAAAAGTAAGCTGAAAAAGCAGAATCCTCAGTGGATGACCAAAAGTATTCATAGGATTTTGAGGGAAAAGAGGAATCTTTATAAGATGTACATAAAGGATAACAATGAGAACACTAAGGCTGAATACTGTAAAATGTGGGCTATGGTCAAAAAAGAGCTGAGGAATGCTAGAAGACTGTATGAAAGACAAATTGCAGAGGGGGCAAAAACTAACCCTAAGCGCTTCTTTCAGTACTGTAGCAGAAAAAGGAAAGTTAAAGAACAGGTTAAGTGCATAAAGAATAAAAACGAATCGCTGCTATTTGATAACAAGGATAGTGCGGATGCCTTAAACAGTTACTTTGTTGAGAATTTTACCGCAGAGGGGGTCTTTATTTGGCCAGAGGGCATGTTAAATGCTCAAGATTATGTAGCAGAATTTGAGGTTCGGGATAATGAAGTATTAGACAAGTTTCCTAGAGTACTCAGGGAAGTTGGTGAGATCATCTTTAAGCCACTATCCACTATCTTCAGGCGGTCTTTAGAAACTGGAGAAATACCAAATGATTGGAAACGGGGCAATATTGAACCAATATATAAGAGAGGGGACCGTACCGAGCCAGGAAATTACCGGCCAGTCAATTTAACTTGCATTGCGCGTAAAATATTGGAATCTATCATAAAAGATGAGCTGGACTTATTTTTTGAACGGAACAGTGTCTTGAGGGATAGCCAACACGGTTTTCGTAGGGGAAGGTCATGCCTGATAAACCTTCTGGAATTTTTTGAAGAGGCCACTAAGACTTATGACCAGAGCAGGGCTTATGACATCATATACTTGGATTTTCAGAAAGCATTCGATACAGTACCGCATAAGAGACTAATTTTTAAATTGAGCTCCATTGGAGTTACAGGAGGTATTCTGGAGTGGATTCAAAACTGGTTACAGGACAGAACACTAAGAGTGGTGGTCAGTGGTATCTCATCTGAGCTAGGTATGGTGGGGAGTGGCGTCCCCCGGGGATCGGTGTTGGGGCCCCTGCTGTTCCTCATCTACATTAATGACCTTGATAGTAATATTGAGAGCAGATTGGTTAAATTTGCAGATGATACTAAATTGGGGGGTTTGGCAAATAGTTTAGGGCCCACTAAAGTGATTCAGGATGATTTGGATAGAATCCAGAATTGGGCTAAAATGCGGCAAATGAAATTTAATGTAGCAAAATGTAAAGTTGTACATATAGGTAATAAAAACATTAGACGGGATTACTTCATGGGAGGGTTAAAACTGGAATGTGCTGTACATGAGAAAGATCAGGGAGTGATTGTTGACCAAACCCTCACAGGCTCTAGCCATTGTGCCGTAGCAGTTAAAAAAGCCAATCGGATGCTGGGATACATTGCCAAAAGTATTGAGTACAAATCTAACGAGGTGATGCTTCTTTTGTACAACACATTCGTCAGGCCACATCTGGAGTGTTCTGTACAGTTCTGGGGACCATACTTTAAGAAAGATATAGAGGCTCTCGAGAAATTTCAGAGAAGAGCCACTAAGCTTATTCCAGGTATAAAAGATGAAAGCTATGAGAAGAGGCTGAAGATCCTTAATCTCTTTAGTCTTAGGAAAAGGAGACTGAGGGGTGATTTGATTGAGGTCTTTAAATATGTTAAAGGGATTAACAAAGTGAATTATGTAGGATTCCTTCGACCAAGTGTTGTGAGTAGAACTCGGGGTCACAAATGGAAGTTGACCAAAGGTAAATTTAGCACTGATATTCGGATATTTCTTCACCCAAAGAGTAATTTCAATGTGGAATAGCTTACCTGACCATATTTTTGAGGCAGAGACCTTGGGGGTTTTCAAGAGCAGGCTTGACTTAAAGCTAGATACCATGAGTCATTGAGTATCTGAAGGGATATATTCACAATTGTATAAAGAAACTGGCGAGCGTAGTTGGGCTGAAAGACCTGTTCTTGCCATTCATGTTATGTTTTGTTATGTTATCATTCGCATTGTTCATGATGTAAAATTATTTTACTTATGTTTTTCTGGTGATAATAAGTTTTGCGTTTTCAGACAAGAATGCTGAAATGAGCTTATAGCGCATTTCACTAATTGATAGTGAAACATGCACACCTACTGTGGAGCAGTGCCGTAGTCAGTGGGGGGGGGGGGCAAAGACACATGCCTTTATGACAGCAAGTCCTGGCTAGTTCTAAGTCATTTTCCTTGATTGACGCATTTTCCAATTATCATAATTGGCAACTGAAGACACGGGTTCTCTCCATATGCTATCTAACAATGATGAAATCATGGGCTAAATTCAGGACAGCAAAATAATTTACTTATTAATAGGCCAATGCTTCGCTTTGATTGAACTGGTCCGTGTTCCAATGAAATGCGGACTTTCGCTCTGGGTATTGTGTGAGTTGATAAAAAAAGTGGCACTCAGCAGCTCAATACTCTATAAAATGCGTGCAGCTCCGGCTATTTGCATGAGAGTCGACAGGTATACAATTTTGAATAACATTTATTTAAATACAGCAAATACGCGTCCAGATGAATGATTGTCGTCTCCTAATCAAGGAGAACAAGCAGCACCTCTTAAGTGTAGAATGCTCTCGGAGTGAACCTTTCGTTATAAAAATGACTAAGAACAGGTCAGGACTAATAATTACTTTAAATGGATGTTTTGTGCACCAAATTTTCTGTTCTTGTTCCACAACTGTACTGAATTTAGCCCATGATTTAATCACTGTTAGATTGCAGATGGAGAGAAACCGTGTCTTCAGTTGCAAATTACGATAAATGGAAAACGCGTCAATAAAGGAAAATAATTGAGAACCAGAAGCTTAGGTGCTGTGGGATATTACCAATGTTAATAAATTGATGGGAAATTTGATCACATTAAATTATATTTCACTAGCAAGTGCTGATTATTTGTATAATGTCCTTTGAGAAGACACATAAACAAAATTTTTACGTTTCAATGATTTGACACAATTCTTACAAATGGGATGCTGTCTGTAAAAAGTCACATAATCCATAATCCTGCGCAATATTTCCACATTTACCACTTGCTATAGTGTACGAGAAATCCACTACAATATACACGTCTCTTTGTAAAGAATTATGTGAGAGGTTTTCTATTAATTTTTTTTTAAATCAAAGCAAGATTTTTTAAATGATATACAATACTAAATCAAATCCCCTATGTAATTTTGGAAGTGTGAATTTGTGCTAGACATCGTGATAAAATTTATCTGGATTTATTGAGCAAAACTGTTGACAGTGTGCAGCAATAATGCAAAGGTTTTTGTGGGTTTGTAAAGCCCTTTGAACCATTGTATATGATATTGGGCTCTGCAAATAAAATTGACTTGACTAGACTGGAATAGCTGATTGACAATGCATGTTCTCCCTCACGTGTTCTTATGACAGTTCGGGCCAAGTTGGGATGTATACCTAACCAAGCCAGATGGCTCTTATAAGAAGACCAGCCTTCAAGAACTTCTACCCCTGGCCTTCTCACCTGCTCACCTTGAAAAAAATTAAGGATCAAAGAGAACTTTAATGTTTAATAAAACAATATGTATTTCATAAAGATGAATATTCTCACTGTCTTCATTTATCTTCAGTCATGACTACTTTTTCCCCAATACATCATTGATATCATAAAAATTCACATTTTCTTCATATGAAATATGAGAATGAAACAATTATATTTTAATGTTGTATATTTAAGTATAGTAGGTTATACTAAAGTAGAAAAGCACTCGGAGAGCGCAGACCTCCGCCAAGCACAACATTTCCCTCCATATTGCGACTTCCACCATAGATATTAGTCTTACATTTATTTCATCTTTATTTTTAGATTCCTTGGCCATGAAAACATGGCAGTTTGATTCATAATGCTATATCAATATTAGTTCCACAGCATCTTGGCTGTTTAAAGATGTCTGTTGCATGTTTCTAGCTTCATTTGTTTTGTTTTTTTTCTTATGATGCAACATTTCCCCTCATGTTGTGATTTACACATAAATATTAGTCCTACATTTATTTCATCTATTTTTTCAGATTCCCTGACCAAGAAAACATACCATTAGCAACTGAATTAATAATGATATCAATATTAGTTCAGTAGTTATTCACGAAAATCAAATTTTCCATAATGGTGGTTTTGTTCTGGATCTAGTTCCCTGGCTTTTGAAGATACAGTAAATCCGGTGACACCTTCCTAATTCTGCAATATCTTGGCTATATAATGGTGTTTGTCGCATGTTTGTAGCTTCATTTGTTCTCTTCCTATAATGAAAGATCTGAAGGTCCCCTACTTTCGTATTCTGGATCATAGTATCCGGAATTATTCCATTTTCAGGATCAGTCTTTGATATATTGTAGAACATGTTCGGAACTTGTTCTGTATTTTTTTACAAGTGCCCTGACCATTTTTGGTAGAGTTATATGCATAAATGGCCCTATCTCCAAATGTTAAAGAATCCTTTAAAAAATTCCAGGATCCAGACGGAAATCCGGATCACTTCCAAAATCTAATCATTTCTTCCTTATACCAATCTGTACAATCCCTGAAAATTTCACCTGTCCATAACTTTTTGAGTTATTTTGGAAACCAACTGACAAACAAACAAACAAAGCAACAAACAAACAAACCCTGGCAAAAACATAATTTCCTTGGCGGAGATAAATATTGAAAGACAAAACATTAAATATTTAGGCCACATTTATTGATAGTGTAAGCGTGTACCCTGTAAACAGGGGCGAAACTAGAACCGGGAATTGGGGCGGCACAGACACGTCCCTTTATGACAATTAGGATAGTACTGGCTAGTTCTCAATTATTTTTCTTTATTGACGTGTTTTCCAATTATTGTAATAGGCAACTGAAGACACGGTTTCTCATGCGATCGAACAGCGATGAAGTCATGGGGTAAATTCCGTAAAACTGAGAATTGGGGTGGACGTAACATCTGTTTTAAAGAATTATTAGTCCTGACCTGTTCGCAGTCATTTTCATGGTTAACAAAATGTTCTCTCCCAGTGCGCTCCGCGCTTAACAGGTGCTGCTTCTTCTCCCCGATTAGGTAAGACGACAATCATTCATCTGGAAACGTTTGCTTCATTTAAATCAACGTTATTCAAAATTACTCTCGGAATTGAGTGGGGAAAAGTGGCATTTGGCAGTGAAATAGGCTATAAAAAGCATGCAGCTCTATTTGACGTTGATTTAAATTATGCAAACGCGTCCAGATGAATGATTGTGGTCTTACCTAATCGGGGAGAACAAGCAGCACCTGTTAAGCGCGGAGCGCTCTCGGAGTGAACATTTTGTTAATCATGAAAATGACTGCGAACAGGTCAGGACTAATAATTCTTTAAAACAGATGTTACGTCCACCCCAATTCTCAATAAAGAAAAATAATTGAGAACTAGCCAGGACTATCCTAATTGTCATAGAGGGACGTGTCTGTGCCGCCCCAATTCCCGGTTCTAGCTTCGCCCCTGCCTGTAAAGCTTATGAAAAGTTATGACCGTCCGATGGTTAACCTCGGAGCAAGAATGTATCCAAAAAAATGCCTGATGAAGATATACGAAAATTTACGGTTATGAAAGTGAGTCACGTGATCTGGGTAAAGGCTGACCGTCTTCCGATGAGAGATAATCGGTTATTTCCGGAAACATGGAGGCTGTAGTGAGTGAAGTAGTGGCTCCAGAGGACCTGACGGTAAGTACAATAACAGCGTTATCCTTTTGATACTGTGGTTCCAAGAGGTATGACCTGTAGATTTCGAATGATAAGATATTCTTGGTAAATGAACTGAGATGACAACGCTGTCGTGGTTTGAATGTATACCATCGAAACGTAACAGATTCCACGAAAGCTTCGTCAGCATCGATCTTGCTCAGTTTTGTACATGTATTACGTCACGCTTACACAAAAAATAAACTGTTTAGGTTTTGACCACATAGCTAGCATTTTCTGGCTTTAGTCTGTTCTTGGGCCTTAACCGACGCGCAATCTCCGTTTTGTCTAACGTGAAAGGCACAGTATCTCACAAGTAGCCCGCTAGTTCGCAGATGTTTGTCAGCATGCGACGCAAATCACCGTCTAACGTCAACTGACCTGGAAAGTGCTGCGTTATTATCGCCAGCTTTTTCCAGTCTGCTTTTTTTTTTAACAACAAATGGGGCCCATTTGCGTTGTCTACAACGCTTGACTATATTACAGATCCTAACTTACTACATTAATGTTTGCAAAAAAATCGCAAGTTATCTTGCTACGTTTTGTTAGAAACGAATATTGGTACTGGAATTTCCTCGATGATCTGTCAAAACCCGTGACTGTGGTATGAGTCAAAGGGATAGGTTTGTCAAATTATAAGTAAGTAATGTTCGGCTACTATTTTCGTTTAGATTTTTTTTGGGGGGGGGCGCAGACACCGATTAGTGTGAAATGGTATTTTACTTAACGTTAATGATCTCTGATTTATCCTACTGACTTATATCACGGTTAACATGGTCTAAAAGGACGGTTCAGGTAAATAAAATTCATCTTGTACTCTTGTATTTCATCCACCCCTCTGAATTTCCATGATGGTTGTTCTTCAAAAATTCAGTGAATCACATTTTATTTGGCTTGGCTGTTCGTAATCTCCAAGTATTCAGAGGTCAACAAAGTTCGAGTGGCATTATCAGCGTTACTACCCAAGTCTTATCGAGTGAGTCTTCCTCGTTTGTTTTGGATTTAAAATTTACACCCTCATAACTGCGGTCCAAGCAGCGTAAGACCACCAGATTTTGGAGCTTTGGCAGTTCTGGAGAGCAAGTGATCAGTAACTTAGTCCCAGACTTCTGTAAAACAATATAGTCACCTAACTGATGGACTACCGTTTCTGCTTTGAGGTCACGTTAACGTCTCTGGTTTATTCTAGCTATTGCGGGAATGAGAGCCTGGAGGTCTTTCACTCATTCCTAGAACCACAGTTGCTTAAGTAACGAGAGGTTTTGTTTGGTGTCTCAGTGGCGTCACTTGGAAACCTCACGCAGGGATGCAGGAATCACCAAAGCATTTACTGGCTTTTTTGATACCGTATTCGCTCTGAAATCTGGAGAAGGTGCGGCCAGATAACCGTGAAGCAGCTGCACTCATCTCAAGCAAAGGCACCCCACCAAGTGCTGCCCTTCCTGTTGCAGGGATGCACTTGCAGTACTAATGTAGTGACCGCGGGGGCCATTTACCTCGAAGATTAATAAGCATGAAGGTCTAATGCCGAGCTGCAGTCCCCAGCATAGACTGTATGAAAAGATGGACGCAGCCTCGGGTCTGTGAGGCCAATGCGGAAATCTCAAAAAAATTGCATTCTATTTAATAGCCAGCAGATGGCGACGTCGGTGCTTGCAGAAAGAAGTTCAATGCTATATAAGTATGAGAAACTGACTCAACTTTCCCACCTGATTATTATTATAATAATGATTTTCCATGTTATTTTATGGTATCTATTGCAAATTTCAAGTCTCCTTCTTTATATCGTGATCATTTTTTAAATTATGGTCCCAAATAAGGGATAAAGACAGAATATGCTCTAGGGGCGTGGCTATCCTCTGGTCCTCCTCAGATCCACCTGTAGATCCACCCCTCGCTCCTTCAATTCACGCTCTCGTCCAACAGGAATCACATCCGGTTTCAAAATGATAAAATGCCACTGTTCATGTTGCCAAAATTGAGGCTTCCTAAATGGTATGCTGAAACTTCATATTGACAGGCAGCATCACAAAATGAATGTGTTTTCTTGTTTGTTCCCACCCCCACCACCACCACCACCTTTCTCATGTCCCAGCATTTTCCCGTTTTATTCTGGTCAAAACCATTGCTTGATGGTGGATTGCTGCCCCCCCCCCCCCCCCCCCAAAAAAAAAAAAAATTACATGTTTCTCTTCTTAGAAAAAAACAAAATAAAAAAAAAATCCAATGACTTCCATTATGCAGAATGGCTTGGTGTTGTGGGATGGAAATAAAATGGCTTATGTTTTTGATGTCATGACCCTCCTTCATCCAGAGACTCCCCCGAGGCGCAGTAATTGTCTGTGTCAGAGTGCTTCTAAACTTCAAGCTGATATTCAACATTTGCCCTTGCGCTGGTGTTTATCTGATAGAAGGATGCTTTAAAGGTCCCCTCTTATGCCACCAGATGTACACCTAATTAGCCATTATGAGCCAGTTCAAAGTCTCTTACCTCCTGACATCACATGGGGGAGTGACCGTTAAGAATAATGAAATCTGATTGACTGCTTGGCTGAAGTTAATTAGTTCTTCTGGTCTCTAATTGATTACTTCCCCATGTGATGTCAAGAGGGGAAAGATTTTGAAATGGCTTGCAATAACTAATTGGCTGCGCACTAGGTGACATATTGGGGACCTTAAACACTTGCCTATCTCTATATAATGATCACATATAAACACTTGCCAAGCTTGGCCTGTTTTGCACGAAGTATGTTCACAGAAATGGCTCGATAAGATTA
The DNA here is from genome assembly GCA_029721435.1 of Gymnothorax reevesii. NCBI lineage: Eukaryota > Metazoa > Chordata > Actinopteri > Anguilliformes > Muraenidae > Gymnothorax > Gymnothorax reevesii. The sequence continues at coordinate 35,356,250 of CM056586.1, read as the reverse complement.
ATTCTAAATGAAGAACATCTGTTGAGCGAACTGCACGAAAACATTGAATTCAACCTGCCATCGCAAGTATTCAGTAATGGTCACGATAGTGTTGATGCAGGCTTTCATAGGCTGAGTTGTATTATCAGTCATGAGGACACAAAGTTTTATACAAGTCTTGGACAAAGCCAGAGATTGCATACCATTCTTTTTCTTGCACCAGAGCACTGAAGCTTGCTGATCTCAAGGAAAGGCACGTGGTACCTTGGTGAAATATGGTGGTGAAATATCAGAACAATATAAAGTGAATAATTTGAGCCACAGCAGTGTGGGTGGCAAGATGAGAATATCAGTACTCAGAATTTTTCGTAGGGGATTATTCTCGAGGAGGAAGGCAGTGGTTAAGTATGCTTGGCTTGGGACTGAAGGGCCCTGAGTTTGAGTCCTTACCACAGCTTTTGTAGTGCGTTCTTGGGCAAAGCACTTCAATCCCACTATGCCTCACTCCATCCAGGTGTATAATTGGGTACCGGCAAATTGGCGGGGAAACCCGACTAAGAGCTGGGGGGTAACCTATGATGGACTGGCATCCCATTCAGAGGGAGTAGCTATACTCCTTGTCATTTCATGCGACTGAAACTACAATTAATCACCGGACTGATGAGCCACTATGTCCGGAACAGACTTACTTAACTTATTCTTTTCTGTATATTTACATTTGACTTGCCTGCCCAGTGCTAACTTGCCGCCACATTGGCCTTTCAGAAATTTGAGAAGAAATACAATGGAGAGTTGGCCAAGGGTAGCGTGTCCAAGGAAACAAAGTTTGAGTATGCTTGGTGTCTGATTCGGAGTAAGTTCTCTGAAGACATCAAGAAAGGAATTGTGTTTCTAGAGGGTGAGTATGTAAGTGTGTGTACCCTGGAGGGAAAATGCTGAGGAAATATAAGTTTTATTGTGGTAAAGTTAAATACTGTGATTAGAAGTTGATATGTGAACTAAAAGGGGAATTTTGCCCGTATAAATTGTTGCAGATAAAGTTAATATTTACTTCGGGTTGCAAAACTGAATTTATTTGAAGGTTTCTGAATTAAGTCATTAAAAAATGTGCCACAAACCTTTTTCTGTTTTGGCTGCATTTTGTTTGTGGCATTGATTTTTTTTTTTTGTTTCTTTCTTTTAAAAATTTGATTTTTTTAATTTTTTATAGAACTGGTACAGAAGGGCACAAAGGATGACCAAAGAGACTACTTATTTTACCTCTCTGTTGCAAACTACAGACTCAAGGTGAGTCAAACACCCAGAATCATTCTATTCCTATTGTTGGCATGATTGGTCCCCTACCAAGTCACCAGGTGCACAGCCAAATGGCTGTTAGAGGCCCTTTCAGAGTCTGCCCTTCGTGACATCAGAAGGGGAGGGATCTCTCAAAGTAATAAGGGACCTGATTATCTTATTGGCTGATATTGATCAGTCCTCCTTACCTCTGGGTGGTCACTTGACGATATGATGTCACAAGGAAACAAATTTTGAAGTGGTGTGAAATGACTAGTTTAAATGTTTTTTTAAAAAGTTTAAATGTACTAGCTCCAATTGATTCCTGTCAAATTCAGGAAACTAATTAAAATGTAAATTCAAAACCTTCATGTGATATTCTAGCGATTTTGCGATTTACGATTTGAATTTCATTTCACGTCATCAACTGAGTGATTTTAATTGCAGTCAGCTTTGACCAGGTTGTATTGGATGTAAGTTTTGAGTGGAATTTGTTGGGGAAATTGAACAATCACAGTTTTGCAGATGGAGGAGACGTCCAACTCATCACAGTGTTCATAATGCTGTTTGAAAATACTCTTTACTATCATGTGCGCACAATGCCATACATGATATTGTATGCATTTATTATAGCTAGACTCAGACTTTATTCCCTATATGTCTGATGGAAACACTTTCTGCCCTGTGGCTGTGTCAGGAGTATGAAAAAGCGCTGAAGTACATCCGAATTCTGCTGAGAAATGAGCCAGGAAACACCCAGGCCCTGGAGATGGAGAAACTCATTGATAAAGCCCTAAAGAAAGGTAAGGGGGGTGGGTGATGGATGTACGTGGTTGAGGGACACAATAAGTGGGACAGGTGTTCTGCGGGTCAGATGTCGTACTGGTGTGGGGTCTCATTTATAAACGGTGCGGAGGTGCAGAAATGATGCAAATTCCAGTTTCTTTGCAGTTTCCAGATTTACAAAGAGAAACTTGACTCAAAAATGCATGCGAAGTTATAAAGATTATGCACATAAAATAAATGTTTAATTAAATATAAATTGTATGCAGGTTTACTTTGACATTTTACATTTTTTTGTATGGAATATTTAAGTGTGAAATCCATGCGCATTTTTATAAAGGAGATTTCGCAGGGTATAGGCAAATTTGCCAACAGCTCAATTTGAACCATCTTCTGGTTATATGTACCTACTTGTGGGACTGTCCAGAAAATAGATTTGAACTGTGAAATTTGCATACAGGAAGTGAACGGTGACCTATTTAGTGATTTCATGATTTTTGCGGGGCAAGGCCTCAAAGTCCTACCCTGGTAAAACCAGACTCTGCTACTCCGCTTTACTTCGTACACAGAGTCTGGGTCGTCATTATTGGCAAGTGTTTACTTCATGGTGGGTGGGCGCTTGTCATAAGTTTAAAATCATCGGTGTGCCCGTAAACTAATCACTAACGTTTGCCGATGATGTATGTTATGCGCAGGCTCAGCCGCCTAGTACTTCCGCTGGAAACTACAGTCCTCCGTGCCAGGAATGCAGCAAAAACAAACTGATCTGTACAATAAAGTTGATACTGTACCCATACATATTCCCATCTACCAAATTTTAGCCTTCGCTCATTCAATTAAAAGAACCAAAGGTGCTCTTTCTGTTCTCCTTACAAGAAACAAACTGTTGAGCTATCGTTTTTCATGCAGGTACTACTGCTGTTAAAAAAAACGTAAGAGACCCGAAACCAACGGCAGAATCGGCGAGAATAATGCATTATTTACACCAGGATGAAATCTGCGTTGACACGAAAACTGAACCGTTAACCATACTTGCACTAACATCATACCGACCTCACTATCTAACTTTATAGCAACACATTTTAGCTCTAAGCGTTTGGCTGTCTCAGACAGCCATTTCATTCATGGATAATGACGACATAACACTGAGACAGCAAATAGGTCTTGTGACATGAACAAAAATACGGCTTTTAAAATGTTCGCAGCTAACTTAAATAGTGTGAAATTCGCGGGCAATGGAACACTAGAAGCTACAGGCTAGCTGAGGTGGTTTGGGTGTCTCTCACAGAGATAAACAGGGTGCCTATTTCATGATGGCTATTAAGTAGATATGACCATCTGTAGGCAGTAGCGCTACAACATCATTTCCATTCAAAAAACTAACCAAACATTCATCTTGTTGTGGCTATAAGTCGCTGATACCCAGGATTTTCTCCACGACAGAGCGAATGACCTCCAGTGTATCTATGTCCATAGCCATTGTTGATTTGAGACTACAATTTCAAACTTGGCGCAGCTGCTACATCATTGCTCTCGGCCACGCCTTCCGTTCGTTGGTTGGTCCGGCGTATTTTCTGCAGATGGTAAACGAGGCAGAGCTCTGAGTGATCAAACTGAGTACTCAAGTGAAATGAAATTAAGCGGAAGTACGAAGGCTGGCGGAGTCCGGCTATCAAAGTTCATATTTAAACCCATAAATGATTTTTCTGAAAAACCAGATTTCTAATGCCTACACAACAACATAATGGACATTTTGATACCAAACATAAGAGTAGATGTGAAAAACTGAAGTTTCAGACAATATCCCATTAAAAAATGCATCTGTCTTTACCAAAATTGATACAAAATGTGAAGTTCATCTTGTAAAACAGCCAGGTTCGTATGAAAACACACCTAAGATATTTTCTCAAACTTGCCTCATATAGTTTGCTAAATAATGTGCTAGTGTCGTTAAATTGCGAGACCGGTCACATGGAGCCGAATTGCAAAAATTGGAACCATCCTTTATTTAGAAATCATTACTGTAATGTGAATATAGGCCACTAGATGGCAGTATTTACCTTTTTTTTGTAAAGCTCAGACTGGAGTCATGTTTAGACATGTCCTGGACATGTCTGGGGCAAGTCTCAGAAAGTAAAAAAAAGAGGTCTAAATGTGGGTGGGGTCTGCAAAAGAGTATATAAGGAAAAGAATTGAGACAGTAAAGTAGTAGGAGAAATTGCAAGAAGATGACCAGACCTGCCATTCTGTTCAAGACCTGTGACATTTCTTTTGTGGATTTCTTTGCCTGTGTTTGAGCATTTTTCATTATCCAGGACATCACCAAGCCACCCCACAAAAAGGGACTGTAAATATTTCTTTTTTTTTTCCTAATCAATCTTGGTCTTTAGGTTCATTAGTTGATAGTTAGTTGTTATTGTCTTTGTCTGTTAAATTAAATGTGTTTAAGTTTTAAAAACTGTGTGTCATCCCTTGCTGTTGCTGTTGTGTTGTTTTAAAGTAATAACAAATTGGGGCCATAACAAATTGGGGGCTCAAGGTCCGGGATAGACCATTTTGTGAGTCATTTATTAAAAATCTAACATTTCAAATTGTAAAAAATTTTTTTTTAATTGAATACATATATATTGACAACAGCAATGGATGATTTCTTGGCATCACCAACCGTAGGGGTTTTGAAGTCTTTTAAAAAGACAGAACTGCTAGAAATTTGCAGACATTTAGAGCTGACAGAGGTGAAACCAGCCATGCGAAAAGCAAGACTGGCTAGAGAGATAGTTGAATATTACATTGATGAAAATGTGTTTGCACCAGGAGATCTGGAACAGTTTCCAGTGGAAAATCCAAATATAGAAATGGAACTTAAATTAAAAATGCTAGAGATTGAAAGGGAGGAAAAAGAAAAACAAAGGCAGTTTGAGTTGGAAAAATTAGCAAGAGAAGAGAAAAAAGAAAGGGAGGAAAAAGAGAAACAAAGAGAATTTGAGAGGGAAGAAAAAGAAAAACAAAGGCAGTTTGAGTTAGAAAAATTAGCAAGAGAAGAAAAACAAAGAGAATTTGAGAGAGAGAAAGAGGAAAGAGCAGAAAGAGAGAGACAGAGACAGAGAGATTTTGAATTAGAGAAGTTGGATAGAGAGGAAAGACTCCAAATGGAGACACTAAAAATTAAAATTGAAACTAAAAATAAATTTTGTGCCAGTCAGGAGGTAAAACTGGTGCCTCCATTTTCTGAAAAGGATGTTGACAACTATTTCCAGTGTTTTGAAAAGGTGGCAAAGAGTTGCCAGTGGCCAAAGGAACACTGGCCTTTGCTGTTGCAAACTGTCCTCAAGGGTAAAGCTCAACAAGCCTATTCGGCTTTGTCTGCAGATGATTCCTCTGATTATGAGGTTGTCAAAAAGGTTATTTTGAGAGCTTATGAGTTGGTTCCAGAGGCTTACCGACAGAAATTCAGAGGTCTGAAGAAATCTGAAATTCAGACTTATGTTGAATTTGCTAATGAGAAGCAGGTTTGCTTTGAGCGCTGGTGTACTTCTATGGAGGTCAAGGATGATTTCAACTCACTAAAAGAGATGGTGTTAGTTGAAGAATTCAAGAACTGTGTTAAGGATGATGTTAAGACCTACCTTAATGAGAAGCAAGCACTGAACTTGCAATCAGCTGCCAAATTTGCAGATGAATATGTTCTCACACATAAGTCCAAATTTCAGTCTAGCAGTAACAATAAATGGTCCCAATTTCAGAAAAAGGGTTACGGTGATACCCAAGATTCCTCACCCAAAGACAAAGACAAATCTGGTGATGGTGCTCAGAAATCCAGTAACAGGTCTGATCAAAGTGTGAAAGCTGACAGTGACAAAAGTGGTCTAGTTTGCAGTTATTGCAAGAAATCTGGTCATGTTACAACTAACTGTTGGTTCCTTAAAGCTAAGAAAGGAAAAGAAAAGGATACCAAACCAAATGCCTTCGTGAAAACAAGGTTAGAAACCCCTGTAGTAGATAACCAATCTGCTAAATTGCCTGCTTCTTGTGGGGCTAAAAAGCCTAATACAGCTGACTTTGTGAGGGAGGAATTTCTTCCATTTGTGTCAGAGGGATTTGTGGCTCTGAATGAGCATACTACTCCTGTCCCCATATATATCCTAAGGGATACTGGAGCTTCTCAGTCACTTTTGTTGATGGACTCCTTGGAGTTACGTGATGAGACCGCTTCAGGGGATTTCATACTTGTACAAGGTATTGAAGGGAGGACTGTATCTGTACCCCTGCGCTCTATATTCTTGAAGTCAGATTTAGTTACAGGACAGGTAAAGGTGGGACTTATGTCAAGTCTACCTATAAAGGGTGTTTCTCTGTTGCTAGGCAATGACCTGGCTGGGGGCAAAGTAGTTCCCCCTGTACATCTTACTTCACAGCCGAGCACTGAAAATGGGGATGAGGACCCATCTCTGTATCCTTCTTGCGCAGTGACTCGTGCTATGGCCAAGAAGGCTAAAGAAGATGATGTTGTGGTGCCGTCCAGTACATTGAATAGTCAGGACTCAGGTGGTTCGCCTCATGACTCTGATTGGCCTACTATGGTTTCTCCGTTTGAGGACTTATCAGATACTTTTATCAGTTCTCTATTCAGCCAGCCGGATGGGTCTGGTGATTCTGATGTGTCTGGAGACTTGTCTCTGTCCAGAAAGCGGTTGATTGAGGAGCAAACTAATGATCCTGAAATTGGTGTACTAAAGAGGAGAGCCCTTCCTGAAAAAGAAATAGATGCAGTTCCAGTTGGGTATTATCTCAAGGATGGTGTGTTGATGCGGAAGTGGCGCCCTCCTGATATCCCTGCCAATGCAGATTGGGCAGTGGTCAGGCAAATTGTTGTTCCGAAGGTCTATAGGAATGAGATCTTAACAATGGCTCATAGTTTACCTTTAGGAGGTCATCTTGGTGTTAACAAGACTGTTGATAAGATCATGAAACACTTCTTTTGGCCTGGGCTTCGGAAAGACGTTTCCAACTTTTGCAAAACCTGTCACACTTGTCAGGTAGTTGGAAAACACCAGTTAGACCCACCTGTAGCTCCATTGCAGCCTATCCCAGCATTTGGGGAGCCATTCTCTAGGGTCATTGTTGATTGCGTTGGACCATTACCCAAGACTAGATCTGGAAATCAGTACTTGTTGACAATCATGTGTGCATCTACCAGATTCCCCGAAGCCATACCTCTACGTAACATCAAGGCAACTGCAATCTCGAAGGCTTTGATAAAGTTCTTCACGTTGTTTGGTCTTCCCAGGGAAATTCAGTCAGACCAAGGTAGCAATTTCACTTCAGGATTGTTTCAGCAGGTTGTGTATGAACTAGGTGCAAAACAGATTCTTTCTAGTGCCTATCATCCAGAAAGTCAGGGTGCCTTAGAGCGGTTTCATTCCACTCTCAAGACAATGATGAGGACTTATTGTTATGACCATGAGAAAGACTGGGATGAAGGGGTTCATTTGCTGTTGTTTGCAGCTAGAGAAGCAGTGCAGGAGTCTACTGGATTCAGTCCATTTGAGCTAGTGTTTGGTCATGAAGTGAGAGGACCTTTGCTATTATTGAGTGAACAATGGCAAAAGGAAGAGCCGCAAATCAGTCTGTTAGACTATGTTAGCAAGTTCAAGGAAAGATTGCGTGCAGCTTGTGACCTTGCCAAAGAGAACTTGAAATCAAGTCAGGGAAAAATGAAAACTTGGTTTGATCATAAGGCTAGAAGCCGTGAGTTTAAACCAGGAGACAAGGTCCTTGTGTTGTTTCCCTTGCAGTCCAATCCATTGCAGGCTAGATTTCATGGTCCTTATGAAATTCTGACAAAACTCAATGATCTCAATTACATTGTGAAGACTCCAGATAGGAGAAAACCAAAACAATTGTGTCATGTTAACATGCTAAAGCCTTATCATGACAGAAATGCTAGGGTTGCAGCTGTCACTTCAGATTCTCCAATGGTCGAAACGTGTGAAGATGAGGGGGAGTTTCAAGATGATGAACCAAGAATTAAAGCTGAAGTTCTTTCATGTAAATTGTCAAACACTGAAGTGTTGCAAAATCTTGATGTAAAACTCCAGCACTTAGAACCCTCACAGAGAGATCAGTTTGAAAGGTTGATCAAGAAATATGAGGATTTGTTTCCTGATGTTACAAAGAGAGTTACTATAGCCTCTCATGATGTAGATGTTGGTGATGCCAAACCAATAAAACAGCATCCATACCGGATGAATCCTGAAAAGAGAAAGATTGCTGAGAAGGAGGTTGAGTACATGTTGGAGCATGATATTGTCAGACCCTCCAACTCCGATTGGAGTTCGCCCTGTGTGCTGGTTCCAAAACCTGATGGAAGTACTAGATTCTGTACAGATTATCGCAAAGTCAATGCTGTAACTAGAACTGATGTGTTTCCAATACCTAGGATTGATGATTGTATTGATAGTGTAGGGCAAGCAAAGTTTCTGACCAAGATTGATTTATTGAAGGGTTATTGGTGTGTGCCTTTAACTGAGAGGGCCAAGAGCATCTCTGCTTTTGCCACACCATCTGGATTGTACCAGTATGAAGTCCTACCCTTTGGCATGAAAAATGCCCCAGCCACGTTCCAAAGGATGATACAGTCTACAATCGCCGGACTGCCACACACGGGTGCGTACATCGATGACCTGATCACACGGAGTGACTCCTGGGAAGAACATCTAAAAGATGTAGAGACGTTGTTCCAGCGCCTGACCCAGGCTAACCTGACTGTTAACCTGAGCAAGAGTGACTTTGGTTGTGCTACTGTCACCTATCTTGGCTACGTCATAGGCCAGGGTAAGGTGGCACCCATAAATGCTAAAGTCCAAGCCATCATGGACTTTCCAGTTCCTGACAACAAAAAAGCTTTGCGCCGCTTCCTTGGAATGATCGGGTACTACCGCAAGTTCTGCAAGAACTTTGCTGAGATTGCTCTCAGTCTAACTAACCAACTGAAGAAAGGCGTAAAGTTCACCTGGGATGATGCATGCCAGAGAGCCTTCGATCACCTGAAGTCTCTGCTGTGTCACTTCCCCGTGCTCAAATCTCCTGACTTCAACAAACCGTTCTCCATCGCGGTCGATGCTAGCGACCAAGCTTGTGGATCTGTGCTCCTACAGAGAAGTGACTCTGATGACATTGAGCATCCCGTGGCATACTTCTCCAGGAAGTTCAATCGCCACCAAAGGAACTATTCCACAATAGAGAAGGAACTGTTGGCTCTGGTCCTTTCTTTACAACACTTTGAGGTTTATGTTTGTACAGGACAAAAGCCAATGATTGTGTACACTGACCACAATCCGTTAATGTTTTTGAGTAAGATGAAAAACAAGAATCGGAGATTGTTGAATTGGAGTTTGATTTTACAGGACTTTGACTTGGAAATTAAGCATGTGAAGGGTACAGACAATGTAATTGCTGATTGCTTATCCCGTGTTTGAATGTGTATATATATATCATGTGTTTGAATATTGTATGATATGTATATATAGACAAGTGTTCACTTAACCATTTTGTATTGAAAAGAAAAATTTTGCCTTTATGAGTCAATTTTTCCCTTTTGGAATGGAGGTGTAATGTGAATATAGGCCACTAGATGGCAGTATTTACCTTTTTTTTGTAAAGCTCAGACTGGAGTCATGTTTAGACATGTCCTGGACATGTCTGGGGCAAGTCTCAGAAAGTAAAAAAAAAGAGGTCTAAATGTGGGTGGGGTCTGCAAAAGAGTATATAAGGAAAAGAATTGAGACAGTAAAGTAGTAGGAGAAATTGCAAGAAGATGACCAGACCTGCCATTCTGTTCAAGACCTGTGACATTTCTTTTGTGGATTTCTTTGCCTGTGTTTGAGCATTTTTCATTATCCAGGACATCACCAAGCCACCCCACAAAAAGGGACTGTAAATATTTCTTTTTTTTTTCCCAATCAATCTTGGTCTTTAGGTTCATTAGTTGATAGTTAGTTGTTATTGTCTTTGTCTGTTAAATTAAATGTGTTTAAGTTTTAAAAACTGTGTGTCATCCCTTGCTGTTGCTGTTGTGTTGTTTTAAAGTAATAACAAATTGGGGCCATAACATTACTATCTCCTTGGGGTGTCAAAATAGGTCGCTAAATGATAAACATGGAATGCTTGTTATAGATACTTATCCAGATTAAGAGTCTTAGAGAAAATGGACATGATTGACGAGACATTGGCCTTCCAGATCATTCTGGATCATAACTACAAAACATCTGAAACGCATTTGTCCTTTAAAGATAGGAAAAATGTAGATTGTTTCTATAGTACATAATTGTATGTTGATTTAGTAGGATATAATAACACTTTCAGGATCACCTGTAATTGTGATTAATTAGTTAACGGTAGTGTATTCAAGCCATTCTTATTACAACCCCAATTCAGAAAAAGTTGGAGCGCAGTGTAAATTGTGAATAAAATCAAAATACAATGACTTTCAGATCACATGAGCCAATATGTTATTAACAATAGAACATGGATAACATTTCAAATGTTGAAACTGAGTCAAATTACATTTTTATCCACAAAACAAGCGAAATAATTTTCATGGAAGTGACATGCCATTGAGCACCCTGATTGTGACTGACCCGTTTGTCCCAACTATTTCGGAATTGGGGTTGTATATACTACATATTTCTCAGAAAAGCCATTTAGATGTTTTCATAAACTGTTGTACATTGTATAGGTTCTATATCTCCCAGGCCTTGTTTTTACTCTGCTGAGCAACGCGTAGTCTGCGCTTGTGGTCACGCTTCTATGATTTTGTGAACCTCAGGGCATTCAGTATTGTGGTATGCCAGGGGTAGGGAAACTTCTCCGGAAAGAGCCACTGTGGGTGAAGGCTTTCATACCAACCAGGCTGCTGCACACCTGATTCTACTAATCAAGGCCCTTAACAAACATTCCGTGGGTTGATTAGTAGAATCAGGTGTGTAGCAGCTTGGTTGATATGAAAGCTTGCACCCACAGTGGCTCTTTCTGGAGAAGGTTCCCTACCCCTGTTGTGTACTCATACTTTACATACTGCCGCTGTGATACATTTTATAAATCATATATACACTGCATTCGGATTGCAAAAACACAATTATGCCAAAGAAATGTGTGATAAACAATTGCACAAAAAGGTTTAAAGATGGTGCAAAATGTAGTGAGGGTGCTCGTAACCTAAATGGACAAAAAAAAAAATAAAAAAAATCAATGGCTATACTCAAGACGGTGACAATGCACCGATATGCAGCAAATGTTATTTCAAATATGTAAAAATAAAAAAAACGACCAAGACCAGACACTGACAATGACACAACAGATGATGTCATTGTTAAATGTAGTAACATTGATGAAACACGGACTGTGTTTCTTCAGAAAATCTTGGCAGATGAGGAAGACCTTATTCAAGGAAATCCTCTCAATGAATCCTGTCCAACTGTTGATTTAATGTATGGAACATCATCACATCAAAGGTGTTCCATTTGTAAGCAATACGATGACCAATGCTCAACAATACTAAAAGCTAGTTCAACGTACACTGATCACAAAACACAGGTTGTGGTGCCCACCTGATGCTCGTGTAGGTGCATCACATCTCATTGGGCGGCACGGTGGCGCAATGGTTAGCACTACTGCCTCACAACAAGAAGGTTCGGGGTTTGAATCCAGCCTGTAGCCTTTGTATGTGGAGTTTGCATGTTCTCCCCATGTTCGTGTGGGTTTCCTCCTGTTTCCCCCACCTACAAAAACATGCAATACAGGAACACTCCTACTAGTACCCCTGACCAAGGTACTGGCCTTAGAACTGGAGTTACCCGCTGGGCGCTGCTCAAATGCAGAGGACAAATCACCCCACGGGGTTCAATAAAGTATATCTTCTCTTGGTTATCACTTGCATCCTGATACAATAGTGTCCACTGAAGGCAGAATTTCTTTGAAAGAAAACTTTGATGACAGTATTTCTTCCCAGGTCATAAATCATCTGTTGGAGAACATTGATGCACTTCCCTCAAAAGAATCTTGTCCTTCCCCATTTTTCTCATCTATCAGATTCTGCTTGTCATCCATGGACGGGGTGGACACGTAGTCAATTTGACAGTATTCACAACCTCTGCAAGAGTAAGATATCTCAGTGTGACGGTGAATCTTCGCAAGATATTCTTCTGTACTTTTTGGCCAAGTTGAAAACCAATCTCTCTTGGAATCAACTGTCTGTATTGTCTAAGTTGTCCTTGTCCACACTATCAAGACACTTTCACAAAGTTGTAAATGCTCTGACCGATACTGTTGTACCAAAATATCTGGGTATCTCTCATATTTCTCGCGATGAAGCCAGGACACACAACACAATTTTTACCAAGTCTTTTTCTGGTGATAATACCACACTGATATGGGACGGTATGTACTTTTATCTCAATAAAAGTACACCATCAATTCCAAAGATCTTCCTATGGTGGTAAGAAGAAATGTAACTATCTCAAGTTCATGTCAATTGTTTTCTGAGATGGTTTTGTCTTGGATACTATGGGTCCCTACTATGGTAGCGTCAATGATGCATCAATAACAAAATTAATACTTGACATGTTGGAGGCACTGAAGAACTGGCTACATGCCAACGATATTATCATAGTTGATCGTGGGTATCAAGATGTATTAGATGTTTTGGCCTCCATGGGCTATGATGCCAAAATGCCATCATTTATGCCATCTGGTAAGGTTCAGCTTGATTGCTCTCAAGCCAATGCAAATCTGCTGTGCACAAAAACACGATTGGTGGTGTAGTCCTATCATGGTTGTTTCAAACAATAGCGTCTCTTTAAAGAAAGGATGTTGTCAAATTGTTATGATCCCATTATTTGTAATCTTTTTAAAATAATTACAGCTTGTCTGAATAGAATAAGGGGGCCAACATATGTGACCAATCCAGAGCCTGCTGCCAGAGACACACAGATGGCCCAAAGAATTTTGGCATATCAAGAAAAAAATAACATCTTGGCACAGAGAGTTGAAGGAGATCCCACCATGTGAAAAAGAGCTAAAAAGATCAATCTAGATTATCTGGAGATATTTTCATGTGGATCATATCAGCTCAAGCTAGCACCCGATTATGTTTTCGAACATCATAGCAATGATGGCGACTATGAAATCTGGGTCTATCAACATGACAATGACCTTGTTCCTGGCCAGATCCACTCATGACATAAGAGCCAGGCAAAGAAGAATGCATGGGTACAACATGATGTAAATGACTCTGAAGGCCCAGTGACTGCATGCTATTGTACATGTGCAGCGGGAACAAGAAATGCTGTAATGTGTGCCCATGTGGCATCAATCCTACAGTATATTATATTGGACGACACCAAAACGCTGACCTGAACAAGCCTCTTCAGATGGCTTTTCGAAAATTCTCAGTGTCTATTTTTGCATCCTAAAATCCACAAGGCCTGTATACAACCTATAAAATGTACAACAGTTTATAAAAACATCTAAAAGGCTTTTTCTGAGAAATATGTTGTATATAATAAAAATGGCTTGAATATGCCACCGTTAACTGATTTTATCCCAATTACAGGTGATCCTGTAAGTGTTATTATATCCTAATAAATTAACATACAACTATATATTATATACAGTAGCAATCTATATTTGTCTAATCTTGAAAGAACATATGTGTTTCAGATGTATTGTAGTTATGATCCAGAATGATCCGGAAGGCCAATGTCTCGTCAATCATGTCCATTTTCTCTGAGACTCTTAATCTGGATAAGTATCTATAACAAGCATTCTGTGTTTATAATTTAGTGACCTATTTTGACACCCAAAGGAGATGGTAACAAATTCTAAATACAGGTATGGTTCCAATTTTCGCAATCCAGATTCATGTGACTGGTCTCGCAATTTAACGACACTAGCACATTATTTAGCCAACTATATGAGGCAACTTTTGTGAAAATATCTTAATTGTGTTTTCATAGGAATCTGGTTGTTTTTCAAGATTAACTTCACATTTTGCATCAATTTTGGTCAAGACGGGTGCATCTTTCAATGGAAGATTGTCTGAAACTTCTTGTTTTCCCACACGTTTGGTATCAAAATGTCCGTCATGTTGTTGTGTTTCCATTAAAATGCATCTGGTTTTCAGAACAATCATTTATGGGTTTAAATATGGAGTTTTCGAGGCCTTGCCCCACAAAAATCTTGAAATCGCAAACTGGGTCACAGTTCACTTTCTGTATGCAAATTTCACATTTCAAATCTATTTTCTGGACAGTTCCACAAGTAGGTACATATAATCAGAAGATGGGTCAACTGAAGAGTATGACTGAGGACTGAAGAAGATTGAGGGGTCGGACTAGGGCACACAGAATAATAGTTTGTCAAATGGGTTCATGAATTATTAGCTTGAAAAACTGGCAGACATTAGGTGCAACATGCTTGGTAAAGTTTAACATGACACTGAATTGATTTACTCTGCTCTGGTTCACCCAGATGGATTGGTCGGCATGGCAATCGTTGGAGGAATCGGTTTGGGCGTGGCTGGTTTGGCAGGCCTAATCGGATTGGCTGTGGCAAAGACAAAATCCTAATGGGACGAGGGGAGGTGCCTGGCATTAGTTGATTCTTCCCTTCGGCTGAAGACTGTCATGGCTCCTTGTAACCTCTCTACAACTGAAGATTCAGACAGGGCCAGGGACAGTTGGTATACCAGTTTGATGCCATTTGAATTCTTTGTGCTTAGCTCTTCTCACCTAAATTATTCTGCCCTTGGAAAGTTTTGTTTCAAGTTTTTTTTTTTTTTGGCTCTGGCATTTAATGATTTTAAGTATGTTCAATTTTTTTTTGTTTACTATCCAGCCTACATGTATAAATGTGCTACTTTTCTTTCATGCTTAATTGTCTCCCACTTGGGGGTGTCAATGCTGTAACATTGCCTTCAATTGACTGCAACTTGTTTAAATTGACAGCTAATGGCACTAAATTTATGCTGTAAGCTTAGTCATTTACAGTGAACTAGAATTATGAAATAATTTGTTTCTAGCTAGGTCAGTCCTGCACTAATTTGACCATTTAGCTAAATAAAATGATGTTTGAGATATTGTTGTAATATTTTGAGTAACTTGGCCACATGTGCCTCCTGCGAAAGACTTGAGTTGGTCGATTGTTTCTACTAACTTTGAGGCCTTGGTGGTAATGAACACTACACATTCTCACAGCACATGGAACTTTTCTTGACATGGTTTCATTTGAACTTATGATCAGACATTGAACTTATAACCAACCCCCTCATAAAAGCCCTTACATCCACCTGATGTTTTTGATATATTTTTTATTTAATTACATTGTGTCTGAACTCATGAGGTTCTTTTCTGTGTTGGAAAAGTAACAACTTTCATAATGTGTACGAATTGATCAGGCTGGCAGACACTATGAATTTGCTTGGCTGCCGAAATTGGCTCTTGAACTAGCTTGTGTTGTTGACACAAACATGAGGGGGACGGTATGCAAGTTTGAGTTGCAGAAGCAGGTATTTTGTGTAACATATTCTCAAGCATTCACAGAGCGGATCGCGAATATCTTGGCGCAATTAATTGGCTTGCTATTACATTAATATGGCGGCATATTTTCTGCATGTGTAATTCTGTTACTGGTAGAATGAAACTGTAAATGATCCATGAAAACTTTATCATAACTTATGAATGCACTCATTAAAATGGTAGCAGTTAATTTTGTACTAATTACCAAACTTTTCATACAAGGGACGCATTTATTTGTGGTAAAATTGGTCAATAGTTTGTATGTGTGTATGCGATACGCAAGACGTCTTCACCGGTGTCCTTTTTTGTTAATTTCTGTTAATGTGTCCCGCTAAGGTATATCTGTTGATATGAGCGAGCGCTCAGGTCTAACTGAAGGAAAGGAAAAAACCTAGCCAAGCAATAGCCACATACATAAGAGTTGTCAGGGCCCCATTGAAGACAGTCCAGTGTTATTTGGAACAACCATCCCCCCCATTAGCTGCGCATAAGTCAGCCTGAAATAGACATCCGCAGCTGTAGAATATCTTTTGACCAGCAGTTGCAGGAAGTTCAGTTGGGCCTCTTAAGTTTTTTCAGTTTCCCTCAGTTGACATCGGCCTTTTGAAATAGAATGATTGATTATTTTCTTATTTTTGTTCGGGATGTTTTTAGAGACATCCAGTTAAGTTGGAGATGAGTGGGCTTTGCATTTGTTTGAAGACTTGAGAAGGGTTGGCTGTTGTCAGGGGTGGGAGACATTGGTAGGCGATTTATCTTTACTCTGTTCACCCCAGTTCATTTTGCCTAGAACTCTTGCAAAGATGTTGTGTATTACTTTCTCATGGGAATGATGTTTAATTATTGTTCTGATTGAATCACACATTTTATAACCTTATTACCTTTTCCCTGATCCATTCTTCATCCAGTATATTGTTACTGAATATATTTTTTTCTGTAGATGGATTCACTTCTGAGTGTTATTTGATTATTTGAATCCTTCCACGTCATATTGCAGAACTTGGTTGGTTAGTGAAATAAATGACTTCTGTAAGCAGTGGTTGAACAATGGCCATGTCACAAGGGTGTGCTTTCTGCCCAGCAAAAAGATGAGGTGTGCAGCCAAATTTCAGTCTGGATAGTTTGTTTATTTGTTTGATTGTAAATAAATATTTTATGCTTTAAATTTGCTTGTTTGAGTTTATCTTGCTTCTATTAACTATGCTATAACATCAAACCGATTAATATTTTTGTTATTCACGTCTTTTTTTCCCCCAGAAATGTGGCCTCAGTGCAGAATTCAAGTGATGCCACTGTCTAAATGGCTCCTGGCCCATTAAACATAATTGTTTGTGCCTAATTGTGTAAATGCGGGTCCACTACACTGCTTTTTGTTTTACATTGCACGCTGTTTCTTGCATGGATTTTGCCTTCGTGGTAGTTTTCAGATACGACCGATCCTTGCACCAGTACTCTTACTGATGGAGTAAGGGTTTCCTCAGTAAACTATAGTTTGAATTGGAAAACTGAAACACTTCATTTATATGGGATACACTAGTCAAAATTATTGGCCTGTTTTGTCGTATTTGTAAATGTTCACATCACATGATGTCCCATTATAGATTAGTGATAGAGACTTGTGTGCACTGGGCTGGATTTGTTAAGCTGCTTCGAATATGAGTGAGGAAAAAGCTGGTATTGTCTCAGTTATCACACCTGTAACATTTATATAAGGACCTGCGAAGGGCTGCGTTCAGAAGACAGTTACTTAACAGGCATTTGTTTAGAACATGACGTTTGGCTGGCGTACTTGCTGGTTACTCTACAGCACTGTAATGTGCATCGGTCTGTTATATAGTTTAGAAACCGAATGACTGATAAAGTCGTAGATTTTTTAAAATCTGTCATGGGAAAATGTAGCAAACCCGATTCGGTTGTCATCACGTGACGTAGAGCGTCTTTATGGTTTTGTTGCTCTTCTGCATGATAGCTTGTTGCTGGGTTATCTGGTACTCAGGAACTCTAACACTCTCACACCTATCACTCTGAGTACCCTAATCATGTCATACCAAGATTGCATAGGTGGATTGGAATGGATGGTTATATCGGTGCTGACATGTGCGTTGTATACATATGAAACCGTATTTCGTTAGTTGCAGATATCTACCGGCAAGACTGCATTATTTTTTTTTTTTAATTCTCATAAGCTAAACGCATCAGTAATTATCTGTTAACGCTACAAGATAAGGGGCAATGTTCAACGCTAACAGTCATCATGGTTCAAGCCATGTGGTACAAATAGGGCAATAAAAACTGCGCCTTGATAAAGAACAGCCGGCCATAAAGCTGACGGAGCAGTATCGATTTCTTTCTTCTCGTTCTCTGGGCCAGGTAACTAGTCTGCGCAGTCGGATAGGGTGACCAAATGGAGTTCACATTTTTATCATTGACACAGTTGTTACAATTCCAGTTTGCTCATGTGACTTGAGCGCCCAAGAATAATGACACGAGCTCCTGGTCGCTTTACTGGTAGGATACGTAGGCCTACTGGATGGAAGGAGCGGTCTCGTGAGTTTGAGCCATCTTCAGGCGCTCTGTTGATAGAGCAGTTCAGCACCGAATTCATCAGATCTTCAATTTATCAGATTTAGGATAATCTGCCGATCTAGTCCCGTGAATGTTTTTGATCTCGCAGAAGTCCTCAGGATTGAACTGGAGTCGATCCTACTATTCATGTGCGGTGAAAGCCGTCATGGTATACTGGGCCGCTTTTCACACGCATATTTTGTGTGTTATCTTAACACGCAAGCTCTTATCTGTCCACTAAATTCGTGAGATTTACTCAAGTCAGGAACATGTAATAAAGGAAACAAAAAGTCCTCATGTCCCAGTGCATATGGCTGTCCATTGTATTACAAACACTTATTTATATTTCATCCGGAAATTGCTTTATTTCCGTTTATGGCTTAGCATTTGTTTGGAAAATTCTGGAACAATTGCGCTTATAATTGTAGGAAACAACAGAAAATTTCACGAACAAAAAAAAAAAAAAAAAAAAGAGAGTACCAGAAAAACACTGGGCACAAGGACCACGATGTAGGTAATCAATACTCCTATATTTAGTTATTGTTGTTTTCACGAACGTATTACTGTGGGGAAGTGAGCTGGTTATCAGAGGCATCATTTGAACATTGGACTTTGATGATGATCTGCCTCCCGATACACACCTGTTCAGTTTCAAATGGACACGGAGAAAAAGAAAAACGGAAGGGAGGGACAACAAATCCATAAATCATTGATCTTATGCTTGTAGACTTTGCATTGGAAATTAGTCCACATACGTTTAACGAACAACAAAGCGACTGCAGCATTCAAGCCTGCCTATTAACGGGATAAACGACTGGGAAAGTAAAGGGACAAACCTCGGGCAGAATTTGTTCAGAATTTTCAAACTAAATTTGAACAATGGACGCCACCGTAGAAGTTGTTGCTTTTTTACTTGGTTTTCTGGGCTGGGTGATGGTGGGCATTGCTCTGCCGAACCGTTACTGGAAGACATCAACTGTGGATGGCAGCGTTATCACAACTTCAACCATTTACGAGAATCTTTGGATGTCCTGCGCGACTGACTCCACGGGTCTCCACAACTGCCGTGAATTTCCATCGCTGCTCGCCCTGTCTGGTATGAAATAGGTTGCTATTAATATGGATCGTGTCAGGTGTGTGCAAAAATGTTGTTCTATATCATTTCCGTGATGGCCTTCACGTTAATTCTAATTGTAAGTCGCCGTTGTCACCAACTCAGTCATACATAATTGACCAGATGTATCATCTAAATGTTATCCCATAAAATAAAGAGGAAACTGGGAACCGGCCATTTAATTTAATAATATATTTATGCTTTATGTCCTGTTTACCAATCAACACCTCTGAAACCTAAGTTAGATTAAATAAATAATAACAATGATAAATTGTATAAACTTTAATTGCCCAGTTATAAAGAGTTGCCAGAGAACATGATAACAAATGATGATTTTGTCTATGCTATAGGAGCTTCTAGCGATGAAAGTGGCCTATACATTATGTGGGTGTGTAATGTTTATTATAAACATTGTAGTAATGGCATGGGGCCCAAAATTTGTTAATCTGTGAAAAATTTCAAATTAAACTGATATTCAAAGGGGAGATTATTGATATTCAATCCTTTTAAATCACATTCGGAATTACATGCAAAGTTGTTTTTTATATTCATCTCATTAGGCATCATGTAGGGAAATGGACTCACAAAGCATAACCTCATGCATTGGTTTAGTAGGCCTATAGTTCTTCGAATGGAATGCAGTTTTGTGTATAATTCCAGTTCGTGACGGGCGAGTTTGAACCAAAGAAGGGTAAGTATGAGTGCTAAATTGAACATACAGCTGAAGAATTTATTAGTCTGTCGCGTCGATTCATAGCGGAAACTTTTGTTTGTTTTCATGTCTGCGCGAAGAATATAGGCTAGGCGTTGCATTTGAGAAGTGCATACTATTTGCACAAGTCATAAAATGGAAAAACAAATGCTTATGTGAGAGAGTCAGTAAATGGAAAAACAAATGCTTATGTGAGAGAGTCAGTAACTGTCTAATGACTGCGTTTTTCCAAAAAATAAAGGAATGCTGTAAAATTATTGCACTTTTTAGCGTGGAGAAACAAAAGTTTTCGGTCTGTTATAGTTCTGATTAACTTGCATAATTTAGATGTTATAGGTCCGCAGGTAACAATAAAGGAACATTTTAATTTTAAACCTTTTCAGTCTAGGGAATGCCAATAATGGCCTAATATCCCTACCTAAAATTCATCATGGACTGTTTTTGTTAAGACTATCATCAGTGGCATACTTCGAAGCCATACATTAATATGACGAGCATATACACCAGTTGGCTGCCTCTTGGAGGCTAAATGACCTATCAGAGCGATAGGCTACTCGGTTCCCTTGCTCTCGTTTTGGTAGCTTAATTAAAATACGCAGTGTCCACGTGCCCGTAGTCGGACAGGGTTTTAATATATCTCCGTGTCCGACAGTCGAATGGTTTCAATATAACTCCGTGTCCGACAGTCGATCATTACGGGCCCGAGCATTCACGGTGCGAGGACCTTATTGTATCTGTAGTGGTCATTATTATTTTTTTTTTTTTTCTACAAGTTTAGAGGGCTTTTTGGGGGCTTTAAAGTGTTTCAATTCGAACAAAAAATTGGCAGAAAAATCAGGCCCGGCGAAAAATTATAGATTTTATAGATTTTACAGGTTTCGCAACTAGGCGGCAAAATGGCTCCACAGCGCCCCCTAGAAAAACTTAAAAATTCATGAAGAATCTGTGGTTTTCCGGATTATGCTGAAATTTGGTTGGCATGTAGAGCATGCCAAGACAAACGGATTTACCATTTGGGGCGTTTTTGTCCCATGCTAGGTGGCGTTGAAATACAAAATAAGGCAATTATTGCCAATTTCAGGCATTGGAATTTAACAAACTCCTCCTAGGGATTTTGGTGGATTCTCATGAAAATCACCGTGTTTACTCTTGACCCCTTGAAAATCAAAAGCTATTAAAATCATCTAGGTTGGAGTCAGTGTGGGCGTGGCACGGCCGCGATTTTGCCATGAAATGTCAAATGCTTATAACTTCAGTGTTATTTGTCTGACCTGCACCAAACATCAGGCATATCATAAGAGTCCCACCCTGAAACCAATAAAATGGTCATATTCAGCCATACTGACAGTGACCCCTCCTGGCGACAGGAAATGACCAAATTGGGCATGTGTCATATTTTCGCAAACTCCTCCTTCAGATTTCATCTGAATGTCACTAAAACGGGCTTAGACACTCTTGAGACCTGTACCCATGAAAAGTTATTAAAATCTTCTCATTTGGATTAACCCTGTGGGCGTGATGGGACGGCCATTTTGAGCATCTCACGCTGAACATTGATTCCTTGATTTATTTAGGTAAACTTTTTTCATTACACAACAAACTTCACATGCTGGTCAGTTTCCATTGACAATTACAAATCGTTTCGTTTTGCAAGTGGTCGGGGCCACCTGCCTCGCTAGCGCCCTATAAACTGCAGCCCCAAGGCCTTCTTCAATGTACACTGATGAAAGTTGCTAGACATATGTATCACATCCACGTCTACAAAAAAAGTCTCTTGGGGCCATAGGCTAAACTCAACAGGAAGTCGGCCATTTTTAATTGAACGGCCATTTTTGGCAATTTGCACATTGCGTACTTTAAGAAACTCCTCCTAGGGATTTTGTCTGATTCTCATGAAAATTGCTGTATGTACTCTTGACCCCTTGATGATCAAAAGTTATTAAATACACTCCGGTGGGAGTCACAGTGTGGGCATGGTAGGACTGCCATTTTAAGCAATTCGCCCTGAAAATGCAAATGCTTTAACTTCAGTATACATTGCCTGACATGGACCAAACTTCATGGGTATCATTAAAGTCTGCCCCTGAAGCCATTCACATGGTCATATCCTGCCATACTGACAGCGCCCCCTCCTGCCAACAGGAAATTACCAAAATTGGGCATGTGTCATACTCTTGCGAACTCCTCATACAGATTTCATCTGAATGTCAGAAAAACAGGTGTGGTCACTCTTGAGACCTGTGACATGAAAAGTTGATAAAATCTATTGTTGTTAATTAACGGTGTGGGTGTGAAAGGGCGGCCATTTTGAGCACCTTGTCGTGACAGGCGAAAGTGATAGGTCTGAAGAACGTCTACATGCAATACCTCCGACTGACTTGAGCAGCGTGACCTCCACTTGGTGAGTGCAGGGGTCAGTTGACGCTCGTTTTCTGCGGTGCATCAGTGTGAGAGGGCCCGTACAATGCCGCTTGCGGCTTTAATTATTATTATTATTATTATTATTATTATTATTCCACTTAAGAGGGCTCTTTGGGGGCTTTAACGTGTTTCAATTTGAACAAAAATTAGGCAAAAAAATCAGGCCTGGTGAAAATTTTTTGATTTTATTGGTTTCGCAAGTGGGCAGGGCAAAATGGCTCCACAGCGCCCCCTAGAAATAGTCAAAAAATCATGAAAAATCGGTAGTTTTCCAATTTCTGAAATTTGGTAGGCATCTACAGCATTCCAAGACAAACCGATTTGCCATTTGGGACTTTTTCGTCCAATTCGCATGAAGCCCGCTCGGTGGCTTTGAAATTTAAAAATAAGGAAATTTTTTTGCATTTACAGGCATCGGAATTTAACAAACACCTCCTAGGGATTTTGTGTGATTCTCATGAAAATCACTGTGTGTAATAATAATAATAATGCATCAATTTTATATAGCACTTTTTTGGACACTCAAAGACGCTTTACAATGGAGGCATTATTCATTCACACTCTGATGGTGGTAAACTACGTTTTTGTAGCCACAGCTGCCCTGGGGCAGACTGACGGAAGCGTGGCTGCCAGTATGCGCCTACGGCCCCTCTGACCACCACCAAACATTCACACTCAGCCATACAGGAGGGAGGGTTCCTATATTGCATGTTTTGGATGGGTGGGGGAAATCGGAGTACCCGGAGGAAACCCACGCGAACACGGGGAGAACATGCAAACTCCACACAGAAAGGCCCGAGGCCGGAATCGAACCCACGGCCTTCTTGCTGTGAGGCAGTAGTGCTAACCACTATGCCACCATGCCGCCCCATGCCGTAGTCTTGACCCCTTGAAGTTCAAAAGTTGTTAAAATCATTTTGGTGGAAATCACGGTGTGGGCGTGGCAGTGTCGCTATTTTAAGCGATTCGCCATGAAAATTCAAATGGGCGGCCATTTTGAGCTTCTTGCCGTGACAGGCGACGGTGACAGGTCTGAAGAACATCTACATGCAATTCCTCCGACAGACTCGAGCAAAGTTACCTCCAGTCTGCCGGCGCAGGGGTCGGCGGTCGTTCGTTCTCGGCGGTGCATAGGTGTGCCTGAGCACGTACAACGCCGCTTTCGGCCTTAATTGTTTTTAATTTCGTCAAATGTACTGAATTGTTGATAAGAGGGCTCAGTTCTTCAAGATGAGTACCAAGAATTTCAGTCAATGTTTCTGTTTAAGCTCTGCTCAATAAAGTGAGTCGACATTGGTGCGGGACTTCGTGCATTTATGACGAAATTAGCGACTGTCAGACAGAGATCCTAAAATACTCCCGAGTCCGAAAGTTATAAAAGTTATAATTTTTCGAGTATTCCAGGAGTTATTAGACGAACAAACCTGGCTATGTTTGTGTCCGACCGTCACAAAATGCTAATTGATAGGCCTAGCTATCGATTTTCTTGGTCTTTTTTTTCGTCTGTTTTCTTCCGTTGACGATAGTCAACAGTCTTTATTTTGACTCTCTTTTGAAAATTAGTCAGATGGATCGAACAGATTCACGCTTTATTTCCAGTGCTTGTAGTCAGCGAGCAAATCAATTCCATGACCGTTGATATTGTGAATTAAATATCGCATGCACGAACAAGACTGTCCGACTTGAAATGCAAAACACTCCATGTCCGGCAGCCAGCAAAATGTAAACGTATTGATAGGAGAGCAGATTTATAAAAAAAATAAAAAAATATCACCAACTAACAGAACTTCCAAAAAAGATGGCCCGCAAATAAATTAATTGCAGTGTTCATTGGATGTTCTGTTTGTTGTTAAAATGTTTCTTTTTATTCTTTATTTCGTTATCAGTCTATTCTAATCGTCCTTTTTTTGGCTGTCAGATACAGAGTATTTTGCATTTAATGTACGACAGGCATTGTACGTTATCCCGCGCCAATGTCAACTCACTTTATTGAGCAGAGCTTAAACAGAAACATTGATGGAAATCCTCGGTACTTATCTTGAAGACCTGAGCCCTCTTATCAAAACATTCACGTTTAACATCGAAAAGATTCAGTAGATTTAAAGAAATTAAAAACAATAATCGACTGTCGGACATGGAGTTATGTTGAAACCATCCGACTGTCGGACACGGAGATATAGCCTATTAAAACCCTGTCCGACTTTCGGACACGTAGACACTGCGATTAAAATAAGCTGGAAGGAAAAAAACAACAACAATAACATCAAAAAACATTTGCTTTAAACCTACTGCAAATATAATTTCAATATAAATTTGATTAATGATTCCTCATGCACAGATGAGCTAAAACATTATGTCCACCTGCCGAATGCCGTTGGTCCTCCGAGTGGCGCCAAAACAACTCCGAGCCGCCGAGGCATGGATGCGACAAGACCTCTTACGGTGCACTAATATGGTAAAAACGATCGCACCGGGTACCGAGTTTGGGCCGCCGCGATTGTGCTTTTTCCAGCATATCCCACAAATGCTCAATCGGACTGAGATGTGGGTGACTTTGAGGCCAGAGCAATACCTTGATCTTCTTGTCAAATTACACATTCTCCAAATAATTTGTGCAGTGTGGCAGGTCCCATTATTCTGCGGAAAGTGGCCGCTTCCATCGTAGCATATCGCCTATGAACGGGTGTACCTAGTCCGCAGCGATGTTTGGGTGATGTTGAAAGCATATTAGCACGAAATCCTAAGCCCACAATGTCCTATGAGAGCAGGGATCCTCAAATCTCCAATTATGTCATTAGTTTGCTTTCCTCCCCAATGAGTCACCCAATAATCGGCATTGGTGATTGGCGGGAATTTTATGGCACCTGACTGCCAAGTGAAGGGAGGATGGACAACAAGCAGCTTTCAGACCTTGGAAATCGCAATTTGAGGAACGGGGGCCTAAAGTATCTTACATCCTCCACCGGCTTGTCTTCTTCCTACAGCGCATCCTGGTGCCATCTCCCCCAGGTAAATGGTGCACACGCACCAAGTCATCTAATGACAAAAAAGAAGATTGTACTCATGACAAGCTGCTTCCATTGCAAAAGAGTCCACTTCCGACACTTGAGAGGTAATTGCTGGCACCAAATGATGGTGAACAATGGTTAGCATAGACACTCTGGCTGGTCTGCTGCTACGTAGCAGCTACAGTACAGGTGGAAGCAATGCATTGTGTGTTAAAATTTTCTGCAACTGGTGCCATAATAGCCTCAGTAGCCTCAGCTCTTTGCTCTCGCACATCCATGAGCTTTAGGCATCCAACACCCTGTCCCTGGTTCATGGTTTGTCCCACCTCGGACCAGCAAACGTAAGTATTCACCACTGCTGCCTGGGGACAAACCTCAGGCCTGGCCATTTCTGAAATGCTTTGACCCATTTGTCAGGCCAAAAGGATTTGTCCTTTGTCCCAGTCATTCAGGTCTTTATGCTTGCCCACTTCTCCCATATCCAAATTTTTGACCAAAGCTACCAGCTATGTGCTACCTGTCTAATATATCCCTGACCTTGACATGTGACAGTGCTACAAGATAATCAACGTTACTTGCGTCACCTGTCACAGGTTATAATGTTTTGGCTTTTTGTTGTATATTTTATCCACAAAGGGTCAGTATTTTTTTCACGGCCCATCACTAATACACCTGATTTTATTGACCAAAATCTTGATTGAATCCGCAATTAGTTCATTTGTTGAAACAGATTTTGGAGCACTGGGATAAAACAAATACTGTACCACTGGTTCTTTGTGGATGAGACCAGACATTCCTGGTGTATATTCAAATGCGTCTTTCATTCTGACAATTACAAAAAAAAATTGGCAGGGTGTAATGAAAATGGGGGAATGAGATACAGAGCTGTGACAAAGTATTTGCCCCTTTCTGATTTCTTTTTTTTTTTGCATGTTTGTCACACTTAAATGTTTCAGATCATCAAACACATTTCAATATTAGACGAAGATAAGCTGAGTAAATACAAAATGCAGTTTTTAGATGATGATTTCATTGAGGTGTTATGAGAAAAAAGCGATCCAGACCTACCTGGCCCTATGTGAAAAAGTCATTGCCCCCCTTGTTAATTCATGAATTAACTGTGATTGACTACATTTCTTGAGTTCAATCTCACTAGCCACACCCAGGCTTGATTACTGCCAGACCTGTTGAATCAAGAAATCACTTAAATAGAGCCTGTCTGACAAAGTGAAGTAGGCTGAAAGATCTCAAAAAGCAACACATCATGCCACAATCCTAGGACATTCAAGAACAGACAAGAAACAAAGTCATTGACATCAATCAGTCTGGAAAGGGTTACAAAGCCATTTCTTGGGCTTTGGGACTCCAGCAAACCACGGTGAGTGCCATTATCCACAAATAGCTAAAATTTGGAACAATGGTGCACCTTCCCAGCAGTGGCTGGCCTACCAAACTTACTCCAAGAGCACATCAATGACTCATAGGAGGTCAAAAAATAACCCAGAACAACATCAAAAGAACTGCAGGCCTGACTTGCCTTACTGAAAGTTAATGTTCATGATTCAACAGTAAGAAAGAAACTGGGCAAAAATGGCATCCATGGGAGAGTTCCAAGGCAAAAACCACTGCTGACCAAAAAGAAAATAAAGGCTCGTCTCACATTTGCCAAAAAACATCCTGATGATCCCCAAGACTTTTGGGAAAATATTCTGTGGACTGACGAGACAAAAGTTGAAATTAATGGAAGGTGTGCATCCCATTACATCTGGCATAAAAATAAAACTGCATTTCATAAAAAGAACATCATACCAACAGTCAAACATGGTGGTGGTAATGCAATGGTCTGGGGCTGCTTTGCTGCATCAGGACCTGGATGACTTGCTGTAATTGATGGAACCATGAATTCTGCTTTCTGCCAGAAAATCCTGAAGGAGAGTGTCTGACCATCAGTTTATGACCTCAAGTTCAAGTGCACTTGTTTTATGCAGCAGGAAAATGACCCAAAATACACCAGCAAGTCCACCTCTGAATGGCTTAATAAAAACAAATTGAGGGTTTGTTAGTGGCCTAGTCAAAGTCCATACTTATATCCGATTGAGATGCTGCAGCATGACCTTAAACAGGCCGTTCATCCTCGAAAACCCTCCAATGTGGCTCAATTTAAACAAGAACGGACCAATATTCCTCTACAGCGATGTAAAAGACTCATTGCCAGATATCACAAGCGCTTGATTTTAGTTGTTGTCGCCGTGTAGCTTTTTTCCTCAATAAATGAAATCATCATATAAAAACTGTATGTTGTGTTCACTCAAGCTGTCTTTGTCTAATATAAAAATTTATTTGATCTGAAACATTTAAGTGTGATAAATATGTCACACAAAAAATAAGAAATCAGGAAGGGGGGAAAATACTTTTTTCACAGCACTGTAAGACTTCCTGATTCAGTCAAAGATACAGCTCTAAAAGTTTATGCAACCCCACGAGAATAGTTTTTGTTTGGATAATATTGAACTTTTACCGCACAATTTCTTACACATTTCAGTATACTGTGTACTCTGTATTTGGGCTATTGATTTTGTGTATTTTTGCCCTCCACTCTCACTCATCACATTAGAAAGGCCACACAAAAAACACCAACCAGCAAACTAAAGTTATAACAAACTCTACAAGAAACCCACTGCTTGAATAACCAGGACAGCCAGGTTGCACTTTTCTAAGAAGTGCCTTAAAGAGGTCTTGATAAAGGCCTTAAGGACTGATGTGAAGTGTGAGACAAAAGGCCTGTTTAGGTACTTCTTAGCCAACAATCACCTGCTCTTCAGGTTATGCAAGCAGTTTGCTTCTTGTCTTGTATCCTCAGCAGTCCAGTAACTGAAGCCTTCCTCTGATAATAATCACTGACACATCCCTGCCCACCTCCTGAGGGGTGTCTCGTTTATTTTTTTTTCATTCATTGCGGTGACATTTCTTAAGTCATAAAATGCAGAGGTCCTTAGACCTCCCGCACATTTTCTCCCAAATGGTTGATTTAAGAAAGTCTAAAAACTTTGGCCTTTGTTGCCAACTGTTTCTCACATTTCTAAGCCTTATAATGGCTACCTTGATTGTTCCATGTCAAAAAAGCTTAGTATTTATACATGCATTGAATATTGTCTAATTCCTCCACGAAAGAATTCACTAACTGGATACACATGATTAATTGGAAAATCTGCAAGCCATCTGTACCAGATATTATAGTCCCCTGAAATAGGGCGACTATAAATTTTGTTGTCATTTATTCATGGTGAGACAAAAATGCGAAAAATATAAATCGAAATTAAAGTGGAGAATCAAGGAAACGTCCATTGTCACACATGTAAAATTAGGGCCAAATCAAGAAAAATTGTTGGTTCCAAAAATTATGAAGCTTTGTGTATGTTGACATGGTAAACATTTTGAAATACGGTCTCTCTTGTTACCGTCATGTCGGCCAATTATTTTTTTTAATTAATTTATCGGCATGATGTGAGTAATCATGATGCCTTTTTAAAAAGTCGGAGTAAACCCTTGTTCCAAGATCCTGATAAATGATCAAGCCTACCGGAGAAAAGTGTAAATTCTGCTCATCTGTGACAGAAGTTTAATATGCAAGCTATTAGACTGGAAGCTTAGATATTATTAAGCTTGATTGTTTAAACGGAATTCAATTTTAGAAGCGGTCATTTTAAACAGCAGTTTACCGAACTTCAAAGTCTGACCTTGAACACTAAAATATGGGACTGCAAACGCCCTAAATGCCAATTTTATTGTTCACTCGTACCCCCCCCCCCCACCCCCCCCATTCCCTTACCCTCATACAGGGTACTTGCAGGCATCTCGCGCGCTGATGATTGCTGCAATAGTGATGGGAACGTTTGGGCTCGTCGCAGCAGTGGTGGGAATGCAATGCACCAAAATCGGAGGAGAAAACTACATTCTGAAAGGCAGAATGGCTGGAGTTGGAGGCGTGTTTTTCTTGCTGCAAGGTAGGATTGAGAAATGATTATACGCCTATTTTCGTACGAAACGTGGAATTCACATTCACCGTGCTGCCCCCTGTTCGGCCCGCTCGTAACCCTTGCTGATTTAATTAATTCTCCAAGAGCCGAGTTTATGCAGAGAAAAAAAATGTAACTTATTGTTATGGGCTACAGAAAAATACTTTACTTATTCTTTTCATCCTTGTGTAACCTCAGGTGTGTGTACCATGATTTCTGTGTCCTGGTACGCCTTCAACATCACTCAGGAGTTCTTCGACCCATTCTTCCCTGGGACAAAGTAAGTGGCTAGGGTGAAACATTTTTTCCCATGTTGCGGGACTGCCCTCTGCCGTATCATAATGCACAAACCTTTTCGCTGTAGTTATTTCCGTACCGTTTGTTGGCCAGTGATTCCCAGTCTCCGTTTTACTGATCTCTTGTGTACACACAGGTTTTTTACTCTCCTGAGCTGGAACATTAACAAGCGACGCAGTTTTTCCCCTAGTTGCATACTTTTCATGTTTAGAGAAATAATTACAATGATAAGACTATGTAATTTACATCCGCATCAGCATTGTCAAAAATAATTACTCACAAGGTTCAAAGAAGGAAAATACGATATTCTTTTCCCCATTGAAAAGTGTTGTCATAATAGTTTCTCTATAAATAAACAAATAAATAAATAAATAGACAAATAAATAAATACTGAGGTGGCTGTAATAGTTCAATTCTGGCATTGAAATGGTGCAATTTAAGCTGATTGTATTGAAAACCATCATACACAAGTGGTAAAAATGCCCAAGTCTGAAAACCAATATTGGAAGGGCTTTGTGTAGCAAATAGTACTTGTACTGTTGTACTGTGACATTCATATAGTGGCTTATACTGACATTATACTGTATGGTACTGCTACAGGCGCTGTAATATATGCAGTAGTGTGCAGTGATGATTATACACTGAACAAAATGAAGATTAATTAGGAACAAAGTACTATTCAAGTATTTGTTTCATATAATATTGGATCATTTTGTTGAAAATAAGTAAACAGATAAAATATAGTGCAACCCCAATTCTGAAATAGTTGGGACAAAGTGTAAATTGTGAATAAAATCAAAACGCAATGACTTTTCAAATCACATAAGCCAGTATTTTATTCACATTGCAACAGAAATAACATAGCAAATGCTGTCACTGAGAAAATTTACAATTTTATCCACAAAATGAGCTCATTTCAAATTTGATGGCTGCTACAGGTCTCAAAAAAGTTGGGACAGGGGCCTGTTTACCATTGTGTAGCATCCCCTCTTCTTTTTGACAGAGTGGAGGCGTCTGGGCATTGAAGAGACATG
The DNA here is from genome assembly GCA_029721435.1 of Gymnothorax reevesii. NCBI lineage: Eukaryota > Metazoa > Chordata > Actinopteri > Anguilliformes > Muraenidae > Gymnothorax > Gymnothorax reevesii. Next base: position 35,325,472 of record CM056586.1, on the reverse strand, counting down.
TTTCTTGAGTTTAGCCATTGGAATTTGATCTCACTCTTGTTTAATACAGGCTTTCAGGTGTTGGAGAGTTTCCTTTGAAGGAATTTACGTTGAATTGTGCGCCAAATGTTCTCAATCAGTGAAAGATCTGGGCTGCAGGCAGGCCACTTCTGCACACGGACTCCTTCTACTACGAGGCCATGCTGTTGTAATAGCTGCATTATGTGGTTTTGTATTGTCCTGCTGAGATACACAAGGCCTTCCCTGGAATAGATGTCGACTGGAGGGGAGCATATATTGCTCTGAAACCTTCATATACCTTTCAGCATTGATGGTGCTTTTTAAAACATGCAAATGTCCCACAACATATGCACTGATGCATCCCCATACCATCAGAGATGCTGGCTTTTGAAGTGAAAGCTGATAACAGGAGGGGTGGTATTTCACCTATTCAGCCCGGCGGACACAACGCCCATGATTTCCAACAAGAATGTCAAATTTGGACTCGACTGACCAAAGGACACTCTGCCACTTTGCTACAGTCCATTTTAAATGAGCCTTGGCCCACAAAACATGGCAGCACTTCTGGATCATGCTCAACAATGGCTTCCTTTTTGTATGATAGAGTTTTAGGTGGCATCTGTGGATGGCACAGCGGATTGTGTTTACAGACAGTGGTTTCTTGAAGTATTCCTGGGCCCATTTAGTAATGTCAATGACAGAATCATGCTGGTGAGTGATGCAGTGGAGTCTGAGGGCCCAAAGATTACAGGCATCCAGTAAAGGTCTTCCGCCTTGTCCCTTACGCACAGAGATTTTTCCAGTTTCTTTGAATCTTTTGATGATGTTATGCACTGTTGATGATGAGACCTTCAAAGCCTCTGCAATTTGATGTTGAGGAACATTATTTTTAAAGTATTTCACAATTTTTTTACGCAAGCCTTCATAGGTTGGAGAGCCTTAAAAGAAAATGCAAACAAGGAATGCATTTTAATTTTCAATTTGTTATAAAACTTGCATATATGGAATTGAAAATGAAAACACAAAGTGGAGGATTAAATTTTCATTTTAATTAGGCTAAAGATAATGCACTTGCCTCTTGAAATTGAAAACACGTTTTTGAGAATGCATTTTTATTTTAATATTGTTAGCTATATGTTTCCATTGAATAGTGTCACCTCAAACCAGTTAAACAAATTGTTTAAGATCAATAATCATGGAGTGAGCCTTCAAACATGCATTCAGGCTATGCAAGAGTCAATAAAATAAAATTTGCAACACCTTTAAATTGCAGTAAAAAATGGATGCTTTCAGCGTTCTTGTTTAATACCCATATTTTTAATTAATATACCTATGGGAGTTTTTTTTTTGTTCTCATTTTTTCGATGCAATTTTACAAAAAAAAAATGAAAAATAGAGAGGTAATGCATTAGGACCCCTTTTAGAAGAAATTGGTGGTGAATAATCACCGCTGCACCCCTGTATTATAATTTTCAATTGGACTGATATGGTACTTCATCAAATATTTATTATAATATGATGACCTGCCTTTTTCGTGAATGAGCTTCTGTCTATTCTATGTCAGAATTTTATTCTTTTTTATAGGTATGAACTTGGAGAGGGGCTTTATATCGGGTGGTGCTCAGCTGCATTAGCCATCTGTGGAGGATCGTGTCTGCTGTGCGCTTGCAAACTGGAGTCTGAAACTACGTGAGTTCTTTAGCCAACTGTAAAAATGTATGCCCTCATTTGTTTCTTTTGTTATTTTGAGGCATTTTATTTTGTTAATTCAACTAGAAACGGTCATTTCCTCAAAAAAACAGACGGTTTGCAGTGGACTTGACCTGAATTTGTGTTGAACTGATTGGTAATATTTTGAAATCAGACAAGATGAATCAATTGTTTACAGAGTATCTATACTTTGTAAAGTGATAATTAAAAATAGTGTATTCATGCAAGTGCGTGCACGCGAGTTTGTGTGTGTGTGTGTGTGTGTGTGTGTGTGTGTGTGTGCCCATGTTTGTTTGTATGTGACTCAATGTTTGTTTTGTGTTTTCTATGTATTTTACTAATGTTAATGCAGTCCTATTGATGGTCTTTCAATTTAAATTTGTGTCATGTCTGCAAGTGTCTTCTCATTGGTTATTATGGCTGTCAAGCTGTATTCAGTGCACATCCACTAATTTTTTCTATCCATATCTGTTCTCCAGTCCTTACCACTACCAGCCGAACAAAGGAACAGTGTATTCAGCAGCAGTCACATCACAAAGGGGTGCTGCCAGTCCATATGATAGGAATGCTTATGTTTGATGGAAAGGCTCACCAAATCTCAGCTGGTCAATCACACCATTCTCTTCACGAACTAGAAAACAACCGTCTGCACACTTTGTTGACATTGTTCAATAAGTCCACGCAACATATTTGTTTTAAATATATGTTAGTGACTAGGTGTTAGTGCACTTGTTGTATTTCAGAGTAGAAGACTGTTGCAATGACATGCTTTAAAAAAGAAGGGGAAAAACATTTAAAACATAAATCAAAGCTTTTAAAAGGCAGTCTTCTATGATGCGTAGTAGCACTTTCTCAAGATCATCTGACTTGGTCTAGTAGGGCCTTTAAAGATGCTTTTACAAGTTGTCATTTGCAAATTCCATCTTTTTTAATACATAGAGGACATCCATATGAAAATGTTCATTACTTTGAAGCCATTAATTGACGTGCATGATAAAATATTTCCAGATTCTCAATAAATAAATAAATAAATAAACTGGTCTTAAAGAGTCTTAAGGTCAATACTGTATAATATTCAAACTTTGATTTGGAGTGGCCTATGTGTCTGTATATTTTCCTTTGTTATATTTTTATTGAAATAAATTCTGTTGTTGAACTTTATTTGCCTAATTTCTTGAATTATGAGTATTTTATTAAAAATTGGGTATTGTTCATATCTTGTAGAATTTGAATTTGATTATCAAAATGATAAGGGAAAGAAACCACATAACCTATTTTCAGTCGTTAAACGTCCTCTCACAACACCAGAGCCGAGCCTGAATCTGCGCACGTGCTTTACTGTTAGTTTGTGAAGTTTGTTCAAGTTGAATAGCCAACAATTTTTGCGTTCAATAGCTGGCAGATTCGGACGTGGTCTTCTAATGTGCTTTAATCATCGGAACATCCCTCTCCGCACTCAAAGGGAGTGTGACTTCAGTTATTAAAAAGCGACCAATAGGGTGTTACCACGTCCGTAAGCTACACGGATATACGGCCGCTGTCTGACACTGAAGTAAATGCGTACAGTCTCAAGTCACGAACCTCGGCGATTAAACAGGCAAGGGTTCAGGTTTCGCCTGACTTCGACTGGCAACACTCATCTTTAAAGTGCGTCAGAGGAAACGAGTATTATAGTTTTTTGACCCTGTCATAAATAAGCTTAATGATTAGCTTGGAAATACAGGCGAAAGAAAGGCGCTGTGGTTGTATGGGAACCTTAGATGAGTGTTTCACCGACACAGTCGGACACATAAAAATCACGCACGACCATTAGCATATCTGCTGCTAAGATGGACAGTTAGGTATCAATAACAGTACAGCTAAATGTCACCCAGGGCGTATATTATCCACATTTGAGGAGTCTTATTCAGTAATTCCTTAGTTAGCCAATTATATGGAAATTTTCCTGACTATGGAGTCAAAGCGGCGGAAAGGTTTGAGTGGTGTCCTGTCTTCCCTGTCGCTGCTTTGCGTGGTGCTGGACCTACAACTGGATGGTAGGTAAAATATGTCTTGAAGTCATACAATTCCGGAAGGTAAGTTGCTGGCTAGCCTGTTTTATATTTGCGTTTATCTGAAGAACATTTTTAGTTTATTGTTTTGTTATCAGTGGATGTCATCACGGTAACGGGGATTGTTGCCTGTCCTAATGTACAGTGACAGTATTGCCCATTTTGACGTTTTAGTTTGGGCGCCCACCTTACAGATTGCCTGGCAAGTTTGTAGTAAGCTGAAAGAGAATGGGGGCTAGTATCGTGTATGTCTTATTATGGTTGTGTTGAATGTTTTATAGCTGAATTGTCTGTGGCTGTTTTTAATAACTATATGCTGCGCTCTACTTGGTTAGTTGGGTAACATCTCGTATGTAAGGGGAAAATAATGGAACGTACGCTTATTCTTGTATTGGGCTGTGTTACCATGGCATTTATCTAAAAAAATTCACTTCCTCCTGATAAACAACCCGCTGTTAAAGATTTACATGGGCTAAATTATTCCTCGGGGAAGATATACTTTCATTATGCAAATACTGTTACATGGGTGTGACCGATTGCTACGGCATTTACTGGTCTTATTTGCCTGTCATCGGTCTGTACTCTGTACGGACCCGGATAATACCTGGCGTTATACTTCCTTGTTTGCAGAGTTTATGCTATGCGCTTTCATTTGAGAATACGACGAAGCAATGAGTGTTAACCTAGGGACAATTATTTCAGTTTTCTTTATTTTTTTATTTTTCACATTTTTTACACATTTATATTATTATTATTATTATTATTATTATTATATTTTTAATTCTGCCATTGTTAATTGAATTTGATATAATCTTTGTTTCCTTGTTTTTGAAAAGGTTTAGCAAAGTTGACTGAACTCTTTGAAGAGTTATTTTATTTCTTCACTTCAGCTTTCCAGAGATACATTGCAGTGAATTTGTTACATCTGCATTAGTGTTGATCTGGCAACATCAGTATGTGGGTCATTCCATATGAAATCAACCAGGGCTCCCATGGGCATAGTCATGGATAATCTTCAAACTTTAATAGAATATAGAATTGGTGCCAAATAAAGACATTACTAAGTTTTAGTTCAATCAGCTCGCTAGTTTTCATTGTTTGGGGGATCAAGAAAGTGGGCATGGTACCCTGGTTGGTGAAATTAGCATCTTTTACATTTTTAACAGGCTGTAACTCTGGAAGTAATTAAGTTAACCCCATGATTTTTTTTTCAGAACTTGTTCTCTATGCAATGTACTACCCTTTATTGCCTATCAATGTTGTTTTAACCCTTTGATTGTGGTTATACAGGCCCTCAGCAATGCTACTTTTACAAACCCGTGTCAAAACATACACTTTTAAGGGTACCATTTTCACACCCATCTGATGACATGTGGAATTCTGGTGATATCAGCTATTAGTAATGGTCAAGTGATTTCTATAGCCACCAATTAATATCCTGTAGCGTTTATAATTCTTTGGTACTATTGACCCTTATTTTAGTCCCCTGGGGGGGGGGGGGGTGACCCTTTTTCAGCCCATTTTTTCCGGATGTGGGGTTAGATTGCACCTGGCTGGTTGGGACTCCCAGATGGTTTTGTTGTAGAAGTAATTCTGCAAGTTTGCTGGATATGCCGCTCTACTTGTTGAAATTCCAGCTGGAATTAATGGCAGGATTAACCAGAATTATTCAAATTATTCAGATATCCTTATGTAATTATGATTTTTTGTAAAAAGAAAAAAAAAGCCTGTCCGCAGTCCTTTTCCCTCTCATTGAATGATGGTCATCAGCCACTTCAATACATGGACTTGGTGTAATGTATTGAAGTTGACTGTATGTAAATGTGAAGAAAGCTCTATCAGTCTGCTTATTTTTCTGTTTGCATTTAACATGGACACAAAGGGTTCTATCGACCACAGCAGATGCGCACAGTATCTCATCTGAGTGGATATAACACCAGTGCGCTGTGTGTTGCTCCTGTGTGCTGCAGGGGTCTTGGGGGCCACACATGCGGAGATAGAGCATCACCTGGAAATGGGCCGCAAGCTGCTGGCAGCTGGGCAACTAGCAGAGGCCCTGTCTCACTACCACTCCGCTGTAGGTAAGAGGCAGTGCTTCCACACACACACTATCACTCTGCTCAGGTAAGAGACAGTGCTTTCCTTACCACACACACACACACACACACACACATTACCACTCCGCTGTAGGTAAGAGGCAGTGCTTTCCTTACCACGCGCACACACACACACACACACACACACATTACCACTCCGCTGTAGGTAAGAGGCAGTGCTTTCCTTACCTCACACAAACACACACACACACACACACACACACACACATTACCACTCCGCTGTAGGTAAGAGGCAGTGCTTTCCTTACCACACACACACACACACACACGCATTACCACTCCGCTGTAGGTAAGAGGCAGTGCTTTCCTTACCACACACACACACACACACACACACACACACATATTATCACTCTGCTGCAGGTAAGAGACAGTACTTTCCTTACCACATACACACACACACACACACAACCTCTCCGCTATAGGTTAGAGGCTGTCTTTTCCTAAGCACACACGCACACATCCTTGCACTTTTATCCCTGGTATTACATTGACTTCCATTCATTCTTTGTGTGTCTCTACAGCCATTCCCTTATCTCAGCAATAAGCATCGCATGCCTAACTCAAAACTTTACACTAACCTTTACCTATCTGTAATTCTAACTGTACCCCTAACCTTAATTAATGGGTCACAATTCATCTTTGTAGTTGTGAGGAGATATTGAAACGTCCTTACTTCCCAAAAATGTGCCCACTCTGTAGGGGGGGGAAAAAAATTCTGTTGTCTTGTGTAGCAAGTACAACAACGCAAACACATTCCACCCACGTGCACCGCACGTGTGTACCTCTCGCTAACACATACACGCATGTCACACAAACCCCTACACCACCACTCTACTACACACAGATATACCACACCACACTCATGCACCACTTACACACACACACACACCATACACCACCAGGACGCGCGAACATACTACCACACATGCACGCACTATGAGATTTCGGAATACAAAGCGTTGTATTGACCGGGCCTCGCTGAAATTCAAAGGGGATATCTATTTGAAGAAATCTGATGCGTTACTCTGGCTATCAGCATCTTCTAGTTCACATTGAACAACAGTGACCTTACAAACACTTCACTGAATGCAATATAATACAAGCACTGTTACTGTCTGATTCACTAACCTATCAATATCACAGATACAAGGCCAGCATATCTGCGCAGCCACAAACCAAGAACTCAGGAATTCAGGACAGTGTAACCAGACACTGCAGTCAGATTTTTCGCTTTAGCTGCTTGCCTAAGCTGAGCTCTACATCTTTATTTTTGAGGACTACTCAGTGTTTTGTCCTTCTCTGCTGTGTGACTGTTTCTAGAGGGAGACTCGAAGAACTACCTGACCTACTACAAGCGTGCGGCAGTGTTTCTTGCCATGGGGAAGTCAAAGTCAGCCCTTCCGGATCTTACCAGGGCCATTCAGCTCAAACCAGACTTCCTGGCTGCAAGTTTCTCCTTACATTTATTCATAGACTGTATAAAAAGTTGAACGATGCAACTGTGATGTCACTCATTTGTTTCAGCATACCATTTAGGAAGCCTCCATTTTGGCAATTTGAACAGTGCTGTTTTGTCATTTTGAAGCCGAATGTAATTCCTATTGAAGAAGAGCATAAATTGAAGATCCGGGGAAGAGTGAGGGGTGGATCGATGGGTGGGTCATTCCATATCAAATCATTCAGATTTTGTTAAATTTTCCGGGTCACCTCCTCAAAATCTTTTTGAAATTATTCAAATGAGCAAATATTCACCCAAAAAAATTAGGCCAATATCTCAAATGGATTTCAAGTTATAGCCCTTCAAAATTAGAATAATATTTTAAGTTTTTTGGCAAACCTATTTTCAGCCAACTTTGGCAACTTATTGCTCCAAATTGATTGCTTATACATGGCTGAAATTGGGTAGACTAACCATATTCTTCCCCTAGAATCTGAAAATGGTCTTAGATTCTGTGTATCGTGATCCACTTTTGTATGGTAAAGCCTCAAAATTAGCCGAAAACACAAAACGGCCAAAAAGGAGGCCACATTTTATGACCTGTAACTCAGGAAGTAAGAAATATAAAAGGCTAGAATTCATTTTTTATGATTTTATGATATATCTCTCTGTAAAAATGCAGTAATCCAAGTAATATCTTTTGTAGAAGTTTTTTAATGAAATAATTTCTAATTAAATTTTTCTGGTTTTGCCCCAAAATGCCCTTTTTTGCGACATATAATGACCATGCCACCAGTTATTCATCTCTCTGAAATTTTTACTGTGCAATCTTATAAATGTGAACAGTGTGTGACAAAAAACAGAATGATGTTCAGCTTACTTTTTTATAAATTTTAAAAATATGTTCCAAAATTGTGTATTTTTTTCGTTGACTAAACAGGTATAGGCCTGCTGCAAGTGCTGTTATTTACTAAATATAAAACAAAACATTGATTAAAAATATTTTTTTTTTTAAATATTGAATTTTTTCAAAGAATTTTGAGGTGGTGATCTGACACCCCCTGGATAATTTGACGGAGAATGACTCGGGTGGGTCTGACCGTATCTGACGAGGGCGAGAGTATAGCCATGCCCCGAAAAGCATATATGGCTTTGTCCTTTATTCTAGTTCATTTTGGACCATAATTTACAAAAATTAACATCATGATATATTGAAGGGGACTTGAAACTTGCTACAGATACCATAGAATAATGTGGAAAATAATTATTGAAGTAATAAAATAGGTGGGAAAGTGAGGTCATTTTCTCATAGTCTTCTATAGCATTGAACTTCTTTCTGCAAGTACCGACGTCGCCATCTGCTGACCATTAAATTGCAATTTTAAGAGATTCCCACATTGGCCTCACTATTCACACTCAGGTGCTGCGTCTTTTTATACAGTCTAATTATTTATGTATCACCTTGACACGCCATTTTCAGTGTTAGAGTGGGGCTTATTACAGCACTAACTCTCTGGTACATTCTCTCATGCTGCATCTGTCTACAGGCACGACTTCAGCGGGGGAATATCTTTCTAAAACAGGGAAACACTGAAGAGGCCAGAGAGGATTTCCAGGCTGTGGTGAGTCCAGACTGACAGCCTCCTCTTGCTCTACGTCTATGATATACTCAACAGAAAAACACTCAGTTTTGTTCCTAGTATGTGAAATGTAAAAACTGAACGTTAATCCCAACTGTTTTTCATCCAAGACACAAAATGCATCAAAACCATTTGCACAGATGACTTAACCACCCTAAAACAGGGTATCCGCAGGGGAGGCCAGCATGCAAAATCCAGACTATTAAATCAAAACATCAAACAATGTCCAGAGTCATTTCAATATCTTCTGTGATCAACACTTGCTGTCACCAGAGTTTAACAGCATCTTGGGAAGCCCAGAACAAGAGAAAATAATCAAGAAAAACACCCAATGATCCGTAACTTTTTTTTGTTGGGTATTTATCAGCTGCATTTTCAGCACTCAGTCCGTGTCTTCCTTGTGTATATTAACTCATTACACACTTTCTCAAATAAATGTTATTCTGCCTCTTATTTCTCCTCCACCCTCCACTCATTATCTCCCTCCATTCCCCTCAACACGGCCTGTCTCTGTTCCCTCCTCCCCCACCCGATGGCCTCTTATCTCTCCTTCCTCCCTTACATTTAATCTATCCTTCCTCCCATGGCCTCTAATCTCTCCTCTCCTCCCTGGTTCTGGCCTTTAATCTCCTTCTCCTCCCTGCCCTCTAATCTCTCCCTCCTTCCTCGCCTCACCTCGTCTGCCTGTTCCTTCTGCCTCCCTCTGTAGCTGGAAGGAGCCCCAGATCAGGTAGAGGCTCGTGATCAGCTCCTGAGGACGCAGGAGCTGGAGTCTCTTCAGCAGGAGGCGCACTATGCCCATCAGCAGGGGGATTTCCACGCAACAGTCAGTGTGCTGGACCGTGTCCTGGAGGTACTCAACCTTCAAACAAAGGCGCTAATACCACCCTGCAAAAAGTTTAGAATTATCAGCGATGTTCTTGGATATAGTGAGAGAATCTTTGTTTAGCAGCAGTGCAAAAATTGCCATTTTCTGAAAATGAAAGGATCACTTGATTTGAACCCTGGAGAGCAGTTATAAGATTCATATCTAGCATAACAACCTAACATGAATGGCGAGAACAGGCCGTTCAGCCCATCTATGCTCGCCAGTTTCTTTATACTATTGTGAATATATCCCTTCAGATACTCAATGGTATCAACCTTTAAGTCAAGCCTGCTCTTGAAAACCCGGTCTCTGCCTCAACAATATGGTCAGGCAAGCTATTCCACATTGAAATTACTCTCCCATTTGTGACCTCGAGTTCTACTCACAACACTTGGTCGAAGGAATCCTACATAATTAACTTTGTTAATCCCTTTAACATATTTAAAGACCTCGATCAAATCACCCCTTAGTCTCCTTTTCCTAAGACTAAAGAGATTAAGGATCTTCAGCCTCTTCTCATAGCTTTCATCTTTTATACCTGGAATTAGCTTAGTGGCTCTTCTCTGAAATTTCTCTAGAGCCTCTATATCTTTCTTAAAGTATGGTACCCAGAACTGTATGCAGTACTCCATATGTGGTCTGATGAATGTGTTGTACAAAAGAAGCATCACCTCCTTAGATTTGTACTCAATACTTTTTGCAATATATCCCAACATCCGATTGGCTTTAACTGCTATGGCACAATGGCTAGAGCCTGTGAGGGTTTGGTCAACAATCACTCCTAGATCTCTCATGCATGGAGCACATTCCAGTTTTAAACATCCCATGAAGTAATCCTGTCTAATGTTTTTATTACCTACATGTACAACTTTACATTTCGCTACATTAAATTTCATTTGCCACATTTCTGCCCAATTCTGGATTCTATCCAAATCATCCTGAATCATTTTAGTGGACTATTCGCCTAACCCCCCAATTTAGTATCATCTGCAAATTGAACCAATCTGCTCTCAATATATTCCTATCAAGGTCATTAATGTAGATGAGGAACAGCAAGGGTCCCAACACCGATCCCTGGGGGACGCCACTTCCCACCATAGCTAGCTCAGATGAGATACCACTGACCACTACTCTTTGTGTTATGTCCTGTAACCAGTTTTGAATCCACTCCAGAATACCTCCTGTAACTCCAATGGAGCTCATTTTAAAAATTAGTCTCTTATGCGGTACTGTATCAAATGCTTTCTTAAAATCTAAGTATATGATGTCATAAGCCCTGCTCTGGTCATAAGTCTTAGTGGCCTCTTCAAAATATCCCAGAAGGTTTATCAGGCATAACCTTTCCTTACGAAAACCATGTTGGCTATCCCTCTAGATACTGTTACGTTCAAGAAATAAGTCCACCTCATCTTTTTTGATAGATTCCAATATTTTGCATGCAATGCAAGTTAAACTGACTGGGCTGTAATTTCCTGGCTCGGTACAGTCCCCTTTCTTATATATTGGTATTATATTGCCCTGTTTCCAATCACTTGGTATTTCTCCAGTTTCTAAAGACTGTCTGAAGATGGCGGATAGCGGCTTAAAGATGATCTCACCAACTTCCCTGAGCACTCTAGGATATAAGCCATCAGGACCCGCCGCCTTATCTGCCTTTAGTTTATGCAACTTGTCTAATACTTCATTATCCCGAACCTCAATTTCTGCTAAATAATCTTGAGCATTTAACATGCCCTCTGGCCAAATAAAGACCCCCTCTGAGGTAGAATTCTCAACAAAGTAACTGAAATTACTTGAAATTGAAAATTTTTGTTCTTGAATACACCTTCTTAACTTCCCATGAAACATCAAAATTAACAGCAGAGTGATCACTTGTCCCAAGTGGCTCCAGTACCTCAACTTTGCTAATTCAATCTGGGTCATTACAGAGCACTAAGTCTAAAATTGCCTTCTCTCTTGTAGGTTTATTAACATACTGCACCAATGATATATGATAATTTATAACCTCTAGAAATTCTTCCTCCCCCCTGCCCTGTCCTTTCACAATTTCCCAGTCGATACCAGGATAATTTAAGTCTCCCATAATAATAGTCCCTCCACCTCTCCAAGCCTGCGTAATCCTCTTAAAAAGCATTTCATTGATTGTACTATCCAAAGCTGGTGGTCGATAGCATACTCCTATGTTTAAACCTGTCTCATGTTTGCCAATGAACCTGACCCAGACATCTTCACAGGGCAAGGAATGTTCAATTTCGGAAATTTCCTGTACATTTATGTTTTCGTTCACATAGATCGCTATGCCCCCTCCTCGCCTATTACCTCGATCCTTCCTAAAGAGCTTATAACCTTCTATATTATATTCATATCCATCCTCTTTACTTAGCCATGTCTCTGTAATCCCAACTATGTCATAGCCCTCACTAATCATAACAGCCTCAAGCTCTGGAAATGTTTTTTTTTATGCTTCTTGCATTTAAATAAAAACAATTCAGGTTATTGCTAATGCTTTTCCCCCTTGATTTCCCATGCGGCCGCTGCTTCAAGCCCCCCACTATGCTTTGTTGCTTTAAAAGTATATCATCAATAGTGCATGTAACGCCATCAGGGTCCATCGGGGCAGTCTGCATTTCCCTATATGTAACACTCACTAACGTCCCTGACCCCAAGTCCCTAGTTTAAATAATCCTGTGCTACCCTCAACATACGCTGACCCAGTGCAAAGGTACCCCTCCGGTTCAGGTGCAGCCTGTCAGGATTGAACAGGTTACCCCTGTCTTAGAAAAAGTTCCTGCGCCCCATAAACCTGTACCCCTCTTTCCTACACCAGGTTCGTAGCCACGTGTTAAACCTCCAGATAAAATTGTGCTTACCTCTGCTTGCACGTGGTACCGGTAGAATCCCAGAGAACACTACCGTTGAGGATCTGCTTCTCAGCTAATTCCACAAATTTGCCTTCAGAACCTCAAACCTACCCTTGATGGTAAAGTTTGAAATTGGCGCAGGTGACAAGATGCACTTATGTGAAATATTACGGTTCATGTTGAGATCCTTTGAGAATGATAACCCTGTAAAATGAATCATCCCAAATGCCTAAAATATCCAAAGCAGTGATTAAATCTTGCGGTTTATGTACTTTCAGGAGGAATCAGTACAACAGATGACTGTTATCATTTGAAAACTTTTGCTCCCAATTAATTGAAATACTAAAATAAAACTAAATTAGTACATTTTGTTATCTGTTTTATACAATTTATTATTGTGCCAACACTTTTACCGTATAAGATGGTAAGAACTACATGAATGAAGGGCATTTACAAACATCTGGGGAGCATTGCATCTGCTCTTATTCTTAACATGCCGGTCAATGCATGTTACTTTATGTGGGTGTTATTTGAGAAGGTGAAAGGTGGGTCACGCACTTAAGTTTCTGATTTTGTCTGAACTGGGCCAGCTCTCCCCCTGGGACCCGGACTCCCGAGAGCTGCGCGCGGAGTGCTACATTCGCCTCGGCGACCCGCGGAAGGCCATCCAGGACCTGACGCCCACCACCCGCCTCCGAAACGATAACCGTGCAGCATTCCTGAAGCTCAGCACACTATACTATGGGCTGGGAGAGCACCAGGAGGCACTGAGGTACTAAGGGGCGCGAAGGCTGGCTCTGTCTGTTTCACAAGTTCGCTCATTTCATTTATTTCTCACCATTGTTTAGGGTTTTGTTCCCAGTGGGAGTTTTTTATACCCCCAAACCATAAGGAAATGCAAAAGTTTTCCGTCTGTCCGTCCACACCTGTTCGTCTGATCAATTTCTCAAAAACCGCTCCTCAGATTGCTTTAACCCTCTCCAGCCCAATTTATTATATTGAGATATGAAAAATCTTTCATTCGTGGAGAATAGTTTTCATACACTAGTGGCTACAGGTGGAACTAATGTTGTATTTTTGCAATACTGAGCTGGAAGAGTAACTTTATCAAACCATTTCCCATGTGGTCTTTATTTTTTATCATCAGTCATCAATTAATTTATTGTTGCAAATTTGCAACATGACCCTGGAGAGGGTTAAAATTGCAGTCATGCATTCTATACTTCATGGACAGGTGCAGTGCCACACTCTGTGTTTACGCGTGCGGATGGGATTGGTTACGAAGAGACGGCCACTCCCTATTTAAGATGGCTTCTCATGCCCAAAAAAAAATGTTTGCCTGTTGAAGGTCTAGTACCGAAACGTCGCAAATAAATAACACATTGCAAGTTGGACATGAGCGGGAATTCTTTTGTTATTTTTGAACTTAGAAAATTTACCACTACAAATGTTATCTGACCGATTTCTCAAACGGCTCATCAGATTGTTTTCCAATTCCATTCATGTATTCTATACTTCACGGAGAGGAGCATTGTTAAGTTTCATGAAAATGTGATTATTTTTTTCAAAAAATACTTTTGTTTTCCATATTCTTAACTTAGAAAATTTACCACTGCCAATACTGTCCGACTGATTTCTCGAAAACTGCTCATCAGATTGTTTTCAGATTTCAGTGATGCGTTCTATACTCCAAGCAGAGGTGCAGTGCCAATTCATGTGAAAATATGCCTTAATATCTTCAGTGCACAAGGCTCGGGGATATTGGTGAGCTGTGCTCACTTTTTCACTTGTTAAATTTTTTATTATTCTTGTTTCTTTTTTTTTGAGATCAACTTTTTATTTTATTCAAATTTTCTGACTTTAAACAACTTGGTTTCCCCCACCCCACTCCCAAGGCAGTCTTGTCAGTGAGACCAGCACAAATACAATGAGTATTGAGATAAATATTTAATTTAACCCAGCTGTTTGGTTCCAGAAAAGCTTGAAAATGAGCCTTGAAAATACTTAAAGTTCTTTTAATTTGACTTTGAAAAAGATGTGGGATCCCTCCCTTTGGTATTTTGAGGATTCAGTTTAGTCGCTGCCCTTTCCCTACATTGTGAAGCATCTTTTATAGCATTTGTGTGAAAATGCCATATGAGTATAATTGAATTTAGTGCTGAAGTATCTGTGTGGGCATGTTTGTCCGTCCGTGCCTAACTGTCTTGTCTTTCTTGCCGTGTACATACTTCTCTGGATGACAGGGCTGTTAAATATTGTGTTGATTGCAATTAAAAAGCCCGACTAATGAAGCTTGATCTTTTACCGCTGGGCTACAGACGTGACATATTTGATTGTGTATTCTTGTGCAAATGCTTGAAGGGGGAATATGACATTAACTACAACCATTTTGTTTCATTTCAAAATGAGGATACATTTTTAATGAAAATTCCAAAATTTAGGACTGAAACTTTTCGCCATTCATATTTTAACAGATGATTTTATTCGTGGAATGCCAGTCACCTCTATCAAATTTCTGATACTACAGCTGCTTTTAAATCGAAGCTATTTCATTTTTATAAAGAAAAGTTCAACAACTACTTTTCTTCTGATGATTCATGTACATGGGTTGGCAAATGTCATTGTTCACATTGTCGTCTGTCCCTCTGATGTTACTTACACTTGCTGAGAAACTCTTATTTTATTATTACTTTGTGTGTATGTATGTATGTATATGTATGTATGTATGTATGTGTGTGTGTATGTACGCATGTATATGTATATGTATATGTATATGTGGTTTTTTTTTTTTTTTTTTCCTTCTCATTGTTCTATTTTCTGTACATGCTGTGGGATGATTGCCTCACAATAGGTGCCTTGCCACCTGTGCGATCATTCCTGACTTCTGTCAAAGCTTAATAAATAAATATATAAATAAAATTCTGAACCGCAGTTTTAAAAAAAAAAAAAAATTTTTTTATTTTTTTTAATTTAAGGTGTAGTACCACCACCTGCTCACATGGGGCAAACATCCGAGCTTTCCCTTTCCCTTCATTAAACCCGATGCAGGTTGAACGAAAGTGTCAAACATAAAAGGGCATGTGAAATGCTTCTGGAAAAAACTTTACTGACATCAGTATTTTTTAAAGATATGCTGCACGGAGCCAAGTACAAGAACTACAAAATCGTCTCCTTAATAAACCAGTTAGGCAACTCTAAGAAAAGTAAACCTGTTCCCGTTTACTTTGCTCGATTAGCAATCAAATGGTGGTTTTGTTTACTCTCTAAGTTGAATGAGTAGAACTATTTATAAAGGCAGCATGGTTGATTGCCGCATTTTGAACTTTAAATGGCCACAGAACAGCACAGATTTGCATCAACACGACTGCCATTGCTAGGCATTTCATGCAACTGTGATAATTTTTATCTCACATTCACGTTTCATCCGCTTTTCAGAATGTTATCCAGCTTGTTTACCTTTAAGACTCTTGAAATCCAGGGCAATCTGAAAGCAAATCTCTTTATTTTTATTTTATCATTATAGATCTCTTAAAACTACTACAACGAGAGATGAAATACTGAGTTGGGATGTGGTGATGTTGAACGATGTTGATGTTAAAGTGTGATGAGACCACTTGCCGTCATGGGGTGTGTAGGCAGTCACGTGTAATTTCTTGAAACATGCGCACCTGAAGCAGCTTAAACGATTTAAAATGCTGCCAGGAAGAAGCCTGAGTTTTGATTTTTCTAATCTCAGGTGCTCCGCCCTTCCCTAAATCTGTTCCCGTGTACTTTGCCTAAATAACAATCAAGCAATTTCAGTAGCCTATAACGATTAACATGTGCTGGAGAAAAGCAGACAGGGCTACAGTGTTAGATTGATAGAATGCCAATAATTAGAAAAAAATCTTCCTCTGAATTACATCTTTAATTGTAGCATTTTAGGACATTATTAAAGATTAATTTAAAACAGATTTTTTATAAGATCGCCCTGGATTTTTAGTGTCTAAAAAATACACAAGGTGGAAAACATTCTGAAAAGCAGATGAAACGTGAATATGAGATATGAATTATCAGTCGCACGAAATGGCCTGGCAATGGCAATCGTGTTCATGCGACTCTGGGCTGTTCTGTGGCCATTTAAATTTCAAAATGCAGCAATCCAATATGCTGTCTTAATAAACATCTCTAATCATTCAACTAAGAAAGTAAATGAATCCACCATTTTATTGCTAATAAGTAAACCTATTCCAATTTACCTTTTCTTAGAGTTGCCTAATTGGTTAATAGGAGACAATTCTGTAGTCTTGTACTTGACTCCGTGCAGTATGTGTTCAAAAACTACTGATGTCAG
Source organism: Gymnothorax reevesii (assembly GCA_029721435.1). NCBI lineage: Eukaryota > Metazoa > Chordata > Actinopteri > Anguilliformes > Muraenidae > Gymnothorax > Gymnothorax reevesii. The sequence continues at coordinate 35,308,451 of CM056586.1, read as the reverse complement.
TCAAGTTTTTCTTGGAAGCATTTCCCATGCCCTTTGATGTTTGACACTTTCGTTTAACCTGCTTCTGGTTTAATGAAGGAAAAGGGAAAGCTCGGATATTCGCCCCATGGCAGCAGGTGGTGGTACTACGCCTTAAAAAAATCGCAGTTCATAATTGTTACAGCCCTACTGTCTGCCTCTGAGCCTCTCTCTATTTCTCTCCCTTGCATCACCATTTCTTCTCCCTCTTTCTCAGCCATGTCCGTGAATGTCTTAAGCTCGATCAGGATGACAAAGATTGTTTCTCCCACTACAAGCAAGTGAAGAAACTCAGTAAGCAGCTGGATTCTGCTGAGGAGCTCATATCTGAACAGAGGTGAAACGACCATATGTCTGGCTTCAAAAAATCAATAATCTGGTAATATTTTTATCTGAATTTAAGGTTTAATATTTGGTTTTCTTGTAACCTGGCACCTTTTTCGTATTAAAAAACATAAATGAACAACCCAGGCACCAGGAGGCGATAGAGAAATATGAATCCGTTATGAAAACGGAGCCCAACGTGCCCTTCTACACAAACAAAGCCAAGGAGAGGATCTGCTTCTGTCTGGTCAAGGTTAGTCACATGACTCGATTCTGGGGATTTGATTGGACCTCTTGGGGATGACACACACTGGTATTGATGCTCGCGTCTCTCTCTAGCTTCAGAGGAGCTGGGAGGCGGTGGACTTGTGCTCGGAAGCACACCAGCGAGACCCCCAAAATGTCAACGTCCTCCGGGACCGAGCTGAGGCCTACATCCAGAACCAGGACTACGAGAAAGGTGAGCCTCAAAACCTTGGTCTCGCACATCTCCCCCCAGCTGTCCTAAGATGGAGCGCTTGAGTCATAGGCTAAGTTCAGACTGCAGGTCTTGATGCACAATTCGGATTTTTTTTGGAGAAATCTGATTTTTGTGTGTGCTCGTTCATATTACACATTATATGTGACTTGTATCAGTTTTGAGTATGAACTGAATGCGACCCTGAAGTGACCCGCATGCGCGAAAGAGGTCGTGAGGAAATGCGTGACATGCAGGCCAGCACTGTTTGTTTATGGAAGTAAATATGGAGGCATCTCATCTCAGCGTGTGTGTGGCACTGATACGTTTATCTACAACCAAAGTCAGTACCATTACAGCATACATGCCAACTCTACCGCTTTTGGCGATAGACTACTGCTTTTGGGGCGTTTTTTTTTTTTTTTTTTCCAGAATGAAACGCCCTGAATGCGGTAGAGTTGGCATGTATGTTACTGACAAATAATGACGTAAAGGCCGGATAAATGCAACCTGGCTCTTCAGACAGCAGTCGCATTGCAAAATATCAGATTTGTATTGGATTTAGGACCACATATGAAAGTGGCCTGGGTTAGATAAAAAAAAATTCGGATTTGTGCTGTTCAGACTGCCCTTAACAGATCAGATACAAGTCACATACGGGCAAAAAAATCGGATTTGGGCCACATTTGCCTGCTGCCTGATCATAGCCATAGTCTATGGCTGTGTCTCATTTGCAAGGAAGCATACTGAGTAGGTGGCATTTCTAGGAAATATGGCTGCTGAGGACAGTCTCAACTCAATAGGAAGCACAGGAAACAACCTAGTTGGATATCTTCTTTCAGAGAAAGGTGGTGTTGCATCAGTCGGGAAAATTGCCCATGAAAGCTTGTGATTCCTTACCATATTGACTGTGTGGAGAAATGTTCGTGGGCCTAGAAAATGCATTTGTTTTTTGTATCATATGTGCTAGGACAGATATGGTCGAAATTTAGATGAGCACCCCACTAAAACCAACATATGGGGATGAATCAATGAAAAACTCCCAATTATCACAGTGCTAGTTCTAAAATTTATAACTGTTATTGTTGCTGCCATCCCAAGGAACAATTTGAAACCAAAAATGGCTTAATTGCTTTGAAAATATGAGACCCAGGAGGAATTGAATCCGTTTAAAAGCTTAATTTGGCTACATTTTTCATCACAAATTGAAAGTTTAACATAGTAGGTGCAGTATGCCAAGTTCGTTTGCACAAAGTTTCAATAAATTCTTTCTCCAGTAACAATGTAGTAGGACGGCTGTATGTACACCATCCTTGGAAAGCGCTGATGTCGAGTTTCTTGAACGTTCTCCGGAAAACTCACAAACTTTGGCATGTGGATGTTATCCGATCAACCGGGCACCAGGATACATAGCTGAACACTGTAATGATGAGGGAGACTGAAATGTTTGGGTGAACAAACTTGATAACCTTACATGTTGTCAGATGCATTCACATCACAGGAGTCAAACTAAGTCCAACATGGATTGAGTTTGATGTTACACTAGTTAATGACCCTATTACAGACTATTATTGCACATGCCCTGCAGGGAAAAGAACAAATGGCATGTGTGCGCAAGTGTATTATTCTACCTGGGTTATTTCAGGTCTCAAACTAAAGACATTCAGTCTTACTCGTAAACATTTTGACAAGCTCTCAACAAAGGAAAAGAGGCATAATTAGTGGCATAGATGTCAACTTAAGATTAGATATTCAACTAATTGAACCACAACATATTGCGCACCATTAATCTTTCATCTTTAATACAGAATACACATCATACATGCAGGATCTTTTCTAAGGAGATCTGATCCAGATGAGATCCAGATATAATATCTGCTTTTAAAAATTATGCCTATGATGGTAAAGACCCTAAATGATGAATACTGGATCCATTGTGAGCTATTTATTCACTGTTTTAATGTTTAGTTTGCCTTTGCCTCAAAGTGGCTTTTTAGATTTTCTTCAATTTTCCAAGGATTGTGTACATGCAGCCGTCCTACTACATTGTTGGAGATGAAAGAATTTCTTGAAACTGTGCAAACGAACTTGGCATACTGCACTTACTTTTTACCGAATATTTAGGGTGGATCACTTTGGGAACTTTATTAATTTTAATGTTAAACTTTCAATTTGTGAAGAAAAATGTAGCCAAATTATGCTTTTTACAACTTCAATTCATCCTGGGTCTCATAATTTCAAAGCAATTAAGCAATATTTGGTGTCAAATTGTTCCTTGGGATGGCAGCAATAATAACAGTTTCAAATTTTTAGAATTAGCACTGTGATAATTGGGAGCTATTCATTGATTTATCCCCATATGTTGGTCTTAGTCGAGGGCTCATCTAAATTTGTACCATATCCGTCCTAGCACATATGATACAAAAAACACATGCATTTTCTAGGCACACATGGATCTCTCCACACAGTCAATATGGTAAAGAATCAATAGCTTTCATGGGCAATTTTCCCTACTGACGCAACACCACCTTTTAAGGAAAGATCAAATGGTACCTTCTCAGCAAAGGAAATTCCAAAATGCCTTCCGACAAGCTGGGGATTCACCGTATAGATCACAAATGAGGGACGGCAACGGTCGGTATTTGATCAAGGTCATGTACCGTTTCAGGAGAAAATTTGCCTTTAATCATTTTTGAAACAAGAAATTGACTGCATAGATTCTGAATATCAGCTCCTTCGTGGGAAAGGGCGATGAATTTAAAAACTTGCTCCGATGTTTTCAGAGCACTAAAAGTTCACGAACTAGGCTGACAGAAAGCTAGCGTTTACATTTCCCTTGGAAACTGCTGACCCCAGGATGCTACATAAACCGCGCTAGTCACATGATGCTTCCTAGTTGGTGTTTCTTTTCACCTAACCTTTTTAATGAATGGATCCTAATAAGGCGGTGTCCTACATAGCCACGGAGGTGATGGGAAGCTTTCTTGCAAATGAGACAGAGCTAATTTCTCCTCAGTAACAGTCCACTCTTCTTATTCTATCATCTCATTTACTTAATTCTCAGCATATGGCTGGCAGGGCCTATATATCAAACTGGCCTCCATGTTTGATTCAAATCACGAATGTCCCAAAGTCGAGTGCAAAGCTTCTTAAAATGCTGTGGCTATCAAGACATTCATTGCTATGCATCTACCTGCCACTGTTTATACACCCTGAAAGATGGTCTTTGCCAACTGACCTTATGTGACATCGACCTTTGACCCAGTGATCTCCAAAACCTAATAAATTCAGCCCCTCTTTGTTTGGAGGTAACATATTTGATTTGGTGGAAATCACTCAGCTCCTTCAGTAGATGTAACCTGATATTTTTGACGGACGATGCGAAGGATGCACACATGGACGGATAACTGGGCACCAGTTTGCCTCCCTCCAACTGTGTGTGCTGAGGAATAATAATTTTTTGCTTGTCTTTACCACGGTATGACACTGGCACCTCAAGGTGTGGAAAGTTAAGTAATGACATCATAAATCCATAATTTTTATCTTTTACCTGTTGAACTTAGAGTTCAGTAAAAAGGCAAATTAAAAAGTTCTTATCAGTGGATGTCAGCCATTGCACTACAGTAACACTCTCAATTATGCTCACCATTCCTGCACTCTCTCTTCCTCTCTCTCTCCGACTTTGGTAGCCGTGGAGGATTATCAAGAGGCTCGGGAATTTGATCAGGAAAACCAGGAGATTCAGGAGGGGTTGGAGCGAGCACAAAAACTGCTGAAAATCTCGCGGAAGAGGGATTACTATAAGATCTTGGGAGTGAGCAGGTGAGTAGCGCCAGCAGAGGGATTGGCTACGCTCAGATAACTGTGTTTGCCAGCCACACTATGCTGTGCTGATGTTTGATCAGACTTCTGTGAGTGTTCACTGTTAGGCTGAGTTTCCACAAAACCTTTTCAGTCTAGTACCCTTAGGACCCGTACACAAGCTGTACGGACACGGGTACCTAAACCCTAGATCTGGTTTGCGTTTCTACCGCAGACTGTACCCTTAAATATAGGCAGGCCTATTACTGGAAAGTAATAGCCACGTCAAGTGACGGGTTTGTGTTTATCCCTCGACTGCAGTGTTTTTTGCTCAACCTTTTTAGTACAAGATCAGTGTGTTCGGAACCTCATCAGAAGGTAATGCAAAAATGGGATGGATTGGAACGTCTCTTTTGGTGCCAACCACAACTTTTGGCAATGGAAATGCAAAAATAGCCATTTTAATGTGTAGCGAACCAAACTGAACCGGATGGCTTGGCGGAAACTCTGCTTTAAGAAAACCAGTCTACTGCACACTTAGGGCGCACGCCGTTTTGGACTCTGGCTAATGTACAGAGAAAGTTGTCTGCTCTTTTTATGCCCCCGGAATTGAAGATTCAGGGGCATGTAGTTTTTCACCTGTCCGTCCATCCTTCCGTCTGTCTGTTTGTTTGTCTGCAGCAGAAAAAAAACTTTAACCTGCAATACTTTAACCTGCCGCCGGGGGGCATCAGTGTTCCACGAACACAGCTTGTTTTTATAACCCCGCTGCGCGACCAGCGCGAAGCGGGGGATATAACATTGGGCTCCGTCCGTCCATACATACATCCGTACGGACACATAAAATTGAGGCGGCGGGGGATATTGCCATGTTAATGGCAAACTATTGTTAAAGCTGCATGACTGAAACTCTCGAAGACTGACCCCATTTCTCTTCACTGAAGGAATGCAAATAAACAGGAAATCATTAAAGCATACAGGAAGCTGGCTCAGCAGTGGCACCCTGATAACTTCCAGTCAGAGTCTGAGAAGAAGGAAGCTGAAAAGAAGTTCATTGACATAGCCTCCGCTAAAGAAGTGCTCACGGACCCAGGTACTGTGTGTGTGTTTGTGTGTGTACATATTTTGTATGTATACTTGTGGGGACTTAAAAAAAAATGCCTTGTGGGGACTTCAAGCCCCTGCGGTTATAGTAAAGTCCCCATGAGGAAAAGGCTAAATTCTGGGCCAAGGGTTAAGGTGAGGTCTGGGGTGACAATTGGGCTAATGGACTGGACTACAGATAGTTTTATGGTTCATGATTAGAATTATGCTTTGGGTGAAGGCAGAATGTTAAAATACAGGTAAGGTTAATTTGGGTTATTTTGGGTATTGGTTATGGGTCTACACGCACTATCACGCTGTGTGCATGTGCGAGTCTTGGCTCCAGTTTTGATATCGTTCGCCTAAAGTTCTCTAGTGAAGTGAAGAATTTTGAGGATCTTTGAGTATCGGGTGTTATCGTTGAAGTCCTTGTGCTCTTGAATATTTCAGCTGTTTTGTTATTTAGGCTGATTATTGCGTTGCATTTTTGAGCTGTGATTTTTGTTTCGGAATTCTTGCGTGTTTGTAAACTAATATGCTAATAATTGTTGTTCTTAATTTACATTCCTTTAAAATTTGTCGTTAATAGCTTACGCTCTTGTCAATTCATTTATCAGATAGAGAGCTATTTCAAATGACTCGGCTGGTTTGAGTTTTTTTTTTACATCGATTTTGCGTGGTACCGCAACAGCAAGGAGAGCAATGCTCAGTTTTTTTTTTTTTCTAATATTGGAAATCCAGATTTCTTTGTCTTTTTCTCTTCTTACAACAAGTATTCTCTCACTTTCTACAGATACAAGTTCCCTAATAGTTGAGACAAAGCGTAAATTGTGAATACATTCAAAACGCAATGACTTTCAAATCACACCAGCCAGTATTTTATTCACAATAGAACAGAGATAACATAGCAAATGTTGAAACTGAGGAATTATACAATTTTATCCACAAAATTGGCTCATTGGCTTCAGTAAATATCATGCAGGACTGTGGGGCATGCCTTGTAGCTGCAAAGAGAACTATTGCTATTCACAGGCTATTTTGACGCGGAGATTTGAATACCTCACTCCCCATGGCCGACCTTGGGCCTTGCCACCTCTCATCTCTCTCGTATCCCTCCTGGCAGAAATGCGACAGAAGTTCGACGCGGGGGAAGACCCTCTGGACCCAGAGAACCAGCAGGGAGGCGGCGGCGGTGGAGGGCAAGGCTGGCCCTTCGACTTCAACCCCTTTGGATCCGGCGGCAACTTCCACTTCAAGTTCCATTACAACTAATGTGCAAGGGAGTGCAGGGACTTATGGGAAATGAGTCGAGAGGAGGATGCCAGAACCTGATGATGATGATGAAGTTTGGTCGGATGAAGAAGGCAGGGGTGAATCTGGAGTCTCGAGTTTGACTCCCGTTAGACTTCGAACACTTTCCCCAGGGACCTCATTTTGGGGTTGATCTGTTACAGACGATGCCACAGACTTGCCATGTCCATGGCTGTATGAGAAACCCCGAGCAGAACAGATGTGGTTAAAGCCACGCTCTCACATACACATTTTCTCATGGGCACAGATCCCTTGTGCCTATTTGTCGAGCCCCTCAAACCTGCTTTCATCCGAATGTCCATTTCTTTGCATAGTGCCAAGCCCTCATTTCTTTGAGAAGACCCGTTTCCTCACCCATTTGGTTACATTTTTTTAAATCGCTGAACCATGCATTTGCAGTATGCTAAGAAATCAAGAGAAGGAGCTGAGACCGCGGTCAGATGTTGCTTTGAAATTAACTCCTTGCTTGTCACGTAGTGAAGTGACTCGTGAGAATGATGACTCGCTGAGCTGTATGTAATCTAAGGGAGGAGTTTCACAGGGTTGCTTGTTACTTTTTTTTGTAGGCCTTGTTGGAGAATCTGCACTTATTCTCTTTTTTTTTTTTTTTTGTGTAACGACTCCAAACTCAGCCCATTATCTTCAGTGCAATTACCCCACAGTGTTCACAAAACTTGTATAATTCTACCAAACTTTTGAGAGAAAATTTAATTTCAGTCAAAGGCAGCTTAGAGTTGCATCAATTTTTTTTACGTAACATAACAAAGTGATCGCAGTAGTTAAGTTTTGGAAAGGAATGACTTGTACCCTTTGAGAGATCTTTATTAATCGCCACTCAACTCGCTGGAGTAGCCTGCGAAATATCCTTGCCACAGATCATGCCAGTTTAACTGAATTATTTAAGGGCTTTCCTTGAATTCTAGTATGTAGACTGTTTCTAGTTTGATTTTATGTTGTAAAGTTTTCATTGGAACAACCTTTTGAAATGCACTCCAAAAACAGATTATTAAAAACAGCTTGAGGGGAAAAAAATTGCTTTGCTTCTTGGCAGACTCCCAGTTGTGATGCATTGTGAGAATCAAGTTTTACAATTGGCCAAATGTGCACTGATGAGCTGTGAAAAGCGTTTAATGGTCACCTTAAATTAACGAAGCAGATTACCTCTAGTAGGTATCAAAAATGCTTGAATATACTGCTTATTTCCTTATTGGAATGGTTCTTTAATAAAACAATCTTGACCGCAGGGTCGCCTCAGAGGCTCTGCTTGCAATTTAAAAGGGACCACCGTGGCATTGGGTCGAATCCAGCTGTGACCCTGCCAACTCTGGCCAGCAGCCTCGTGAGAGCAGCGCATAATTGGCTTTGGAATGCTGCTCAGGGAAATGGGAGATATGCAGCAGTTTTGGGTCAATATAGTTTGCCGTTCATGTGCTTCCTACAGGTCATCCTCCGCCCTCTTCAAGAGTGGAATGGCAGCTGATAGACGTGCATTTCTTCAGAGAATGGCGAACTGTCTGCACTCTCCCGAGATGGGAATGAGTCGCACTAAAGCATGCTTGTGCAAAGTTCTCCAAACAAAAATGGTCAAATCTAAAAAAAAAAATAATAATAAAATAAATAAATTTAATTGTGGCGTTCATGAAATATCAGTCCAATTGAAGCGACCTGATATATATCGGGACACGAGATGAATGAACGGGATTTCTTGTAGACGTCCGCACTTCCGGTAATGAGACTAGCTTCGCCAAGCCTATGCATGCATGTCGGAAATGTGATGAGCGTTGCATAGCTTCGCAGCAGAAACCATCGTGGATACACCGATATGAACATGAAAAATACCAAAATTCAAATATACACTAAACTCAAGTCAAAGCCTGTGTTCGACCGCACGCGGGTATGGGCGGAAGTTCACTTGTCTACATTTTGACCTTTGATCTGTCATTATCGACGATCATATCCACCTTGCGATGTGCCGTATTGTATACAAAGAGTGTGTGTGTGCGTGTGTGTGTGTGTGCGTATATATATATATATATATATATATATATCCATCCTCTTTGTTGTATATCAGGGGGGTATTCCATCAAGCAGGCTAAAGGAAAATCCAGATTTAAAGGGACAAGTCTGGTTTATGATAGCGAGAGTTCAGTTCCATCAAAGTGGCTGAGATTAGCCCCACATCAGTAACCATGGGAACTATGGCTCTGGCTAAGCCTGATGGATCCAGCTAAGCTCAGATTTCTGTTCTATCAACCTGAGCCACATCTCTGTTCCATCAAGGTGGTTAATTTGAACCCCAGCCTAGTAACCATGGTGATTTAAGCTGCAGGGCAATCCTGCCCAGTAGCAGGTTTAAGGTGAGGATTAGCTTCATCTATGTTCAAAGAATGTCCAATAGACTGGAACAGACACCCAAAAGACAGTTCTGCCAGTGCATTAACACGCAACTGTCATGTAATGATAATATGTGAAACATCAATACAATTCATGGAAGAAACATTGCCTATTCAAAAATTAGATCATTCCTATGAAGACGTAATCAAACTTAAAAAAAAATGAATAATTTGCTAGCCTATTGGAATTTAATCAAAAATTTTTGCAGCAATCAATTGATAACTGTGGTCTGACTTTCGAAAATAGGCTTAACCAAATGTATTAATTTATCTACATTCATTTTGTCCCTTTCATACGGGATATTTTTATCATGTAATGCAACCTATTGAATGATCTTTGTGTCACTTAAGCATGTAGCTTGTCAGCGATATTCTGACAGGCCACCTCTCTCGCCCTATTGATAGCAACAGGGTTCCCTTTCCTTGTGATAATTTCCCGATAACCCTCATAAACCCCCATAAGGAGGGTTTGCTCCGCTGAGGTGAGCGCAGAGATGGGCTGTGCGGATATAGAGTGGAAGGCACCAATTTCAAAAGCGTTTTGATTGATTATTAGATAGTTGTCTTTTGCTTAATTTTGAACAAATAGGGAGTGATTAGGTGGAAGGGGGTGAAAAGAAGCAAGAAAGGAAGAGGCAATGAAACTGACGAAGGTCAGTTTGTTGTAGGGATGAAGGTGGTAGGAAATAGACGGGAAAACAATCCCGTATTCAGTAATAATTTTGTCGGGAAGGGGAAGTTGGTCAAAAATGGGAAATGGGATGTAAAGGATGGCAGGGTATGAAGAAGTGGAATAGTGATAACTGAATGTAGGGAGACAAAATAAGGGAAAAGCTCTTAAAATAATTTTATCTTTCTCAAATTACATGTCTTAAAATTTATCGGCCAGCTAAGAAGGGTGTTATTGGAGTTGTCCCTTATTCTGTTATAGTTGATTCTTTTTTGGAAGAAGAGGGAGTTTGTGCAGCTCGGCGCATATCAAGGCGGGAAGGAGCAAGACACCATGGTGGTATTGCTTCAATTCGAAAGTGTTACCGGACAGAATATATTTGTACTACGTGAGTTATACGTTGAGGGCTTATGAGAGGGTGCCACTACGTTGCTTTTGGTGCCAAGAATGTTGCCGCAGTTTGTAGGGTGAAGACATTTAGGTACATTTTTGGCTTTCATTGCAATGGTCATTAATTGGCAAAAGAAATTGAATCGAAGACGGAAGGGTGGTGGTCCATGCAGGGAGGATATTTCTTGGAATTATGTAAGTGAAGGGTAAAAATCCAAGACATTTTAGAAAAAGGTTTTGGTGAGAGCCACATGCAAATAAATTAATTAATTGTGTTGGCTACAGTCATGTTTCGAGGACGTTAGGCACTAGAGAAATAGAAAAAAAGAATGTTAAAAAAGAGGACTGAGGATTCGTTTTTTTTTTTTTTTTGTATTGTAAGATTGTCACTCTACCTGATGTCACCATAGTGCGTGGCAGTAATGCACCTTAACGCTGGTCAACCAAACTTGAAAAAACCAAAAAGAAGAGGAGGAGCACACCTCCGCCCGTTCCTTTATGGTTCCTTTCCCTTACTTTGATTAATTTTGCGACATTTTTGGCACTCAGCTTTTCATTTTCTCTGGGCACGTGCACGAAGTGCGGTTTAGCAGATGAGGCTCGAATTGGCGTCAGCTGGAGAGTTTATTTCACTTGATGGAACGGGTCGAGGCTAGATAGGGTGTTGGGTGCTAATTCAAGCCTCAAGATTACGCCTTAGTCTGGATGTTCTTTGCTACGTTGATGGAATACCCCCCAGGTCGCTCCCATTCACCTTGATGTGTCCCAATTCTTGATTCGGTGTAAAATTACCTACTGTGTGCCCATATCTCCATCCCTCATTATGAATGTGGTCAGTCAAATATAAGATTTAAAAAAAAAAAAAAAACTAGTAACCACCCCCCTCCATTATAGCATTTGAAACATTAATTTTTAATTTATTAAACTTAAGATTAAGGATCAGCACAGTTGCAACAAAATTTACAAACAGTTCCTCCACACACCTGCACCCACACATGTAGTTCGACCTCGGAAAACATGCCGCAATACACAGTTCCTGCATTCAAGTCTGCTGGCCTGGGTCAAGTTTTATGCACAGCTAGGGGCCAGGCACTGAGTGGCCAGTATGAATCCTGGACTCTTGAGCTCTCGTATGCAGTTCCATTTTAGGATGACTGCATCACAGCAGGACTCGCAGTCATTGGGACGGACAGTTACTGTTTTCAGATTTCCACAAAGAGCAGCGTGCGTCTTCACAGGTCTGGTATGCATTACAGCTGGCGGCCACGTCCTTAAGACACCTGCTGTTCCGTCAAATCACCCGCGGGCTGAGCAGGCTCTCCGACTCCACCTCAATCGAGACCACGTGGTGACCAGGAATCATGGCTAGACCCAGCACGCGAGGCTCGCCCTGTGAAAACGAATCTGAGGGTTGGGGGAGATGAATGTAGAGGTTAGAACTGAAGTTTCCCACCATTAATCAGCAGACAAATGCACTATATGCATGACGGTGTTTATAAAATGCCACCTTTTGTAATGAAGAGTATTTTCACAATCTTGCGAGCACAATGCTTATTTATATACATTGATCTACAAAATAAAAATATAGATGCATTACTGATCTTTTTACAATGTTCATTAAATAATTAAGTCTGAGTTCATGATCAGGCCTTCAAGTTCAAGGACATTAAAGAAAAAAGCAGATCTCAAAACCTTACATAGACATTTGATTTACAAAACCCAAAACCAGTGAAGTTGGCACGTTATGTAAATTGTAGATAAAAACAGAACACAATGATTTGCATATCCTTTTCAACTTATTTTTAATTGAATACACTGCAAAGACAAGATGTTTAATGTTCAAACTGAGAAACTATTTTTTTTTGCAAATAATCATTAACTTAGAATTTAAAGGCAGCAACACATTGCAAAACAGTTGGCACAGGGGCCTTTTTACCACTGTGTTACATCGCCTTTCCTTTTAACGACACTCAGTAAATGTTTGGGAAATAAGGAGACCAATATTTGAAGCTTTTCGGGTGGAACTCTACCCCATTCTTGCTTGATGTACAGCTTAAGTTGTTCAACAGTCCGGGGTCTCCGTTGTCGTATTTTACGCTTCATAATGCTCACATTTTCAATGGTAGACAGGTCTGGACTACAGGCAGGCCAGTCTAGTATCCGCGCTCTATTACTACGGAGCCATGCTGTTGTAACACGTGCAGAATGTGGCTTGGCATTGTCTTGCTGAAATAAGCAGAGGCGTCCATGAAAAAGACGTTGCTTGGATGGCAACATATGTTGCTCCAAAACCTGTATGTACCTCTCGGCATTAATGGTGCCTTCACATATGTGTAAGTTGCCCATGCCTTGGGCACTAATACACCCCCATACCATCACAGATGCTGGCTTATAACAGTCAGGATGGTTCTTTTCCTCTTTGGTCCGGAGGACACGACGTCCACAGTTTCCAAAAACAATTTGAAATGTGGACTCGTCAGACCATAGAATACTTTTCCACTTAGCATCAGTCCATCTTAGATGAGCTTGGGCCCAGCGAAGCCGTCGGCGTTTTCTGGGTGCTGTGGATAAATGGCTTTCGCTTTGCATTGTAGAGTTTTAACCTGCACTAGCCGATGTGGCAACGAACTGTAGTTACTGACAGTGGTTTTCTGAAGTGTTCCTCAGCCCATGTGGTGATGTCCTTTACACACTGATGTCGGTTTTTGATGCAGTCCCCCCTCAGGGATCGAAGGTCACGGGCATTCAATGTTGGTTTTCGGCCTTGTTGCTTACGTGCGGTGATTTCTCCAGATTCTCTGAACCTTTTGACAATATTACGGACCGTAGATGAAGAAATCCCTAAATTTCTTGCATTAGCTTGTTGAGGAATGTTGTTTTTAAACTGTTCGACAATCAGCTCACACATTTGTTCACTAAGTGAACAATCCTCACTGAAAAGGATTTGCAAATCATTGTACTCTGTTTTTATTTACGATTTACACAACGTGCCAACTTCACTGGTTTTGGGTTTTGTATTTAGAATAACCGTTTCAGGACATTATTTTAAAACTACGAGGCATCATCGGCCGTTCTCTTTTACATGGGTAGGATTCGGATCACACGCAATATCTGAGTAATGGTATGGGCAATTTAGAGACTACAATCTAACAAGCATGCCATTGGACTGTGGAGTAAAGACTCCAGGCTGCATTCGAACCCATGATTTTCTTGCCGTGAGCTGACATCGCTACCTACTCCATTCAAGAATTGCGTATGAATTGACACATTCTGCAGCAAAGATTAAAATGAATTCTAACAGTAGCGAAGAAATTTGTATTGAGCCCCCTTTTTTTTTTTTTTTTTTTTTTTGAGAAATCACATCAAACCACCAAAACTGAAATAGGGTCCATTCCATGCCAAGTGAAAACACACCTGAGCCATCATGGTCTTCGATTTTACTTTATCTTTGTCCATTTGTTCATTTAGGCCCAAATAATGAATATCTGAATTTTTCGCAAACTGCCCTCTGGTATTGCCTTTATGGACCTCGGGAAAAATGGCCTGTAGGGGGCGCTTTTCAAAACATGCTGTAGAAAAACCCTCATCTCCAGCGCCATTATTGATACAGGTCTGGGGTTTGATGGATTTGTAATGAGGCTTCCTCTAGCACCACCATCACTTACAATGGTTGTATCCGTTCTTGTTTCCATGGAAACGGGTTTGAAGTTGCACAAACTTGAGATTTTTTTCCACTTTTTAGACCCTTATAACTCACCAATTACTGGTGATGCTGAAGATGTGACAAAAGAAACTATTTCAGATTGACTGACACTTATCAAAAAATGATAGCAGAACATTATAGTTTGTCAGATTAACCCCTTCAAAGTTGCTTACAAGAGAAAAAGTCAGAAGTTCAAGGAGTCTGTCCATCCCCGGGGAAAAGTTACATCATTATGAATTTGCACGTTACATGTCAGGTGACCTGAATTATACTGGAAAACACCATTGGACCAGTATATAGGCTTTTTTCACCACAAAAAAAGGACACAAAAAGTGAACAAGAGGCCTATGGGCCTTAACGGTCACCTGAGTATAGTATATCCAATGTTAAACCTTGGCCATTAGGCGTGGCCCTAATTTTGACCCCAGGGATCAGATTAATGGAAACCAGTATCATAAGCAATAGAGTATTCTAAATTGTATGTATATAACTTGTGGCTATTGTCTTTAAGCAAAGAAGATTTCTCAAGCCATTTTGACCCTGGGTAAGGGAAACTGTCAAAAATATCATAATATCATCTCATTGTTGTAATGTCAATCAAGTGTGAATGATTTCCAGTACAAATTAAACAGAATATACCCAAAAGTATCATTTTCCTATATAAACTATAGTAAACTTGACCCCCTCCCCGGGGGCAAACATGGAGCCTGGGGGTCATGAAATTCACAATTTTTATAAAGCACCTCAAGACACTTCCATCTATAAAGATAACTGGTTTCCAGCATATCTAGGTATAAAGAAGTAAATGCAAGACAATAGGCTTGCACTAACAGAGTTGACAATACATAGGTTTGGTCGGTGCGGTCTGTGAATACGTTCATAAAAACTTAATTTTGCGTTTAAACAAAAAACGCTTCGTTGAAAGGAAGGAATAATGCCTTCATCAACACACGTCATGGGGGCCGCCAAGCCAATGTTGACATGGAGAATAAAAAAAAAAAAATTGAAGTATGTGTTATGATTGGTCATTATAAGTGGAAAACTCATTGTAATATATTGCTTAACTGTAAAAATGTAAATAATTATGTATATATGTATAATATTGAAATAAGTACATTGAAACTAATTAATAGTATTGCTGTCATTCCGTGACAAATTGCCTCTTGCAATTCCGTGACACTGACTTTTTGAAATTTCTTGCCCATAAAGCAGGGTTAAAGTCAATTTTTGTTTCTATAACTTACAGTATTAACAAAAAACACCGTAAATATGAACATATTGAAGTTCCATAACTTAACTATGACAGGAACATCATTTTCTGAATAGTTAATCACAACATTAAAAAAACCACGTCAAATTTGTGTAATTCTGAGACGGAGTAGTTTTTCCTTGTTTCTTCTATGAAAATTTCTCAAAAAATATATTTTCACTAAATAATATTAAAGAACAAGTTAACACCTTCAATATGACGCATCATACTTGATTTTATCTTATTTAATTGTAGAGTTACAACCCAAAATGTAGTAGGACTGTAATTCCGTGACAGCTTGGGAGCCCCCTCAAGGTACTTTTCTACTTCTGAGGTAAAACCGCATCCCGCGGGGCATTTTCCCCTCGAACTGTACAGGCAGTTTCCAAGTACCAACCAAAGGTTGTTGGTTTTCTCCAGGTATACACCAGTTTCCTCCAAAACCTAAACATGACACATCCTTAAATGACCCTTACTTAAGTTGTTGTGTTCACAATGTGGCTTATGATGACAATATAACAAAGGGCAATAACTCCATCAAATTTGATTGAATCGGTCTGGTTTTCGAACTTCTTTGAGATCTTATAGATATAAGGCAGCATGCAAAGTTTCATGAAAATTGACCAATATTTACAAAAATTGTGTTCACAAGGTTGCTTATGATAATAATACAACAAAGGGCAATAGCTCCATCAAATATGATCGAATCAATCTGGTTTTCGAACTCGTCCAAGATCTTATGGATATAAGCCTGCACACAAAGTCTCATCAAAATTGGTTCATAAATACTTAAGTTATTTTGTTCACAAGGAAAAGTTTACGGACGACGCACGACGACGGACAAAAGGGGAACGCAATAGGTCACGCCTTCGGCTCAGGTGACCTAAAATCTCAAATTTGCCCAACGCAGTTTCCATGGAAACCAGAACAGATACAACCATTGTAAATGATGGTGGTGCTAGAAGTCGTCTCATATTCCAAATCCATCCAAACCCCAGGCCAGTATCAGTAATAGGGCCAGAGAAAAGGGTGTTTTTAAAGCATGTTTTGAAAAGCGCCCCCTACAGGCCATTTCTTCAAGAGCTCAATAAAACTAATACCAGAGAGCAGTTTGCAAAAAAATCTGAAATATCCATTATTTGGGCCAAATGAACAAATAGACAAAGTTAAAGTAAAATCAAGACCATGATGGCCCAGGTGTGTTTCCACCTATCATGGAAATGACCCTAATAAGGTCACTACAATTGCAAAGAATATCAGGTTTTCAGTTCAAATAAAGTAGCCCACATGATGTTCAAGAGGGTTTCTTTATTTCCAGCACATAATAGTACATTGCCAGGTACATTTCAGTGCAAAGAAAAACCAGCTTTTTGGTGGGAAACAGGCCTATATACTGGACTTTTGGGCCATAGCAGTGTAATTCAGGTCATTCGACACTGCACCGGTGCAAAGTGGTGTCAGTACAACTTTCCCCCAGGGGCGAGTCAGGCCCTTAAACTTGGGCTCTTTTCAGCTGCAACCAAATTTGAAAGGGTTTATCTGAACAACTAAGTTTATTTTTTTTTATTTTGATAGAAATGGCAAGAATCCACCTGAAATAAAAGGTTCCTGGCATCAGTTGATCACTCCAACTATTAGCGAGTAATTGAGATTGAAAAAGTGGAAAATATTTAGTGAACCCCAACTTTGACCTTAATTTCCATGGCATTCACCATTGATACAAGCAACTTTTAAAGTGTCTGTCTTGACCAAGGTTCACATCAAGGATCAAGCCACCTTCCAGATCTGTATCTGTCATATCTTTGATTTTTAAGACTTTTGCTACAGCATGTTTTGAAAAGCACCCCCTACAGGCCATTTTCTCAGAGGCCCATAAAATCCATTCCGAAGGGTCTTCTGTGAAAAAATTGGAGGTACCCATCCTTTGAGTTCAAATGAACAAATATACAAAGTTAAAAGTGTAATGTGAATATAGGCCACTAGATGGCAGTATTTGCCTTTTTTTTGTTAAGCTCAGACTGGAGTCATGTTTAGACATGTCCTGGACATGTCTGGGGCAAGTCTCAGAAAATTAAAAAAAAGAGGTCTAAATGTGGGTGGGGTCTGCAAAAGAGTATATAAGGAAAAGAATTGAGACAGTAAAGTAGTAGGAGAAATTGCAAGAAGATGACCAGACCTGCCATTCAGTTCAAGACCGGTGACGTTTCTTTTGTGGATTTCTTTGCCTGTGTTTGAGCATTTTCATCATCAAGGACATCACCAAGCCACCCCCACGGAAAGGGATTGTAAATATTTATGTTTTGTACATAATTCAATCTTGGTCTTTAGGTTAGTTAGTTGTTATTGTCTTTGATAATTAAATGTGTTTGAGTTTTTAAAACTGTGTCTGTCATCCCTTGCTGTTGCTGTTGCTTTAAATGTAATAACAAATTGGGGCCATAACAAAAGGTACACTTGGCTCCGACAGATTTGTTACAATTTTTTTGAAATTCTTATTCTGCCTCTACAGTGAACAATAGAGCTATAAAACACTGGACACTGTTTGACACTGGAATGAAAAAAAATATGTCTATTTTGTTAAGGGCAAGAGCTAAAAAAACAACAGCCAATCAAACGTACGACCAACAATGATTGGAATGATACAGCTGTCAATCAAACCCCATGCAGGTTTTCAGACATGGCTTTGGAAGCATCATGATGTGCTGTTATTGGTGGTTGGCGTAGTCGAATTGAACTGCAGGATTTGAAAGTTCCCTCAAACCCACGGGCGCCTAGTGTTACTTTAAAGAAAAATCTGAGACCATGATGACTCAAAATGTACCTTAAGCGTTCCCACTTGGCATGGAATGACCCCATAATTTCATGTTCTCCAGAAAAGCTGAAGCCTGGACTGATAGGGAAATTGTACAGTACGTCCATATGCTAAAATAAACCGACTCAGACATCATGTTTTGGCGATAAAGAGCAATGATAATAATTGTACAGTTGAGGAATAAGGCAACTACCTAAATACCTGAGGACTTCAGAAATTCCTGCGCAGATCCAAGAATGACGTTGCAGTCACGGTCGGTACAGAGGAATAGTCCCACCAGAGTCCGTCCATCCGTCATGCGGATACGCATGCTTTTGTTCAGCAGGTTTTCTAGCTTCTGACGGGCCAAAGAGGGTCCCGACGCCTCCTCCTTATAACACAGAACAGTGGTCACAACCCTGTTCATGGACCTTTATCGTCCTCAGATTTTCACTCCATCTCTAACACAGTAGACCACCTCATTCAACAAGCAGAGTGCTCGTCGAGCTGCTCATTTGTAGAATATGGTGTGCCAAATTGGGGCCAGAGTGACGACCCACTAGACTGATTTAGGACCATTGGAAAGTACGTCAAATAAACAGGGGCCCTACGAATATCCGAGGGTTAATAGATTTTTGACCCACCGTTTGAAAATGGCTCATAGCTCATCGAGCGACCATTATAATAGTTGGCTTGGTAGGTTTTGAGGCTGCAGCACTGCGGTTGCTGACGTTATCCTGACTAAAGAAACGTTATCCTGACTAAAGAAATTATCGAGTTTAGATTATGATAGCTATTGAGTACGATGAACAATGGAAACAAGGCAGTAATTGGCAAATTGTAATTGGGCCGATAATGTCATAATTCATGTCATGTCAAGCCTACTAACCTAACTAACAACAGTAAAGTTTGACTTCTTTCAAAACTGATAAAAACGAATATTAATAACTAGCAATAATTTAATGTCTTTTTGCACATAGGCCAGCACTTCACCTTTTTGACTAAACCAGTATGCTGTTTCCATGTTTTCAGACCAAGAGTGTCAGTAATTCTGTTTTCAATTGATGCTAGTTGGCTATAGCTAACGCTAACATATTCAATTTCTTCAATTCTACACGCCAACCAGCGAGCTAGATTACTTATCAGCCAGTAGCAACGGCTATTAAATCACTACTCCGGGAGAAAACCGGTCAATATACTTAACCAAAGCGCAATGTCGAACATATCTCACCGCGTTGTACACAGCTGTGCCATTTTCTTCATTCACTGCGGCCATTTTTGCATCATTTCCCCTTCAGCAGTGTCGAGCATATTTTTATGACGGACCATCTAAATTTTGATATGTTGCACTGTGGGAAATGTAGTGCACTCAGAACATGATTTTTCATGCTGTCCTGTCGATTGCACTTATTGAAGGAGTTCTGGGTCCTTATCAGTAGGGTCTAACGTGAAGCCCAATGCTTTTTTTTTAAATTACACAGCCTCCTTAATGAAAAGGATGGAAATGCAACATTTTTACAGATGTCTGCATGTGGTAAATATGCTCATAGTTGCGCGGTCACCGCAGCAACGAAGAGAGGGACTGTTTGTTTACAGTCTGCACCGCCTTGCTGAGTTTCATGCATTAACACCCATGAACGTAATCGTATGTCAACTATTTCAATGCATCGCAACTGTCTTGAACTTGCATGTTTGTTGGGCATAGGTCTAAACAGTCAAAAAGATGCAGCGCCCGAAGTATTTTACACCGAATGAAGTGTCGCTGCACAATACAATTGGTGACATATGGGTGTCATTCCTAGGCAAGGTGCGCGATTTGACGCCGTTGGCAAATGAGTTCAAAGGTAAGTCGTCTTTCTATAAAACCTCTCTTGAGACGGAATATCAATGTTTTTTTCTATTTGAATTCATTGCTTGTATAACTGTAATGGCTAAAACATTTTCTATCAGCTCCATAAACTCAAGGAGATTTCATTGTTCTAGTTCCAATAAAAGGAATATTTTGTATTTTTTCGGTTTTGATTTGGCTCGGCGGTCTGCAAAAGGCCGTCTTCAAGTTTTTTTTCCTCTGGTTGACTCATTTTTAAGATCCCGATTTATTTCTCAAACCCCGTCTTCCCGTCAAACTTTCTCTCCCCATTCAAAAAAAAATTTTTTTTTTCTCAAGGTGATGTGCTTTTGAAGCCTATAATTGAGTGTGCTGGAAAGGATATCAGCCATTGGTTCAACCCGAAGACAGAAGATGTGAGTGAAAGCAATTTCCAAAATATCTCAGTGTCATTAGGGCCCGAATTCTTCGGCAGTGTTTTGTTATTGTATTGAGTATCATTTGTATGATCGCGTACACATTTGATCTCAAGATTCAGACTCACGTGGATCCCTTGACCGGCTGCATGAAGTACTACACTCCCAGGGGGCGCTTTGTACATGTGCCACCTCCTTATCCCACTACTGACTGGGCAAATGACTTTGGCACACCGTGGTGGAAAGAAGGGCGGTACGAGATTGGGTTGCTGTCCGCAAAAACAAGGTGGATTCGGATAATCAACACACTGACCACTCAGGAGCAGAAACTGGAGGTGAGGTCATGCAACAACAGGCGTGCGGTCAGATTCCGGGTGGAACAGAGGCCGCAGCAACACTAACTAAGCGGACAGATTTAGATTTTAGAACTTAAGTCTCAGCTATGGTATAAATCCTGTGGGTACTAATACTGCGCAAAAATATTTATATACTCTCCAGAATTGAGCATTTTTCTTAAAAATGTCAATTGAATATTTTCAATTGTTTCAAACAGGAGCAAACAGCCACAACCAGTCATTATACATTTTATACTCTTCCAAAAAAGAAACTATACAAATATTGAATTATTGATTACACTTTCTTTTCAATATGTTTTCCACATTTGTCAAAACATTTAATGTATTATAAATTGATGATAACAACAATGTATAGTTTCTTTTTTGGAAGAGTATATGTTAAAGTACTTTTAAAATACTTTGTTTTGCCTCCATCTGAACAAAGTGTTTCCCCAAGTATTCTTCTTTAACATGCATTGCTTGACTTACCAGTTTTTAAGACAGTTTTTAACTAACAAGATGAACGCAGTACTAAGAAGTGGACAAAATTAATCTACTTATACACTATTTCACTCACAAACACTAGGCCTAGAGCATTCTGACATCAGGAGATGAGGTTTATGCTCAGTTATGGCATAACTTGCTCCTTTCAATGGGGTAAAAGCCTGCATTGCTCTGGTGTTGTGTTCTGAGATATGAAAGTCTTGTTAAACATGCACAAAATGTGTGCCTTCAGAGGATTTCACATTGACAAATGAGTTGCATATTTTCTGATGTAGCTTCTTCTTTTTTTTTTTTTTTTGGTCAGGTGTGCTCTGAGGAAACCCTGAATGAAATTTTGCAGCGCTACCTGTTCTACAACTCTAATGCCACAAGTTATACCTGGAAACATCACGGCGTCTCTCTGGACATGAACAAGACTCTGAGTGAAAACAACATCCCGGATGAAGATGAAGATTTCTACAACAACCGCATTGACCGTGACCTCTTCACCCAGTCTATTTGCCTCTACTTCAATGACGACCTCCCAGAGATATAAGCATACTGTGCACTGGTGCAGTGGGTGGCATTGTTGCATCACTGGACGAAAGTTGTGGGGTTGAATTTGGCTAGGGGCATTTTTATGAGGAGTTTGCACGTTCTCCCCATGTATGCATGGGTTTCAATCCGAGCACTTTGGCTTCCTCCCACAGCACAAAGAGCTGAATATCAGACTAATTGGAGACTCTAAATTGCCCGGAGGTATGAGTATGTGAGTGAATGGTGTGTGAATGGTATGTGTGCCTTGTGATGGATTGGTTAGCTCTCCATGGTGTGTCTCAGACTGTCTCCCATTATCAGCCGGAATAGGTACGAGCTCTCCTGTCACCCCAGTGAGGAAGTAGCGATTTAGACAATCGGATGGATGGATGTTCTTGTGAGAGAACAGAAATGAACACCAGAGTGACAGAAGCACACAAAAAACCATCAAAAACCTTTTTTTTTTGGTCAAAACTACACAAGGTCAACAGTGATGCTGTACTTCCATTTCTTTGAATTGCACCTCCTGTTTTAGGTTATATTACATGGCAGTATGACGTTTTCTTAAATCATCCCTTTGTAATAAGAACTTTTCTTTGCATTTACGAGTTGTATCATCCTTCACACGCAAGTATTTTGTAGATTTGCTGATGAGGTAATGTATCGCCTATTAAATGTGCCAACATTTTTCAAAATGAAAGACACACCCAAAGATAATGAGACGAAACTTAATCTACTTATTGTTACTGAATGTTAATGTCTTGTTTTTATTATAAAAAAGGAAGATGTTTTCAGTATTTAATTCATGCAACATTGAAACGGCATATTTTCCTCAGTCACCGAAATGCAGATTTAAGTCATTCATGAGACTTGTACATTTAGTTTTCCTGCCCCTTATGGTCTTAGTTCACTCCCAGTCCTTACATGACATTTAATCATGGCCTATCAGAAAGCACAACAATTCTGTAGACATTCAAAAATAGTTTGTTTCTAATTATTATTTCTTAATCATGTACTGTCCAATAGAAAGTACAGTTCACTTGATTTATGACTCCTCCTGCAAAACGTGAAATAAAATTAACTGTAAATGAACCAATCATTGTTAGATCTTGAAGCTGCACGAAAACGAATGTTTGCACGGTTAATTTTTTTCGAATCACTGGCAGTTCTACAGAAGTATTTAGATTCTCATATATTTCAAAGTTCTCCTGATATAGAATTAAAGTCACTCTGCTCAGTGTGGGACCTGTGTATGTGTCAGATTACTGCTTTAATTCAGGGCTGAGAAAGTAGCCATGCAAATGTTGTTTTTTGGATTTCAAAACCCTGATCTTTTCTACCATTGATATTTTGGTAGAAAAATTGGATTATGACATTGTTTTGGCAAGTTTCCCTTATATTTTTATTGACAGTGGATAAATGTGAACCTATGGTCTACAGTAGTGCGCAGTGATGATTATACACATAGTAAAGGTAAATCAGAGACCAAGTACTGTTCAAGTATTTATTTCATGTAATATTGGATCTTACAGATGAAAATAAGTAAACAGATAGCAATAATTTATATATATATATATATATATATATATATATATATACTCAGCAACAAAAGTTTCTGTGACACCATTTATGTGTATGTTATAAATGACACGCAAAGATCTCAATGCAATCAATATGTTTATTTAACAGGAGAAACACTGACTTTTCAGTGCCAACGTCACTCAAAACGAAAAATGTCATTTTCATGCGTCATGAAGCACTTGTCTGACGTCTAACCAATTGTGACCTTCACACTTCAATACCGGGTGTGACTTCCTCGTGCCATGATGCAAGCAACGCATCTCCGGCGCATGGACCGAATCAGATGTGCCAGAAATTGCTGTGGGATGTCATTCCAAATCTGACGTAGACGTTGTCGCAATTCCTGGAGTGTAGCTGGCGGGTTATCCAACCGCCGCAAACGTCGATCCATCTCGTCCCAAAGATGCTCGATTGGGGACATGTCTGGGGATCTGGCTGGCCATGGTAGGACATTGACATGTTGTTACATCAGATACTGCTGTACAATCCTTGCAACGTGTGGTCTGGCGTTATCATGTTGCAGCGTTATTCCGGGACCATGTTGCATCAAAAACGGTACCACCAATGGCCGTAGCACTTCATCGCGATATCTTTGACCTGTCAGATTTCCATCAATAACAAGCAAATCTGTTCTGTTTCTAGCCGTGATCCCTCCCCAAATCATGACACTACCACCTCCAAAACGATCAAATTCCTGAACACAGTTGTTGGCATAACGTTCTCCACGTCGACGGTATACACGTAAACGACCATCACATCGGTTAAGCATGAATCTTGATTCATCAGTGAAGAGTACAAGATCCCACTGACGTTGGATCCACCGTCGATGTTGTTGTGCCCACTGTAGACGCAGTCGTCGGTGTTGTACTGTGAGTATTGGACGTCTTGCTGGCCGACGTGGGACAATGCCAAAATGACGGAGACGGCGACGGACTGTCTGTGCAGACAGTTGCCTCAAACCAGGTATCGTTCTTGCAGTTATGGTTGCAGGTTGGAATCGATTTCGGAGATGGGTTGTTCGAATCCAGTTGTCCTGTCTGGGAGTGGTTACTCGTGGACAGCCGCTGCGAGGACGGTCTCTGACATGTCTTGTCTGCTGATGACGCTGCCATAAGTTCCAAATGGTGTTTCGGTGGACATTCAGGCGATGAGCAACTTCCCTCTGCGAGGTTCCGGATTCAATCATCCCAATGGCCCTCCACCGATCATTTTCAGACAGTCTTGGCATTTAGAGGGTAGAGTTCCTGATCCGAAATGGCTGTGTTTTCGATAAGTGATGCTTCCGTCGTTCATCAGGCACAATGTGAACATTCCAAAAATTCTCCTCTTTTATTGCCATCCACAAGCATGATTTACGCACATTTTCACGTGCAAAGTCATTTTCTCGCATTTTCATGATTTCCATTTCAATGTTGTGTTTACGTGTACTGTTTCAGTCTGATATCACCATGTATGACAATTTCATAATTGCGTTATGAAAAATAATTAACAATATTGGTGTCACAGAAACTTTTGTTGCTGAGTATATATATATATATATATATATATAATAATAATTTGTAAATGTATTACAGATAGTAATAAAAATAAATATAATAATATCTATTGATAGAAGAGGTCAATATCTTCACTTAGATTAATCTTTCAGGCATGTATTTTTTTTTATTTCCTCACTTGCTAAACCATTCCATATAGTTTGAAGTTCATTCCTTTGATATTCTTTCGATGTTACAACAGATTTGCTCAATTGGATTAAGGGCTGCACTTTTAGTTGGCCAAATCATAACATTTATGTCACCAGATGTTTCTTTCTGACTGAGATCATTCTTGCGCAACTTAGAAGTGCGTTTCGGGTCATTATCTTGTTGAAAATAAAATCCCTGAATTCGAGATGGCAATGCTTCCTCACAAGGATGCTGTGATTCTTCTTTTGATCCATGAATCTGACGATTTATTACTATTTTTTTAAATTTGGCATCTCCAATCCCACCCAAATCTGGAATGCCCAATTGGTGAACTATGTACAAAGCTTGCTCGTATGCGAACCCTTCTTGCCAACTCAGGAGAGTGAGGACAGTTCGTGGCTCTACTCTGAAGCAGGTGACTGTCAGCCACTGCTTCCTATACACTCATTGGTTGAATCTTCGCAAGTTCAGAATGAGGGTGGAGGATACCCGGACATGAACAGACTTAGAATCTTCCTGACGAGCGCCCCTCTGGCCAACAGGAGGCGCTTGAGCAACGAACAAAGCTGATTAATTTTTCTTTCCCAGCAGTCCCTTCCCAATTTGAAACCCTATAGCGCGATGGCCAATTGTGCGCTACTCTGATAAAGCTGCCAACTACTGCCGGTTGGCATGACCGGGGCTCGAACCCACGACGTGATCATTACTTCTGCACTGCAACACTGCCTTAACCGAGTGAGCTATCCGGCAACCAACATTTTGTCGATTTTTATGAAATCACTGACTCCTTTAGTGCTGACTGAACCGCAAGCCATAATATTTCCTCTTCTGCGTTTTACTGAAGGTGTTGAACAGTCTTTTTGAAATCATCTCCACCTCTACAATGCAAAAAAGTTCTATGTTTGGGTGAGAAAATTTCAAATTTTGAGTCATCGGTCTTCTGTCTAAAGGACTTGTTCTCAGTTTGGTGGTGGACAAGCCTTGAACATCTTGGCTAACTTGATGATGCAAGCTTTTGGCAGTAACACAGCCAATCACACCAGTTTCACACAGCCATCTGGAAATGGTATATCTTGATACTTTCATCTCTTCACTTCTGGCCCTATTAATATCATCATGGAGTTGTCGTGCTGTCAACTGCCATTTTTAATTTTTTTTACTTGTCATACACAGATAATAAATTCAATTGTTATAAATATGGATGTTTTCAGTGTTTGTGTTTAGTACCCATATTTCTACCTCAATAAACAAGAGTGATTTTTTAATTCTCATTCAATATATTTTCTCCCAAAATTTATGGAGAGGTAATATGCTAGGACTCCTTTTAGATGAAAGTGGTAGTGTATAATCATCACTGCATACTACTATAGATACACTGCCCATCCGAAAAAATTACATTTTGGCTTTAAATGTGCAAATACTCAAGAGCCCGTGATTGAATCATTATTGCAGTGATCTGGGTAGGCATTCATCCTGGTTTTCTTTCTACAATCTTACACTATGTTACAACAATTTTCGACCAGATTTGCATTCATTTTCGGGTGAAATCTTACATAGATGACAGCAGGAGATTCAAACTACTCTCTAATGCCTTCTCTATCACATCCTAAGGACTTTCATTTAGTTAAGGTCAGGACTCAGTTGCGGCCATTTCATGTCTGAAAATGATTCCTCATAGTCGATGAACCACTCTTTCACAATCTGAACCTGATGAATCTCGGCATTATCAGTTTTGAATATGCCTGTGTTGGCAGGGATTAAAAAATCTATTGATGGGATAACCTGCTTATTCAGAACATTCAGTTGGTCTACCAACTTCATTTCATTGCTGCTTATTGTTGCTCAGCCTTGATTGCCAATTGAAGAAACCCCAGATTATAATACTGTGTTGTGAGGCTTGTAAAATTGTATCTATTACTCAACTATTCTGGAAAGCTCTAGTTACAACTGGATTGTACTGGCACAAGACTAGAAGTCATTGCATATTGTACAAAACCCAAAACCAGTGAAGTTGGCACGTTATGTTAATCGTTGATAAAAACAGAATACAATGATTTGCAAATCCTTTTCAACTTATATTCAGTTGAATACACTGCAAAGACAAGATCTTTAATGTTCAAACTGAGAAACTTAATTTTTTTTGCAAATAATCATTAACTTAGAATTTAAAGGCAGCAACACATTGCAAAAAAGTTGGCACAGGGGCCTTTCTACCACTGTGTTACATTGCCTTTCCTTTTAACGACACTCAGTAAACGTTTGGGAAGTGAGGAGACCAATTTTTGAAGCTTTTCAGGTGGAACTCTTTCCCATTCTTGCTTGATGTACAGCTTGAGTTGTTCAACAGTCTGGGGTCTTCGTTATCGTAATTTACGCTTCATAATTCGCCACACAATTTCAATGGGAGACGGGTCTGGACTACAGGCAGGCCAGTCTAGTACTTTTACTACGAAGCCATGCTGTTGTAACACGTGCAGAATGTGGCTTGGCATTGTCTTGCTGAAATAAGCAGGGGCGTCCATGAAAAAGACGTTGCTTGGATGGCAACATATGTCATGGCAACATGAGTTTTAACTTGCAATTGCAGATGTAGCAACAAACTGTAGTTACTGACAGTGGTTTTCTGAAGTGTTCCTGAGCCCATGTGGTGATGTCCTTTACACACTGATGTTGGTTTTTGATGCAGTACCGCCTGAGGGATCGAAGGTCACGGGCATTCAATTGTTCAATTGTTGGTTTTCGGCCTGGTCGCTTACGTGCAGTGATTTCTCCAGATTCTCTGAACCTTTTGACGATATTGCGGACCGTAGATGATGAAATCCCTACATTTCTTGCAATAGCTTGTTGAGGAATGTTGTTTTTAAACTGTTCGACAATCAGCTCACGCATTTGTTCACTAAGTGGTGACCCTCGCCCCATCCTAGTTTGTGAATGACTGAGCATTTCAGGGAAGCTGCTTTTATATCCAATCATGGCACCCACCTATTCCCAATTAGCCCGTTCACCTGTCGGATGTTCCAAATAAGTGTTTGATGAGCATTCCTCAACTCTCCCAGTCTTTTTTGCCACTTGTGCCAGCTTTTTTGAAACATGTTGCAGGCATCGAATTCCAAATGAGCTAATATTTGCAAAAAATTACAAAGTTTACCAGTTCGAACATTAAGTAACTTGTCTTTGCAGTGTATTCAATTGAATATAGGTTGAAAAGGATTTGCAAATCATTGTATTCTGTTTTTATTTACGATTTACACAACATGCCAACTTCACTGGTTTTGGGTTTTGTATGTGTGGAGGGTTCTCAAGCAACACAATGATATCAAGAAGACTCTGGAAACTTCTGGAAAGTTCTTTTGTGTGTATACATACTTATGGACTTGTGAGGCAATTAATCTTAGATTGAGCAGTTCTTGGACACATTACAACATTTATTCAGCAAGTCTTGGATTCAGTCAAGCCTGTGTTTCTTATCGGCTATACAGTTTTCCTTTTAAACTACATCAGAGGACACAGAAATTCTTAAAAATTCATGAACTTTCTTGGATATCTCCTTTAGGACCATTCCATCATCATCTTGGACATTGTACCATGCAACAGGGTAACTATTTACCTTTTACAACCCCAATTCCAAAATCAGTTGAAATGAAGTGTAAACTGTGAATAAAATCAAAATGCAATGACTTTCAGATCACATGAGCCATTATGTTATTTACAATAGAACATAGAAAACATTTCAAATGTTGAAACCGAGACATTTGACATTTTTATCCACAAAATGAGCTTATTTCAAATTTTCTGTCTGCAACAGGTCTCAAGAGAGTTGGGACACAGGCAAAAAAAGGGCTGAAAAAGCAATTAATATATAAGAATGTAAGAATCAGCTGAAAGAATATTTATCAAGTAATTACATTAACTGGCATCAGGTGTGTAACATGATTGGCTATAAAATGGATGTCTTAGTGAGGCTGAGTCTCTCAGAAGTAAAGATGGCCAGACCTTTGAAGGCCTGCGTAAAAAAAATGTGGAATACTTTAAAAACAATGTTCCTCAATGTCAAATTGCAAACGCTTTGAAGGTATGGAGCGAAATTTGTTCCAACAGAATTTGAATTGAATTTTGGTTTTGAATTGAATTTAACCTGCTTTGAATTGAATTTTTTGGTTTTGAAATTGAATGAACAAGTAATCTGAAACTGAATCCAATTATTTGTATTGAATTTAAGAGAAAACTTGAAGCATTTCATTCAGTTCGCACATTTAAATTCAGTTCATAAAATTCAAATTCAAAATTCAAATTCAAAATTCAAATTCAGAATTCAAATTCAAAATTCAAATTCAAGTTGAGTAACATCACATGAACGCGCATGGCGAGCTGCAGTCACGCCTCTGTCCCTCGTGGCTTGCCTTATTTGGAATAAGGTAACTATGTCATTTCCGGGCAGCGCACCTCAGAATTCTGAACCCACCCGACTATACACCGAAAACGTTTACCAAAACGTCGGCTCTTTATCAGTTTATTTGTCTTAGCTCATCATATTAATCTTCAACAGTTAACCCTGAGTTAGCCTAAGATCATCAGTAAATGCACTCGTTATTTATCCCCCGCCGCGCGATTAGCGCGAAGCCGGGGATATAGAATTGGGCTCCTTCCCTCCATACTGACACATAAAATTGAGGTGGCGGGGGATATCGCCATGTTAGTGGCAAACACTTGTTTCTATTGTTTCTTCGGCTAAGTAAATAATGCTCACGTTAGTTACGAATGAGTGTCTTTTCTCCGTCGGTATGTGTAAATGTATTTCGATGGAGAGCCTACATGTTAAAGCTCCTGTGCTTCAAGTGTAACGTTATATTCAGTCAAAATCAAAATAATTAGACCTGTTCAGGACTTGAACTTCAAATTCCTGGGAATTCTGTACTTTCTACCTGTCATCGGCAATGTCACTGGTTCGGTCTCTGGCAGGTTAAAACCCTGAGGAAATATGCTGAAGTAAAAACTCGGACATCGCTCACTCCCTGTAGAGACGCTGCCATAAACCGAACTAGTGACTTTGCCGATGACCAGTAGAAAAGTGTACTGAATTCCGAGGAGCCACCGAATTTACATTGCATTTCATATTTCCGTGAATGCTGTAGATGATTTGTCGGATATAGCTAGCCAGCTATAAATGAACCTGGAGCGTTTAAAATGCTACTACAGAACTAAGTGCATACAATACGTAAATCGTGTTGGCACCGAATTTCCGCAGAGAGCATATCCCCGTACTCTTATCAGCATATTTTCGTGCATGAGTGAATTTGAATGTGCGTGAAGTACCGCTCCAAATGAGGAATATTTCTTTGACTTGATTCAGCAACAACCCCTACTGGATTAATAGCAGTCTCTTCTCTTCGCGGGTATGTCATCACTTTGTGACTCTTGGCATTCTGAACCATTAAGCCATATGAAGTTTAAGTCCTAAACAGCTCTATCAAATTGTTTTGATTTTGATTGAATGTAACGTTACACTTGAAGCCCTAGAGCTTAAACGCGTAGGCTCGCCAGCTAAATATATTCTCACATACCGATTGGGATGAAAAAGTGACCCAATTGTAACTAATGTTAGCATTTTTTTTACTACGCCGAAGAAACAAATAAACTGATAAAGAGCCGAAGTTTTGGTAAGCGTCTTCGGTGTATAGTTGGGTGGGTTTTGGCTCTTTATCAGTTTATTTGTTTTAGCTCATCATATTAGGCCTAATCTTCAACAGTTAACCCTGAGTCAGCCCAACATCATTAGTAAATGCACTCGATAATCTAGCGTTTCTTCGGCGTAGTAATAAAAAAATGCTAACATTACTTACAATTGGGTCACCTTTTCTCCCAATCGGTATGTGAGAACATATTTAAGCCTGATTCATGCTTCTTGCGGTCGGCGCGGTTTCAGCGGTGCGGACGGCGCGCACGGTCCCCACGAACGTCGAGTTGTTTCATGCTTGATGCGGTCAAAGCGGTTCCAAGAACAGACCTGCTGTACTGTTGAGCTACTGAATCTTATTTCTGTGATAAATACGTTCAAAATGTAATAAATACAGAAAACCTTAGGTTAAACAGAGCGCTACATAGACTTTTGATTTTTTTGTCTCCCTAAGTTTTATAAACAGCATGAGCCAGGGCAATGATGCAACTTAAATACTGCCGATGCACTGGTTCCCTTAGCCTCTCTCCTCCCCTTAATTTTTTTCGTGCCTTCACAAACCGGTTGCGAAAGGTTTTCCATTTTATCTAATAAACGTCTGATGAAAATTTCTGATCTCCTTCCATGTGTTGGAAGTCACATGTATTTTCAGCTGTTTGTATGTTCAGCTGGCCTTTCTTTAAAGTTTTCCATTTTTAATTTAAATCGATATAAGTACTTCGGGGTCCTGGAGCTAGCCAATCATTGCAACGCGGTCTGTGCGACCCCGGCCGCGTTGATACAAAATCCTCCCGATGCGCGGCTAGGCGTTCAGAGCCTCCGCGGACCCTCCGCGCTCTGTCGCCCTGGCCGCAATTGCGTCATTTCACCGTGTGGGCCGTGCTGACTACGCCGACCGAAGCATGAATCAGGCTTTAGCTGGCGAGCCTACGCGTTCAAGCTCGAGGGCTTCAAATGAAACGTTACATTCAAACTAAATCAAAATTTGATAGAGCTGTTTAGGACTTAAACTTCATATGGCTTAATGGTTCAGAATGCCTAGAGTCACTAAGTGATGACATACCCGCGAAAAGAAGAACCTGCTATTAATCCAGTAGGGGTTGTTGCTGAATCAAGTCAAATTGAATTCAGTACACTTTTCTACTGGTCATCGGCAAAGTCACTAGTTCGGTCTATGGCAGCGTCTCTACAGGGAGTGAGCGATGTCCGAGTTTTTACTTCAGCATATTTCCTCAGGGTTTTAACCTGCCAGAGACCGAACCAGTGACATTGCCGATGACAGGTAGAAAGTACAGAATTCCCAGGAATTTGAAGTTCAAGTCCTGAACAGGTCTAATTATTTTGATTTTGACTGAATATAACGTTACACTTGAAGCACAGGAGCTTTAACATGTAGGCTCTCCATCGAAATACATTTACACATACCGACGGAGAAAAGACACTCATTCGTAACTAACGTGAGCATTATTTACTTAGCCGAAGAAACCATAGAAACAAGTGTTTGCCACTAACATGGCGATATCCCCCGCCACCTCAATTTTATGTGTCAGTATGGAGGGAAGGAGCCCAATTCTATATCCCCGGCTTCGCGCTAATCGCGCGGCGGGGGATAATTAACGAGTGCATTTACTGATGATCTTAGGCTAACTCAGGGTTAACTGTTGAAGATTAATATGATGAGCTAAGACAAATAAACTGATAAAGAGCCGAAGTTTTGGTAAACGTTTTCGGTGTATAGTCGGGTGGGTTCAGAATTCTGAGGTGCGCTTCCCGGAAATGACATAGTTACCTTATTCCAAATAAGGCAAGCCACGAGGGACAGAGGCGTGACTGCAGCTCGCCATGCGCGTTCATGTGATGTTACTCAACTTGAATTTGAATTTTGAATTTGAATTCTGAATTTGAATTTTGAATTTGAATTTTGAATTTGAATTTTATGAACTGAATTTGAATGTGCGAACTGAATGAAATGCTTCAAGTTTTCTCTTAAATTCAATACAAATAATTGGATTCAGTTTCAGATTACTAGTTCATTCAATTTCAAAACCAAAAAATTCAATTCAAAGCAGGTTAAATTCGATTCAAAACCAAAATTCAATTCAAATTCTGATGGAACAAATTTCGTTCCATATGAAGGTCTCATCATCGACACTGCATAACATCATCAAAAGATTCAGAGAAACTGGAAAAATCTGTGTGTGTAGGGGACAAGGCCGAAGACCTTGGATGCCCGTGATCTTTAAGCCCTCAGATCCCACTGCATAACTCACTGGCATGATTCTGTCGTTGACATTACGAAATGGGCCCAGGAATACTTCAAGAAACCACTGTCTGCGCTGTGCCATCCACAGATGCCACCTAAAACTCTATCATGCAAAAAGGAAGCCATTGTTGAGCATGATCCAGAAGTGCCACCGTGTTCTGTGGGCTAAGGCTCATTTAAACTGTAGCAAGGTGGCAAAGTATCCCGTGATCAGACAATGTCATGGTTCTGTTTTGGTGTTCATGTTTTAGGTTCATGATTATGTCATTTCTTTATTACCTGGCCCCTCCCCTAGGGGGCCAGTTTGAGCAAGGATCATGTCTGTATGTGTGTGTGTGTTTCTGTCAGTCTGTCTGTCAGCCCGTGGCTGGGGCCAGGTCTGCTATCTCTGATTGCCTTGTTCTTTTTGGTTATTGTATTCTCAGGGTTCAGTTCTTGCCATTTTCTGTTCCATTGCACTTGTCTCCCCTGTCTTGTGATCTAGTTGGTTCAGTCCGTCTCCCCAGTTTGTGTGCTCACCTGCCTCGGGTGATTTCAATGGTGTCTGGTGTTTCATATTATCACTTCAATTCTCAGTTGCTTCCTTCGCCTTGCTGTTCTTGATTACCATCAAGACTAACAGTTGTACTGTATCATAGTCTTCTAACCCAACTAATCCATGTATATATTACTAACTCATGATCGAGAACTCTTGTTTCATCTGTAAAGTTGCACCACTACTAATTAGCACTAATTCAGTCTCAGCAATCGCCCTGTTCTAGTCTCCGCCTCTTGCTTAGCTTTCCCTGTCTCTCTGTACGTTTCTGCAAGATCTCTCACACGTGCTTAATTGCTTTCATGCACTCATTGTCTGTGCACTTAGAACTCCCTGACCGGAGCTGTTTAGCTGTGGGATGTGTGCGTGAATCCCGTTCGTGTCTTAGCTTTCGCCAGTTGTTGTGGTTTAGGATTCCCCCATGTGTATCTCCCTTTGTAATTAGTTCTCATCCCATTCACCTGTTCCCTGCATTGCATGCGACCTCCCTTCTCTCTATTTAGTCTTCACTGCTGCTCTTACTTTGTCAGAACGTTGATCAATATTTCTTTGTGCAGAGTCTTGTGTATGCCATTGATTATTGTTTCTTTTTGACTGTTTCGTCCGACCAAGATTCTTGCCATTGCCTTTTTTGTATTATTTTGCCTTTCTGGATTTTCACCCATTTTTGTATGACCACGTTTTATGTGTTTGGATGCCCTGGGAATAACCCATTGCTTTGGATTTCGACTACGCCTTTTTGCCTGCTGTCTATATACTGTCGCACCTGTTCTTCTGGTTCTGACCCCAGCCTGTCTAGTCAAATTTGTTTTTGGATTTCATTTTGTGGCTTGGCAATTGTGTCTATTGGTCCTGACCCGGCATTGATTAAAGGCATACGTTTTTTTGGATTTCCCCCTCTCGCTTGTGGTTCCTGAACGCTCCGTCACAGACGAGTCCAAATTTGACATTCTTGTTGGAAATCATGGGCGTTGTGTCCTCCGGACTGAAGAGGAGAGAGACCATCCCTCCTGTTATCAGCGTTCAGTTCAAAAGCCAGCATCTCTGATGGTATGAGGATGTATTAGTGCAAATGGTGCAGGACACTTGCATGTTTTTAAAAAGGGGTGTGTGTGTGTGTGTGTGTGTGTGTGTGTGGGTCAAAAGGTTTTAGAGCAACATATGCTCCCTGTCAAATGACCTCTATTCCAGGGAAAGCCTTGTGTATTTCACCAGGACAATGCAAAACCACATACTGCAGCTGTTACAACAGCATGGCCTCGTAGTAGAAGAGTCCGTGTGCTGAACTGGCCTACCTTCAGTTCTGATCTTTCACCGATTTAGAACATTTGGTGCATAATTAAACAAAAATTCCGTCAAAGGAGACTCAAAATTCAGCAGCTGCTGGAAGCCTGTATTAAACCAGAATGGAATCAAATTCCAATGGCTAAACTCAAAACTTGTCTCCTCAATGCCCAGACTCCTCCATTCTGTGTCAAAAAAGAGGGGATGCTACACCATGGTAAACAGACCCCTTTCCCAACTTTTGAGACCTGTAGCAGCCATCAAATTTGAAATGAGCTCATTCTGTGCATAGAATTGTAAAATTTCTGTTACAGCATTTGCTTTATCATCTCTGTTCTGTTGTGAATAAAATACTGGCTGGTGTGATTTGAAACGTCATTGCTTTTGGATTTTATTCACAATTTACACTTTGTCCCAACTATTTCAGAATTGGGGTTGTACTTTTTTATTATTCATTTGTTTGTCATCTTGGTTTTATTACAGCATAATAAAATCTGTGGATTGCAGATTTCTTAGTTAATGCAGTTCTAAATCAGCACTACAGTTTGCTTCTTGATCTCTGGTTTTTATGCGTATAGAATTAGAATTTCCATACGTAACAAATCTCACCAAGCCTTTTAGTGATCCCTGATCATAATAAAATTTTTATTTCTTCTGCAAAGTTGGCAGTTCACTACTATACTTGTAGATTTTAATTATGCATCAGACAGCTCTTAACTCAGTTCCAGTGATTAACCAATCTGGTCAGTTGTTTCTTTGCCAATAATTTCCCCCTCTTGAAGCACAGTAACATCTTTTCTGCGACCATGGAATTCATCTTCTGACATGGTTATTTAAGAAACATGAAGAGACTCACTACATTAGTCAAGGTTAAAAGAATTTGTTGCCTGCTGAAACATATTCATCACTACAATAATGATTAAATCATAGGCTCTTAAGAACAAAACCCAAAACCAGTGAAGTTGGCACGTTATGTAAATCGTAGATAAAAACAGAATACAATGATTTGCAAATCCTTTTCAACTTATTTTCAATTGAATACACTGCAAAGACAAGATGTTTAATGTTCAAACTGAGAAACTTTTTTTTTTTTGCAAATAATCATTAAGTTAGAATTTAAAGGCAGTAACACATTGCAAAAAAGTTGGCACAGGGGCCTTTCTACCACTGTGTTACATCGCCTTTCCTTTTAACGACACTCAGAAAACGTTTGGGAACTGAGGAGACCAATTTTTGAAGCTTTTCAGGTGGAACTCTTTCTCATTCTTGCTTGATGTACAGCTTAAGTTGTTCAACAGTCCGGGGGCTCCATTGTCGTATTTTACGCTTCATAATGCGCCACACATTTTCAATGGGAGACAGGTCTGGACTACAGGCAGGCCAGTCTAGTACCCGTACTCTTTTACTATGGAGCCATGCTGTTGTAACACGTGCAGAATGTGGTTTGGCATTGTCTTGCTGAAATAAGCAGGGGCGTCCATGAAAAAGACGTTGCTTGGATGGCAACATATGTTGCTCCAAAACCTGTATGAACCTTTCAGCATTAATGGTGCCTTCACATATGTGTACGTTGCCCATGCCTTGGGCACTAATACACCCCCATACCATCACAGATGCTGGCTTTTGAACTTGCACCTATAACAGTCCGGATGGTTCTTTTCCTCTTTGGTCCGGAGGTCACGACGTCCGCAGTTTCCAAAAACAATTTGAAATGTGGACTCGTCAGACCACAGAACACTTTTCCACTTTGCATCAGTCCATCTTAGATGAGCTTGGGCCCAGCAAAGCCGGCGGCGTTTCTGGGTGCTGTTGATAAATGGCTTTCGCTTTGCATTGTAGAGTTTTAACTTGCACTTGCAGATGTAGCAACGAACTGTAGTTACTGACAGTGGTTTTCTGAAGTGTTCCTGAGCCCATGTGGTGATTTCCTTAACACACTGATGTCGGTTTTTGATGCAGTACCGCCTGAGGGATCGAATGTTGGGCATTCAATGTTGGTTTTTGGCCTTGTCGCTAACGTGCAGTGATTTCTCCAGATTCTCTGAACCTTTTGACGATATTACGGACCGTAGATGATGAAATCCCTAAATTTCTAGCAATAGCTCGTTGAGGAATGTTGTTTTAAACTGTTCGACAATCAGCTCACGCATTTGTTCACTAAGTGGTGACCCTCGTCCCATCCTTGTTTGTGAATGACTGAGCATTTCAGGGAAGCTGCTTTTATACCCAATCATGGCACCCACCTGTTCCAAATTAGCCCGTTCACCTGTGGGATGTTCCAAATAAGTGTTTGATGAGCATTCTTCAACTCTTTCAGTCTTTTTTGCCACTTGTGCCAGCTTTTTTGAAACATGTTGCAGGCATCAAATTCCAAATGAGCTAATATTTGCAAAAAATTACAAAGTTTATCTGTTCGAACTTTAAGTAACTTGTCTTTGCAGTGTATTCAATTGAATATAGGTTGAAAAGGATTTGCAAATCATTATATTCTGTTTTTATTTACAATTTTCACAACGTGCCAACTTCACTGGTTTTTGGTTTTGTATTTACTTATTTAAAGCCAAACGGCTATTTATTTATTTAACCTGGCAGGGTATTATGTTTGCAAAGGATAGTGGGTCTGTCCTGTCCATCAATGTGGATATCTTGAGGTTGATACCAGGAGCAATGTTGAGAGACCAATGGATTCAGATATCGATCCGTTTTTCCACATGGATGCACTGTGGTCTTATATCTTCTGAGACATTCCTGGGAGCCAGTCAGAAACATTGTCCTACATTTGTTTTTTTATATATATATTTACAGTAGTAGGTCACTGGAGCATAGCAGCCTTCCAGATCTGAAGTAATGTCTTGGTAATATGACCTCCTGATGGATGTCAGTTCTCAGCATTTTCCTCCATAAACTACAACTAAATACAGATGCAGGTCAGAGTGATGCCAATAGTGGCTGAAGTCTCCAAACTATTTCATTTTTCTGTGCGAATTACCATAAATGGTTGCAAATGTTTCTGATTAATTTGAGTTGTGAGAAAGAATGTGTAGACAATTTATTGTCACTCTGAAGTAGGTCAAGTCAATCTATAAACACGTGCAATTAATAAATTCCATAATTTCACAGAATACAGAGCCATAGCTCAGTTCCACCACTTGTGTGCAGTAATTTGTCTTTGGATTCTGCGTTGTCTGCTTGTCATGTCCAGGTGCGGGAGTTTGAGAATATTAATGGGAAGGGGAGCACCCGGAAACAGAAGGCTTTGTTCAGCAGGGACTCTAAAAAATCATCACAGGCCTCTATACCTGCCAAAACAGCCACCCCCACTCTGAATACCAGCTGTAACAACACCACCTGCACCTCCAAGCCAGGTATGACCCTGTTCATGCATACAATGGCCCAATTCCAATCCGACCCCTTACGCACTCAGTGACTTGGAGGCGCGCTCACGGGATGTCCTGAGCGTGTGAGTGCAGTTGCATTGTCAGATCATCAAGTCAGTGAGTCGGTGAATGAGCCCTTACTGCCCTTCCCGTAAATAAGCACCGATGCTGACTTTGTGTAATGAAATTACCCACAGTTCATAGCGTTGTGAAGTCAAATACGCGGGATGCCGTCGGAATACCGGAAATGTAAACAAAAACTAAAACACGGTAAATAAACTAAAGAGCGGTCCGAATGTGGTAATGGAAGGAGCAAGAGAGAAAAAGTTTACGTGTCAGTATTAACGTTGATTGTCACAACTGCGTGTAGTTTGAGAACGTGAGAGAAGGTAAGCGCTGTTCAATTCCAATTTATAGGATCTGGATCCCTCTCAAACTCGGTCCTTTACAGCTGACGTTAATGAGTCAGTGAGGATTCAGGGCTTGAGTCTTCAGGGGGCGGATTGGAATTGGGCCAAAGTATTAGTGGTCACCAATCCTACTCCTGTTCTACTGTCTTGCAGAGGTGCGTTTCCCAAAAGCGTAGTTGCTAATTAAGTTAGCAACTAACATAGTTATTCCATTCACGGTTAGCGGTCCCAATTATGTAAGTTAGCAGCGGTACTTTCGGGAAACGCTCTTCTGTGGGTTTTCACACCAACCGTGGCAAAGCTGGCCTCACATCGAAGCATGAGATCCTTTTTTGCTGCCAATTTTTGGGGCTGGGTGAACCCGATTTCGGTCGCCATAAAAACCTGCAGAATGGTAGGTTTGGTCAACTGCCACCCATCTGCTTTCAATTTGCAGCAGTGTGTAGCACTTATCTCCAGTAGGGGGCGCTTGGATAACTTGAATGATGAGCGCGGTCCTGGAGGCCCCGTTTGTGTTAGTTTTTGTTCCAACCGCAATGGTTATCTAACAGTTTAACAAGCGATTTACTCCTCTCAGCTTGGTGCTTTTCTTGTGACAATCTTACGATAGCGTATCCGTGGACATTTACTGCTTACTGGGCTATATTGCAACCATGGAGGGAAACTAACTAACTAAATTTATAGGCTACCAATTACTGAATGTCAAGACACCCGGCCACCAATCTGATAGTGAAAAATTAATTTGAAGACAAATTAAATGGTAACAAGGAAAACCTGCACTGTGTTGATAATTTTTTGGAAACTAATCATCAATGACAGCCGATTTAGGAGCATATTAACCTCAAAATTTTTTATGTCCCCTCTTCTTATGTAATTGTCGACCATATAGCCCAATAGGAACACTTTGAACCATGTCATTATATTTATTATTTGTGCCATTGCAAAGCTTTTTCTGGAATTATGTTGATTAAGAGAATAAGCAATCACTCTAAATGTTGAAAGCACCTACTATAGAAAATTAGTGCTTTTTAAAATGAATTGATTGTATTTGAGGTAAAAAAAAAAAAAAAAACAGCACGCACAGGCGTACTTCAGGACCAAATTTGGGAACCTTTGTTTCAGTCAGACACCCTCACACACATCGTGTACACAAAGTATTGCTCACTCGTTTTCCAGTCTGGAGGAATGACTCATGGTAGCAGCATATTTGTGTCATCTCTCGGCTGTAATGTTTTACAAGCGCGTGATACTGTGGGAATTATCCTCCTTAGAAGAGGTCCCTCTAAATATTGGGCCTGACATCACAAGTAGCCTTTTTCTGTGTCCACGCCCACTCCTGATCCCCCCTGACACACTGGGAAGAATTAGATTTTGTCCATATCGCCCAGCCCTAGCTCACACCTAATCACATTATTCTGTCAGATTTTAACTATCTTCCAGTTTATCACAGCACTGTAATATAAAATTAGAACTTGGAAGGAGTAAAATGGTGGCACCGTATAATTTGGCTTAATATAAAATACATCTCCTTCTGGATAGAGACAAAGAAGGTTAAACATAGCATATACAGTATACACAATATGCACATTCCAGGGGATAGAAATTTTTTTTGGAAGCACTCCTGAAAAATGGATTTCCCCAGAAATCATGTGATATGGACAGCTCTGAGGCTTTAGAAGCCCAAAAATTTGACCAAATTAAATTTTCCTGGATTTTTGCTGAAATTAATCAGAAGTGACCTAAATATTATGAAAACAACAATAAAAGAGCTGGGAAAAGATTTTGAGCAAAGAGACACATTCCCGAAAAAGCAGGTGAAATCAACAATTCTGGGGTTTGGAATTTTCTAAATTTTCTTTGATTATGGCTGAATTGATCAGAAATGACCAAAATATTATGAAAGTATAATTAGGGCCCGAGCACCAAGAGGTGCGAGGACCTTATTGTAATCACAGGAATTCTTCTTCTTCTTCTTTCGTTTTAAAATTACGACAAAAGTAAATTGCTTCTTTGGGAGCTTTAATATTCTGAAAAACTCACCAATTTTTCTGTGTGTCAGTCCCCGAGTAAATTTACGTGTGATATGACTTTTGTCTCGGGGCGGGGCAAAATGGCTGAGCCACACCCCTTAAACAGCAGCCCCCAAAGGCCCGTTTCACCGTTATGCACGAAAATTGCTACACATATGTATCAGACCCAGACGCACAAAAAAGCCTTGTGGACCCGTTGTGCAAACCCAACAGGAAGTCAGCCATTTTTTGTTTTGCAGCCATTATTGGCGTTTTCCACGTGTTGTATTTTAATGAACTCCTCCTACAGATTTCATCAGATTGACTTCAAAATAAATTTGTGTGAGCTTGACTACCTTTTGATCAAAAGTTATTAAAAGATTGCGCTATCGTTGAAGGGCGTGCCCACTGCAGAAGGTCGAATTTTCATATCTCGCCATAAAACACAAACTTGCTATAACTTTGGGATAAACGGTCTGATCTGTAACAAACTTCGCATTATGGATTATAGTCATGCCCTGAACAGGTCTACATGCATAAATTTAGTAATTGTCATAGAGCCCCCTGCTAGTGGCAGGAATTGCTATGTTTCAGACTTTGATGTCCTGCCCTAAGCAAATGACCATATCCAACTCAAATTTGGTCAGAAAGGCCTTAAGGCTTTGGTCATGCTATCTTGTGAAGACCATGATGTCTCATCAAATGCTGTTGCGCTGACGGCGCGGTGAAAGTTGATGTTTCGCCAAAACACAGGAAGTGGCCATCACTTCAGTTCACTTTGTTGTATCTTTCTGAAACTTTACAAGTTTGTCACTGGTCCTACCCTGAGGATATGATATTAATTTCATAAGTGGTCATGGCCAAACGGTTTGACCACGCCTTTTAAACAGCAGCCCCCGCTGCCCGTTTCACCGACATGCACAAAAATCAGTACACACGAATCACACCCAGACGCACAAAAAAGTCCCTGGAGCCATAGCCTAAACCCGACAGGACAGTTGGCCATTTTTGGCATTTTGCATGCTTTGTATTTTAAAGAACTCCTCCAACATGATTTATTAGATCAACTTCAAAATCGGTGTGTTTCATCCTGACTACTTTCTGACCAAAAATTATTGAAATATCTAGTCAGGGTTCAACAGCGAGGCTGTGGCCTGGCATCAGATTTTCTGTATTCAGCATGAAACAGGAAGGTGCTGTAACTTCAATGTATATAGTCCAATCTGGCCCAAACTTCACATTTGATAAGAGTCCTATCGTGAACACGTCTACTTGACAATATCCCATCATAATCATAGCGCCCCCAGGTGGTAACAGGAAATGCCCTTTTTTTTACTCTACCATGTACTGATCCAACATAGTTGACCCCACAAACTTTATTCCACTCCTAAGACGTGCAGAATAAGTTGGTGAAGCTACATCATGAGCGCTGGGAAGCTACGAGCAATGTCGTCCATCTGCTGGCGTGGCGACTATCAATCCCTCCCCATCAAATTATGTTTGGCTTTTTCATGACTTTAACAAAGTCGTAACCTCATGAAAATTGATACACACGTCAAGAATGTCAAGTACTTACATATGATAGGGATGTTGCCCATGGGCGGGGAAAAAATGGCTCTTTAGTGCCCCCTAGAAAATTTCAACAAAGCAGCCCTCGCAGCTTCTTTAACCAGGTTGTCACTATCCAAATTTTTTGAATGCACAGCTGCACTCGTCAGGATCTCACCACCACCCCCAATGTGCATAAGGGTGCGAGGGCCTGTTCATCACTGCTTGCTGCTTTAATTATTATTATTATTATTATTATTTAGAGCAGGGAAACGATTGTTAGCCAGTAAACACTTTCTAGGAGGTCATGCAAAATCAACTATTCAGGGGCTTAAAAACCCAAAAAAATAGACCAAACAAATTTTCTGGGATTTTGGCCAAAATTAATTAGAAATGACTTAAATATTATTAAAAAAATCAACATGAAAGCAGGGAAATGATCAGAAGCCAAGGAATCCTTTCCCCAAAGATCATGCAGTATTGACCACACCAGGGCTTGAAACCCCCAAAAAACTGAGTGAAACAAATTTTCGTGAATGATGGCTGAAATAATCAGAAACGACCTAGACATAATGAAAAAAATTTTATAGAGTGGGGACATTATTTTATGTAAAAAATGCTTTACCCCAGAAATCACACAAAATAGACCTATGTGGGGCTTAGAAAACCCCTAAAAATTGACCCATTGAAATTTTTGTGCATTTTGGCTGAAATTAATCAGAAATCACCTAAATACTATGATAACAACAATACAGCAGGGAAATCATTTTAAGCTGGAAAAAAACTTTCCCCTGAAATCATGCAATAACGACCTTGGCTTGGAAATACAAAAATCTACCAAGCCAAATTTTCGTGGATTATGGCTGAAATTAATCAGAAATGACCTGAAATCTCTGAACCATAATTACAAAAGCATTTACAGAGGTCATTTCTATTCATTTTAATGCAAATTAGCTGGATGTGTCTGCTGAAAAAAGGTCTCACCAGCTGCTATTTGTTATGTTAGTCTCCAAGCAAGAT
The DNA here is from genome assembly GCA_029721435.1 of Gymnothorax reevesii. Classification (NCBI taxonomy): domain Eukaryota; kingdom Metazoa; phylum Chordata; class Actinopteri; order Anguilliformes; family Muraenidae; genus Gymnothorax; species Gymnothorax reevesii. The sequence continues at coordinate 35,265,276 of CM056586.1, read as the reverse complement.
GAGGATATTAACAAAGTTCAAAAAGAGCCAAAAAGTTGGTACCCAATTTCCAAGTTTGTTGGGTAGAAAAACAGCAAAGGTGGAGTGTGATCAATATCGTTGGGCACATGCCAAACACTGACAAATAGCAACAGCAAAATAAAAACTGTCGCCACAAGCAAAAGCTCTCCACCATACACAGTCTGACTTCTAGTAGTTTTCTTCCTGATAAGCACCAGAGTACAGCTGGAAAGATGACTGGAATTGAAGCGCCTAATGATGATGCATCAATTTTATATAGCGCTTTTCTGCTTACTAGGCAGTCAAAGACACTTTACAAGGATACATTATTCATTCACTCACACATTCACGCTCTGATGGTGGTAAACTACGTTTTTTTTTTTTATGTAGCCACAGCTGCCCTGGGGCAGACTGACGGAAGCGTGGCTGCCAGTATGCGCCTACGGCCCCTCCAACCACCACCAAACATTCACACACGGGGAGAACATGCAAGCTCCACACAGAAAGGATTCGAACCCACAACCTTCTTGGTGTGAGGCAGGAGTGCTAACCACTGTGCCACCAATTTATACGTATCTCATCCAGTCTTGACAAAAACAGTACATTGTGAGCTCCTCAAAACTGGCATTTATTGCAATGTTTCCAGAGATTTCACCTCCCCGTATATGTCTCTCCCGAGTGTAGAGGAACTGAAAGGAGAAAAGGATGGTGGAACAGACGGAGGAAGTTATTTGGGGTTACGGGAAGAATGAGTGCCCGTGCTTCATGTTCAACATCATGAATGGGGGCTTCACTGGTATGTGAGACTTGCCATGTCAGTCCATATAGATATGGAAACTAAACTCCAAACTCCTGGGGTTAAATGATTTCAGTCACTCCTGGCACTTGAAATGTACCTCCCTCTAGGGTCATTGTTGTCTGACATCTAATGCACTTGGATTAGCGTGCAGAGCTAGTTCAGGCTGGCAACTGAAGACATGCCCTCACTTTCATAGACACAGCCCCACCCTTCTCTAGGGTGGGATATTTTAAGCTGCTCTCCTGCTTCACATCGGTGGCAAAAACCTGCCTCCGCCTGCTGCTGCGCTGCATCACTCTCAGCTGCTGACCTTAACATTGGCTGCTGCTGGATCACTCTGGCCTGCAGCTTGTTAACAACCCACCTGCAACTCAGCATCTGCCTGTGGGTTTTGAGTCATTGCCAGAGGGGGGAGTATCTGTGGACGCTCCCTGATCTCTTCTCTTCAAGCTCAGTCGGTCACAGGGTGTGTCAGGGTCATTGTATCATTGTTAATGTTGTAATTTAGTGTATTCATGTGAGTTGGGTGACTGAACTGCCAGTAGCTTTATGTAGTGTATTGGGTTACTGAGGGTCAGGAGGCCCTCAACTGTGCTTCATCATACTCGAGGTGTTCTCCGTTCATTTCTGTACATTTCTGGGTTCAAGGTGTGAATTCTTTTAATTAATTCATTCATTTGATCTGATGCGGCTGCACTTTTGTTGTATCATTTGTTCTCATTCGTTCATTGATTGATTGTATAGTTCCGTTACATTTGTTTCACAGGTGTGGACAGTGTGTGGATTACAGGATGTTTTTTCAGCTGTTCTTGTGAGTTCTGATGCACTTCATATCAGAAGGCAACAGAGCTTAAATTAAGAAATTGGCCTCTGCCCTTAATGGCCAAAAATTTCCCAAAATACCTGCAATTTTCTGTCTGTGTAATTTTTCCTTTGAATAATGATTTGCAATGAAGGTTTCACGTGCGGTCAGGGTTTAACATTGTGGAATTTGATGCGTTATTCCAGTGTTGGCTGAACATTGTGGTTTTTTTCGCTCTCTCTGGCAGAATAAGGGGTGTGCGGTCCTCTGTTCTGGGAAGTTGAATGAGATCTGGCGTCAGCGACATGACTTCTGGCTGCTCGTGGGCATTGTGCTGTATCCTTGACGACCATCTCAGTACATCGGCTCTTTGTGTTACTGCGTCTGTGTTCCATGCACAAATTGGTTTAAGATGTGTTTTTACGTCCAGCCATTGCCAGTCAGTTGCTGTCGTATAGGTTGTCTGTGGCTGGTCAGAGCTTGTCACAGTTGATCAATTAAACTGGCCAAGTAATCTGGCAGCCAACACTGCACAATAGGTAACTGAAGGACGCGCGGCTGGTGAACAGCTGCATGTCCAGCTTAAAGCTACTTCCAGAGTAAAACTAACTGCTTGGCATTTTCAGTGTAGGTGAATGTAATCTGCAGGGAATAGCATTGTACTTTACCTCATCAAAGATGCCAGTCACTGCCGCCTCCTGGCACCTTTCAGACCTTCTCTCTCTGTAACTCTGTATGTGCAATGACTGGGCTCCTATATTCAGAGAAGAGGGGGTTATCTTTGCCAATTTTTTTCAATTTGTTTTCTGATACTGATTTTGCAGTCTCTTAGCTTTGTGTGGAGCTTATGAACTAGAGGGGTGAAAGTAAATTATGAGGTCAGAGCAAATATCAAATGTTTTTTCTATGTAAAGTCTGTATTTGGTCTGTCCTTTGGACTTTGGGCTTTGTTGTAACATAGCTGCTGCTACTCTGGCTGAGTAATGTCTGGAACTGCTGCACGGTGTCTGTCTTAGCTGGCTCTGGGAGACAATACTGCTGCAGCACCATTTGGTTTAGCTTCTCCTCCCTCTCGTTTCCCTCTTTCACCATTACCGTACTCCTCTAATTCCCCTGCATCCGCATTCTTCCCACTGCTCCCTGTTCATGTGCCTTTATTTTCCCTGTAACTCTTTTAAAGACACAGCAACACGCAGGGGCAGGACATCCAGAGCGATCCGTTGTTTGCCATCATCAGTGAACTGTTCAGAACTCAGGCTAACAAGAGCAGCCCTTTGGAGAGGATGAACAAGATCCTTGCTCATCGTTTCAAGGTGCATTTAGAGCAGGGGTTCTCATCTGGTCTCACACTGGGACCCACATTTTCCCATGGTCATTGGGTAACATGCTTAATTTTTACAAATCCCATCCCTTCCAAAGTTAATCATTCATTATCTAATTGACAAATGACCTTCAGAGGGACTCACAGGTAACTGACATCCTTCTGAAGGTCATCGCCAACTAATTTGCCAAACTAAAAATTCACAAAATTGTTGACCTTGTGAGGGTTGAAATTTTAAATTTTGCTTTGTATATTTTACGCCTTGTGTGACCATAGCAGTGATTAGCACTTTAAGCGTTGACGAAAAGATAAACAAACAAACAAAGAGGTGTGAAAACATAACCTCCTTGGCAGACGTAAATATGAAGCGAAACTTGAGAGGGAAGATGGTGGGAGTGAAGAGAGAGTGATTTTAATGGTGTCATCAATTTGCTTGAGGAATGTAAGACGATGTCAAAAAAACTAATGGAGCTGAAGGAACTGTCCCTCCTGTAGTTGGCCGCACGTTTGTTTGTCAGGACTTGCGCCAAGTCCGGCTCGTATCAGGATGAGAAATATTGAGTGTTGTTGCTGCATTTCCTGCAAACCCTTCCTGTTATTGCCCGTGTCATGTTTCACATCCTGTTCTCTGCATCCTCATGCTATTTTCTCCTTCCCCCTCTCTTCTTCTCTTTTTCAATCCTGCTTTGCGTTTGTGTATGTGTAAAGTGTATGTGTGTTTACATAGGCGTGCATTGTGCTTGCCTGTGCGTGTGTGTGTTTTTGTGATTATATCTCAATTGATGGTGATATGAATAATGCTGCATGAATATTCTTTTTGCAGAGTCAAGCTCAGTGTCTCCTCAGCCATGATTGTAAGAGTTTCAGCTTTGAACAACACAAAAACATGGCAGCCTTTGAAAGAGTCAGTCCATTCGTGCTTCGTTACTGCGCAGGAATGGCTGTGATTGGTGGCGTGCCTGTGGTTTCACTGCAGGTTTCCCTCCACTCCCCAATGTCATCCCAGTGGACTACAGAGTAAAAACAGTTGGCCGATGTCTGGAAGCATCTGAGAACAGGAGCAGGTTAGCCTTAGTCCTTCAGCATTTAGTATAACTAGAGTGGACCAGTAACTGGTTGTTGCCTAAGGGGATAATAAACAAAAATATGGTGGACATATGTGTTAGAAAAACAATCAAGGACCTGAAATCTGAAGGAAAAACAGTATCTGTCATTTTTGTAAACAGTAAGTATTGTAAAAAACTACAGGCTGTTGAAATATTTGTCTTCTATCTGGAAAATAATGTTCCTCCCCTCTTATTGTAGAAGTCATCTTGATTCCAGATTTAGTTTTTTGATTTTTTTTTTCATTTTAAACTTTGGAAGATAACCGAGTCATGTAATGAGGAAAAAAGGTAATCTGGAGATGGTGTAAAGTTCTTGTGTAAAAATGAATATAGTTATTGGAAATAATGACCAGAAGGATATACTATGAAGCAGGTTGACTCGAAGCAGGTTGACTCACTTGCACTCTTGATTACTCACAGTCATAACACTCAGATCTCACGCCGTTATCTGTTTATTTTGACAGAGACATCACACACACATCCTACTCGCTGCGGGCAGCTCAAATCTCCACGATGCACAGCATGTAAACTGCAAACAGAACTCATCACTAGAAAACAAAACACTAGATAAAACCACTGCCTGAACACAGGTCAACAAAGCAGTCCGGCAAAAAATACCAATCAATTGGTGCAAAGAGATCAATAAAGAATCAATATCATCTTTATGCATATTCTAGGCACCAGAAGTCAAGTATATTTTCTTTTCCTCTTTGTGTACCTCATTCCTCCATGTTCCTCCCGGTCATTCATCTCAGGTAAGTGAAGGGAGTCCATTCACACAAGAAGCTTTTCAAAGCCTGGAAGCCTGTGAAGATTTTAATTACGAGGTATTATTCGTTTGGGCTGCAAACACAGTTTTCCTCCACGTATTCTGGTTTCCCCAACCTCAGAGAACATGCTCTCCAGGGACACTTCCACGACTGCCTCCGATCAGGGCTCTAGCTTTAGAACTGGAGTTGGTCCCCAGGTCCTGCATTGCTCCTAAGTAACTATGATGAGTCAAAAGCTGAAGAAAAATGATTTTGTCTCATCAGCTGGCTCTAGAGTTGCTCAGAGTTGAAATGTTGCAAACCTGTTGCCAGAAAAGTTGGGACGCTTCATGAAATGTATATCAAAACAGAATGCAATGATTTGCAAATAATTTAAACCCTATACTTAATTGACAATAGCATAAATGAGCAGAGAGTTTTCATAAAACAAAAAAAAAATCTCGGTTTCATCTTTTGTTATGTTGTATGTGTATTATTTTCAATTGTTTATTGGGTGTAAGTAATTTGCAAATAATTGCATTCCATTTTTATTTTCGTTTTGCACAGAATCCTAACTTTTCTGAAAACCTTACATTCCACTGCGCTACTGTCCCATGACCAGAGATTCCCACATCTCTGCCTGTCAACTGAACATGTTTATTTACTGCTTTTTAATCATACTTTGACTCATGTCTGTGTGCGCCTGGCGTGTGATGTGCAGTCATGGCTGACTTCGCATATTTTGCAAGGGAGCTTACGCACATCAGCACAGATAAATATAGGAACTCAGAAACACTGCAAATCGACAAATGAGGGTAAGGCTTTAAAAAGGCTGCAAATGGGAAAGGCTTTAAAAATTTTGTTAAGCCGTGGGAGCTGGTGGATGTACAACATAATTATACCCCCGGATGAAGAGTTGAGGATACTGTTGATCAGTGATCGTTGCACCGTGTTGAGGTTTAGAGAATAATCTAAACCTCTCACAGTTTAGTTTATTTATTTATTTTTGAAAGCCTTGTGATACGTTGCATTACAAAATTATACGACGTTCACTACGTAAAACATCAATATCGTCATAATTTCTGCACTAGTGTAGCTTGTGAAACAGCACAGATTTTTGTAAATTAGTTTGCGAGGGTATTAAGCAATAAGCCCCTAAAATCCGTTCTGTATTCTGAATGTAGTCACGAGTAAAGGGCTTTGTTGGGTACGATGCACAACTGAGTGATGGCGAAAATAAATGCTGCAATTCAGCAAAAGTTGCGAATTTTTTGCATTTATGTCTCCATGTTAACAATGTTGTATCAATTGTAGAAATGTTGGCAGGAGGCATTCATTTTTTCATTATCTTTTCTTATCATGGATCAAGGATTGGTCTTGGTCATTCAGTCGATAAATTGTTTGATTGTTCATGAGATGAACTTGAACAAGAACAGCTTGAGGATAATTAAGCGGTAAAGGGTGAGGTTACTGAAGCCCTTGTGAACGTGGTACCGCACGCCACTGGTTTTAATTACACCAACTGCAAAGCAACAGGCACAGAAGTTGCACGAAAAACAACACAGGAACAGAGGTTTCCACAAAACACTTAAGTAACACAATGACTGGGCTCTCGCTACAGTCACTATGAATTACAAATAGGAAAGCTGATGGAATCGGTGTTCCTTAAAAATAGAAAATGCTGCATTAAAAATAATGGCACTGTGTTTAGAGTTTAGAGTTACATGTAAATACGCAAATATGGATGTAACTCAGTACAAGACTAAGAACACTGCTCAAGCATGGCGATACAAGACTTTACAAACAGATACAAGTGATTATTGAATAATGACAGAAATGCGGTCCAGGTCTTAGAAGACTGGTGAGCTGGACGGCTGGAAGCATGGCCCTACAATGGGTACCTTAGGTGTGAATTATGTCCATGTTGTAAGAGCCAAGGGGATTCACAATCAGAGCAGTGCAGCATTATTAAATAATCTGTAATTTGCCGGGGGCCTTGTGAGATAAGACACCTTAAATGTATTTTAATGTGCTTGAATATTGACTTTCATCATTGCCTTAGTGGTGTGATGGACCAGTCCAGATGTTGATTTACTAAGAGCGCCAATAAGTCATGGTACCAATTTCCCGTAAACTTCTCTAAAGCCATCACCTTGATAGTTTATTTGGACAAAATATCTCATTTTTAGTTGTAATTTACGTCAGATATGATTTTTATCATTTTTCAAACCTTCTCACCATGCAGTATTTTTATGTGTTAACAATAATCCTGTATGCTTTTCACAGCATTCTTGAACTTTTATTGTAAATAAAGCTTGTCTCATTAAATGAAAGTGTTGAGCTGTTCCAGATGTAGATATGATTTATTTTCCTGTGGAAAGTATTTTGGAGACCCTGTTCCACAGTATTCAATGTGCATACTTCCAATATACGTGTATCTGTTTCTGATGCAAAACTGTACCTTTAATCAGAGGAGAGGTGCGTAGGAATGGATTTTTACCATATCATCTGGCAATTTGCATAGACTTGATGCATCGGGGGCCACCATGCTGACCACAAAACAATTTAGGGTTAATAATTCTTGCTGTTCTATCGCTTTGTCTATTTGAAGACCACAAAAGAAAAATGATCAGAGTCCAAATTTTGCATTTTTGTATATTTGATGTATTATATATTATTATCATATATATTTTACATATTTTTTCAGTGCATTGTTTCTAAAATCGTTTTTAATTTTAGATTGATAATTTCTCCATAACGTGAAAATGTGACTGATCATTTTTCCATTGTGGTCTTCATTTGATCTCTTTCTGGTGGGAGTAGGTCGAATACGCTTTCTAAGGGTTCATTTCACTTTGAACCTTTCACCGTCTAGGTATTGATGTGAACGCAAATGGGAGAGTAGGGGTGGATAGATATCTGGGTTAAATAGTTACTTCAAATTACCCTAATAATGAATTTCTTGGCAGCCATGTTTAGTGAGGGTGCAGTACGTAACAATACTTTACTTGAATTGAACTACATCCAGTTCATTAGTTACGTAACCTGTATGAATGTTTTTTAAAGATGTTAACTATCATGTGATTAGGTAATCAGTTTGACGGAACTGAGACTCTCCCAATGAGTGCTGGCTGCATACTTAAGTTTGTCTCCCTTGGCCTAGTGAGAACTGAGCCCTGTGTAATACAGGTAACTGCCAAAGTAAAGGTTACGCCCAAAATGAAGAATACAACATTTGGTGAAAAGCAGGTAATGCTGCAAAGATGCAGTTGCTCATGATAATTTCATTAATTCATTTATTTATTGTGGAACAACACTTCCAGGCAGTTATTTTATGGCTATATCATGTTATTCGTTGTACTCTTTGTAAACACATTTGTCCTCCCTCACTTGCAGTTTCTCCATCTGAGATTTCTCCCAAGGTGTCCTTGGAAACGCAACGGAATCATATACTATTCACTCTATGGGCAATTCAGAGTCTCTATGGAGGTGTCTTTGGACTGTTAGAGGAAACTGGAGTATGTGGAGAGGGCCAATGTGAACACAGACAGAACATGGTAATCCCACACAGAAAGGCCCCTCTCATGAGTTTGGGGAGATTGCTTTATTTCTTTGTTCTATGAGGGGTGCACTTCTATTTTTACTCGCTTTTGGTGCTACCGATTGGTTTCGGCCACTCGGGTATCGAATTCCTGTCCAGGTATCTGCCTTACCAAAGCAGGTTAATTGATGATTCGCAGCACCTGTTTTCAGTCTATATATATACAGCACCCTCAGTAGTTATTGGCCCCCCTGGTTAAGATGTGTTGTCTAGCTTCTACTAAATTCAGTTTTTTTCTAAATAATATATGAAAAAGAGGAAAATCCAACCTTTAATTAAAGTGCATTTATTCAGTGGGAAACAAATCCCACATTTAGAAATAATTCTTTTATATCAAATTATGTGTGCCACAATTATTAGCACCCCTGATGTTAATACTTTGTACAACCCCCTTTTGCCAACAAAACAGCACCTAATCTTCTCCTAAAATGTTTCACAAGATGGGAGAATACAGAAAGAGGGATCTTCAACCATTCCTCTTTGCACAACCTCTCTAAATCAGCCAGCGACCTGGGTCCTCTGCTCTGCACTCTCCTCTTCAGCTCACTCCACAAATTTTCAATGGGGTGCAGGTCTGCGGACTGATATGGCCATGGGAGGAGCTTGATTCTGTGTCTGGTGAGCCATTTCTGTGTAGATTTGGCCACATGTTTAGGGTCATTATCTTTCTGAAAGACCCAGTGATTACCCATCTTCAGCTTTCAGGCGGAGGCCACCAGATTTTGATTTAAAATGTCCTGGTATTTCAAAGCGTTCATGATGCCATGCACCCTAACAAGGTTCCCAGGGCCTCTGGAAGAGAAACAGGCCCACAGCATCACCGATCCTCCCCCATACTTCACAGTGGGCATGAGGTGCTTTTCTGCATACTCATCTTTTGTGTTCCGCTAGACCTACTTACAGTATTTGCTGCCAAAAAGCTCTATCTTGGTCTCATCTGACCAAAGCACACAGTCCTAGTTGAAGTCCCAGTACCGATTAGCGAACTCCAGATGTTTGCGTTTCTGATTGTGAGCGAGAAAAGGATTTTTCCGTGCATGCCTCCAAAACAGCTTGTTGGCATGTAGATAGGGCCTGATGGTTGTATTGGAGACTTTCTGACCCCAAGATGCTACCATTTGTTGCAATTATTTGACAGTGAGCTTTGGAGAACTTTTTATTTCTCTTATCATCCTCCTCACTGTGCGTGGTGGCAAAATAACCTTGCGTCCTTGTCCAGGCTTGTTTACCACTGTCCCAGTTGTTTTAAACTTCTTAATGATTCCTCTGACAGTAGATATGGGCAGGTGCAGGCGAGTGGCTATTTTCTTGTAGCCATTGCCTGACTTGTGAAGGTCGACACACATCTGCCTTACTTGAATGGTGTGTTCCTTTGTCTTTCCCATGTTGAAGAGTGGATAAGAGAAATGGCCTCTGCGTCACATCGTATTTATACCCCAGGGAAACAGGAAGTGATGAATTACTAATTAAATATTCCTGGATACTCTGATCAACTTTGGAAACCACTGTAGAAATGACAGAAATACTTCAGTTACATTTATTTTCTAGGAATTGTTAGGGATGCAAAAAATTGTGGAACAGGTGATTTTATGAAAAATAATTATTTCTTAGTCAGGGATTTTTTTTTCCCTTAAAATCCCTTCAATTGAAGGTTACATTTTTGCACAATTTTCAGTGTGAGAGTATGCTTCTGCAGTAAAAATTGAATTTATTTTAAGGTTTTAAACGCATCTTAACCAGGGGTGCCAATAATTATGGAGGGCACTGTGTATAAATAAATATATATATATATATATATATATGCGGAAGTGGCACTCGCTCCCTGCTTGATTGTTGTCTTTGCATGAGAGTCGATAGCAGCTTAAGGGTTATTAGCTCTAGGTTTGTTAGCGAAGGCTTCACATTTAATATTGAGAAAGGATCTTAGAAGAAATTTTCCATTAGTTATTCTCCTTATTTTATCCCTTTTCGCGCACCTGATTTTGGTGTCGAGTGTTAGGGTTATTCCCCCAGGAGAAGTTCATTGTTTTTTCTTTCTTGACTCCTCAGTCTCTATGGAGACCTTCGTGGCTGGTTGTTTGTTAAAGTCAGCTTTTAGATCAGATTCTTGGTGGCGATTGGTCTCTGCCAATTTCCTGCCGCATTACAGCTCCAGGCAGGATTCAAGCCCATGCTGCCCACTCTGCCACCGCACCTCTCAAAATGATGGCCAGAAAAAGAGATCTTTGCAACTTTTAAATATGATAGTTGGTGAGGCACATTTTTGCCAAAATTTCGGTGGCAAAAACTGCTGAACTTGAAATTTGCGAGGAACAGTTGCAAAACAAGGGTTTGCTGGCATTGAAGTTGAGAGACAGGCACTTACTAGAAGCATCTGTGGTTGAAAATCCCTAACTGTGACGACCGTGCTTTGGTACAATGAGCTGAATGGCTGCATAGTTGACCATAAATATTAGAATTGGGCGTCTTTCATTTTCGCAAATGCCTGTACATCTGCAGTGTGCGCTCTCCATCTATCAATGAAATGAGCCCTTTCCGTTATATTCCTTGAAGATTATATACCCTTGTATAGAAATGCTTTTGCAAGAAAACTTGCTTTGATTTGAAATAGTGTTTATGAATGGAAATTAAAATACTTCAATTCTCCCACTTCCTCAGGGAGATGCACTTGTATTTGAAGAATATAATTTACTTTTTTTTGTTTTGTTTTTTCCCCTCTGTTTTTCAAACTGGAGTTTTAGTTACTGAATTGCTCAATTTAACTGAGTATTATCTAATGGCATAAATTAGCCTTGCTTGGTTTTACCTTTAGGGCATTCCAGCTGTTTCTGTTTTAAGAAAATAGAGTCATTCTGACTCTCACAGTCTCTTTAGTGGATTGCAGATAATTAAAGTGGATTTCTATGCGACTGCTGCGTACTGGTGTTCATTTCAACTTTGAATTGATGCCATGCATTCTTGCTGACATCTACTTCCCAGTGATGGTTTCTCTCTGCTTTTTGTAAGTGGCCAGTTAATCTGGTAGTGCTGCAGCAAATGCTTTTATTAAAAAAAATATCTCATGTATGTTCTCATGGGAAGATTTTCCTTGCCACTCTCGCTGTAGGCTTACTTTTGAGGGAGTTTAGGTCAGAATTTTGTCGTAAAACATATTGTGGCAAAAGGTTTTGAAATGCGCTGCACAAATAAAATCTGATGAACTAAATTTGATATGCTCTCCATCACAATATGTTTTTCTCCAAGCATTCTGTCTGGTTCAAATGCCCATGCAGATTAAATCACAGCGGCGCTCTATTGCCTTTCACAGTTGAAAGAGAGGCCTCTGAATTTGTCATCACACCGTTGCTCACCAGTGAAGCATCCAGCTGCCTTAACAACCCTTTCTTCACAGGGTGACCGACTTCTTGGTAGGTGGGTGGAGGTCCAAGTTACTTTTGATTAAAGAAGCATTTTCTATAGATGCAAAAATAAAGGTTACCATGACTATGCTAAGGTGGTGTTTTTTTTTTTTGTTAGGGCAGCAGAGCCAGGGTACTTCATTTAGAATGAAGTCATCCTCTCGTCAGAGATGGATAAAGCTTGAATACTGGTCATACTGCCCCCTGCTTTGTAGTGAACAGGTAAACGTAAATGAGTCAGGAAATGGAGGCTTTGTTTGGAGAGGGCCCTGACTGCGATACAGCTCACCCAATAGTATGACTCACTGCCAGCCCAGCCTTTGTGTCTTTCACATCGCAGACATATTAAAACCATGACTCATGCCCATCAGTTGTTCTTAATTTGGAAGGTGTTTGTGGTCCTTGGGGCTGCAGTACAAAGGAGCATGCTTCAGTCTGCTTTCTGTCAGTCATGTGGTTTGTTTTCCTGTTTCTGTTTGTCTCATAAACAGTGTACAGCAGATTCATGGTCTAGTTAAAATATGTAAATAATCTACGCACAAAATTTCACATTGCACATTTGTAATTATTCCTGGAGACTATCTGGGTAACAGTCCTAATAGGATACATTTTGTTCTCCCAAAACATTTTTTGGAGAAAAAATAGGATGGAAAGAGGAGAAAATTTTGAGCATGACATTGTGCTGTATCATGAAGTGTAATCTGCACAAATTTGTTGTTTTTGAAATCCTGCTCCTTTCTCCATTCATGAACTGTGACTTCAGACACTTAGAAGTATGAATTACTGCGGAGAGAATGCGCACTGAGATCTCTGTGAAAACTCGAGTTCACTTTAGTCTGAAAATGTTGCCAAAAGTTATCAGTCCCTGCTCTCTGCAGCCAGCAAATCCTCCTCTCTCCCTGGATTGAGAGTTTAAGTGAACTACGCTGAGCTGGATGCTTTCAAATTTTTAATGGCCAAAACAAATACAGAAAAAAAAAAACAGAACTGCGGGCCGTTTTCTTGACTGGGACAGAGGCCAGCCCCCGGCCCCTTTAAAATGCAGCCAGGCGTGGAGAGAAAACAACCCAGTGAACGCAGCGGCCTCAATCGCGTGGCCTTGTGACCCTGCTTCTGCATCCCATCAGCTCACGAAGCAGCTCCCAAGCGGCCTTTACCCTTTAACCCACATTCCTAAAAACCAACCAAAAATAACATTGCTAAATCATGCACTCCCTTCTCTTGCATTTACATTGCTGTGCTCCTCTTGCTGTTCTGTATTGAAACAAACTTACGGCAATGCTGATGTGAACAAGACCCGACCATCTCATCAGTCTGTTTTTCTTTTAAATGTGTTCTAATGTGACTCATCAAAATTCTTGGAAATCCAGGCATACTTGAGGCCTTTTACCTGAGACTTATAAGGAACTTCTATTCACTGCTGCTTTTCAACTCAAGTGGAAAAAAATGATTGCATTTGCTGTACTAGGCACCCCTTGATATGTTTTTTTCCAGAACAAACTTTTTAAAGACACCTCTGCAAGCTTAACTTCCCAAACCCTGCCAGCCATTGTGTTGTTTTTGCTGAATGCTACTGAGCGCTGTGAAACGCTGACACATTTCGTAGCCCTCCCCCAGGCCCCACAGTGTGCCACTTGTTTGTCCCACAGAAGCTGGCTCCTGTATGAAGACTGAGGAGCAATATAGCTCGCGTTTCTAAACATGCAGTGGGCCTGTGGAAGGACAGGAAGTCTGAGCGTGCCATTGGGCAATAGCTGATGAGCTGCATATGCCCCAGTGCATTGTACTCGGCATCATTTTAAAGCACCGCCTCAGCAGTGGCCTGCCAGCAGAAAAAGCCCTGAAACCCAGAGTCAGAAGGAAAGGGAGAAGAGAGACCCAAACTTAGCCTGAGGACAAGTTACAGGGAGCTCATACTGAGCAGGAAGTCTGGGGTTGAGCGGGGGTACGAATGTCAATGTCCAGTTTGAGGGCAAAATCGATGGAACAAGAGATGCACGGCACATGGCATCAAATACTCCACCCGCAGTCTTTCTCTTTTTTTGGGGTGACCTTTAACCCAATTAGGTACAAAATTTACAAAACCAAAACCAGTGAAGTTGGCACGTTGTGTAAATCGTGAATAAAAACAGAATACAATGATTTGCAAATCCTTTTCAACCTATATTCAATTGAATACACTGCAAAGACAAGTTACTTAATGTTCGAACAGGTAAAAAAGCTGGCACAAGTGGCAAAAAAGACTGAGAGAGTTGAGGAATGCTCATCAAACACTTATTTGGAACATCCCGCAGGTGAATGGGCTAATTGGGAACAGGTGGGTGCCATGATTGGGTATAAAAGCAGCTTCCCTGAAATGCTCAGTCATTCACAAACAAGGATGGGACGAGGGTCTCCACTTAGTGAACAAATGCGTGAGCTGATTGTCGAACAGTTTAAAAACAACATTCCTCAACAAGCTATTGCAAGAAATTTAGGGATTTCATCATCTACGGTCCGTAATATTGTCAAAAGGTTCAGAGAATCTGGAGAAATCACTGCACGCAAGCGACCAGGCCGAAGACCAACATTGAACGCCTGTGACCTTCGATCCCTCAGGCGGTACTGCATCAAAAACCGACATCAGTGTGTAAAGGACATCATCACTTGGGCTCAGGAACACTTCAGAAAACCACTGTCAGTAACTAAAATTCGTCGCTACATCTGCAAGTGCAAGTTAAAACTCTACAATGCAAAGCGAAAGCCATTTATCAACAGCACCCAGAAACGCCGCCGGCTTCGCTGGGCCCAAGCTCATCTAAGATGGACTGATGCAAAGTGGAAAAGTGTTCTGTGGTCTGACGAGTCCACATTTCAAATTGTTTTTGGAAACTGTGGTCGTCGTGTCCTCCGGACCAAAGAGGAAAAGAACCATCCGGACTGTTATAGGCGCAAAGTTCAAAAGCCAGCATCTGATGGTATGGGGGTGTATTAGTGCCCAAGGCACGGGCAACTTACACATATGTGAAGGCACCATTAATGCTGAAAGGTACATACAGGTTTTGGAGCAACATATATTGCCATCCAAGCAACGTCTTTTTCATGGACGCCCCTGCTTATTTCAGCAAGACAATGCCAAGCCACATTCTGCACGTGTTACAACAGCATGGCTCCGTAGTAAAAGAGTGCGGGTACGAGACTGGCCTGCCTGTAGTCCAGACCTGTCTCTCATTACATCAAGCAAGAATGGGAAAGATTTCCACCTGAAAAGCTTCAAAAAACGTTTACTGAGTGTCGTTAAAAGGAAAGGCGATGTAACACAGTGGTAAAAAGGCCCCTTTTTTGCAATGTGTTGCTGCCTTTAAATTCTAAGTTAATGATTATTTGCAAAAAAAAAAAAAAGTTTCTGAGTTTGAACATTGAACATCTTGTCTTTGCAGTGTATTCAATTGAATATAAGTTGAAAAGGATTCGCAAACCATTGTATTCTGTTTTTATCTACGAATTACATAACGTGCCAACTTCACAGGTTTTGGGTTTTGTAGTAAGGCGATCCTACGAAAATTTTGATTTTATCAAATCATTTTTGCACCAGACTGCCGATTGGCACACACAGACAAATGAAAAAAAACATGCTACCAAAAACTAGCCTTAGAAGGTTGGTAAAAACATTAAGAAATATCACAGAGCTTGATACTACTGCCTAATTAAGATTGAAGAGCCCAGGAGGAAGAGAGGAGATTGCCGACTTGATAGAGAGAGAGTGACACTCTAATAAAGCAGTGAAGTCTGGAGAACACAGAAAGAGCTAAAAAGAGGAAGCTGTTTAACTCTGTCCAGAGGTTAGGATTTTAAATATTTATCTGTTTGCGGTTTTGTCTTTCTTTTGGTACCACCTCAGAAAACATTTCAGCAGTCCTTCACCAATCTGAAGCCGCACCCTTCACCTTTGAGGCTAACCACCACCTCCTTTCACATAATCATCTGACAGACTAATCAGCCCACAATGACTATACAGAATTGAAATTTCTTCCCTGCCCTCTCCTGCTAAGACTCATTGAACTCAAGGGGATGATCTGACCTGCTGGTTCAGATGCCTTATGAAGTAAGTTACATGTCCTAAAGGGACCAATCACATTCTTGCTGTTGTGTGAGAGTGAGATCCTGGATGACCCTCATCATTCCTTTTCTTTGTGCTGCTTCCACATGGAGGATTGCCTGGAAACAGCTAAAACCTTCCATGGGTTGGAGAGCAAGGAATTCAAAGACGTGCGGAGATAAGTCTGGCTAATGGTCCACCAGGCTACTCGTGTCTGTGGATAAGGATTAACACGGACTTCTGTTGACTTTTAAATGAGACGTGCGTAGAATATTGGTGACCAGAAGTAGGGAGCCCAGCTCTTGGAGAGCCATAGCTCTGCATATTTTTGGTGTCTCTGTGCTCTGACACAGGGGGACCCAAACTTGGTCCTGGGGACACCCTGAGTGGGATGGTTTTTGTTCCAACCACGACTACAATCCCAGAAATTGAATGAGTTGCTAATGCTTCTAAATTACTCTACACACGATTATAGGGATTATTTACCCTTTGAAGCCACATTGTGTCAGAAATGGCTCTGCATGCCCTGGGTAACTCCGTATTCAAATTGCACTCAATTGAAAATTACTTTTTACTGGATAAAATGAGGAGAAAATGTGACTCTTGAAACCAAAGAATTAATTACGCCCAATTCAAATGATAGCAGCTTATCAAGGGCTTGCGAATGCGGCAATAGTTTGAATCGAAAACATGCAGGGTTATGGCTCAACTGGAGCATTGTTCCTTACCCCTGCTACAGACCCAAAAACACTTAATGAGCTTCCATCATCACTGTAATGGGTTAATCTTGAGTAGAGAGGGCTGGGGTGGCACGGTTATGCACCGCTGCAAAGATAATAATGAACGAGCAGATGGCGTTCTGCAAATAGACTCCATGTTTCCTAAAGAGATGCTTGATCTCTTCAAAATTCCTCAGGTGTATTTTCAACCTAATGATAAGCAGAATCAAATATTGCTCTCGGACCACATTCTCATGTGGATTTACAGAGTGCTAATGCGAGTCAGTGTGGATCATGGCCCTAAACTATTCCAATGAAACTCAGACAATGAACACTGGCACACGATTCTCATGGTGTTATAATCTCATATTGTTTTCACTTTCTATGATGCAGGGTTGGCAAGCAGATACATCGCTTTATCAGCAGGCAAGTGGGAAGATTGTTTACCCTATATTTGATGCAATATTTAACCCCTGAAAGCAACTTGTTACTTCACATGCAAACACAATGGTTCCAAAGCTTTCCTGCAAATTGATTGTTTTTGTTATTGTTATTGTACTGGAGTGAAGCCTCTATAAACGCAGCGCTGCACTTCACCAGATATTCTGCACAGCATTGCTGTGTTCCCAGACACTGCTCCAGGTAGAAATACTTTAAGTAATGACTCGCTAATTACTTAAGCTGATTTTGGTTTAGCTGTTATAATTACAGTGGAGGGAATTTAGTTGCTTGGCAGTTGTTTTCTTTGTTGGTTCACTAGGAAAGTAATATGCTGCTGCACATATATTTGTACCATGAGAATGCAAAATAATCTCTGTTCATTTCCAAATTATTTTTCCATCTTCGACAAATCAATAGTGCATGTTGATGCTCCGCTCTCAACTGTCAATGTAAGCGAAGCCCTTCACGCCTGATGTGTCCTGTGGTTAGAGTCAGAACCTCTCCTTTCCTGACTGTGTGGGAATGGGGGATATTATTCCCTATTTCATAGCATAATGGTCTCTGGCATCACAAGAAAGAGGATAGATCTGCCCTATCATTATTAGTGGAAAGTAGGAAGAGGAGGAAAAATGTAAATTCACCTGCTTCTATATCCCCCATACACGACTGTATACATTTTTTTTCAACTTTTCAAAAGAATGATGAATCCCAAAGTAATCCATGGAAGAAAAAAGTTTGCAAATAAAAAAAGGGTCTAAATGAATTTGAATTCAAAAAATAATTTGAAACAGAAGAGGAAACACTGTGTTACTGGATGGGACGCCCCCCTGCATTTACTGGATTTGATCAGCAATTCTCCATGTACATCAGGGCTGTTCAACATTATCCTGCAAGGGCCGGTGTAGGTGCAGGCTTCATTCCATCCAAGCACTTACACACCTGAAACTTCTAATCAAGCTCATTAGTAAAGACTCCTGGGGTTGATAAGTGGAGTCAGGCATGTAAGAGCTTGGTTGGAATGAAAGCCTGCACCCACACTGACCCTTTCTGGACACAGTTGAATAGCCCATGGTGCATGCTACTGTTGTCCTTTTTACAAAGCAGATCTGAATGTACAGGATTCAGCTTGTGTTTTTCTTTTGAGGCAAACTAATGTCCTCTCGCAATCTATGTACAGGCAAACTGGAAGCACTCCTCAAAGAACGGCCCTTCTATTCATCTGAAGCCTTGATTATCAGCTTGTGTCAGCTTTAAAGGTCAAACTAGCTGCACTTTGCTGGGTAAGTCTCCAAAGCAAGATAAGTATACTAATTCAGTTCCAAGTTGGAAAGAAAAAAAAACAGCTGGTGCCCAAATTGCAGAAGCATCAGTCACAAAAACTGCAAAGTCATTTAAAGCGCAAAAGGAACCACATCAAAAAATATTTTGAAAGACCTATGTCAATGCTCTCCGAGCAGGACAGAGGGACTCTTAGGATAGTTGCTGAAAACCAGAAAACTACAACTTTAAAAAAATCTCTGCAGAAATTGAATGATTGCCAAGGCAAAAAAAAAAAAAACCGGAAGTGGCCTTTTCGCCGCAATTTCTTACCCTTCTTGTTGGACTGCCGCACTTCGGCATGACAACAATTCAGCTATACATGAGAAATTGCAAATGACATAAACGCTAAAATCAAGCCAAGAAAAAGTACTGGATGCATGAAGAATTAATACGGCTTCTACATTTGGTATTGTACGGTCAAGTATCCGTAACCATGCAGGCTAATGATACTTTTCCCCTGCAGTTGCGCGCGACCGAAAGCGACTTGGTTACCAAACTATCCCATAAAATATCGGAAATGGGGCATGATTGTGACTTCCAGGGTTTTTTTTTTTTTTTTGTTTGTATTGGCGATCGCTAGCAGGATAAGAAAATTGCGAGCTTCACAAAGCTAGTATTTATGGCAATGTTTCAAGTGAGTTGTTCAAAATTCCTGCACCTCTATAGACAGTCATTGGACTTCGTCAACACACCAAACTGAAAACTAACTCAGCCTTTGTTGATGCATTCTTCTTGCTTCATCTGCCCTGGTAGAAACCTGAAAACCCTAAATGTTATGCTCCTCTGTTTTCTAATAGTGGTTGCCTCTCTGGTCTTTCTCTTCAAGTGTTCCTCTGAAAATTGCTTGTATATTTTGATATTTTGCAAGTTGACCAGGGTAAAATACAACTGTGGCCTACATAGAAAACACCTACAGTGCTGTGAAAAAGTATTTGCCCCCATTATGATTTCTTTCTTTCTTTCTTTTTTTTTGCATATTTGTCACACTTAAATGTCTTAGATCATCAAACAAATTTTAATATTAGACGGAAATAAAGTTATAAATAAGTAAAAACAAAATGCAGTTTTTAAATAATGGTTTCATTTATTGAGGGGAAAGAGCTATCCAAACCTTCCTGGCCCAATGTGAACAAGTAATTGCCACCTAAACCTAATAACTGGTTGTGCCACCCTTGGCGACAACAACTGCAATGAACCATTTGCG
Organism: Gymnothorax reevesii; assembly: GCA_029721435.1. Lineage (NCBI taxonomy): Eukaryota > Metazoa > Chordata > Actinopteri > Anguilliformes > Muraenidae > Gymnothorax > Gymnothorax reevesii. The sequence goes on along the minus strand of CM056586.1, from coordinate 35,245,738 downwards.
ATAACTGGCAATGAGTCTTTCACATCGCTGTGGAGGAATTTTGGCCCACCCTTCTTTGCAGAATTGTTTTAACTCAGCCACATTGGAGGGTTTTTGAGCATGAACAGCCTGTTTAAGCTCATGCCATGGTATTTCAATCGGATTCATGTCCGGAATTTGACTGGACCACTCCAAAACCTTCATTTTGTTTTTTTAAAGCCATTCAGAGGTGGACTTGCTGGTGTTTTTCGGATCATTGTCCTGCTACTGCATAACCTAAATGCCCTTGAGCTTGAGGTCACAAACAATTACTTTTTCAGATAGGGCCAGGTAGGTTTGGATAGCTTTTTTCCCTTAATAAATGAAATCATAATATGAGAATGGCATTTTGTATTTACTCGGACTGTCTTTGTCTGATATTACTATTTGTTTGATGATCTGAAACATTTAAGTGTGACAAATGTGCAAAAAAGGAGAAATCAGGAAGGGGCAAATACTTTTCTCGCAGCACTGTACATGAATTTATGACTAAACTCCAACATAGAAATAGATTAGAACAGTAATAGTCGTGCCACGGCACCCATTCCAATCACAATTGTGTAATGACCCGTCACTTGGAAGGCAAGGTGGAGAGGAAAGTTTTTTAATTTTTGGTTTTGTGATGAATAAATGGGAGAGATGTGGAAGAGGAGAATTGGAAAATAGGTCTCATAATATTCAAACATAATATTCAAATCCTTTTCTTAGCTGCTTAAAGGGTGTGAGGTTCATGCTGGTCTGATTCCCCACACCTTATGAAACCCTGTGATCTTTGTGCTTGACTGATCCATTCTGTGTGCAGTGAGGAGCACGTGTTTGATTGTTAATGAATAGCACTCCGAGGTCCCCGTCTTCTTCTCTTTCTAAAATGACCCAGATACTGACAAAACCTTGAGTGATTTTCATCTTTTTTGGATTAAAGGCAATACTGCATTCGATATGTGGAAACCATATGTATGCTCCCTCGTTAAAAGGTTGTCAGATGAATGCCTTCTCAGTATTTAGCATGTTGTTCCCTGTGGTTATTTGAGTCCTGTTCTCTGTGGCCATTTCTCAAAAGTCATGCTTACTGTACGTCCTTTTCACCCCTTCTACAATCACACTGAGACTCAGACCCTGCTGTGGCCTCTCTGCTTTGCTTCTCCCTGCTGAAGGGGCCTGCTCTTTTTGCAGAGAAGGGGAAAGAAAAGAAAGAGAGAGAGAGAGAGAGAGAGAGAGAGACTGACTCAGTTTAACCCAACTAAATTATAACACAACATAAACCTACTGGGAAAATCAAACAAAACTTCAAAGTAAATTAACATGTTATTTGGCCCTAAAAAGTGACTACACTGTGGCCAACTACCTGACCACAGTGAAAAATTACAAACAAAAGAAAATATTGACGATGTACAGACTCAGTAACCACAGCCTGGTGATAGAGACGGGTCGACGCCGGCCGGCCTGGCTGCCCAGGGAGGAGAGGCTGAGCTCTCACTGTGCAAGTGGAGACAGAGCTGCATCCTTCTGAAATGTGAAAAATACCCAAAAATTAGAAAACATTTCTTCCCAAAATTCCATGATGTAATACTTAATTTCCCTAACCTACCTGACTCCCAGAAAATGAAAATCCTTCTGGAAGATGAACTACGTATGCTGCCAAACCCTGGCAGCTCAATATGTAGCCACCTGCCACAGCTGGAGGGACAGTACCATCCCTTTATCACATAAAATTTATACTCCTGAAAATTGTTACTTTCTCTCTACTTTAATCATTATTTTATAGATCATTCCAAATAATGTAATAAGTTTAAAAATGTATACAGTTATTAGATGTAACTGCTGTTTCTGTTTAGTTCCCACATGTCTTGTATATATACGTGTATTGTTTCTCTTATGCTTTGGCAACACTTGCTGACTGTCATGCCAGTAAAGCATTTGAAGTTGAATTGAGTGAGAGAGAGAGGGAGAGAGAGAGAGAAACTGTTGGAGAAGAGAGACCAGAGGAGAGGTGATCTGCATAAATGACCTGTACAGCAGCAGAGAGAGATATATGCAGGATGTGATACTCCAGGAAAGGATTGGGAAAACACTGGAATAAAAGCAGTTCTGTCCATATCTACCATGATGTAATGTAATTTTTCCCTTTCTTTAGTCCAGCGCTGGGGCACTTCTCCCTGAGTGAAATGATGGAATAGTTCATCCATTTACAGGTCTCTCAGGTGATGCTTGCCCTCTCCATTCAAATACATTTGAGTAACATCAAGAAAAGTTCATGAACTGACATGTTTGCAAAATCAAGTGCTTTTTGCCTTCTTCTTGAACTCTCTCGTTTGGTTGGTTCCCCAGTTGTGTGTGCCTTTTTTATTGCTCTGTATCTATTCATGTTTAAGTTGCAGTGAGCAGCAGTGACCTTGCTAATCAGGTCTGCCGGCGGACCAGAATGCATTTTTCTTGTTCGTAATAAAATTAGACAGAAAACTTTAGTGTTGCTCATATTCTGAAAAACACGCCAATCACTTGTGATGACAGTCTTTAGAACAGGTCCTTAGTGCTCCAGAGACCCAGTGTAATGCTGATGCAGATGGTTTCCGAGTATCCCAAGGGGTAATGCATAACTGCCCTCAATGTTATGTCATCACTGCTTTAATGAATCACAGCTGGTGAGACACCAGATGACAAATCCATTGAATGAATCACAGTTGCAAGATTTTTTTTTTCCCTCATGCCGTGACATAGCTAACCTCGTTACGCCATAACTGCAAAATTCACCATCCATGTTTGCCAATACCTTCAGGATAAACTAGTGAACTAATATACTAGAAATGTTGCTCCTACATAAAAATGCTAATGAGAAACTTACATCTTCTGTTCCTCAGAAATGCCAATATTCTGCTCATTCGCAATACTAAAACATGCCTGACTACAAATTTAAAAGGTGAACTAGACAAATACTGTCCGTGGATGACAGCAGGGTTTATCCTAGAAACTATCACATTCTCAGCATAGGCGACATTCATAGTTTGGCCCAGTGATGGTGCTACAGGAAAGAGTATAGGCAACAGATCATCAAAATATATTAAAACAAGTGCAACGCAGAGCATGGCATATGCCCCCGCCTGTATGTTGATCAAGGGCATATTGAGATGGCTGCTGAGGCGGCCATATTAGATATCGCACGGCGCTGATTTTCGAAAGGAACCTTCCTCTAGCCACTCCCAATACGCTATTAAGAAATGGCATCAATCCGACAAGGAATTCTATAGTTATCCCACGGAAATGAAAAGTTAACGGACGACGGACAGACATGGTGTCAACATAATGCCCCCTTTCCTCTTTGGAGGGTGGGGGCATAAAAATGAAAGCAATGAGAAGAGGCTGAAGATCCTTAATCTCTTTAGTCCAAGGAGAGATTTAGGGGTAATCTGATTGAGGTCTTTAAATATTTTAAAGGGATTAACAAAGCAAATTACGTTGGATTCCTTCGGCCAAGTTTTGTTAGTAGAACTCGGGGTCACAAGTAGAAGTTGACCAAGGGTAAATTAAGCACTGATATTAGGAAATATTTCTTCACCCAGAGTAATTTTGATTTGGAACAGCTTGCCTGACCATATTCTTGAGGCAGAAACCTTGGGAATTTTTAAGAGCAGGCTTGACTTAAAGCTGCAGTCGGTAACTTTGAGGAGAGAGAGGACTTCGCACAAAAATTTGAAAAAAAGCAACTTTCAGATCCCTCCCTCTCCCTCTCCACTGCACTCCTCAGACCCTCCCCTAGAAAGCTTCCGTGCGCGCGAAGACACGCAAGCTGTTATCCATGCAACTGCGGAGAGATTTTGCACGTTCACATTATGAAAGCGGCCAAGTAGCCGAGGCGAGACGTTACTGTTGCGAACAGTCAACACTGCTGGCCACCACACGGCGCGTTGTTAGACCTGAAAATTCTGGGGCTAATATCACTCCTTTTATTGAAAACAAGTGTTTGCCACCAACATGGCAATATCCCCCGCCGCCTCAATTTTATGTGTCTGTACAGACGGAGCCCAATGCTATATCCCCCGCTTCGCGCTAATCGTGCGGCGAGGGATGATAATTAGTCCTGGCAGATTCTAGATGGTTTTCCTTCATTCACACGTTTTCCAATTCAAGAATAATCAAGTGGCAGTCGAAGACACGGCTTCTCTCCCCCATGCGATCTAAAAGCGACAAAATATTGGGCTATATTCAGTACCGAAAAATTATTAGATTATAATTAGGTCTATGCACCATCACTCGGCGATGGCATTTCATAACTCTTCAGCGAATGAAGGTAATTTCGGCAACAAGTACATAGGCCCTACACCTGTTTTTGCAGCACGGTCGCTCAATTCGTAGTTAAAAAAAAAAAGACAGCTGTCCGATTGGAAAAACCACTTACTAGTCTGAAATGCCGTCGTCGAGTGCAGGTGCATAGACATAATTATAATTAAATTATTTTTCTGTCCCGAATGCAGCGCATTATTTTTTCGCTTTCAGATTGCATGGGGGAGAGAAGCCGTCTCTTCGATTACCACTTGATTATTTGTGAATTGAAAAACTTGTTAATAACGGAAACCCTTCTAGAATTAGCCAGGATTAATTACTTTTTAAAAAAGGAGGAATATTAGCCCCGGATTTTTCAGGTCCAACGACACGCCTGCCAACAAAGTAGCAGAAATAAATCATGTCGACATAAACAGTAATCTACAGCAGTATGTATTAATTAAAAACCCAGCACTTATTTCAGGAAATTACCCGTTTTTTGAGTACAGAAACTGTCGTGAATCCAGCTGAATTGCCAGTAAATCATGCAAGTCAGCATTTAGCTGTGAGAGCACAGAAACGTTACACATATTTATAAGGACAACTACACAACTGATAAGACTGCCAGGTCACTTCAAAAAGAGATTTTCTGCTGCTTTCTTATAAAACAACGTCAGTAACGTTAGCCCTAGCATCTGAAAAAGGCTAACGTTAGTTCGACTGCAACATCACAGTAACATCACATGCACTGCGGGGTACTGTGACAATTAAAAGACTGTGGCTATTTGAACAGTGTCTGTGCTTGTAAGCGGCCTTCCCTCGCTTATTTGCAGAGCGAAAATGAATTGATGCTGGTTAGGACAGGGGTTAGTTTGGTGATCATGTCAGCGACGCCAACTCGCTTATTTGCAAAGCAAAAATGAACCAACAAATAAAGCAGGGGTTTACCTGTCAAGGAGAAAAGTCGCAAACTCCGCGTCAGTTTTTAATCCTTCCAGATCACGGAGTTCCTTCCACTTCTAAAAATCCACTCCGATGTTCACTCTGGTTTTATCCAGGGTTTTGTTAAATTCTTTCTTTTGCACTTTTTTCTCTTCTGGCTTCCTTTTTTACTAGTCTTAGCCATGTGTGCCGTTTTTGGTAACTGAGGTATCGGTATTTTTTTCCTCGCTGATGGCTCTAAGCTCCTGAACCCGCTCTCGGAGATTTGAACTTGAATGAGCACTGGCGTGAACTGAGGAGAAAGGGGGATGGGGCTGTCTGCAGCGCGTGCATGTGCACTGTTTGACGGCTGTCAGACACCATCCTGGCTCTAATTGGTTCTTTCTAGTCGGTCCGAACGATTATTTTAAATTGCAGTAGGAGCATTAGGTGGGTTTAAATTAGCCTTTTTTAAATTACAGAGTACTAGTTTTATGTAATACTGTCTGTACACAGTGACAGTTTTGCCAAAAATGACAAAAACTTACTTTTCTAAAACTTACCAACTGCAGCTTTAAAGCTAGATACCATTGAGTATCTGAAGTGATATATTCACAATAGTAAAAAGAAACTGGCAAGCCTAGCTGGGCTGTACGGCCTGTTCTTGCCACTCATGTTATGTTATGTTATGTTACGTCTGTTAGTAATCGCTGATTTGTATGTTTGTTTTTAGTGTGTTTTAGTAGTTTTTATTGCTATTTATTTATTCATCATATTTATTCGTTTAGAGTATGTATGTTTCTGTTACAATTGCGCTGTCTTTAGTCTTGAACGTTTTCCTTTCGTTTCCGTCTTGTAGCGTCTTGTCAGTCTTCACACTCTCTTCCCTATACTTCGGTGAGGTAATTCCACTTCCTTCTCTCTGGCTGTTCTCATTGGCTATCCGCACCGAAGAAGAGTTAGCAAGGCACGGGTGATTAGTTAGATCAGAGTTAGAACTCCACCTGTTTCCCCTCGCTTTCCTATCACCGTCTCGTTTCTGTGCTTTTCTGGTTTCGATTGTTGATTGCTCGTTTCTTATTATATCTCCCGTAAGTCTTGTTATTGATTGTTTGTATTATGTTGTTTGATTGCTGGCTGATTGAGTAGTACTCTGTTCTCCCTTATTCCCATTTTGTACCCAACTGTTTAGTTTCTCCTTTGTTCTCCCTTATCCCATCCAACTCCCTTTTTCCTTCCCCTTCCATTCCCTTAGCTCAGCCCCCTTTGTTACTGTCTTTGTGCGGATTGATTCTCTGGTTACTGAACTACTTGCTTGTCCCCTGACCTTGATTCTGACTATTCTGCTTTACTCTGTTTGCCTGGCTATTGATCCATTTCTCTCCCTGACCATGAGCTTTGGTAACCCTAATAAACGCCCTGCCGATGCTGAACTGCATTTGGAGTTTAAGCCAGTTCCTTTCAATGTCATGTTATGTTATGTTAAAAGGGGAACCACTTAAATCTTCAGGAACGTTCACTGCTAATTTTACCTGATGTCCATATGACCAGTTTAATGCCTTGCATTTGGAAATGTCACATAATGGAGCCGCTACAGTAAAACTAATAGAGCCATCAAAATCAATTAGGTTTGTCCAATGTACACCAGAAATGTTGAAAGCAGATGTTATATGGTTCTCATTAAAGCTCTTTGCGCTCTTGCAATTTTTAAAAGGGAAGGTCATAGAGTGGGCAAAATCTATAAAAGCCTTTCTCTTGCGCTGGAAATGACGGCAAGACGTGTGACATGATTCACGTCAAAACTGTTAGAAGTATGGTATTTGGAAAGGTCAAGTTTGACATAGTGGTGACACAACAGGAGAGGTCACAGGGTCAATAGGGTTTGTCCTCTTTGCACCAGGATTGAGCACTAGAAGTTTGAAATGATTCTTATAAAAACTGTTTGAGTTATATTGCAAACATGAAGGATCTGCAGCAGCCAAGGCGAATATATAACATCCCTTAACACTGTTTCGGGGATATAATTATGTTAATTTAATGTAAGACTAGACTCCAAGTAGGTGTACATTCGGGCTACCCTTGACCTAGACGAAAACGGGTGGTGACCGCATACATAGCCTCGTTTTCATGACGTGATACCCAAACGCTTCCAGATAATTTCCATTTCACCGTGTAGACAATGGATGGATGGATGGATGGATGAAACGGTTGACCTAGACTCAAGCACTCAATTTTTATGACATAAAGAGATTGTCATTGTGGGACTAAAAGTCCACTGACAATTTTTTTGGTTTCAGGTAGTGAAAATCTGACAAAGGGGAGACAGAGGGGCCTTGGAGCAAGGATGGCAGTGAGAATGACTTGACATTTAGAAAAAGGAAGGAGAAGCTAAACATGATTATGAAATCAAGCTCAGCATAGTTCATATGACCAAATTTTCCAGGGAGATGATGTTTAAAAGTACATGTTTTGAAAAACGCACAATCTGTTATGCTTAGCTAAACAAACCTTCTGGCGGTGACACAATCACACCATTCCGATGAAGTTTCGCCATCTTACAAACACAATGCTGAAATGACTCCTTACACCGCCTTCCAAGATTTTAAGTTTACAACGCAAATCACACAATAAGCTGGTTAACTCAAATGGCGTAGGCAGGGACCTGCGCAAACACAGAATAAATGATGGATTTTAAAACAGCAAAATCATGATATTGCTTTTTTTTTTTGTCCAACAACATCACCAACAGTTATTTCTAAAAGTCACAGATATTGTACTCTTGTGCTCTCGAAGCTTCTTGTTAGAGGTTATGTTGAGTTTTTTTTTCTCATCAAAAAGTCGATAATGTGTGCTCAAATAGAAAAAAAAGCATCACTTCATTTTCATTTAATTGTCTTTGGTTTTTTTTCTGTATTATAAAAATAAAGCTATGCAAATTCATATCAGAAAACAGGTTGAAAAAAATTAACATTAAGCATACAAATACATGTTCGTGAAACACCCATACTAATCTTTAACCAACATTCAATTGCAACAAGCACCTCTCTATGTACACTGTTCAAAGCTCTATTACGACTTATTTTTGTATGATTCTTCACATAGAATTAACTGAGTTCTGTGTTTGCATAACGAAATAATGGCCATTGCAGTGGCTCCCAACTGTATTGCTCAAGGTCTAGCATCCTGCAAGTTTTCACTTTAGCCCAACGAGCACATTAGATTTCGCTCAATGATGAACTCAACAGGCTCTCCAGCTATTGAATGACATGTGCTCTGTCAGGTCTGGTTTGCAGTAAAGTCGACAGACCTCCGCATATAACACCGAGAAACAACAGCCAGGAATAAGGCAAATGGCTACATACAGATCACTATCATTAGAATTTTTAACATAACTGATCAAGATGTGTATCCTCTCATGACACTGATCTGACGTCATACGCACATTCATATTACTCTACAGCAGCACAGTGTGAATATGTAGCTCTTCCATGGAAAAGTAAGTGAAGATCCCAGAGCTAAAAATACTTATGTCGCAAAATGTCCATTTTGGAAAAAAAAAAATCGACTTAGGGGACTAAAAAAGACGTTTTCCCATCCTTGCCTCACGATGTGCGATAATGTGACTCAAGTACTTTTAGCATGAGGCTTATCAATTTCATGAGAATCAAACATAGCAATAGTACATGGTGATTTGGGGAAAAAGTTAAGTACTCATTGTTAGGCCCCTATTGTTGTGGCACTGGAGCCTCCACATATTGCATAGTAGTAAGGCAGAACAGCTGTGCAGCATATTAACATAGAGATAATTGCTTTTGGTTCCTGACGTGTATTTGTGCCAATGCTTATGTAAGAACACACAGACTCACGAAGTGCGCTACGAGTACATTCTAGTAGGGTCACTCTTAAAAGAAACCGAACCCCAAAAAAGAAAGATATTTAAATTAAAAGAGGAATTTTTGGGGGCGCCCCGGTGGCTCATCGGTCTAAGCGTGCGCACCACGAAGGCTGTGGCCTTCCTGCGGCGACCCGGCACGATTCCGGCTCGGGTCATTTGCCGCATGTCTTCCCCATTCTTCTCCCCAACTTTCCGGTCTCTCTGTGTGAATATCAAATTAAAAAAAGTGTGTTTTCTTACAAAACCCAAAACCAGTGAAGTTGGCATGTTATGTAAATCATAGATAAAAACAGAATACAATGATTTGCAAATCCTTTTCAACTTATATTCAATTGAATACACTGCAAAGACAAGATGTCTAATGTTCAAACTGAGAAACGTTTTTTTTATTTCGCAAATAATCATTAACTTAGAATTTAAAGGCTGCAACACATTGCAAAAAAGTTGGCACCGGGGCCTTTTTACCACTGTGTTACATCGCCTTTCCTTTTAACGACACTCAGTAAACGTTTGGGAACTTAGGAGACCAATTTTTGAAGCTTTTCAGGTGGAACTCTTTCCCATTCTTGCTTGATGTACAGCTTAAGTTGTTCAACAGTCCGGGGTCTCCGTTGTCGTATTTTACGCTTCGTAATGCGCCACACATTTTCAATGGGAGACAGGTCTGGACTACAGGCAGGCCAGTCTAGTACCCACACTCTTTTACTACGGAGCCATGCTGTTGTAACACGTGCAGAATGTGGCTTGGCATTGTCTTGCTGAAATAAGCAGGGGTGTCCATGAAAAAGACGTTGCTTGGATGGCAACATATGTTGCTCCAAAACCTGTATGTACCTTTCAGCATTAATGGTGCCTTCACATATGTGTAAGTTGCCCATGCTTTGGGCACTAATACACGCCCATGCCATCACAGATGCTGGCTTTTGAACTTTGCGCCTATAACAGTCCGGATGGTTCTTTTCCTCTTTGGTCCCGAGGACACGACGTCCACAGTTTCCAAAAACAATTTGAAATGTGGAATTGTCAGACCACAGAACACTTTTACACTTTGCATCAGTCCATCTTAGATGAGCTTGGGCCCAGCGAATCCGGTGGCGTTTCTGGGTGCTGTTGATAAATGGCTTTCGCTTTGCATTGTAGAGTTTTAACTTGCACTTGCAGATGTAGCGACGAATTGTAGTTACTGACAGTGGTTTTCTGAAGTGTTCCTGAGCCCATGTGGTGATGTCCTTTACACACTGATGTCGGTTTTTGATGCAGTACCGCCTGAAGTATCGAAGGTCACGGACATTCAATGTTGGATTTTGGTCTTGTCTCTTACGTGCAGTTATTTCTCCAGATTCTCTGAACCTTTTGACGATATTACGGACCGTAGATGATGAAATCCCTAAATTTCTTGCAATAGCTCGTTGAGGAATGTTGTTTTTAAACTGTTCGACAATCAGCTCACGCATTTGTTCACTAAGTGGTGACCCTCGCCCCATCCTTGTTTGTGAGTGACTGAGCATTTCAGGGAAGCTGTTTTTATACCCAATCATGGCACCTACCTGTTCCCAATTAGCCCGTTCACCTGTGGGATGTTCCAAATAAGTGTTTGATGAGCATTCCTCAACTCTCTCAGTCTTTTTTGCCACTTGTGCCAGCTTTTTTGAAACATGTTGCAGGCATCAAATTCCAAATGAGCTAATATTTGCAAAAAATTACAAAATTTACCTGTTCGAACATTAAGTAACTTGTCTTTGCAGTGTATTCAATTGAATGTAGGTTGAAAAGGATTTGCAAATCATTGTATTCTGTTTTTATTTACGATTTACACAACGTGCCAACTTCACTGGTTTTGGGTTTTGTATATCAAGCAATATTTCTTTATTTCAAACATCTTTTGAGTAACAATCGAATGATCAATGATGCAATGATGGTACTGATTCTCATCAAATAAAAATTACTTTTCGAGTTCTATAAAGTTGATGATGGGCTCACAAATTTGAGATCTTTTATCCCATAAATGTCAGCGTCATTTTATCTGGAAATTGGAAAAATAGCAATGGCTTCTGGTTGGCAGTCTATTCAAGTGAAATTGATGAATACTTCGATAGCTAGCATGCTAACGATTTTCACCATTAAATTAATAAATCCAAGCGTCTGCCATAACAGTTGCACAAATGACTCATTACTTCAATTGCCAAAGGCATTAGTGCTAGCTAACTAATTATTTATCCCATTGACTTGGATAAACCATCCATCCATTCTCTATACCCCAGCTTCCTCACCGGGGTTGCAGGGGAGTTGGAGCCTATAACAGCTGGCTCAGGGTGAAAGGCAGGGATTCACCCTAGACAACTCGCCTATCTATCGCTCAGCACACACTGTTCACACACCACTCTCTCTCACACTCATACCTATGGGCAATTTAGCATGTCCAAGCAGCCTGACATGCATGTCTTTGGCCTGTGGGGGGACACCAGAGTACCAGGAGAAAACTCGTGTGAACCCAGGGAGAACAGGCAGACTCCACACAGGCCCCAGGCCGGATTCGAACCCACAACCTTCCTGCTGTTAGGTAGCAGAGCTAAATAACTGACTAAGTTAACTAGAAACTAACGCAAGCGATGGTGAATGTTTCCAGCAGAATTGGCAAAGTTACCTTTGCCAATAATTTAGTAGGCGTTTGCCAATGAACGGATTATGACCAATCGCGATGAGAAAAAGCCGTATTAGAGATACAACCCATGATCTACAGGTGTGGTATGGCACTGATTTTTAATCAAATATGGGATAAATATCCTTATATATGATTCGAATGTAATTGTTGGCCACTCCATCACTCATCAGTGAAAACTTCATGATTTGATGATTTTCCGTGTCGTGAACATGGTTTCTGCACTATTGTAACTCCTCCAGCCGGCGATACAACAAACTTCAAGTCTTGCCTCTTTAATGGATCAGGAACGGCATGAAAACTCTTTCCTCAACTTTTAATGCTGGCATTTTTACACCTGTCCGCTTGGCAGTAAACCATGATGATTGTGTGTAGACAACATTCTAATTCTATGTCTGCTACGTCATATTTTGGAAGGTATCTAGACAAAATGCAGGAACATAGCCGCACCCATGTAAAGCAGATGATGTAGCAGTATGATATCTTTGGTACCTTTCGACAAGCTCCAGCCGCTCAATCAAAGCACCAAATTTGATGATCGATTCATCAAATTAATTGGTTCTTTGTCCTCTAGAAAACAATGCATCGAAATTTCCTGAGGTTCGGTTTCTTTTAAGTTCATTATTCTATCTGCAGCAAGGAAAAAAAGGGTACATGGACATGGATACACAGAAACTGTAAATTCATCCCGCAGTGAGTTTGAACGTGAGGTTGGAATTGTAGTTCCAGATAGGGATATGCATGCAAGTGCAGTCCAAATATAGCCACTGTTAGTCAATGCATATGAGGCTACCAAAGATGCCCAACAATGCTCACGTACACAGTATGTCCCAATGAAATTCCATAGAGTGTCCAAGTAATGTATCCAAGATCTGTGGTTTGGAGTTCCAGCCCAGGGAAGTTTAAGGCATTACCAGATGATGTACGACTGGTCGCACAAGTCGAGACAGTTCTCCCTCCAAAGGCTGCTGCGACGCACCGACTGGATATTGAATGACCCTTAGTTGACCTTAAACAGGCCGAAGTAGTGCTTTGCAGTGCGGTGCAGCTTGTAAGATTTGATTGCTGTGGCCTTCAGCTCGGCTCCCTTCTCCAGCCTCAGAAGCCCGGACACCTGGCACGGCTTGAGGAAGTGCAGCTCGTGAGAGCCTGATGCTGGGGTGGTTCCATAGCCCTCCATGCACTGGAGCTTCCTGGCCTTGTTCACAGACACCTCCAGCTTTACATAGAGACTCTGGTTCTCATTGAAGTGCACCTAGGACAGAAATGAGTGATATTTTGTATCAATGGGGGTAATCTTTTAAAGGCTATAACCAGTCCTGAACCAATTTTTATTTTCTTACAAAACACCAGGTCACCAATTGCCCATCAGTCCAATTGCTCATCAGTACTACTCAGATTAGATCCTCAAATCAATATTTGGCCAGATTTTTCGTTCCTCACAGGTAATTAAACACTAGGTGTGAACTGATTGGTTAGATTTCTCTACACCTGCCTCCCAGGTTAAGGAAGACAGAAAGGTGGCAGTTCTTGGCTCTTGAGGACCTTAATTAGAGGATCAATACAGTGGAATATCGTCATCCTATTACAATAATGGCCAAAGTCATTTTTTGAGGATAATGAGTTTTTGCCCTAATCCCAACCCAGTCCTCAAGGACCCCCTGTCCTGCAGGTTTTTGTTGCAATTTTACTTTTGCACACCTTATCCATTTAATGCCCAATGCACCATCATGCACATCTTGTCCAATGAACATGAAGCCCTTAAATGGATCAGGCATAAGAACAGAGCTGGAGCAGGGCAGGGGGTCCTTGAGGACCGGGTTGGGAACCACTACCCTAAATCATCTCTTGCTCTGCATTTGGTAAAGTTTTTTGTGTTTTCTCAAAAACTTGAAAAAAAATGACTTAGGCAATTATTTCAATGGGGTGAGGATATTGCAATATTGACTCCCCAACAAAAATGCAAAGGCCTATCATGTTTGTGATACAAGCATTAGAATCAATTCCATTTTTCAGGGCCATGTGGTCAATTTTGCTTATTGGTCCATTCTTTGGAAGTTCACCTGGCAGTACAGGAAGTAGACTCCACTTCTCTCCACCTTGAACGTGCCAGTGTCTGGATCATATCGCACCGCTTTGCTAACATTCAGTGGTTCCTCAATCCAGCCTTTAATGGTGCCGTCATCTCCGACTACAGAAAATTAGCATATGCATATGCTCAAAATTCAGCCACATAACCAGATGCTGGTGCAGACATACATGTAGACAAAGAAACAGTCAAATAATAATAACAATAATAATAATAATAATAATAATAAAAATAATGATTTCTAGATTGTTAGGCAGAGTGGCTTTGAGGCCAAGATCCTCGATATATACCTTGTCCACAGAAATAGTCTAGATCATGTGTCTGAACAGAACAATTTTTACGTAGTAGAATTGATGGACAAGAAGATTGTATTTCTGGATTGTATTTTCAAATGAAGGGTTGATTTCTAGTAGTGCACCAGTCTGTTTTCAACTTTTTTAGAGAACGAAGATTTCAGTCAGGTCCACATTGTCAAAACCCTAAATTATATTATTATTTGCAGCAAATCTTTGTGCAATATTTGAATTTGGCAGCATGGCTCTGCTCTGGGGCCTCCCCGCCCTACGCGTGTGCATGAAAAGCCAGTCGGCAGGGAGAGCCAAAAACCTGCTCTTCCATGCGTATGCATGAAAGTCATTGGTGGAGAGAGCAGCAGCGAACTCTGTTACAGAACAGAGTAGCATCAGTGACAGCGTCGTCATTTAATAAGTCAGAAAAACGTGGCGGAGGAGCAGGAGATTGAGGTGGGTTGCAAAATGAACAAGGAAAGCAGGAATATAGCAGACAGGCAGAGCATCTTTAATTAGGGTGCCTTGTTTAATTAAACCCCAGCCTCTTTTTTAGGTTTCTGTTTGAAGATGACATACCCAAAATGAATAGAGTATATCTCTGTTTGTGTAGCATGAAGTATCAGAGAGGGAGACATGGAGAGAGGGTTGATTTTCTGACGCCACTCGGATTTTGATATTTGAACATTAATATGCTTGGCGTTTGAGTTGTACTTGGTGTATGTAAAAATGAATTATATGTGCTTGTAGCAGAGGCTCTCCTGTTTCATTTGATGTGTAATATGACTATATTGCTACTTAATTAGCGCCGTGTTGTAGGTATTTTGCTGCGGTGAGTCTCAGGGTATTGGGGGACCCTGGAGTTTAAGAGGTTAAAGGGGACCTAACATGCTGATCCTTCTTTTAATATATATTAGTAATGTTATAATGTTGGTTGTCCATGCTCAACCTCTGAAAAGTTTCTAAACATAAGATACAGGCATTTTGCCATAATCCAAGAAAGTGATTTCGTGAGAGTGATTTCATCTCTGAACAGGTCCTCCCGAGTTCTTCACGAGATCTGGGTAAAATCTGACGTCAGGTTGTGCCGTCCAATTAGTACAGACCTAGCCAGAGCCAACCACTTCGCTGGACCTGCCCACACCGGAAACTATTCTAGCAGGCACTAACAACGGCAGATCATACTATGCCTTAGTAGCATCTACACTTTTGGAAATACAAAAGTAGAACCGCAGATCATTTGAGGTGCAATTTTGTCAGTATCTCTCCAAAAGCTACTTGTCCGTTTACTTTTGGACGCAAAAAAAAAAAATATTTCTCTTCCAAAAGATGATGCCACCAGAAATCAGTGGGTTGCTTTTTTTGTTTGCTGGCAGCAAACAGCCACAGCCAAAGGGAACGTTAGCTGTTTGTGCTCAGCATTTCACCAAAGACAGCTTTGTCAATAAAGGATAATTCCACACAGGATAAGTGTTTCAGCTGCTTCTCAAAGAAGCAGTTGCATCGATCAAGCGCTTGAAGCCACAAGCTGCAAGTAACCATATAACAGCAAATAATGTAAGAGAAGGTAACGTGTTACGGGTGGCTATCAGGACCGCTAGCGATAGTTAGCACTAACAACTGGCCTCAAACACAGGCTTTGTAAAATATCTGAAGATAAAGCCTGTACCTGTCGCGACTGTCCGTGACTCACAGACACAGAAGCTGTAAGTTGCTTTTACTGCATAAGCCAACCTGACGTGATAGCCGGTTGATTGTGGCTGTAGCACAGAAGCTAATGTAGCCAAGTTACTGTTGCTAATGTTTGTGTCCTAATTATGCAAGAGTGATATCAGGGGAAATTCTACAGAAGATGTGTGAACATACACCTCATTTGAAGCTAACTTTTAATACTTGTTTGTAATTTGGATGCTTGGTACTGTAATGTGAATATAGGCCACTAGATGGCAGTATTTACCTTTTTTTTGTTAAGCTCAGACTGGAGTCATGTTTAGACATGTCCAGAACATGTCTGGGGCAAGTCTCAGAAAGTTAAAAAAAAGAGGTCTAAATGTGGGTGGGGTCTGAAAGAGAGTATATAAGAAAAAGAATTGAGACAGTAAAGTAGTAGGAGAAATTGCAAGACGATGACCAGACCTGCCATTCTGTTCAAGACCAGTGACGTTTCTTTTGTGGATTTCTTTGCCTGTGTTTGAGCATTTTCATTATCCAGGACATCACCAAGCCACCCCACAAAAAGGGACTGTAAATATTTCTTTTTTTTCCTAATCAATCTTGGTCTTTAGGTTCATTAGTTGTTAGTTGTAGGTTGTTATTAGTCTTTGTCTTTGTTAAAAATTAAATGTGTTTTAGTTGTTAAAACTGTGTTTGTCATCCCTTGCTGTTGCTGTTGCGTTGTAAATCTAATAACAAATTGGGGCCATAACAAATTGGGGGCTCAAGGTCCGGGATAGACCATTGTGTGAGTAATTTATTGAAAATCTAACATTCCAAATTGTGAAATTGTTTTTGTGAATTTTCCTAGATATATATTGACAACAGCAATGGATGATTTCTTGGCATCACCAACCGTAGGGGTTTTGAAGTCTTTTAAAAAGACAGAACTGCTAGAAATTTGCAGACAGTTGGAGCTGACAGAGGTAAAACCAGCCATGCGAAAAGCAAGACTGGCTTGAGAGATAGTTGAATATTACATTGATGAAAATGTGTTTGCACCAGGAGATCTGGAACAGTTTCCAGTGGAAAATCCAAATATAGAAATGGAACTTAAATTAAAAATGCTAGAGATTGAAAGGGAGGAAAGAGAAAAAGAAAGGGAGGAAAAAGAGAAAGAAAGGGAAGAAAGAGAAAAAGAAAGGGAGGAAAAAGAAAAACAAAGAGAATTTGAGAGGGAAGAAAAAGAAAAACAAAGGCAGTTTGAGTTAGAAAAATTAGCAAGAGAAGAAAAACAAAGAGAATTTGAGTTAGAAAAATTTGCAAGACAGAGAGATTTTGAATTAGAGAAATTCGATAGAGAAGAAAGACTCCAAATGGAGCAACTAAAAATAAAAATTGCAACTGAAAATAAATTTCGGGCTAGCCAGGAGGTAAAACTGGTGCCTCCATTTTCGGAAAAGGATGTTGACAACTATTTCCAATGTTTTGAAAAGGTAGCAAAGAGTTGCCAGTGGCCAAAGGAACACTGGCCTCTGATGTTGCAAACTGTCCTCAAGGGTAAAGCTCAACAAGCCTATTCGGCTTTGTCTGCAGATGATTCCTCTGATTATGAGGTTGTCAAAAAGGTTATTCTGAGAGCTTATGAGTTGGTTCCAGAGGCTTACCGACAGAAATTCAGAGGTCTGAAGAAATCTGAAAATCAGACTTATGTTGAATTTGCTAATGAAAAGCAGGTTTGCTTTGAGCGCTGGTGTACTTCTATGGAGGTCAAGGATGATTTCAACTCACTAAAAGAGATGGTGTTAGTTGAAGAATTCAAGAACTGTGTTAAGGATGATGTTAAGACCTACCTTAATGAGAAGCAAGCACTGAACTTGCAATCAGCTGCCAAATTTGCAGATGAATATGTTCTCACTCATAAGTCCAAATTTCAGTCTAGCAGTAACAATAAATGGTCCCAATTTCAGAAAAAGGGTTACGGTGATACCCAAGATTCCTCACCCAAAGACAAAGACAAATCTGGTGATGGTGCTCAGAAATCCAGTAATAGGTCTGATCAAAGTGTGAAAGCTGACAGTGACAAAAGTGGTCTAGTTTGCAGTTATTGCAAGAAATCTGGTCATGTTACAACTAACTGTTGGTTCCTTAAAGCTAAGAAAGAAAAAGAAAAGGATACCAAACCAAATGCCTTTGTGAAAACAAGGTTAGAAACCCCTGTAGTAGATAACCAATCTGCTAAATTGCCTGCTTCTTGTGGGGCTAAAAAGCCTAATACAGCTGACTTTGTGAGGGAGGAATTTCTTCCATTTGTGTCAGAGGGATTTGTGGCTCTGAATGAGCATACTACTCCTGTCCCCATATATATCCTAAGGGATACCGGAGCTTCTCAGTCACTTTTGTTGATGGACTCCTTGGAGTTACGTGATGAGACCGCTTCAGGGGATTTCATACTTGTACAAGGTATTGAAGGGAGGACTGTATCTGTACCCCTGCGCTCTATATTCTTGAAGTCAGATTTAGTTACAGGACAGGTAAAGGTGGGACTTATGTCAAGTCTACCTATAAAGGGTGTTTCTCTGTTGCTAGGCAATGACCTGGCTGGGGGCAAAGTAGTTCCCCCTGTACATCTTACTTCACAGCCGAGCACTGAAAATGGGGATGAGGACCCATCTCTGTATCCTTCTTGCGCAGTGACTCGTGCTATGACCAAGAAGGCTAAAGAAGATGATGTTGTGGTGCCGTCCAGTACATTGAATAGTCAGGACTCAGGTGGTTCGCCTCATGACTCTGATTGGCCTACTATGGTTTCTCCGTTTGAGGACTTATCAGATACTTTTATCAGTTCTCTATTCAGCCAGCCGGATGGGTCTGGTGATTCTGATGTGTCTGGAGACTTGTCTCTGTCCAGAAAGCGGTTGATTGAGGAGCAAACTAATGATCCTGAAATTGGTGTACTAAAGAGGAGAGCCCTTCCTGAAAAAGAAATAGATGCAGTTCCAGTTGGGTATTATCTCAAGGATGGTGTGTTGATGCGGAAGTGGCGCCCTCCTGATATCCCTGCCAATGCAGATTGGGCAGTGGTCAGGCAAATTGTTGTTCCGAAGGTCTATAGGAATGAGATCTTAACAATGGCTCATAGTTTACCTTTAGGAGGTCATCTTGGTGTTAACAAGACTGTTGATAAGATCATGAAACACTTCTTTTGGCCTGGGCTTCGGAAAGACGTTTCCAACTTTTGCAAAACCTGTCACACTTGTCAGGTAGTTGGAAAACACCAGTTAGACCCACCTGTAGCTCCATTGCAGCCTATCCCAGCATTTGGGGAGCCATTCTCTAGGGTCATTGTTGATTGCGTTGGTCCATTACCCAAGACTAGATCTGGAAATCAGTACTTGTTGACAATCATGTGTGCATCTACCAGATTCCCCGAAGCCATACCTCTACGTAACATCAAGGCAACTGCAATCTCGAAGGCTTTGATAAAGTTCTTCACGTTGTTTGGTCTTCCCAGGGAAATTCAGTCAGACCAAGGTAGCAATTTCACTTCAGGATTGTTTCAGCAGGTTGTGTATGAACTAGGTGCAAAGCAGATTCTTTCTAGTGCCTATCATCCAGAAAGTCAGGGTGCCTTAGAGCGGTTTCATTCCACTCTCAAGACAATGATGAGGACTTATTGTTATGACCATGAGAAAGACTGGGATGAAGGGGTTCATTTGCTGTTGTTTGCAGCTAGAGAAGCAGTGCAGGAGTCTACTGGATTCAGTCCATTTGAGCTAGTGTTTGGTCATGAAGTGAGAGGACCTTTGCTATTATTGAGTGAACAATGGCAAGAGGAAGAGCCGCAAATCAGTCTGTTAGACTATGTTAGCAAGTTCAAGGAAAGATTGCGTGCAGCTTGTGACCTTGCCAAAGAGAACTTGAAATCAAGTCAGGGAAAAATGAAAACTTGGTATGATCATAAGGCTAGAAGCCGTGAGTTTAAACCAGGAGAAATGGTCCTTGTGTTGTTTCCCTTGCAGTCCAATCCATTGCAGGCTAGATTTCATGGTCCATATGAAATTCTGACAAAACTCAATGATCTCAATTACATTGTGAAGACTCCAGATAGGAGAAAACCAAAACAATTGTGTCATATTAACATGCTAAAGCCTTATCATGACAGAAATGCTAGGGTTGCAGCTGTTACTTCAGATTCTCCAATGGTCGAAACGTGTGAAGATGAGGGGGAGTTTCAAGATGATGAACCAAGAATTAAAGCTGAAGTTCTTTCATGTAAATTGTCAAACACTGAAGTGTTGCAAAATCTTGATGTAAAACTCCAGCACTTAGAACCCTCACAGAGAGATCAGTTTGAAAGGTTGATCAAGAAATATGAGGATTTGTTTCCTGATGTTCCAAAGAGAGTTACTATAGCCTCTCATGATGTAGATGTTGGTGATGCCAAACCAATAAAACAGCATCCCTACCGGATGAATCCTGAAAAGAGAAAGATTGCTGAGAAAGAGGTTGAGTACATGTTAAAACATGATATTATCAGACCCTCCAACTCCGATTGGAGTTCACCCTGTGTGCTAGTTCCAAAACCTGATGGAAGTACTAGATTCTGTACAGATTATCGCAAAGTCAATGCTGTAACTAGAACTGATGTGTTTCCAATACCTAGGATTGATGATTGTATTGATAGTGTAGGGCAAGCAAAGTTTCTGACCAAGATTGATTTATTGAAGGGTTATTGGTG
This sequence comes from Gymnothorax reevesii, assembly GCA_029721435.1. Classification (NCBI taxonomy): domain Eukaryota; kingdom Metazoa; phylum Chordata; class Actinopteri; order Anguilliformes; family Muraenidae; genus Gymnothorax; species Gymnothorax reevesii. The sequence continues at coordinate 35,225,218 of CM056586.1, read as the reverse complement.
TGTGCCTTTAACTGAGAGGGCCAAGAGCATCTCTGCTTTTGCCACACCATCTGGATTGTACCAGTATGAAGTCCTACCCTTTGGCATGAAAAATGCCCCAGCCACGTTCCAAAGGATGATACAGTCTACAATCGCCGGATTGCCACACACGGGTGCGTACATCGATGACCTGATCACATGGAGTGACTCCTGGGAAGAACATCTAAAAGATGTAGAGACGTTGTTCCAGCGCCTGACCCAGGCTAACCTGACTGTTAACCTGAGCAAGAGTGACTTTGGTTGTGCTACTGTCACCTATCTTGGCTACGTCATAGGCCAGGGTAAGGTGGCACCCATAAATGCTAAAGTCCAAGCCATCATGGACTTTCCAGTTCCTGACAACAAAAAAGCTTTGCGCCGCTTCCTTGGAATGATCGGGTACTACCGCAAGTTCTGCAAGAACTTTGCTGAGATTGCTCTCAGTCTAACTAACCAACTGAAGAAAGGGGTAAAGTTCACCTGGGATGATGCATGCCAGAGAGCCTTCGATCGCCTGAAGTCTCTGCTGTGTCACTTCCCCGTGCTCAAATCTCCTGACTTCAACAAACCGTTCTCCATCGCGGTCGATGCTAGCGACCAAGCTTGTGGATCTGTGCTCCTACAGAGAAGTGACTCTGATGACATTGAGCATCCCGTGGCATACTTCTCCAGGAAGTTCAATCGCCACCAAAGGAACTATTCCACAATAGAGAAGGAACTGTTGGCTCTGGTCCTTTCTTTACAACACTTTGAGGTTTATGTTTGTACAGGACAAAAGCCAATGATTGTGTACACTGACCACAATCCGTTAATGTTTTTGAGTAAGATGAAAAACAAGAATCGGAGATTGTTGAATTGGAGTTTGATTTTACAGGAGTTTGACTTGGAAATTAAGCATGTGAAGGGTACAGACAATGTAATTGCTGATTGCTTATCCCGTGTTTGAATGTGTATATATATATCATGTGTTTGAATATTGTATGATATGTATATGTTGACAAGTGTTCACTTAACCATTTTGTATTGAAAAGAAAAATTTTGCCTTTATGAGTCAAAATTTTTCCCTTTTGGAATGGAGGTGTAATGTGAATATAGGCCACTAGATGGCAGTATTTACCTTTTTTTTGTTAAGCTCAGACTGGAGTCATGTTTAGACATGTCCAGAACATGTCTGGGGCAAGTCTCAGAAAGTTAAAAAAAAGAGGTCTAAATGTGGGTGGGGTCTGAAAGAGAGTATATAAGAAAAAGAATTGAGACAGTAAAGTAGTAGGAGAAATTGCAAGACGATGACCAGACCTGCCATTCTGTTCAAGACCAGTGACGTTTCTTTTGTGGATTTCTTTGCCTGTGTTTGAGCATTTTCATTATCCAGGACATCACCAAGCCACCCCACAAAAAGGGACTGTAAATATTTCTTTTTTTTCCTAATCAATCTTGGTCTTTAGGTTCATTAGTTGTTAGTTGTAGGTTGTTATTAGTCTTTGTCTTTGTTAAAAATTAAATGTGTTTTAGTTGTTAAAACTGTGTTTGTCATCCCTTGCTGTTGCTGTTGCGTTGTAAATCTAATAACAAATTGGGGCCATAACAGTACAACTGTTCACAGTAACAGAACTTGCTGTCTGTAAAACCTGTATTGCAAGGGTTTGTCTCTGTGGTTATGACCGTTCGGTCACCAACTACTGCATGTTAGTTTGCGTGTCGTGCTAATTAAAAATTCTCCTGGTTAACATATGCAGTAATTCTGATCGGTATGCTTGTGTTACTTCGGTAAGCATCAATGTGGCGATTTCATCATAACGTTGCCCGATTGTAGCCACTACAGTTAGTGATTGCTTCACTTATCCATGACTGGGATCAGCCAGATACTTCACAAATGTCTGAGCAAGCTCTCTGGTGCCACCATGAAAGCAATGCAAAACGCAGAAGCACTGCCGGTTTACAAATGATTTCGCTGCATTACCGTGACATAATTTCATCCCCCTTTAGAAACTGTTGTGGCTAATAAAAAGCCGAAAAAGGCGGAGATTAAATAGGTAATTCTTTCCTGTAGAAGTGATCAATTCGCTAGCTCCACATAAGTGACTTGTCCGTGCTAACGGAACTTACGGTCTCCAAAACCTGTTTTATGTTCATAACATAACCAAGCTCTCTCTAGTTGTCGTGTACCATCCATATCCATAAAGCTGCTTTCATATCAGACACAAAACAAATTTTTCGCAGGACAGCCTGCGAAATGTAGGATAAGCCTACATTCAAAGTCAATGCAAAGACGCGAATACACGTCATGGACACGTCAAGCAGCTTTCACACCAGACGCTAAACGAATTTTTCGAGCAACGGATTACATTCAAAGAGAAGTAGACAGACGCGCTCAAAGCCCGCTATGGAAAGTGCGGGTGTCCTCAAGGGGCGGAAATATAGTCCAGAAATTGCTTCGCCGGAAAGCTTTCTGGATGCACACTTTGAATTGTGTTCATATGCCTAATGGGTTGAAACCCCCCGGTGCGTCATCTTTCATACATCATCTGACTCTGAGGAAGACGTCAGTGGACGTCGAAACGTCAGTCTTTTCAATAAAGATATTGTATACTGAGCTCTATGTGCTCCAGCTTTTGCTTTTTGCCGGAATAGTCCTCGGTGATTTTTTCGATAAGATGCGCTTTTCTCTAGATTACATTCAAAGTCATGACCGCTTATCAACTACTGCGTGTTAGTTCGAGTGCTCTGCTATTTAAAAATGCTCCTGTTTAATTTATAAGCAGCAATTCTAATCGGTTTGCTTGTGTTACTTCGGTAAGCATCAATGTGGCAGTTTCATCATAACGTTGCCTGATTGTAGCCACTACAGTTGAAGCTTACTGGAGTGGTGTTGCATGTGTCTGCCGAGTTGGACTGCAGTTAGACCAGACGTAGATTTTGCAGAGCTTGGGGTGTGTTTTTGGGTGCTTATGAAACGATCGCTTCACTTATCCATGACTGGGGTAAGCCTGATACATCTCCAATGGCTGGGCAAGCTGTCTGATACTACCGGTGAAAGCAATAAGGAAGCGCACAGGATAACATGTTGGGTATAACAAACACTGCATTGCCATGGATTGAATATTAAATTCTTTCCTATAAAAGTGATCGATTCGCTAGCTCCACATAAGCAACGGTTCACGCAGACGGAACTTACGGTCTGTAAAACCATATTATGTTCATGACATAACCGGAGCTCTGTCCAGCTTTCGCACGCTATCCATAATGCACCCATTTTCTGCGAGGAAAAGCTGGTCATTCCTAAGCAATAAGTAAACCATTACTATGGGCAATTTCTGAAAAGGCAGTTTAGCTTGGAGCTTTCGCCCCTCAGTCATATACCAGCGTGGAAGCTGTTTGTTTCTCCACGCTAATAACACACCATAGCTATGCACACGAACCAGCAGGTCCTAATACACACTGAAGCATAAGCTGTTGGTCCACTTTTAGCTGCCCCTCACTGTCCATGTTTCCCTCTAATCTCAGACCCACCGGATTTCTACGGTCTCCGGTCCACCCTTGGGCATGTCGACCCGTTCTACAAATGTGTCTATAAGGGTTGGATTCTAGCTTCCCTGCATCCTAGCTAGGAGCAGTAAAACTGCTGTACTGACCAACTGTTGGCATAGCAAACTGTAGCCTATAGCAAATTCGTGCTTGAGCAGCTAGACTTTCGCACGGCGTTCTCCACTTTCGCCGTTGCCTTTATTAGAACAAGTTAATTTCATTAGACCTATACACATGTACTGCGTTTTAAAGCAGAATTATTTAAAGCAGAATTATTAATTATTCCTTTGTTCAGATGGCAGACGCGTGTCACGTTTCACTGTGACACTGCATCGTCCTGCCTAGATCCGCCCTCCACAGAGATAGCCAGTCAGAAGAAAGTGGGCACACAAGGAGTGGGGGCCATAGCAGAAGAGCCACCCCGATGAGGTGTTTCAAGCAGAGACTACTATGGACTACAAATGGGGTTTTGTAAGGATGGCAGTATGAGCGAAATAAGTACCCTTTTTTTTCTTTGACTTCCCTAGAGTACTCCTGATCGCGCAAAGACAAAAATACAAACTTGGAAAAATAGCATATTAGGTCCCCTTTAAGATTTGCCATTTGAGTGCCGGAAAGGTATCAGCCGAGCTGTCAGGTGATGTGGGGTTGGCTTGCGATCTGTACCATCACTAGTGAAGGCAGGCTTACGAGCTAGGCGTGACTCCGTGGGCGCCTGAACTTCTGCTTTGCTCAATTTTAAGAATTTGACCACTTGTAGGGATCATGTTACAAAGCTGATTTAAACGTAATGAAATATCAGAAAAGATGTCTTAAAATGTATTAGGAGACCTTCTAGCCTCGATCTTTATTCTTTGCCCAGATATTTCAAACACGTGTCAGCGGACTTCAGTACTCTTCGAAGCAAATGCCTCAAGATAACAAAAACTTAACTTGATTTAAAAGATTAACCGCATTTAATTATATTATTTCAGAGTGCAAACACAGAGCGTCTCTTTGAAATCGAAACACACCACTTTCTATTGAACATGAATAGCAAATATAGTCATACCGGTATGCTTGAGTCATGGATGTCAAAAAGCTTCTCGAGCAAAATGAATGGAAGGAATATACAATGAAATGGAAGGTAAATGCAGCTGAACAAAGGTCAACATAAAGACCAATCCCAATATATTATGAATGTGCAGTACCACCATTTAAACAAGTTTAAAGACTTCATTAATCATCTATAGGTATGCGGCGTGGAAATTAGAAAGTTCAGCCAAAGAATAAGCAGCTAAAAAAGATCACCTTTTGCCAGACTTCTTTTTAACTTGTTTTTAGGCCATGTTTCTGGCTGCCTGGGTCATTTTTTTTTTCCTAGCCTGTAGAGTCAGCAATTTTGGTAAGGTAAGAAAGCTACAGTGGCTGCTATTGGCCAACCAATTTTCTAAGCGATACTTTGAGTGACTGAGACTGGACTTGGTCACTACTAGAAGTAGCTTCTTGAGGAATTTCTCACTCACAATTCACTGCTCATTTTATATTGTATTTGAGTACTTCTTGGCCAAAATTAGCTTATGTGGCTTATTCCTCATCAAAGAAAGAATGGATTTGTAGTGTTATCTGATTTTTAATGAATATTTGGTCAATTTTTTGTTCAATTAAAGCAACTGACAAAGTATATTGATTGGTCCGTAAAAACATGGCCCAAAAGGTGTAGGCTGAAGCAAATAAATGATGAAAATAAAGTACATAGAAAGAAAAACAAGAAACCAAAAAACAAAACAAATCCGGACAGGATAAATATTTCGTCATGTTTGCAAGTGTCACATAATTGCCCTATAAGTATCAATAATACTGGATTTATACATTTTTTTTAAACTCTAATTTCTTGGCGCAGCGTAGCGTGGCGCAGCCCAGCAGTGGTAATTTCGTCCGCACAGTGGTAATTTTGTGCGGTGCAACACCTTGGCAGCCACTTTGGCAATTTGGTAGACGGTCGTGCGCTGAGATGGGTGAGGTGGCGTAGTAGGGGGAGGTGTCACATCTTCATCGAGACGCAGTGACAATTTCGTAGAAAAAGTCTCCGCTAGAGTTGCGCAGAAAGCTCGCCAGCTCCAACCTGGTTTACTTTCTGTGCAGTGGTAATTTGGCTGACCGGCGCACGGCTCGCACATGTCACTAAAATCTCACAGGCAGGTTTCCAGAATGTCAGGCACATTTCAATGCAATAAATAATTACAGGACGCACTATTTAATGTGACTATCTGAATAAGGACATAAATTATAGTATCTATATCGATTGCTCTGATGTCAAATTAAAGGCGGTTGGCACGCGTAATGGAAACTTGACCTGGCTTAATCAACGCAGCTGAATCTGCGATGCAAACTAACGACTTCACATCTTTCTCAGCCCACCACAAACTGCCTATACATATACCTGTATATATATATATATATATATAGAATGCTTGCGTTTTATGCTCAGTAAAGCCGCTTGCACACTGGACGCGACACTAATTTTTTGCACGACTGATTACTGTCAAAGTCAATGCAAAGACGTGATAGTCGGACCGGGTTTTAATATAGCTCTGTGTCCAAAAGTCATAAAACTTCTAATTTTTCAGAGTATTCCAGGAATTATTAGACGTGCAAACTTGGCCATGCTTGTGTTCGACCTTCACAAAATGCAAATTGATAGCTGTCAACTTTTCTTGGTCTTTTTAGCCCATTCGTCTGTCTTCTCCCGTTGAAGACAGTCTTTATTCGGTCTTGCTTTTGAAAAATTAGCCAGATGGATCTAACAGATTCACGCTTTATTTCCACAGCAGAGATAAAATAGTGCGTGAGCAAATCAATTCCATGACCATTGACAGTGTGAATAAATTATCGCATGCACTATCAAGACGGTCCGACATGAAATGCAAAATACTCCATGTCCCGCAGCCAGCAAACAGTATTGATATGAGAACAGATTTATAACGAAATGAAGGATAAAATCTCTCACCAACTAACGGAACACCCAAAAAAGATGACCCGCAAATAAATAAAGCGCAGTGTTCATTGGATGTTCTGTAGTTAAAATGTTTCTTTTTATTCTTCATTTCGTTATCAATCTGTTCTAATCGCGGAGGCATTGTACATTGTCCCGCCCCAATGTCAACTCACTTTATTGAGCAGAGCTTAAACAGAAACATTGATTGAAATTCTCGGTACTCATCTGAGGAACTGAGCCCTCTTATCAAAACATTCAGGTTTAATATCTAAAAGAGTCAGTAGATTTGAAGAATTTAAAAACAATAATTGACTGTCGGACACGGAGATATATTAAAACCCTGTCAGACTTTCGGACACGAGACACTGCGTTCAACGCAATCTGTCGTGCGAAAAATTTGTTTCGCGTTCATTGTGCAAGCAGCTTAATACTAGGCTACTATTATTGTCACTTAGGTTTTATCGTTTTTAGTGGGGGAAAGGAGTACAGCCTGATTGCCATGATGTCGCACTGAGTTAAGATCACATATTGAAAGTAAATATGTAACGTATCTTGCACTGTTGTCCATGCAACTTAATCTCAAAATTTTAAGCAGCAACAGGGTGTCATAATATCCATCGTTTCTCTTCCTTTAAGTTTGAATGATCTGACATAGTTTTGTTTTGAAATTCCATTCAAGCTCACAAATGGCAATAATTCGCGAATGCCCTAGCTAGCCAGCTAACTCATATTCGTAATGCTTAATATAGATGTAAGCGGTACAGAAAACATGCCTGAAGCACACAAAGTAAAATGCCACATTAACGCATCATGCAGACATAGGACAGAGGCTTCTATATTCCAACACATTAAAAGTGAGGTGAGGAGCTCATTTGATTGGTGAAGGTTTCACTCGGCTGTGTTATACCCAAACACGCCTTCTTTTCCACTTGCACTGGAAGGAGGGACAGAGGCAGGACAGAGGAGTACTTGTGCCAGGCTATGCCGGGCATGAAATTGCAACATACGCCTGGACACACCCCGCTAGCGCGGCGCCCCGCCTGGTCTACGAATTTAGAGCCCATACACTGAGGAACAGCTTTTTAATTTGTGGTCAAGGTTGTTCCAGAGATCCACTCCCTTTATGGATATGCAATGGCTTTTTGTATTTTTTCTGGTGTAGCTTTTTTGAAAGATGATCCTCTGAGTTTATGCTGGCTCTCTCTCGACCTGAACAGTTCCTGGACACAGTGCGGAAGCAGTTGGTTGTTTGCTTTGTACAAAGTAATGGCGGTTTTATATTTGACAAGGTCTCGTATTTTTAAGGCATTCAATTTAATGAAAAGTGGATTTGTTGGTTCAAAATAACCTGCTTTGGTCACAGTTCTTATGACTTCCTTCTGGATTAGGAATATTGGTTCTATAGTTGTTTTGTAGATGTTTCCCCATATTTCCAGACAATAACTGATGTGTGGGAGCACGAGGGAGCAATATAACATGCAGAGTGATTTCTGATCTAGTATAGCTTTCATTTTTGCATTATTATTGTAGTTATTTGGGATATTTTTGATTTTACATTGATTATATGGTGTTTCCAGTTGAGTTTATTGTCAACAATGACACCTAGAAATTTGTTTTCAAACACTTGTTCAATATCTACACCACATATTTTGATTTTAACCTGTTTGTTGATTTTTCTATTACCAAAGATCATTAATTTAGTTTTGCTTACGTTCAGTGACAATTTATTAATGTCAAACCGCTTATTAAGTAATGAAAGCTCGCTTTCGATTGTGTCGAAAGCTGCTCCAGATTTTTTCCTGAGCAGTGCAAGCTGGTGTCATCAGCAAATAGAATGCAGTTTAGGTGTTTCAATACCACACACACGTCATTTATGTACATAATGAACAACGTTGGTCCCAGTACTGAGCCTTGCGGGACTCCATGTGTAACTCTTCTCATTTCTGAATTAACATTGTTCATATGTACAGATTGGTGTCTGTCTGTGACACAGCTGTTTAGCCATGCGAGTGAAAGGAACAGGCTTTGACTCCAAATGCAGTTCAGCATCGGCAGGGCATTTATTAGGGTTAACACAGCTCTTGGTCAATTACAGAAACAGATCGATAGCCAGGCAAACAGGGTAATGCAGAATAGTCAGAATCAGAATCAGGGGACAAGCAGAAATATTTGGTAACCAGAAAATCAGTCCGCACAAAGACAGTAACAATAGGGGTAAAGCTAAGGGAATGGAAAAGGGAATTGGATGGGATAAGGGAATAACACAGGAGAATCTAAACAGATGGGTACAAAATCGGAATAAGGGAGAACGAAGTACTAAGCAATCAACCAGCAATCAAACAACGTAATACAAACAATCAATAAAGAGACTTACGGGAGAATTCACAAGAAACGAGCAATCAACAATCGAAACCAAGAAAGCGCAGAAACGAGACTTAACCCAATCAGCGTAATCCCAGCTAGAATGCAGGACAGCTGTAAAGGAAGGCGGAACTAGAAAAGCAAGGACGGTGATAGGAAAGCGAGGGGAAACAGGTGGAGTTCTAACTCTGATCTAACTAATCACCCGTGCCTCGCTAACTATTCTTCGGAGCGGATAGCCAATGAGAACAGCCAGAGAGAAATAAGTGGAATTACCTCACCGAAGTATAGGGAAGAGAGTGTGAAGATTGACAAGACGCCACAAGACAGAAACGAAAGGAAAACGTAAAAGACTAAAGACAGCGCAATCGTACAGAAAATGCACACTCCAAAAGAATAAATATGATAAATAAATATAGCAATAAAAATGACTAAAACATACTAAAAACAAACATTACAAATCACCGATTCTCAACAGAACCCCCCCCCCTCCATGACCGTCACTTGGCGGTCTCAACTTTGGCTTAAAAGTCCTTTTGTGAAAGTCTTTAATGAGTTCTTTATCCAATATGTGACACGCTGGGACCCATGAGCGTTCCTCCGGGCCGTATCCTTCCCAGTCCACTAAGTAATGCAGTCCCCTTCCTCGACGACAAACGTCCAGCAGTTTGCTTACAGTATACGTTTCTCCTCCATCGATGAGCCTAGGGGCTGGAGGATTAGTCGCGGCAGGGGTGTGGCGGGAAACTAGTACAGGCTTAATACACGACATATGAAATACTGGGTGGATACGGCTCATGGAGGCTGGTAACTTAAGTTTCACAGAAACTGGGTGAATAATTTTCTCAATAACAAAAGGACCAATGTAACGAGGGGCTAGCTTGCGACTTTCAGTTCTTAAAGCAATGTCCTTGGAAGAGAGCCAAACCTTTTGTCCTACTTTATACTGTGGTGGAACAGAGGGACGACGGTTGGCCTGGCGACTCATCTCATCTCCAGCTTTAAGGAGAGCAGAACGGGTCTCCTTCCACGTCCTTCAGCACCTCTGAAGAAATTCTTGGATATTGGGAACATTAACCTCCACCTCCTGGGATGGAAACAGAGGTGGTTGATAACCGAGACAAGCTTGGAAGGGGGACACACCTGAGGCAGCCGTGGGAAGGCTGTTAATGGAGTACTCGACCCAGGGCAGTTGTTCACTCCAGTTCCCCTGATCTCGGGAAGTGAGGCACCGAAGGACGCTCACCCTTTCCGTCTGTCCATTGCTCTGGGGGTAAAATCCGGAGGTTAAACTGACCTTTATTCCCAGGGCTTGACAAAAAGCTCTCCAGACTTGAGAGATGAATTGAGGGCCACGGTCAGAAACAATGTCAGATGGGATGCCGTGTATCCTAATTACATGTTGGGTCAGTAGGTCCGTAGTCTCTCTGGCAGATGGAAGCTTAGGCAGTGGAACGAAATGTACTGCTTTGGAGAAGCAGTCAACGATGGTCAGTATGACAGTGTTACTTCTGGAGGGCGGAAGGCCAGTCACAAAATCCAACGCGATTTTGGCCCATGGTCTGGAAGGTACCGGGAGTGGCTGCAGGAGACCAGCTGGTGCCGTGTGGGTGGTCTTGTTCTGGGCGCAGACCAGACAAGCAGTCGTCAGATTCTTTACATCTCTCCGGACCGTTGGCCACCAAAATCTGCTAGTTAGCATGGCCAAGGTCCGGTTGGCACCAGGATGGCAGGCGAGACGGGAATAATGGGCCCACCGGAGAACTTCGGCCCGAAGGTTGTCTGGAACGAATAGACAGTTCTTGGGACAGTTAGTAGGTGACCCCCCAGAAGGTTGTGACCTTCTAACCCGGTTCTCCAGTTCCCATACTAATGACCCCGCCACAACTCGACCAGGCAGGATGGTCTGTTGCTCCTTGGGAGGAACGTCTGGTGCGAATTTACGTGACAGGGCGTCAGGTCTCTTATTACAGGAGCCTGGGCGATAAGCTAAGGTGAAGTTAAATCTGTCGAAGAACAGTGACCAACGCGATTAGCGAGAATTTAACCTTCTAGCTGTGCGGAGGTATTCCAAATTCTTATGGTCAGTCCAGACCTGGAATGGAACCTTGGCCCCTTCTAGGCAGTGACGCCACTCCTCTAATGCCAATTTTACCGCCAGTAACTCCCGATTGCCGTTATCATAATTGCTCTCAGCCGGGCTTAATCTGCGGAAGAAGAAGGCACAAGGGTGTATCTTATTATCTTTGCTGTTGCGTTGTGATAGAACTGCCCCCACGCCGGTGTTGGAGGCGTCAACCTCGACAATGAACTGCTTCGCAGGATCTGGCTGTTGGAGAACAGGAGCAGAGGTGAATCTTTGCTTTAGTTCCTGAAAAGCCTTCTCCGCCGATGGGGTCCACACAAAAGGAACTTTGGGGGAAGTCAGAGCAGTTAGTGGGGCAGCAACGGTACTATAATTACGAATAAAACGGCAGTAAAAATTGGCAAACCCTAAGAAACACTGTAGTTCTTTGCGTGTTGTGGGGGTAGCCCAATCACTGACCGCCTTCACCTTTTCTTGATCCATTAGAATGCCTCCTAGAGTGACCACAAATCCAAGGAATGGGACTGTGTCCAAGTGGAACTCACACTTCTCAGCCTTGGCGTACAGTTCTCCAGGAGGCGCTGCAGAAAGGCACAAACATGGCGAAGGTGTTCTTCCTTGGAACGAGAGAATATTAGGATATCGTCCAGGTACACAAACACAAACTGATTAATCGTGTCATGCAAAATGTCATTAACGAGATTCTGGAAGACAGCGGGAGCGTTAGCCAGGCCAAATGGCATAACCAGGTATTCGTAGTACCCCCTAGCGGTGTAGAAGGCTGTCTTCCATTCATCCCCTTCCTTAATCCTGATGAGGTGGTAGGCGTTGCGTAGGTCGAGTTTAGTGAAAATAGTGGCTCCTTGCAACAATTCAAAAGCCGAATTCATTAAAGGAAGGGGGTATCGGTTCTTTATTGTGATATTATTTAGGCCCCTGTTGTCAATACATGGCCTGAGAGATCCGTCCTTCTTGCCGACGAAGAAGAAGCCGGCGCCAGCGGGAGAGGAAGAGGGACGGATGATTCCAGCAGCCAGGAACTCCTCCACGTACTTATCCATAGCCTCCTGTTCAGGGCGAGACAGGGAATAGAAACCCCCCTTAGGGGGCGCTGTGCCAGGTTGAAGGTTGATGGCGCAGTCATATGGTCTGTGAGGAGGCAGAGACAAGGCAGGTGACTTAGAAAAAACTTCGGCCAGGTTGTGGTGCTCACTGGGGACCTTTGTCAGATCCGGGGTGTATGGAGGCTCACTGGATCCTCCCTCGGTCTGCTTAATGGGCGCCTTGCGGAGGCAAGAACGCAGGCAGTGAGTACTCCACTCAGCCAGCTGTCCAGTCCTCCAGTTGATGGTGGGGTTGTGTTGTTTCAACCAAGGGAGGCCCAGGACGATGGGAGCAGAGGAGGAGGTGAGGACATGGAGCCGTATCTGCTCCTGGTGGTTGCCGGAGACAATGAGTGTAAGTGGGGCGTTACCTGGGTCACTTGAGCTAGCGGTTACCCACAAAGGCCAAGTGCTTGGAACGGTGTAGGTAGCTTCTGGGGCTGGAGCTGGAACTGGTTGCACAGGTTGGCATTGTTCAGGTTGATGTCAGAACCTGAATCAAACAACACATTAGTAGTTACTGAACGTTTGCCAACAAGTAGCTTAACAGGAACCAGCTTACGTGGATCGTTGTTATCCTGAGTCAGCTTTCCGACCCTCCCACTCACTCCTTCCTTCTTCAGTAGGGGGCAGCACTGAATACGATGGCCCCTCTGACCACAGTACAGACATGCCCTCGTACGCAGTCTCCTAGCTCGCTCTTGTGGCGATAACCGGCAACGGTCAACCTGCATGGGTTCTCCCGACTCCCAGGGCTCGCCGGTTTCGTGGAAAGGAGAGTCGCCCCGAGGAGATCGAAAGTTACCACGCTGGTCAGACCGTTGGGGCTCTGAATGGCTCCGACGCTCCCTCTTACGTTGCTGGATCCGGGAATCAATCTGGATGGCCACTCTTATGAGCCCCTGCAGGCCCGATGGGAGTTCACGAGACGCCAACTCATCCTTTATGTTCTCTGCCAATCCTCCATAGAACACATCAAACTGGGCATCCTCGCTCCAGTGAGTAGAGGCGGCCAAGGAACGGAATTGGATGGCGTAATCGGAGACACTGCAGCCGGCTTGCTATAAGCTCAAAAGTGCACTTCCTGCCTCTCGCCCCTGGTAGGACCGGTCAAACACCTAACTCATCTCCGCCATGAATTCTTCAACGGTGCAGGTGCAGGGGTGGCCCTTGCTCTACCGGTCAGGAGATTGATGATGTAGGCCACTCTGGAACGTGAGGTAGGGAAGGTTAGGGGCTGTAGCTCGAATATGATGGAGCACTGGGCCAGGAATGCCTTGCAGGTGGTAGGTTCTCCGTCATACTCCCGCGGGGGAGTGAGACATGGCTCCCGAATGGGAGCTGCCTCTGCCGGCGCGACTGCAAGACTGGGAAAGGTGGAACCCAGAGTGAGACGCTGTGTAGCGGTTCTCATCTCCTGCAGATCGCGATGCTGTTGCTGAATGACGACCTCTTGTTGTTGAGCGAGGCGTTGCAGTTCAGTAGTAACCGCTGAAGTCTGTACTGGTCGACTCGTACTGAAAGGAACGGGCTTTGACTCCAAATGCAGTTCAGCATCGGCAGGGCGTTTATTAGGGTTAACACAGCTCATGGTCAATTACAGAAACAGATTGATAGCCAGGCAAACAGGGTAATGCAGAATAGTCAGAATCAGAATCAGGGGACAAGCAGAAATATTCGGTAACCAGAAAATCAATCCGCACAAAGACAGTAACAATAGGGGTAAAGCTAAGGGAATAGAAAAGGGAATTGGATGGGATAAGGGAATAACACAGGAAAATCTAAACAGATGGGTACAAAATGGGAATAAGGGAGAACGAAGTACTAAGCAATCAACCAGCAATCAATCAACGTAATACAAACAATCAATAACGAGACTTACGGGAGAATTCACAAGAAACGAGCAATCAACAATCGAAACCAAGAAAGTGCAGAAACGAGACTTAACCAAAGCGAGCAATGGGAAGAAACGAGTCGACAAGGAGCTGCCGAAAAAATGCGTCTTTTAAACACAACCTAATCAGTGTAATCCCAGCTAGAATGCAGGACTGCTGTAGAGGAAGGCGGAACTAGAAAAGCAAGGAAGGTGATAGGAAAGCAAGGGGAAACAGGTGGAGTTTTAACTCTGATCTAACTAATCACCCGTGCCTCGCTAACTACTCTTCTGTGCGGATAGCCAATGAGAACAGCCAGAGAGAAGGAAGTGGAATTACCTCACCGAAGTATAGGGAAGAGAGTGTGAAGATTGACAAGACGCCACAAGACAGAAACGAAAGGAAAACGTTAAAGACTAAAGACAGCACAATCGTACAGAAACATGCACACTCTAAAAGAATAAATGTGATAAATAAATATAGCAATAAAAATTACTTAAACATACTAAAAACAAACATTACAAATCACCGATTCTCAACAGCCAGAGCAGTTCCTCTCACACAATATCTCTCCATTTTTTTCAAAAAGAGCTCATGATCTATAGCAGGGGTGGCCAACCCTGGTCCTGGAGAGCCGCAGTGTCTGCTGATTTTTGGTGTTACTTTGCACTCGACTGATGGATTAAATTAGTTGATTGCTCACTTAACTGATCTCACCTGGTGTCTCAGGCTTAATTTGGCAATCAAGCAATTAATTTGGTACTTGAGCCAATCAAGCAATTAGCAGGAACAACCCACAAGACTCCTAGAGCCAATTAAGCAGACTTGCAGGTTGTGAAAGATTTGTCAATGTGGTTGGATATTTAGTGTAGTTGTAATGCAGACAAAGTAGAAGCACAGAGTACAGATAAAAGTTTATAGAGCAGGGGTGGATAACGCTGGTCCTGTAGAGCCAGAGGGCATGCTGAGTTTGGTTTTCTCCACCCAATTAAAACCTAAGACACCAGGTGATATAAGTGAAGTGTAATCAACTGCTTTAATTTATCAATCAAGAAGCACTAAAAACCAGCAGACACTGCGGCTCTCCAGGACCAGGGTTGGCCACCCCTGATCTATAGTGTCAAAGGCTTTACTCAGGTCGATAAAAACCTCAGCAGTATATTCTTAATTATCAGTGGCCCTTGAGATCTGTTCCACTAGTTCCACGACTGCCATCGAGGTGGACCTATGGCTTTGCTCTAAAGCCATATTGATGATTACTTAGTAAGTTGTGTTTTCTATGAATTTGTCAAGCCTTACAATGAACAGTTTTTCTAGTATTTTAAAGAATTGTGATGGCAGCGAAATGGGTCTGTAGTTGATTAATTGGTGTCTGTCTTCATTTTTGTAGATGGGAATTACCTTTGCAGTTTTTACTTGTCTTGGGAAAATACCAGTTAGAAAAGACTGGTTGCAGATGTATGTGAATGGCATTAGTGTCTATTATGTCTTTAATCAGTGTCATATCTATGTCTGTGCAATCAGTGGACTTCTTGTTTGCAGATTTTGCTACAATTTCTAGGACCTCACTTTCATGCACACATCTGATGAATATGGAATTGGAATTCTGAGTGATAATGTTCTCATTTAAGCCCTCCGTATTTCTGTGCTCAGGAATTGCATTTGCCAGGGAGGGTCCAACATTTACAAAAAAGTTATTGAATTCATTTGCTATTTCTTTATTCTTGTTTATAGTTATATTATTATTTTCAATAAAGTGACTTGGATAGCCAGCATTCTCTATGTTTTTTTTTAAATTACAGTATTCAATATTTTCCAAGTTCCTTGAGTGTTACTCCTCTGTTGCTCTAACTGCTTATGGTAGTATTCTTTCTTATATAGTCAAATAATGTTTACTAATTTGTTTTTATACATCTTGTATCTTCAGTTTCTGTGGTTCTATGTTTAATGTATGATTTGTATAATCTGTTTTTCTTTTTGCACGCATTTTCTGGGCCTTCAGTGATCCATGGTTTATAATCTCAGTTTTTATTATTAGTTAGGGACTCTTTTAGTGGGCAGTGTTTATTGTATAGCTTGAGTACGGGACAGAAAGGCATCGTAGGCCTTATCTGGGTCACTAGTAGTGTAGACCTCATCCCAGGTCTGTATGCTCAGGTCCACTTTGAAGGCAGCAACGGATCAGGGTGTTCTATATCTAATCAATCTGTTGCATAGTTATTAGTTTTGTTCTCTGTCTTAAGAAGTTGTTTAAAGATGCCATAATAGAGAGATGATCACTAATGTCATGTATCAGTCGTCCAGCAATGACTTGGTTATCTATTATATTTGTATATATGTGATCTATTAGTGTGGCAGTCTCAAGTGAAATTCTGCTAGGTTTATTAATGACTGTGAATAGACTATTGCTATACATTGTATTGATGAAATCTATAGTTTTGCTATTTCTGTGAGGGTTCAATAGGTCAATATTCACATCCCCACACATGATATGCACCTTATTGTTTAGATTTTCAAACAAACAATCTAGTTTATGGTTAAATGTATCTATGCAGGATCCCTGCATTCTATACAGACAGGTGATTATAATGTTTTTAGTATCCACAACAGAAATTTCAATAGTTAAACATTCCATGATTCCATCTATAGTAGTTGACATATTCTTAATAATTTTGCTTGTTAGTGCTGAATCTACATATATTGTAACTCCTCCTGCTTTTGTACTTTTTCTATTTAATGTGTACAACTCATAGCCCTCAAGTTCCACAATGTAATCTTTCTCCACATCAAGCCATGTCTCAGATACAGCTATAATGTCAAATTTACTAAATCTCGACACATACTCCTTTATATTGTTAAAATTTTCATAAATACTCCTACTGTTGAAGTGAATTATTGAAAATGCACCTCTCATTTCCACACTATTGAACTGCTCATCAGTACTGTATAATATTCACAACTAATATTTATATTGTAGAAGAAGTGGTCAGGGTCTATGTCACTACCAACTGCATATGTTTTGTGTTCCATATTATCAAAAGTTTTCAAATTGAAGTTTTCATATTTGATGTGCTGACTTTGTATGTCATTCCTACAATAGCCATATTCAGTAGGTTTAGGTTAATCAACTTCAGAGTCTCTAAATGGGAAGATAAATGCCTCCTCACCAAGTGTCATGTGTTTATTATAATAGTCCTTTTTTTTTTAGTCCTTGAATTCAATTCAGTACCACCAGGTCACACATTGCACACCCACATGCACATTCCACCATAATGCCACAGAGAGCAGATATGGACTTGAGCACTCATAAAAAAAATCCCTTCAAATCCTTAACAAGACTATAAAGTTTCATGATGATAGGTGACTGTTAAAGCGAGTAAAAGGTCCACTGAAATCAACTTTATACCAAATTTGGTATGCTTAAATCAGATGGGCAATTGATGGCAGGTCTCAAGTTTGGTGAGGATTGGACATTCTGTTCAGGAGTTACAGCTCATTACATCAATAGAGGCCACCCTCTCAAATTCCATTGGCTTACTGCGGCCACATCTTTTAACATAGCAAGTTTTGTTGTCTGATGATCCCATATAAGGTTCATGCAAATCAGTTGCATCATCTAAAGGTAGATTTTAAAGGTTTTACAAATAATTCAAAATGACAGAAAATTTGCCAACATGCAAATGAATGAGGCTCATATAGATTTATTTGGCTTGACCCACCGAATTCAACAATACAAGAATTTTGTTTCTATGACCTTCTGTTCAGAGGTTATAGCCCAAAACAAGTTGAATAGAAAATTTGAAAATTCAATATAGCCGCCAGCGCAAGTGACTTAAAGGGGTATTTTAATATTTTGGCAAATTGGCCTATTGCCATAATCGCTATAGTTTTGAGTAGGTACATTACCTTTGGTTACCCGTGCCTGTTGTTTTGAGATTCAGGGGAGCTGCTCAACGAACATAATGAAAGTGAATGGTACAGGTCCCTCGCTCCTTCAAAACTCATCATATACACAATCCAACACCTCCAAAACCCTCTCGTGGACAAGTTGTGACCTGCAAATTCACCATGCTAAAAAATAATAATGTATAATTACGAGACAGAGTTATTTTCATGGCAAATACATAATCGGAACTACATTCCAGACATACTGGCTGGGAGGAGTGATTTCAAAAACGTCTGTTTACTGCAGCTACACTGGAACTCAAAACACTTTGCTCCGGATAAGAAAGTAGTTCCGAGTATTTGCCTCATGTGTCGTAATGTCACATAATTATACGTTATTATTTCATAGCGTGGTGAATGTGCAGGTCATAACTTGTCCTGAAGAGCGTTTTGGAGCTGTTGGATTGCGTATTTGATGAGTTTTGAAGGAGCGAGGGATCTGTACTGTTCACTTTTGTTATATTCGCTGAGCAGCTCACATCTCTCCCCCCGATCTGAAAACAACAGGTATGGAGAACTAAAGGTAATGCACCTACTCATATGACTATAGGGATTATGGCAATAGGCCGATTTGCCAAAATGTTGAAATATCCCTTTAACACAGGTAACTCTTACTGTATGCTTGACTGTTGCATGTCATAAGGACATAGTACATGCCAAATATCATTTTCATTTTATGTGCATTTCAAGAAAATTTTGTTCATGGGACCAAATAAACCAATAGATAGCTTGTACAATTTTGACCAGAAGTTATTGAACTCGGGTTCTTCTAGACCTGTGTCAAGTTTGAGTTTGATCGATGCAGTGGTTCTGGAGAAGAAGATTGTCAAAGGTTTTGTACATAATCCAATATGGCGGATGAACCATGTAACTAATCAAAAATCTGAGAAAAATTAAGAAGAACCTACAGATTGCTCAGGTACAAATGAGAGCTCTAATGTGAACGGTGTCTGACAAAGCAGATTAAGAAAATCGTGAAAACAGACAAATAAACAAACAAATAAAGAAGAAGAACAACAATAACAATAGGTAACCCCTTTGGGGGACCCTACAATAATAACAATAATAATAATAATAATAATAATATAAATAATAATGAAGCAACCAACCTTGCTGAATAGAATGCACTGGGGAGGATAAAAAGCAACAAGAAACACAAAAAGCATTAGTAAAATCAAATACTACCTTCATGCTGAAGTAATATAAATTACAATAGTGATCATCATGATCATAAAACAGCTTTACACACTTTCAAAATGAGAAGCAACTTTTTTTCCATTCCCAGATTTTCCTCTTCCAGTTCCACCTGGTGAATTAGAGAAATAAAACACATTCAGTATGTTTCACATTCCCAGGTGTCTGCTATTGATTTCATGTGATCGATTACCCACACAGTGCACTGTCAGGTCCGTAAACATTTTGACATTTGACGAAAGCAATCACTATTTTAAATGTCTACCAGTGCTTATTGGGGAAGAAATTGCATAATAAAATGAGCTCCTAGGGTACATTTTCAGCTTTAATTTCAGAGCATTTACATCCCAATCAGGTGAATTGTATGAGAATTACAACACTTTTTTATACATGGTCACACTCTTTCAAACGTAATAGGACAATTGTTTGCACACAAGATAAATGGCCGTATGTACTATTCCTTTATTATTTAATTTGCAGGGGACATCTAGAATTGGTTTGAAGTCCAGTAAACCCCTTCACAACAGTTAGCCAGATCAAGAACACTCTCCAGGATGTGTCAAAATCAACAATCCACAGCAGATTTCACCAGAGTAAATTTTAGGGTTTACTACAAGAGGTAAATCAAGGATACTCAAATCCGGACCTTGAATCCAAATCCAGCCGAGGTTTTCTTGCCTCTCAGGAAACAGACTAAACAATTAGCTATGCTGATTGGCCAGACTGGGTTCACACCTAACTCCCTGATAAAGGGAGTATGTAAACCAATAGTTTTCAGCCTTTGAAGACAATGATGTGACAAGCATGGATGTAAACCACAGGCAAGCCGCAAAAGGTCCAGAGAGGAGTTTGCTGCCAAAATGTAAAGAAAATGCCTGCGCAGTTCTGGTGCATCTTACGTATGGAGGAGACATCCAAAAAAACAAATGAGACAAAAATGTACTTCACCCAAAATGATAGGAAAGGTAAAGAGAAGGAAAGGAACTGCTGATGATCCGAAGTATACTCAGCAACAAAAGTTTCTGTGACACCATTTATGTGTATGTTATAAATGACACGCAAAGATCTCAATGCAATCAATATGTTTATTTAACAGGAGAAACACTGACTTTTCAGTGCCAACGTCACTCAAAACGAAAAATGTCATTTTCATGCGTCATGAAGCACTTGTCTGACGTCTAACCAATTGTGACCTTCACACTTCAATACCGGGTGTGACTTCCTCGTGCCATGATGCAAGCAACGCATCTCCGGCGCATGGACCGAATCAGATGTGCCAGAAATTGCTGTGGGATGTCATTCCAAATCTGACGTAGACGTTGTCGCAATTCCTGGAGTGTAGCTGGCGGGTTATCCAACCGCCGCAAACGTCGATCCATCTCGTCCCAAAGATGCCCGATTGGGGACATGTCTGGAGATCTGGCTGGCCATGGCAGGACATTGACATGTTGTTGCATCAGATACTACTGTACAATCCTTGCAACGTGTGGTTTGGCGTTATCATGTTGCAGCGTTATTCCGGGACCATGTTGCATCAAAAACGGTACCACCAATGGCCGTAGCACTTCATCGCGATCTTTGACCTGTCAGATTTCCATCAATAACAAGCAAATCTGTTCTGTTTCTAGCCGTGATCCCTCCCCAAATCATGACACTACCACCTCCAAAACGATCAAATTCCTGAACACAGTTGTTGGCATAACGTTCTCCACGTCGACGGTATACACGTAAAGGACCATCACATCGGTTAAGCATGAATCTTGATTCATCAGTGAAGAGTACAAGATCCCACTGACGTTGGATCCACCGTCGATGTTGTTGTGCCCACTGTAGACGCAGTCGTCGGTGTTGTACTGTGAGTATTGGACGTCTTGCTGGCCGACGTGGGACAATGCCAAAATGACGGAGACGGCGACGGATTGTCTGTGCAGACAGTCGCCTCAAACCAGGTATCGTTCTTGCAGTTATGGTTGCAGGTTGGAATCGATTTCGGAGATGGGTTGTTCGAATCCAGTTGTCCTGTCTGGGAGTGGTTACTCGTGGACGGCCGCTGCGAGGACGGTCTCTGACATGTCTTGTCTGCTGATGACGCTGCCATAAGTTCCAAATGGTGTTTCGGTGGACATTCAGGCGATGAGCAACTTCCCTCTGCGAGGTTCCGGATTCAATCATCCCAATGGCCCTCCACCGATCATTTTCAGACAGTCTTGGCATTTAGAGGGTAGAGTTCCTGATCCGAAATGGCTGTGTTTTCGATAAGTGATGCTTCCGTCGTTCATCAGGCACAATGTGAACATTCCAAAAATTCTCCTCTTTTATTGCCATCCACAAGCATGATTTACGCACATTTTCACGTGCAAAGTCATTTTCTCGCATTTTCATGATTTCCATTTCAATGTTGTGTTTACGTGTACTGTTTCAGTCTGATATCACCATGTATGACAATTTCATAATTGCGTTATGAAAAATAATTAACAATATTGGTGTCACAGAAACTTTTGTTGCTGAGTATATAACGCCTCATCTGTGAAGCATGGTGAGGGTAGTGTCATGGTGTGGGCATGTATGAAAGCCAAAAGAATTGGTTCCCTTGTATTTATTTATATATAATGTAACTGCTGACGAATGCCACGGGATGAATTCCCCATATGGCTATTTTATCAGTTCTGATTCAGCCAAATGCTTCAATACTCTTAGGACTGCTCTTCACAGTGCAGACTGACAATGAGGCAAAGCATGTTGTGTATATAACCCAACTGATTTTGAAGGCAAAGGAACTGAAGACAGCTAAATCACCAAGAAAGAAACCAAATCTCTGCCGAGCTGTGGACTCAAGACTGCGGACAATCATTGACTGAAAAGGATTTGCAACCATGTATTAAAAATGAGAATTTAATGTGTGATTATGCACAATGATTACTTCTGAGCCCATAAATTTGGGAGCTTATTTACAACCCCAATTCCGAAATAGTTGGGACAAAGTGTAAATTGTGAATAAAATCAAAATGCAATGACTTTTAGATCACATGAACCAATGTTTTATTTACAATAGAACATAGATAACATTTCAAATGTTGAAAGTGAGACATTTAACATTTTTTTCCACAAAATGAGCTCATTTCAAATTTTCTGGCTGCAAAAGGTCTCAAAAAAGTTGGGAAACAGGCTAAAAAGGGCCGAAAAAAGCAATTAATATTCAGTGCCGTGAAAAAGTATTTGCCCCCTTCCTGATTTCTTACCTTTTTTTCATATTTTTCATACTTAAATGTTTCAGATCATCTAACAGATTTTAATATAAGACAAAGATAACCTGAGTAAATACAAAATGCAGTTTGTAAATGATGATTCCATTAATTAAGGGCAAACACCTACCTGGCCATATGTGAAAAAGTAATTTCCCTCCCTTTTTCAATCATGAATTAACTGTGATGAACCACATTTTTTGAGTCCAATTTCCTGAGCCACACCCACACCTAATTACTGCCAGACCTGTTGAATCAATAAATCGCTTCAATAGAACCTACTGACAAAGTGAAGTAGGCTAAAAGATCTCAAAAAGCAACACATCATGCCGTGAACTAAAGAAATTCAAGAACAGATGAGAAACAAAGAAATTGACATCTGTCAGTCTGGAAAGAGTTGCAAAACCATTCCGAAGACTTTGGGACTCTGGTGAGAGGCATTATCCACAAATGGAGAAAACTTGGAACAGTGGCAAACCTTCCCAGGAGTGGCCAGCCTACCAAAATTACTCCAAAAGCGCATCGAGGACTCATCAAGGACGTTGCAAAAAAACCCAGAAAAACATCTGAAGAACTGCAGGCCTCACTTGCATCAGTTAAAGTTAGTGTTCATGATTCAACATTAAGAAAAAGAATGGGCAAAAATGGTATCCATGGGAGAGTTCCAAGGCGAAAACCACTGCTGACCAAAAAGAACACAAAGGCTCATCTCTCATTTGTCAAAATAAATCTTGATGATCCCCAAGACCTTTGGGAAAATATTCGGTGGACTGGCGACTTTGGCGGATCTAGAAGTGGGAATTGGGGTGGCACTGACACGTACCTTTATGACAACAATCAGTCCTGGCTGGTTCTCAATCATTTTCCTTTTTTGACGCGTTTTCTAATTATCACAACAGGCAATTGAAGACAGGGTTTCTCTCCATATATGATCAAAAAGTGATGAAATAACAGGCTAAATTCAGTAGCTACAATGGCGTTTAAAATAATTACTTGTCCTGACCTGTTCTCAGTCATTTTCATAATTAAAGATTCTCTCCGAGAGCACTCCACACTTAACAGGTACTGCTAGTTCTCCAGGATTGGGTAAGACATTCATCTGGACGCGTATTTGCTGCAATAAATCGTTATTCAAAATTGCATACCTGTCGACTCACAGATATGGCTGGAGTCTCAAACTTTTTATATTTGATTGCTGAGTGCCACTTTTTTTTATCAACCCAAGCTGTACCGAGAGTGAAAGGCGATATTTCATTGGAGTGTGGATCAGTTATTATTCAGTCAACGCGAATTTAAAAAAATGATCAGAATTGTACATTCTATGTAAGGTTGTCTGTTTTTAAATGACGAATTTAAAAGATCATTAAGCGCAAGTTAAATCGCCTGATGTGCGAAAAAGGTAGCGCGGAAGTTTCCAAGCAGTTTGTCTTTCGTAAAACATTGGCCTATTAATAGGTGAATTATTTTTCTGTTCTAAATTTAGCCCATTATTTCATTGCTGTTTGATCGCATTTGGAGAGAAACCCTGTCTTCAATTGCCTGTTACGATAATTAGAAAATGCGTCAATAAAGGCAAATAATTGAGAACTAGCCAGGACTATCCTAATTGTCATAAAGGGACGCGTCTGTGCCACCCCAATTCCCGATTCTAGAACCGCCACTGACTGACAAGACAAAAGTTGAACTTTTTGGAAGATGTGCGTCCCGTTACATCATATGTGAAACAAACACAGCATTTCATAAAAAGAGCATCATACCAAAAACATGGTGGTGGTAGTGTGATGGTTTGGGGCTGCTTTGCTGCCTCAGGACCTGGATGACTTGTCATAATTGATAGAACCATGAATTCTGCTCTCTTCCAGAAAATCATGAAGGACAATGTCCAACCATCAGTTTGTGACCTCAAGCTCAAGCGCACTTGGGATATGCAGCAGGACAATGATACGAAACACACTAGCAAGTCCACCTCTGAATGGCTTAAAAAAAAAATGAAGATATTGGAGTGGGCTGGTCAAAGTCCGGACTTAAATCCGCTTGACATGCAGGCAATGGCACGACCTTAAATAGGCCGTTCATGCTCAAAAACCCTCCAATTTGGCTGGATTAAAACAATTCTGCGAAGAAGAGTGGGCTAAAATTCTTCCAAAACAATGTAAAAGACTCATTGCCAGTTATCGCAAACGTTTCATTGCAGCTGTTGTCACCGAGGGTGGCACAACCAGTTATTAGGATTTAGGGGGCAATTATTTTTTTCACATGGGGCCAGGTAGTTTTGGATGGCTTTTTCCCCTTAATAAATGAAATCGTCATTTAAAAACTGTATTTTGTATTTACTCCAGTTGTCTTCATCTAATATTAAAATTTGTTTGATGATCTGAAACATTTTAATGAGACAAATATGCAAAAAATTATGAAATGAGGCACTGTATAAGAGAATCAGCTAAAAGAACATTTAGTTCATTTCATTCTGCCATTAACTGGCATCAGGTGTGTAACATGATTGGCTATGAAAGCGATGTCTTAGAGAGGCTGAGTCTCTCAGAAGTAAAGATGGCCAGAGGTTCTCCAACCTGTGAAGGCTTGCGTAAAAAAAATTGTGGAGTACCTAAAAAACAATGTTCCTCAATGTCAAATGGCAAAGATTTTGAAGGTTTCATCATCGACAGTGCATGGCATCATCAAAAGATTCAGAGAAACTGGAAAAATCTGTGCGTAAGTGACAAGGCCAAATACATTTACTGGATGCCCGTAATCTTTGGGCCCTCAGACGCCACTGCATCACTCACCGGCAAGCTGTCATTGACATAACTAAATGGGCCCAGGAATACTTCAAGAAACCACTGTCTGTAAACACAGTATGCCGTGCCATCCACAGATGCCACCCGAAACTCCATCATGCAAAAAGGAAGCCATTGTTGAGCATGATCCAGAAGCGCCGCCGTGTTCTGTGGGCCAAGGCTCAATTAAAATGCACTGTAGCAAAGTGGCAAAGTGTCCTGAGGTCAGATGAGTCCAAATTTGACATTCTTGTTGGAAATCATGGGCGTTGTGTCCTCCGACTAAAGAGGAGAAAGACCACCCCTCCTGTCAGCAGCGTTTAGTTCAAAAGCCAGTATATCTGATGGTATGGGGATGCATTAGTGCACATGGTGTGGGACACTTGCATATTTTGAAAAGTACCATGAAATCTGAAAGGTATATAAAGGTTTTACAGCAACATATGATTGCAATAAACAGTTATGTCCAGATGTTATATATTGGACATAACTGTTCATTGCAGTCAGCCCTCGATATGCTCCCCTCTAGACGACATCTATTCCAGGTAAGGCCTTATGTATTTCAGCAGGACAATGCAAAACCACAAACTGCAGATATTACAACAGCATGGCATCGTAGTAGGAGAGTGCATGTGCTGAACTGGCCTGCCTGCAGTCCAATTCTTTCACCGATCGAGAACATTTGGCGCATAATTAAACGAAAGGTCTGTCAAAGGAGACCCAAAACGCTCCAGCAGCTGGAAGCTTGTATAAAACAAGAGTGGGATCAAATTCCAATCGCTAAACTCAAGAAACTAGTCTCCTCAATGCCCAGATGCCTCCACTCTGTGTTAAAAAGAAGAGGGGATGCTATACCATGGTAAACCGGCCCCTGTCCCAACTTTTTTGAGACCTGTAACAGCCATTAAATTTGAAATGAGCTCATTTTGTGGGTAAAATTGTAAAGTTTCAACATTTGCTATGTCATCTCTGTTCTATTGTGAATATAATACTGGTTGGTGTGATTTGAAAGTCATTGCGCTTTGATTTTATTCACAATTCACACTTTGTCCCAACTATTTAGGAATTGGGGTTGTATTAAAAAGGTTGTAAATTCAAACAAGGCTCAAATAAACCCTCCCCCTAAAATCCTCAAATTAAAACTGGTAGTCTGCACATCAAACATGCCTTGATTTTTCATTTCAAATCCATTGTGGTAGCATACAGAGCCAAAATGATGAAAATTATACCAGAGTCAAAATATGCATAGACCTGACTGTACAACAGATGTGAACAATTGTTTCTGCAGCCATTACTTGCATGTATTGCCCATTAGAAATGCTAACATCTGCAACCAGGGATTAGCGGCCTAGAAATACTTTGACCGCAACTAGATTCAAGCTGAAGTGTTTCTCAAATGACCACCAGACAACTGCAAATAATTTACCCATCTTGATTCAAGAAGCATTTATGATAAGCCTGATCCAAGGAAACCGGACATCCCATGGCAGCAGTCCCTAAATTATAAGAATTCTGATGTTTTTTTCCTCCCCCAAAGACACCAGGTGACACGTGGATCTCTGTTTAACACAGTGAACACTGCCTCCCAAATGCGGAATCTCTCTAGAATTTTTGGAACTGATCACTTATTATGGTTGAATGAATGCTAACTTAAGAAAACAGTGAATATTAGACATTGCACGGCCTCCACTGTATCCCTCCAGTAGAGAACTATAATTTCTTAATCATGACCTTGCTGCTGGCTTCTACACTTGAGAAGCAAACTGGAAACAATTTGACTGTTTTTACTGGAGCCTCCAATTGACCTATGGCTAAGCCCC
Organism: Gymnothorax reevesii; assembly: GCA_029721435.1. Taxonomy (NCBI): domain Eukaryota; kingdom Metazoa; phylum Chordata; class Actinopteri; order Anguilliformes; family Muraenidae; genus Gymnothorax; species Gymnothorax reevesii. The sequence goes on along the minus strand of CM056586.1, from coordinate 35,198,296 downwards.
GCTCTCAAATGCGATGCCGATGAGCCAATCACGGTGCGTATTCTACACCCATATACTTGGACATTCTGAGCCTGAACTTCCATTGAAATGCATCACGGAAACTCTGAATCATTTGTTTTTATGGGGTTTTAGAACGTTTCTAAGTAAAAAAAAATTGGTCAAACTGTCGTGGTTAAGGTTTTTTGCCATGTTTATGTTCATGTTTATGTTCAGGATCTGTGTTCATGATTGTCTTTTATTTATTCTTTTTGGTTATTGTAATTCTCTGGTTTTTAGTTCATTCCATTTCTCAGTTCCATTGCACATTGTCTTCCCTGTCTTGTGATCTAGTTGGTTCAGTCTGTCTTCCCGGTTTGCGTGCTCTCTTATTTCGGGTGATTTAAATGAATTCCGGGCTGCGTTCCAATCCGAAAAAATGTTTGCTTCATCATGTTCACTCGCCTTCCAATCGAGGGGGGAATCCCCATAAAATCCCGGATGTAAGATGGCTGCCACTCGTAGGGTCGTTCCAATCCAGTTTTGCGGAGGGAAGGGCGCATTTTCATTTGCTCAAGCCCTCGAGTGTCCTCCCTCAAACGAAGCCAACAACGAACATCCCTCCAAGCTTTGATGTTGCCCAGAATGCTTTGCTCTTTCTCCCACGGTAAAAATTTCATGCCCGCCATTTTTTTTCTGCCAGCAAAAGGGGATAATTGTGGGGAAGTACCATACAAATGCAAGATATGTGTACGAGTTCTGTTTAATTTATGACAGAGTTATATGCAAACAGCGAAGTTCAGGGTGAGGGGCATCGGTTTCACATAATTTTTTAAGCCTTTGACTTTACATTCATTTTTGTTGTAGCTAGTCCATAGCATCCGCGAGGACTGTAGCGGAGCTAAAAGTCGCTTTCACACCGGACGCGAAATAAATTTTTCGCGCGACAGATTACATTCAAAGTCAATGCAAAGACGCGAATGCATGCGAAACACGTGTATTCGCGTCTTTGCATTGACTTTGAATGCAATATGTTGTGCGAAAAATTCGTTTCGCGTCTGGGGTGAAAGCAGCTTTATTTTCCCCATACAACAGTCACAAGTGCCACAGCAATCAAACAAGCCTGCCGTCTTCTACTTACCATAAACATGCGATACGCTTTCGCGTGAACTGTAAAATGTACTGGCAACTAACTCAGTCGGCTCCATGGTAACACAAACTTCCCGTTGGCTTGTTCACAAACGTCAAAGTGCGGAAGAAACGCAGTGAGGGTTGCTCCAATCCGATTTCCCACAACCCTCCCCCAAAGTCCCATCTATTGCCCTCCCTCGCTCAGGAAGGGCTTACTCACCTGCTGCGTCATTTGGAGGGCTCACTCGAGTGGAGGGAAGAAGTGAAGGGACTATCGTATTTCGGATTGGAACGCAGCCCCGATGTTTAATATATTCCTTCAATTCTCGTTTACTTCCTTCGTCTTACTGTTCTGATTACTAACAAAACTAATATTTGTATTTTGCATCATAATCTACTAACACAACTGATCCATGTAAATAGATTACTAACTTACTAATGAGCACTCTAGTTAAATCAGTAAAGTTGCACCGCTACTAATTTATACTAATTCCCTCTCAGCAATCGCCCTGTTCTAGTCTCCGCCTCTTGCTCAGCTGTACCTAACTCCCCCTGCGTTTCTGTGAGATCTCACACACATGCTTAATTACTTTCCTGCACTCATTATCTGTGCACTTAGAACTCCTTGGCTGGAGCTGTTTAAATGTCATAGGCTGTCTGTGTAATTCCCATCCGCGTCTTTGCTTTCGCCAATTTTTGTGGTCAGGGTTTCCCTCATGCGATTATCCCGTTGTAATTCGCCTGATCCAGCTCACCTGCTCCCTGCATAGCATGTGACTTTCCTCTCGTCTATTTAAGCAGCCTTTTCACAGCCAGATCCTTGTCAGAACATTGATCAATATTTCTTTGTGCAGAGCACCGTGTATGCCATTGAGTATTGTTTTTCTTCTACTGGTTTGTCCAACTTCGATTCTTGACATTGTCATTCCTGTATTGTTTTGTCTTTATGGATTTTGACCCATTTTTGTATGACCTTGATTTCTGTGTTTGGATGCCCTGTGTATGACCCTTGGCTTTGTTCATCGACTATGACTTTTTGCCTATTGTCTATGTACCTTTGCTCATCTGTCTTCCAGGTTCTGACCCCTGCCTGTCTAGTCGACACTGTTTTTGGATTTCGTATCGTGGCTTGGCAATTGTGTTTTTTGGCTTTGACTCGGACTTCATTAAAGGCATATGTTTTTTGGATTTCCCTTTCTTGCGTGTGTTTCCTGAACGCACCGTCACACAAACGCTGTGCTTGGGATAAATGTAACTCCGGTACGAGGTATCACGAGAGGCTGGGCGATGGGGTATATTTTATACCCTTCCCAAAGCCACATCATAACCGAGAGAAGTGTCTCCTCTGGATATAGCTTTATTGAAGACCCCACTATCAGCTTAACGTGGCCAAAAAAGGTCAAAGATGTCTACATTTGTTCCAAGCTAAGTCAACATCATATTTTAGGCTAAATCTTGTCCCTTCACTAGAGATTAATGTAAAGTTATGTTATACATCGCTAACATTAGTAAACTCCATAGCTGACTTCAGTCAGTGGAGGGGGCAGGGTTTAGCCATAGATTAATTCTCTCAGGATCCACAAGTGGTGGTACCTTTTAAGTATGTTACATGACTACTTTGGGAGAAAAAGAAAACTAAATAAGAAACATGGAGAATGAGTAAGAATTCTGAATCAGGGCCTGCAACATAACAATTGCTGCACCAGAGCCATTCTAATGACACCTTTCAAGTTTGAGTGCTGCACAGCTTATGGCATATGTTCGGAGTATGTTATTACTTTACAACAGCGAATCAATTAGCTGTTTCATGCCTCTGACAAAGCAAAGTGGAGTAAAACTCCCCCACCTCCCCTGCCCCCCCACCACAAATATGGCCCAGTACCGTCTCGCTTCACCCTCCGGCCCCCTAGCAAGTCTCTCCTTTCCAGTAAAAGCTGGACAATGGTGTCACGCTGGGCACTTAACTGGAAGGAGAGAGAGAGAATGTAAATTTGCTGAAAGACACAAATAGAACACCGGTGAAAACCACACAGACAAATTAATCTCCTGTCAACAGGAGAGAAAAAATGTTTGATTTTTATGAAGAGCACTATACCCCCTACCGACCAAACAGGCAGGCAAAATCAAATTGCTGCATTTTGAAAAATGTTCAACATTCCTCGGGCCTCCTTACGGACAGGGGAGGGTTGGAATGTGTCAATTTTTGCCCTGCCAGCAAAATTTCGAGTTCCAATATAAAGTCATGAGGGGTCCATTGTTTATGCAAAGAGGAAACTCATTCTGACAATCTGCCATTTCATGACAGTCTCTGGGTGGTCTTAAAATTCCCACCATCCAGCTGAATATGCAACGAAAGTAATTAAGACATATCACGGAACGCAGAGAAAAATTTCAGTTAGAAGCAGAATTCAAAATAGAGGGCCGAGCTAGTCAAAGCTGCAAAACGTCAAAAGCTGCTAATTGTGCCAAACATTATCACTCGGTCTTCAAATACTATTTAGCCTACTCATAAAATAAGTTTAGGAGCGAATACACTGGAACATAGCCACCGCTGTAGGCTCTGCACTGTTATTAACTGGCACCGTTTTGCTAGTTATTTTAACTGGCACCTTTTTGCCAGTTATTTTAACTGTCATTTTCCAATCAGTCTACAAAAGAGGCTCCGTGTATGTTCACTGTAAACCACAGTTAAATGTGGGCGCGACTCACTTGCAGTTAAAATAACGGTGAGACAACGCGTTAATTTCACTGAAAGATTCGTCAGTTTATAACAGTATGTAAATACCAGTGCGTTCGCTGCCCCTGAGAGGCTCCGCTTCCCGCTTATTCAAAGCACATAGATTGTATTTGTCCTTATCTAAAGTAGCCTCACGGCAACAGAAAAATGGATTCACGGTTTTTGCACTGTCACCAAAGACGTGTAATTCGTAACCTTTTATTTGGTGAAATGCGTCAGACCAGCTTTAAATGGTAAGGTCAGGCAAAATGACAAATATTAGGCCTAAACAAAAAATATTGCATATGCAGATTTTGCCGACAGCGTTTAAGGAATAATTATGGTTCTACTGCGCCAGATTGCGAGCGCAAAATAAACTCATCTTGGCACGAGTGTGCACTCCCGCAGAGCACTTAAGGACTTCCAGTAAGTAAAACAAAACAGAGCTCTGCTGACGGTTGGATGCTCATGCTTGGCAGGAAGGCACTCATACGAGGCATAGATCATTTACATTCATGAAGGAATAAAATGACGGGGAATCAACACCATAAATTTGTTTACCACAAGGTCCAAACAAAGGTGTCGGGTCCCCGCCGCTTGCCTCTGTTTGTAGACTTTCTTCTACAACGTTTCACGATAGCTACCCAAAAGAAATCCAGTAAAGTTAGACTGGCAGACGACCAAGCCGCAATTCAAGGGCGCGCAGCCCAAAAGAAGTGTGATGCTTTAACAATCGTCACAATAAATTCCATTTTCAAAACAAGAATGTCTTGGTCCATTAGGTCTGGTAAGAAAGCATTTAAAGATGGTCTTACTTGGTTCAGACTGGCCTGCAGATCTCTGAATGATCGAGACATGTCCCGTGTATGCCCCCAAGTCCATGATGTAAATACTGCGCTGCAGAGTGCGAGCGACAGTGCAACAACTGCGATGGCTGCCCAAATGAACCGAAGCGGGCGACGTTTTCTCCTCTGCAGAGTTTGTAGCATTTTCTTTTACCTGTTGCCTTAACATGGCAAATATTCCAACGGGTGTAAATATCCGCGTTTCTTCATAGCACGGTGCAGGTCGGTGCTTATTTAAAATTAGGGACCTCCCATGCTCCAGATGTTCAGATTGCACGAATTAATATAGAATAACTATCTGCATCGCATCACCCCATGCAAATACCACAGTCACAAGTGCAAACATTTTTCAGTAAAATAGGAATCAGCCAACACTTGTGATAGAGCGTATCTCCAACGACATAGCCGTCGTCCACTAGTTACTTCTGACAGGAGCAATTACGCGCTATGAGCCTGCGATGGGAATGTGCGATTCGGGCATGTTCTTTCACTTCTTGAGATAGGTCGGTTCGCTGCACTTTGTCTGCTACTTAGAAGCATGTGACAGCGCTCGTGTTGGAACATAGAGCTTGCGCTACAGGGTGCAAGTATTCTACATGCCTTTTTCCTTGTTCTTTTGGACAGTGAATCCCTGTGGACGGAAAATACACTGCAATTTGTCAAGTACCCGGTCAGTCCAAGTATTCACTCCGCCTTCTGGATCGGCGAAACATGGATCTAGTTTGCCTCCTAATTTACGTGAAAAGCGCTACAACAATGGAAAATGGAAATCGATACGTGATTCATGATATATGGATGCAAAGGATATATGCGTCAGTTGTTTGGCAACTGTATGGCGCCGCAATGTTCCGTTTTAGTTGCCTCTCGGTCCAGCGAGCCCCCCACATGTGAAAAAGACGATTAATGCATACAATGCATGTAAAAATACAATTGTTTTGCCGTAATGAAAATGAATTAATCTTGTCTTTCATAAAAGGGGTAGGCTTTAGCTACCTAGACCACCACTAGGCGTCACTGCCGATAATTTTTGCGGCTTTAAAACAAGATTAGGCCTACAGGTTGACATCAAAACTTGCTTTACGATACCGTCTAATTTCGCGAAATGATCATTTGCGCATTACAGGCTGATGAAATACATTTCTGAGGATTTCATACATTTGACACAATGAGGCCATATCATTAGCATCAGTTCTGTTTCTCATACCTAATATTGCGTTATAGCTGCTTGATCGAGGTTAATCCGTGTTTCAAAATGGGGCTCGCTTCACACTTACTTCACTGACTAATAAATCGGTCTATCTGGTAATCAAATTTGTAAATGCTACTTCCAAACATGACCACATAGCGACGCTGCTGAATTAGGCATGACTACAACCATTTTATTTGCTCTGTAGGGTTGTAAAACCGAGACGAAGGAAAAGGCTTATGAGAAATATTACCTCTCAAATTTGAGGTAGCCTCGCCTCGCTGCAAGACGGTCGTGGGTTCTAATTCGTCCAGACACTTCTGAGTCGAGTTTTGAACTTCTCCCCGTGTTTTTGTGGGTTTCCTCTGGGAACCGTAGTTTTTCCCACAGTCCAAAAATATGCGTCAGACCAATGCTGCAGTTGAATCATCATGGAATTGGGTCTCACGACAGATAGCCAATATTTGATATTCTCTTCAGTAAGAATTAAAATTATACTGAAGTATTCACTGCCAACATATATAACACGGAAATCAACTGTCAGTAATTCCTGTGATCTCTATGGCGGCAGTGGCTCTTACTCTCCCACTGAAGGAACCAGCTCATGCTGTCACAGACCAAATTTCTGCAAATTTCAGTTTTCTTTATCTCCTTTTCTATTTTTTTTTTTTTGGTCTTAAATGACATCGCTCTAAAGCGCAGTCACTTTAATAGCCACATTTTCTCAGGCAGGAAAACAGCACTGGTAAAAAGAATGCAATACACATGAACATGATATTTATCTTTTGCTCAGTGGGGGGGGGGGGGGGGGGGGGGGGTGGGGGCAGTGCTCACCCTGAAAAAAGCTCTACCCACCCAATGAAAACTCAAAATAAAAAACTGATTTGATAGCAAACGTGCCACTTCTGAGGCTGGGGAACTACTAAGCGACTATATAGAGCAAACAGATGACTTAGATGACTTTACTGACACAGTCACATCCTGTCAGTTTTGTAGAGAACATATGTATCCCATTGAAGCCAGTGGTGGTGTTTGGCAACAACAAGCCATGGTTTAGCACAGAGATTAAAACACTATCGGGTCGGTCACAATCAAGGTGCTCTATGGCACGTCACAGTCATGAAAATTATTTCTCTGCCCCAAAAACCTGAATACACTGTTAATGCTAAGCACACGCATTTGTGTTACTAACCTCCAAATTTCAGGTGCAAATCTTTAGTAGATTTGTTGATTTGCAGAAATCAACAAGCCTGTCAGGGCGTATATTGTATGTCACGGACACTACCATAAATTAATGCCAATCCTTTGGAGATCAAAATGAGACATGATCTTGTTGTTTAAGGTAGTTTAAACAACACTGGGTAATAATACAGTGATACATGTTGAAATTGGTGAAATTCTATGATAAAACGCACAATTTCAATAAATGCACGCCGTTTCGGATATTTCACTTCAATTTTGATTATTTTATTTGCACATACAAAAAAGCAATATATAGTCACAAATAAATGATCAAGCTATTGCAGGTTTACCACACAAAACAAAGAATAAACACACAAAAATAAGCATTAACACCTGGTGACTCGTCATAACGCTAAAATTCCAGATTGCAAGGCACCTTCGCCAGATCCACTCTTTCACCCAAAAATGTCTAGCATCAAGTATCAATACACCATTGTGGCGTTCATGACAAGTATAACCCAAAACTACTTGTAAAATGCTATTTACATTTAAATAGTCATGTTATAAGACTATAACATCCAGTAAAACTGTAATGCACCCTGATTGTGACCGACCCGTCTGCATTGAGAAGAAGTTTGCTTTTTAAAGTGGTGATAAAGACTTATATAGAATTGCTAGTTACGAATTTGAACATGCTGTGAAGAGAGCAAAAGCCAGGTAAGGGACAGCCTAGAAAATAAACTAAAAGCAAATGATTCCAGGGGGGTTTGGCTGGGCCTGCAGAGTATTACTGGGTACAAAACTAAACAATCAGTTCTGAATGTAGAGCCCCAGCTCCCAGATAAGCTTAATGATTTCTACTGCAGGTTCGATGTGAATTCTGCCCATCCGTATAACATAGACACAGCAGTCAGATTACACCTGTGGTCAGAGGCGTAGCCAGCGGGGGGGCCAAGACACATCCCTTTATGACTGCAATTAGTAGTTATCAATCATTTTCCTTTATTGACGTGTTTTCCAATGATCGTAACTGGCAACCGAAGACACGGTTTCTCTCCATATGTGATCTAACAGCAATTAAATTATGGGCTAAATTCAGTACTGTTGGCAAACAAGAACAGAGAATTGGGTAGCACAAAAGTTCGGTTTAAAACAATTATTACTCCTGACCCGTTCTCAGTCTTTTTCATTATTAACAAAAGGTTCATTCCGAGAGAACTCCACATTTACAGGTGCTGCTTGTTCTCCCACGATTAGGTGAGACAACAACCATTGTTGTCTTACCTAATTGGGGGAACACGCAGCACCGGTTAACTGTGGAGTGCTCTCGGCCCAATTCTCTGTTCTTGTTCCGCAACAGTAGTGAATTTAGCCCACGATTTAATCGCCGTTAGATGACATAAGGAGAGAAACCGTGAAATCGGTTGCCAGTTACGATCATTGGAAAACGCGCCAATAAAGGAAAATGATTGAGAACTACTAATTGCAGTCATAAAGGGACGTGTCTTGGCCCCCCCGCTGGCTACGCCTCTGCCTGTGGTCCCCTCCATTTGTGGTGAAGGAGCATGTGAGGAAAGCTGCAGGGAAAGATGTTATGTTGGCCTTTTCTCTTAAGAGCTGCGCTCACCAACCAATGTCGCCAACTCACCCTTGTCTTCACAGACATTTTTAACTGGTCACTTCATGAATGCAAAGTACCTGCCTGTTTTAAATCTGCTGTGATTATCCCTGTACCAAAAAAGTCTAACATCAGACATCTGAATGACCACAGACCTGTTGCTCAGACTCCTATTTTTATGAAGGTATTTGAACGGCTGGTTTGCAGATTTTCAGCTGGTGTTGTGATGGACAGCCATCAGTTTGCCTATCGTGCTAACGGGTCTGGAGAGGACGCTGTCTCCATGTGCCTCCACGTGCAATACGGTGGATTTCCCCTCTAATGACACGGAAATCGATTATGACTCGAATTCTCAGGCTTGTCTTTACTGAGGGCTTGAAAGCAATGGAATTGCATAAAAACGTTTCAAATGGTCTTATTTCATTAAAACAATTTAAACGATCATGAAACACTTTCTAATCCCTGAGTAAAGAGAAGCACAGGATGTCCGGAGTCACGATCGCTTTCCTTGTTGCTTGTGATAAGGTGCACCTTTACGCAAGTGAAACGGAAACTTCAATACGCAAGGATTTTAATTCCGCATGAGAATGTCACTAAGCATTCAATGAATAATTAAGGAATACGGTGAATAAGCATAAAAAATGCGTAAGACCTACGCCGAATGCGTGAGACTCGGCATCTCTGCAACTGTCGTAGGACTGATTAGGAATAACAATGAACCAGACTACAGAGCTGAAGTAGAAGCCTTAGTGATATGGTGTAAAGAGAATGATTTGATTTTAAATGTTGATAAAAGAAAAGAAATTATAGTGGGTTTTCGGAAGGGAGAGGCAGTCCACTGTGCACTGATCACCAATGACCACACAGTGGAGAGAGTCCCCAGTTTTAAATTTCTTGGCACTACTATATGCCACACTTTGAAGTGGGAGGGCAACACCAACCTCATCAAAAATAAGGCCCATCAGAGGCTACACTTTCTGCGCCAGCTCAGGAAGTTTGGCATAGCAAGGGAGGCAATGCTCCAGTTCTACAGAGCCTTAGTGGAAAGTGTACTGGTCTTCTCCCTTACAGTCTGGTATAGCAATACCACCGCCTCAGAGAGGAGGCAGTTGGAAAGAGTGGTGCGGACGGCATCCAAAATCGTAGGACGTGATCTCCCATCTGTGGCCCCCATCTATGACGCCCGGATGAGCCACAGGGTGCACAAAGTGTTAGCTGACCCCTCCCACCCTGGCAGGCCCCTCTTCCACCTCCTGTCCTCTGGGAAAAGATATCAAAGCCTCAGGTGTAGGACATCCCACCTATGTAACAGAACATACCCAGCTGTTATTAGGCTCCTCAATGCTCAAGCCCCGTGTAGAACTAGAGTGAAATTAAGTTAGACTGAATGCACTTTAACTTATCGCACTTAACGGACTGCTCTGCACGAAGACACTTTAAGGGAAGCTGCAATAGTTCAAGGTCTCTGTAGCTTTTTATGGTTTGCATGACTTTTTTTTTTGTTGATGTCTTTCATGTACTGTGTGTTTTTGCTGTGACTCCCATGTACTGTGTGACACCTTCATGTGAGGGCTGCTCTTGTTTGTTGTATCTTTTAACCTGACTGCACTGAGAAAAATTCCAATCAACGGTGAGTTGACATGGCAATAAAGTATTCTTTTTAATTATATTTTCTTGTATTGTTACATTCACCAAGGAGGTTATGTTTTACCCCCTGTTTGAGGGTAAGTCAGTCTGGTAGCAACCTTATTGAAAATGTTGCAGAAAGATTTTAATGAAATTTTTACTAGAAGTGTGTCTCCGCCCAGCTTAAAAGCAATTTCATTTTCGTAGTGATTTGGATCAAATTCTGAATCCAGGAATTTTTTAAAGGATCATTTGTCATTGAGAGATAGAGAGGGCAGGCAGGGGAGAAGTATTAAATAGCATATCCAGCAGGTGGGGGTAATACCCCTCATGATTTGTCTGTTACCTTAAAACCCTAGAACAGGGGTGTCCAATCTTATCCATGAAGTGCCAGTGTGGGTGCAGATCTTTGTTACAGCCCAGCACCTGATTCAACTAATTAAGTGATCGGGGGTTCAGTCAAGACCTTGATAATTAGAGGCAGGGGTGTTAGTGATGGGCTGTCACAAAAACCAGCAGCCACACAGGCCCTTTGCAGATTAGATAGGACACCCCCGTTATAGAAGAAGAAAAAAGGTGGGATATTGGGTGCATCTCAAAGGGTGCATCTCAAAGCCGAGGCTGCATCCTGCAAAGGCCGCATTTTTACATGCCGTCACTTAATTCCATTCACCAAATAGATATGATGTCATTTCATCTCCGTTAAACAAATTTGGTTTAAGCAAGTCCTCACTAGTTTCCCTAACCCTAACCTCAACTCTAACGTCTGACCCTAAAGTTAGCCCAAATCTAATCGAAATCTAATCCTAACCATAAACTTAACCTTATCCCTAACCCTAAATAAAAGTTTGATGGATGGCAACGAGTGACGACCCCTAAAAATGCAGCCTTCGAAGGATGCAGACTTTGCGTTGAAATGCACCCAAAGCAATGGCTGTATCCTTCAAAGGCTGCATTTTTAGGGGTCGTCACTTACCTCCATCCACCAAACTGACATTGAGGGTAACGGACAAGGTTAAATTTAGGGTTAGATTTGGGGCAAGGTTTAGGGTTTGGGGTTAGAGTTAAGGTTAAGGTTAAGGTTAGGGAAACTAGTGAGGACTTGCTTAAACCAAATTTGTTTAACAGAGATGAAATGACATCAAATCAGTTTGGTAGATAGAATTAAGTGACGACCCCTAAAAATACAGCTTTCAAGGGATGCAGCCTACACTTTGAGATGTACCCATGGAGTCAAAAGGTGCATTTCAAAGTGTAGGCTGCAGCCTTTGAAGGCTGCATTTTTAGGGGTCGTCACCTAATTTCATCCTCCAAACAGACGTCATTTCATCTCCATTAAACAGCTTTAATTTAAGCGAGTCATCTCAGGTTTTCCCAAACCTAAACTTAACTCTAACCACCAATCCTAAGCCTGACCCTAAACCTAACACTAACCCTAAATTTACTACCCCTATTCTGAAATAGTTGGGACAAAGTGTAAATTGTGAATAAAATCAAAATGCAATGACTTTTAAATCACACCAACCAGTATCTTATTCACAATAGATACAGAGATAACATAGCAAATGTTGAAACTGAGAAATTTTACAATATTATCCACTAAATGAGCTCATTTCAAATTTTACGGCGGCTTCAGGTCTTTCAAAAGTTGGGACAGGGGCCTGTTTACCATGGTGTAGCATCCCCTCTTCTTTTTAACACAGAGTGGAGGCATCTGGGCATTGAGGAGAAAAGTTTCTTGAGTTTAGCCAATGCAATTTGATCCCACTCTTATTTAGTATGGGCTTCCAGCTGCTGGAGAGCTTTGGATCTCCTTTGACGGACTTTTCGTTTAATTATGCTCCAAATGTTCTCAATCGGTGAAAGATCAGGACTGCTGGCAGGCCACTTCAGCACACGCACTCTCCTACTACAAAGCCATGCTGTTGTAATAGCTGCAGTATGTGGTTTTGCATTGTCCTGCCGAAATACACAAGGCCTTCCCTGGAATAGATGTCGTATGGAGGGGAGCATATGTTGCTCTAAAACCTTTACATACCTTTCAGCATTCATGGTGCTTTTTAAAACATGCAAGTGTCCCACACCATATGCACTAATGCATCCCCATACCATCAGAGATGCTGGCTTTTGAACTGAACGCTGATAACAGGAGGGATGGTCTTTCTCCTCTTTAGTCCGGAGGACACGACACCCATGATTTCCAACAAGAATGTCAAATTTGGACCACAGGACACTTTGCTACAGTCCATTTAAAATGAGTCTTGACCCACAGAGCACTGTGACGCTTCTGGGTCATGCTCAACAATGGCTTCCTTTTAGCATGATAGAGTTTCAGGCGGCATCTGTGGATGGCACGGTGGACTGTGTTTATAGACAGTGATTTCTTGAAGTATTCCTGGGCCCATTTAGTAATGTCAATGACAGAATCATGCCGGTGAGTGATGCAGTGGCGCCCAAGGGCCTGAAGATTTTTCCAGATTCTCTGAATCCTTTGATGATGTTATGCTCTGTTGATGAGACCTTCAAAGCCATTGCAGCTTGATGTTGAAGACCATTGTTTTTTAAGGATTCCACAATTTTATTTCCGCAAACCATCACAGGTTGGAGAGCCTCTGGCCATCTTTACTTCTGACAGACTCTTCCTCTCTAAGATATCACTTTTATAGCCAATCACATTACACGTCTGATGCCAGTTAACTTAATTACTTGTTAAATATTCTTTTAGCTGATTCTTTTATATATCAATTGCTTTTTCTGCCCTTTTTTTAATTGAATTGCTCTCGAAAGCTTCGCAGAGACTTTTTTCAGGCAGAACTGACCGACTGAGAAGTAACTGTATTAAGATTTAGTTTAAGCAGTTCTGTGAAGGACTGTACCAATGATCTGTCGTAGAGAACATTACTTTTTGGGCTAATTATATGTAAACTAATTAATGGAATTATGGGAAGACAGCAGCATTTTAGTACCTTTAGTCTAAAATTAGAGAATTTGTAATAAAAACTTTCCCGCTAAAAAAAGACAAATACTTTTTTCCTTCAATCTGTTGTACGGGACATGACAATAAACAGCACATTATTTATCATATTTTTCTGTCAAGTAAAGGGCCATGTGCCGTAACTTTGGACAGACTGGACAGACTTTGCCCTAAATAGGTGACTTGTAAACACTGGGAACTTGATTGATATCAATTAGTGGGAAATTAAGGCAACTGGTTGAAAATTGTGTAAAATTGAAAATTTTATGAAATTTTGTGTTTCTTTTAATTTCACCCCAAATCACCATTCTGCCTTCACGTAAGTGAGAAAACTAACTTGTTCTAAATGACTTGGGTATTCAGGATCACAAATCATAATAAACCAGCCAGTTAAAAACATTTCTCAAATTAAGCATTTTTTTCCAATTTCTAGCATGGAATCGCCCAAAACGAGACAGCACAAGGAGATAAACAACACACGAGACACCAAGAACAAGACAGATACAAGAAAGAGGACACCAAAATGAAGTTAAAAAAACAGAAAATGAACTCAAACAAGTAAAAAATAAATGCTAAAACCTGGAGAAAATGTAGGGAACACATAGCAGGTGAGCCGGCAGGTAAAGGGTGTGGTCACAAACGATGAAGTGGAGCCGTCAGGCACAGAGTGGGAAGTGAAAGAGAAACACAAGGGAAAAGGAAGAGAGGTGTACTAAATGAGAATAAACAGACCTTTCAAATACATGATTTAAACAGAAAATAACAAAAAAAGGCTTAAACCAAATCTAAATACTGACAGTAAAATTCTCGCTTTCATGTATATTATAAGCCCAAAATCTTTATTGCAAATACAGAAGTTGTGAAATTACATTTATGATGTTTATCCAAGCTCATGTAATTTAAGATCTTTTCAAAATATTAACTTTGTACTTTAACCTTTTACTTGCTCTGAACCCAGTAGTAATACAAATATACCCAAATCATGAGCTGTACACATACACAGAGTCACTCTGTTCAGAATTTATTTGACTCTTACAACACGGAATGTACTTCTACAGTCCATTTGAGTCCACTCTTGCCAGAGTAGAACCAAATAAGACTCTTGTAGATTTGATATTACTCGGAACATTTTGATGTTTACAACCATGGTTTGTCAAATGTTTGATATTGTAAATGAATTGACCTCAATGAACTGAACCCCGCTAAATTCCCCACCCAGTATATATCTCATGTTTTAAAAAAACACCTGAATGTTGGCAGCGCCGGCAGTATATTGTGCTTCAGTATTTTCATATCATATTCTTTAATGTTACATTATTTTTTCAATCTTTGCCACCAGTCGGTTTCAAGCCAAGGGAGAATGCCACAGCAACACAATTTTGAGAGGAGCAAAGAAGTGTCATAACAGGTGTACTGACACAGAACACATAAAATCTGGGGACCTTGTTAGTCTCGTGTCTGCATTCCTGCGTTTCTGCATCTCTGATCGGGGGGTGCTCAGTTATTGGACCTTCCCTCGGCCAGGTTCTCCAGTGCGGCTCCTTCACAGCGCATGAAGTGGTAGCCAGCATCAGAGGTGATGTCTCTGCAGCCCTGGCTCATGTAAAAGTCAATGGAAGACTGGTTCCAGTCCAGTACACTGAAGCAAAGCTGGTTGCAGCCAGCTGCTAAGCCCAACTGAGAAGAGAAAACAAAGTTGATGCAAAGATATGCTTTCTTGGAAAATTAAGTGATCAATTAACAACACAGCTCAGTCAACCCTCCTATCATCCTCGAATGAACTGATGTTTTCTGAACTGGAGTCAGTTTCACTCCCAAAAAAAAAAAAAAAAAAAAAAACACCCAAAATTTACTGTGGCTGAGAAGTTTCCATGCTGTTCCCTCAGCTAGTTAAGGCATTTCCGCTGACCATCCCTGTGAAGAAAGCATGACTCCCCCATCCTTCCTTTATACCCCAAGTATTGATTTAGTTTGACTATAGCAAAATGAATTAGAATGTATAAGAGCATGCCTGCGGTGTTAGATAGAACAACAAAAACAAGATCAAATTGATGGTTTTATATAACAGGAGAGCTTCAGGTCAAAATATCTCCATTAACACCGATGCATGCATGTGTACACAACTAAAGGGGCCAAAGTCAGCATGCGAGACCGTTACACTTTACTACATTTTAGCTCCATAGCAAATAATGATATCAGCATATATGTTATTTGTTAGGTCTTGGTGAGTACTTCAAGAAACACTGATGAGTTTTTTTATTTATGGGGGGCAAAATGGGGTCAAGGGGAAAAAATGCTGTGCGACACTGTTAAAGAATTAGGACACAGGTTTTCCAGGTTTTCACATGAATATTTCAATTAAGCAGAAAGTGGTGTTCATATCAAAATTTAAATGACTTTTTTTACGTTTGGAAATATTGTTAACTATAAGGAAAAAAGGTTTGGTTACAAAATTTGAAAAAAATTTCTTTATGGGAGTTTAAGTGAGAGAAGGTTGAGTGACACTGTTACCACGACACTGCTACCCAATAATTCACCACTAATTTCTATTGAAATCTGAATAAAAAACAATGAAAATTATCGCCTTATCTTTATTAATTATATTACATTCATATTACAAATATTACACATATTGCATATCAACATACTTGCAATTTAACATTTCAATATATTTACAACAGGAATAAGTTCCATAGAAAAATTTGTACCATAATTTCAATGACACAAATGTTTAAGTAACTCAGCTATTGTTTAGCATTATAATGTCATTCATATTTCTGGAATATGTGTTGTTAGCAATGTAGTGTCACTGATTTACTCATCATCAGGGATGATGAAGTATTCCTTGGCTGATGGAGCACCGCTGTAGGGCTGAGCACTGATTGGCCAAGTCCCAGGGTGGTGATGCAGATCATTCTCAGGGTACCAGTGATGGAGAGGGCACCTGAGGTCATCCAGCTTCTTCCTCCAGTCCAGGACAGTTTCTTTGCTGACAGAGAGGACAGTGGTACATTCTAGGTGGCTTGCTGCTAGCTGGGCGTACTCAAGGGCATTGTTGACGATAGCTTTTCGGGACCGCAGCAGGGTAAAGTCCAACCTCTGGATGACTGCGCCAATGCTCTCTACAGCTCCCTTGCCATGGGATGTAGCCAGGAAATGCCACCTCACCGGGATCCATTCCTCTCTAGCAGGCTTGTGATGAACATGAGCAGGAACTTGTTCTTGAAGTGTTGTGTGGTCCCATCGCTGATGATGTCCAATTCAGTGATGCCGACTGGGAGCTTGGAGAGTAGTTCATCCACCTCGTGGTCGATGAAGGTGGCGGCAGCATTATCATGGGCTGGCATTACACCAAAGGAGAAGGTACCGAATGCTGTCCAACCAACTGCAGTGTAGAGTGCTGTCTGGGTGTGTGACCAGTGGGCGCTCTGGACTTCGTCTTGGTGGATGATGGACAGGTTCTCTGGGAAGTCATTCTGGAGCACTACCTGGTTGGGCCAAGGGTAGTCCTTGAAGGTTCTAGCCTGATGTTCCATCAAGAGGCAGTGGATCTTGAAGCTGGGGAGTTGAGTACATCAGACATGGTACCATCACGGGTCAGCTTGTCAACTCTGCTGTTGTTGCCCTTGGCCCACTCATACCAGGATACTGGATCACCAAGCTGAAGGTCACTGATCTGCGCTGACAGCTTCTTGAAGGTTACTCTGTCTGATCAGGTTGCACACTTGCCATACATACAAGCCTCAGAAGACTTGTCGAGGACAATAGTCTCTAAGAGTTCATGGTAGTCAGCTAGCAGGCGCTTGAGATGGCAGATGGACTGGAGCAGCAGGTCCAGGTTCTCATGGTAGACACACACGCAGATGTTATGTGGGATGTTGTCTCAGAAGAGGACTACATCAAGCCGCAGGCGCTGGAAGGAGGTCAGGCTGATGGTGTCATCAGGGAACTCCTGCTTGTAGAGGTTGTAGGCCTCCTGGATGGTCATCACTAGGTAGCGTCGCTGCTCTGTCACCTTTTCACCGTCCTGGATCACGGTGATGTCGTCCTTGCGACCAGGGCCTGTCCAGCTGATGTCTTGACGAAGGTAGAAATCAGTGATTCTGGAACAGACTTCATCTGGAACTCTGTTGTGTGCTGATTTAGGTGAAGTAGGCGGCACAGGGTCACTGACAGGCACTGGATTCTGTTTGACGATCTTCTTGATGACCGCTTGCCACTTTCTTGGAGACTCTGGAAGATGACTGGAGATTCTACGGACTGCACGGGTCTGACTGGAAGTGTTGTTGTAGACAGGAGTACCAAGGCAACGCTGCTCAGCAAGCTGTGCTCCCTTCTTGGCTGCTCTGTGTTTGGCTACATGTTCTCTGGTCTTGGCACGGACAGGCTCTGTTTCGGTCAGCTTTCCAGGCGTAAGGGGTTTCAACCTTCTTGCGTTCTCTGTAACGCCTGGTCCTCTCAGCTGCAGTGAGCACCATTCTGGAACTTGGAGATGACTTGTAGACAGTAGTAATGTTAAGCAATGTTGTTGTAGTACTTGTATTGAGAGCAATTGGAATGTGACAACTGGTCATCCAGGAGGGGTATTTAACAGCCCCTGAGAGAATCAACCAGCCAATCATCTTCTCCCAAATGAATCAGGCCTTCCCAGTTGACCCAATTTCCAAAAAAATCATAGCAATCTAGTTCAAAGCTTTGAGGGGTGGCTTCATCTGGTTTGTAAAATGAAGTGTACCACCAGGTGTAAATCATCCTCTTAATACTTGCTAGTTTGCGGCTTGGTCTAAGTGTAATTAAACATAAGACATAAAAATCTGCTTAACCTTTGAGGGGTGGCTACATTAAAATTAATAAACACATTTAAGATATTCATGCCTGTAACAATGACTAACTTAATATTTCAAATAAAACAAATATAATTAAAGAATAATATTCTGCTTTAGCTATTTTAATTAGTCACAATGTAACTGCACCAAACTCAATGACGCCAAAAACGTGACACTGTTACAATTTTTCAACAACTCATATTTAAAAAAATAAAACATTTTTCAAAAAACTAATTATCCAGAATTTTTCCTTATAGTATAAAGCCCTTTTTTGCGCAACACTTTTACATATTCATCTTTTGGCGACCCTTTAACTTTAACCCTCCTATTATGTTCAAATTAATAAACCAATTGTGGTTTGAGGTCAGTTTGATCCCTGTAATGAAGACCTACATAAGCTGTTTGTAACTGTAAGAGTGACCCAATCTCCTCTCAGCTCATTTATGCCTTTCTACTGTCCATTTTAATAACCAAGTAAATAAAACACAACTCCCTCATCCTCCCCTCATACAAGGTACATCAAGCATCGCAAATTGAATGAGACCAAATGTGAAATGAATAAGAAATTACTTTGAATATGCCCCCAGTCTTAGGCATCACTACAAAAACGCAATCAAAATGATGGCTTTATGTAATAATTGATCCTTGGATCAAAATTACCAAAACAATGCCGATGCTTACAACATGTGCACCCAACAAAAAATCTTTTATTTATTTATTTATTTTTTTTAGTTAATTTCATGTTTTACCCGTAAAGTTTGGAGAAAAATCTAGCTGAAAAAAGTATATTAACCATGATTTTAGAGACACTGAACATGGAGTCGGGTCAAATTGACCCGGAACATAATAGGAGGGTTAAGTGACCTAAACTTGTAGTGTTTAGGATATATCAAGGGCTGACTGCAATAAACAGTTATGTCTAGATGTTATATATTGGACATAACTGTTTATTGCAGTCAGTCCTCAATATATAAAGTAGTAGAAAATCAATAAAAACGACTCTGAGATTATTATATCATGGTGGTGGTGTACAAAAATTAATTGATATCAAAATCCTATATTTGAGTTGTCCTGTAAAATCACGAAGCATTAACTTCGAACCCCTGTAAAATCTGAAATAATTAAGAAATTCAAATATTTTTTTTTTGTTTCAGGAGCTTTAAGATGTGTACTTTTTACCCCTAATGTGCAGTTTTGCTGACTTTGGCCCAAAGACATTTTTTAATTCATTTCATGTTTTCTTCATGAAGTTGGGTTAAATTCTAGCTGAAGGAAGTATACCATTCCTGTTTTTATAGACCATAAATATCAAATGGAGACAATTTGATCCGAAAGATAACAGGAGGTTAAAGACACTTTTTTCCACTACAACTCAAATACAAAAATCACATGACTGAGGGGTACTCACTCTATTTCAGAATGAGCTGGATGGGTGCAGACTTTAATTCTTACCATGCAGTTACACATCTGATTCTTCTAATCAAGGCCTTCAGCACTCTGAGGTTTTACTATTAGACTTAGGTGTGTTACTGCATGGTAGGAATAAACGCATGCACTCACACTAGCTCATTCTACTACCACATTCATAACCAATGACTTTAATTAAATCCCAAGTTAGTTTAGTCACACAATAAAGCAGAGCCAAGATAAATTAACCCTTTGAGTCCCAAGAGTGCCATATGGCACTCAGACGTGATTGCGTTAAAATCCAAAGAGTGCCAAATGGGATGCTCGACCTTGTGTGATTCACACCAATCAAAATCTTTATTATATTCATCCCAGTGCCTTCTATTACTATATCCAATAGGAGAGGACTTAAGGTTTGCTTTGACTCATACACCCATACAACTTTTTTCAGTATTCAGTGATTGAAATCACATATATTAAACCACATGGGAGACCTCGCATGATTGGTGGAGTGTCATGGCGGTGTGAAATTTGAAATTGAAACTGGATAGTTTGTGTCATAATTTTTTGTATATATGTCATTTGTAACTCAACAAGTGCGAAGTCACTGAACCTGCGTCACTGCGCGGGTGTTATGTAGAAGTATGCTTTGGTAAATAAAATTTGCATTGATTGAGTGATGGTGAATTGTTATGATGATGATGAGGATGATGATGATGATGGATAGATTTAGCCATATGGAAAGGATAAGCTGGAAAGGATTTTGGAGTAGCACACTCATCTTCAATAATGACCTACCTTGGGTCAGCCACTTATTTTGCGAGTCATCTCGAAACGTTGTTTGGTGGCCATCTTGGATTTTGATGTTGTGATATCATTTGCAATAAGAGCATGCAATAGGTGAAGATGCACCACCATACCAAATTAAAAGTTCCTAGGCCACTTATTTTTTGCGTTCTAAATAACGTCATCTTTACAAAAACGGCGGCGGCCATCTTGGATTTTGATGCAGCGCGGCCATTTTCAATAGCGACCTGCCTTAGGTCAAGATACATCAGCATACTAAATCCGAACTTCCTATGACACATATTTTTCGTATTATCTCGATAAGTTCGTTTTTATAAAAATGGCGGCGACCATCTTGGATTTTGATGCAGCGAACTCATTTTCAATAGTGAACTGCCTTAGGTGAAGATACATCAGCATACCAAATTCGAACTTCCTACAACACTTATTTTTGGCGTTTTCTCAAAAACGTCGTTTTTACAAAAGCGGCGGTGTCCATTTTGGATTTTGACAAAGCATGCCCGTTTTTAATACCGAGCTGCCTTAGGTGATGATACATCAGCATACCAAATGATAACGCGAAAAAGAAGTGCCCTAGGAAGTAATCTTGATAACGTTGTTTTTACAAAAATGGCGGCGGCCATCTTTCAATAGTGACCTGCCTTGGGTCAAGATACATCATCATACCAAATTCCAACTTCCTGGGCCAATCATTTTTTTGAGTTATCTCGATAACTTTGTTACTATGAACGGACGGACGGCCAGCCCGCCGCACGGACGGAATGACAATGGACGACAAAAATTCACCCGCTTCATTTGATCAGTTTGGCGCTCCAAGCATTTTTTGGAGTTCGGGTCCAGAAGTGAAAAAGCCATTCCTCGACCTGCTGCCTTCGGCGATGCAGGTAAAAATAACACTAAAATATCTAAGAATATTTGAAAATACTGTGGGGTGCAAAAATTAGGGCCCCCCTAGTTTAAATGTCTGTTACAATTAATCTCTAAGTGATTGAAAGTAAACCGGAACAATAAATGCAGCAAAGTTAAACATGACAGCTTTCTGTAAATTTAAAAGCAAGATTTCTTTTAATTTTTCTGAGTTTTTAAATGATAAGAAAGGAAAAAGGGCCCTGTGCAAAAGTTTGGGAACCCTTTTGGATTATTCTTTGCAAGAAGCCGGCGGGCACGGGGACCATGAACCCAGAGGGGAAAGGGACCCACACGCACAGGCTGAGTACAAAAATATAATAAAAACTTTAATAAAAAGCTTTAAAGACCAGGAGCGCAGCAGCAAACCATAACAGGGCTCCAGGAATCAGAATGCAACTGTACTGACAGACACGTCCTTGTGTACAAGCAGTAATTTTTGACTGATTCCTTTCACAATTGGTAGCGACATTTGTTGTACTTCACTTATGACACTTAGCGATTTTGGTTTCAATGGCGACAGTATTGGTAGAATAATGTGCAAATTAGTGGTAAAACAGAGATTTCCTGGTGGACACAGTACAGCCTGCAATTTTTGACCGATTACTTTCACATTTGGTATGGACGTGTGCAATTCTTCACTTATGACACCTATCGATTTTGGTCGCCATGGCAACAGTATTGGCCAAATAATGCGCAAAAAGGGAGAGAAGCGGGCCGTCGGGGGCAACACATATGCGGTCGCAGACGACCAGACTGTCTAGTTTAACTTGTTTCTTCATCAAGCCCACGGGATTTAGGTGTAGTACCATAGCATTACCCCCGGGACTCAAAAGGTTAGCTCCAGGTCTCTGACAAAAGCCATTGGTTCAGCCTCTCTGTCCAGTGAATTTCTCATACTTGGGCTGTCCTCTATGGCTCGGTTTTTACCAAGTGGTGCTGTAACACAACAGTATATGACTTGCTGCTCACCTGGGCAACTTTGCTCATGAGTGCCTTTCCAATTCCCTTTCCTTTAATTAAAAAGCAAACAGAGAAACAGACTGATGAGCATCCCCATTCAGATGTTATTGCTTAATATGTGATCAGCCATGAAATCTATAAAATGAATTGATAAAGGAGGATAATCACAGTGCAAACCACATGCACAAATAAACACTCGAAAAACATTCATATTCCTTCATATTAAGCTCTTCACCCAGGGATTTTGATTGACGTGCCATCAGAAGTACAAAAAACATTTTGGTAACCTCACCATATGATGCTTGGTAACTCGAAAATGGTTCCTGTTTATTTTCTTTACTAGCAAATAAAACAGAATGACAGTTTTGGAGAATTGCTATCCACAGTGAAAAACAAATGTTAAGACTGACAGTCACACACACACGTAACCAGGATGTGATAAAAATTACTTCACTAAATTAACGTTTTGACTTAATTCTTCGTCAGGTTTCTGAATAATCTCTAATGAGTCTGAAAACTTTTATCAAAAGGATGGCAATTTAGAAAATTATTATCGCATTGTGGCTGTGAGTGTGTGAGACCCCTACTTCACATTTAATTAGCGACTAAACATTAATTTGGTCCCTCAAAAAAAAAGACTTTTGGCAGAATGACCTCCCAATTTGTTTTCAGCTGGCCATACTGCTCATTGGATCAAAATGTTATCAGGCATTTTCCTATCCATGTTAATAATGACATAAAATGTCAATATACATTCCAAAGATTCTGAATGTATGTAGTTTATAAAACAGCACATATTTGTTAGGTAGGCTTATAAATGCTTATAAAGGCTTATAAATGTTCAGCGCCGATGTTCGATAGGGTTCCATATGCCTACGAAAATGTTTCCCATATATACTGTCTTCTTTTTAAAACTTTTTAAAAATATTTAATGTCATCTTTAAATCAATCAAACTACTAAAAAACTGATAAAAAGGAGATATAATTCAAAGATGGTTTTGGATTAATCAGTCAATTGTATATTGCCATCCTTACAATATCTCATCCATTACATGTGGGCGATTCCAAGGTTTTTTAACAAAATGTCCCCTCTGTGAGGTGACACTAAACCGTCCCCCAAACAGAATTCTGTTGGTGTATTAAAAAATTTTTATTTTTTTTTTTACATTTTTTTACAATTTCTGGGTACAATAGTGCACTGTATTTGGGAGGAAAAAGCTCAATTTTCCCCCTCCATTTCCAATTGGGGATCATTTTAGTGACTGTCACGGAGGGGATATTTGGTTGACAATACCTCGGAACTGCCCATGCACATGGCTTATTGGTGATCTGTTTGTCATTTCTTAATAATTTCTTTATCATTACAGGCTTAAATATTGGTCTTAACTTTTAACTAACTAAATTGTTTGACTGTTCACCCCTGACAGCACACCACTGAACATCCTGTCATGCTTGCATCTCCTTTAGGGGAGAAGAGGTTGAGGTTAAACTATATTGGCTCAGAGCGTATTTTGTAGTATTAAGGGTCTAGTGGCTGAGGGTCCATTTTGAAGATGATTGTTTCAGATAGGATAAAAGTGTGAAAATTGGACCAAGTCATCATTTTGAGATGACAATTCGATTCGTAAAGGGAGCCCTTGCATTTTTTCCCCCATATTTTTACAGGATATCCAATATGGTCACCATTTTATGCACTGTTTGTTGCAGTGAGCTATGTTGCATATAAAAAGATGGAACTTTTAGCCTATAATTAATTTATGTAACTGTCAATGTAATTGTAGCACTTCCGAATGATGTAACTGAATTCAATACCACAAATTCCATGAATATTAGCTATAAATAGCTTAGTTTATTGCATAAACTGATTATCAAATTTATTTACTGAAAGAACTGATAAAATATGTAACATGCATAGATAACATATTTTAAAATTTGGTATTTCTGCCATCTGAAATTTAATGTGAAAAGAAACCATAACAAACTGGGGGCTAGTCGGGATAGACCTTTGTGTGAGTCATTTATTGAAAATCTAACATTTCAAATTGTAAAATTGTTTTTTGAATTTTCCTATATATATATATATATTGACAGATCAACAGCAATTGATGATTTCTCGGCATCACCGACCGTAGAGGTATAGAAGTCTTTTAAAAAGACAGAACTGCTAGAAATATGCTGACATTTAGGGGTGACAGAGATAAAACCAGCCATGCGAAAAGCAAGACTGGCTAGAGAGATTGTTGAATATTACATTGATGAAAATGTGTTTGCACCAGGAGATCTGGAACAGTTTCCAGTGGAAATTCCAAATATAGAAATGGAACTTAAATAAAAAATGCTAGAGATTGAAAGGTAGGAAAAAGAAAAACAAAGAGAATTTGAGTTAGAAAAATTAGCAAGAGAGAGAGATTTCGATTTACAGAAATTCGATTGGGAAGAAAGGCTCCAAGTGGAGCTACTAAAAATAAAAATAGAATCTGAAATAAATTTCGGGCTAGCCAGGAGGTAAAACTGGTGCCTCCATTCGAAGAAAAGGATGTCGACAACTATTTCCAGTGTTTTGAAAAGGTAGCTAAAAGTTGTCAGTGGCCAAAGGAACACTGGCCTCTGATGTTGCAAACTGTCCTCAAGAGTAAAGCTCAACAAGCCTATTCAGAGGTCTGAAGAAATCTGACAATCAGACTTATGTGGAATTTGCTAATGAGAAGAAGTTTTGCTTTGAGCGCTGGTGTACTTCTATGGAGGTCACGAATGATTTCAACTCACTAAAAGAGATGGTGTTAGTTGAAGAATTCAAGAACTGTGTTAAAGATGATAGCAAGACTTACCTTAATGAGAAGCAAGCACTGAATTTGCAATCAGCTGCCAAATTTGCAGATGAATATGTTCTCACACATAAGTCCAAATTTCAGTCTAGCAGTAACAATAGATGGTTCCAATTTCAGAAAAAAGGTAACAGTGATACCCAAGATTCCTCACCCAAAGACAAAGACAAATCTGGTAATGGTGCTCAGAAATCCAGTCACAGGTGTAAAAGCTGACAGTGACAAAAGTGGTCTAGTTTGCAATTATTGCAAGAAATCTGGTCATGTTACAACTAACTGTTGATTCCTTGAAGCTAATAAAGAAAAAAAAAAGGATACCAAACCAAATGCCATTGTGAAAACAATGTTAGAAACCCCTGTAGTAGATGACCGATCTGCTAAATTGCCTGCTTCTTGTGGGGCTAAAAAGCCTGATACTGCTGCATTTGTGAGGGAGGAATTTCTTCCATTTGTGTCAGAGGGATTTGTGGCTCTGAATGAGCATTCTCCTCCTGTCCCCATATATATCCTAAGGGATACTGGAGCTTCTCAGTCACTTTTGTTGATGGACTCCTTGGAGTTACGTGATGAGACCGCTTCTGGGGTTTTCATACTTGTACAAGGTATTGAAGGAAGGACTGTATCTGTACCTCTGCGCTCTGTATTCTTGAAGTCAGATTTAGTTACAGGACAGGTAAAGGTGGGACTTATGTCAAGTCTTTCTGTGAAGGGTGTTCCTCTGTTGCTAGGCAATGACCTGGCTGGGGGCAATGTAGTTCCCCCTGTTCATCTTACTTCACAGCCGAGCACTGAAGATGGCGATGAAGACTCATCTCTGTATCCTTCCTGTGCAGTGACTCGTGCTATGGCCAAGAAGGCTAAAGAAGAAGATGATGTGGTGCCGTCCAGTACATTGAATAGTCAGGACTCAGGTGGTTCGCCTCATGACTCTGTTCGGCCTACTATGGTTTCTCCGTTTGAAGACTTATCAGATACTTTTATCAGTTCTCTGTTCAGCCAGCCAGATGGGTCTGGTGATTCTGTTGTGTCTGGGGACTTGCCTCTGTCCTGAAAGCGGTTGATTCAGGAGCAAACTAATGATCCGAAAATTTGTGTACTAAAGAAGAGAGCCCTTCCTGATAAAGAAATAGACGCAGTTCCAGTTGGGTATTATCTCAAGGATGGTGTGTTGATGCGGAAGTGGCGCCCTCCAGATATCCCTGCCAATGCAGATTGGGCAGTGGTTAGGAAAATTGTTGCTCCAAAGGTCTACAGGAATGAGATCTTAACAATGGCTCATAGTTTACCTTTAGGAGGTCATCTTGGTGTTAACAAAACTGTTGATAAGATCATGAAACACTTCTTCTGGCCTGGACTTCGGAGAGACGTTTCCAACTTCTGCAAAACCTGTCATACTTGTCAGGTAGTTGGAAACACCAGTTAGACCCATCTGTAGCTCCATTGCAGACAATCCCAGCATTTGGACCTTCTCCAAGGTCATTGTTGATTGTGTTGGTCCATTACTCAAGACTAGATCTGGAAATCAGTACTTGTTGACAATCATGTGTGCATCTACCAGATTCCCTGAAGCCATACCTCTACGCAACATCAAGGCAACTGCAATCTCGAAGGCTTTGATAAAGTTCTTCACGTTGTTTGGCCTTCCCAGGGAAATTCAGTCAGAATAAGGTAGCAATTTCACTTCCGGATTGTTTCAGCAGGTAGTGTATGAACTAGGTGTGAAGCAGATTCTTTCTAGTGCGTATCATCCAGAGAGTCAGGGTGCCTTAGAGCGGTTTCATTCCACTCTCAAGACAATGATGAGGAATTATTGTTATGACCATGAGAAAGACTGGGATGAAGGGGTTCATTTGCTGTTGTTTGCAGCTAGAAAATCAGTGCAGGAGTCAACTGGATTCAGTCTGTTTGAGCTAGTGTTTGGCCATGAAGTGAGAGGACCTTTGCTATTGTTGAGTGAACAATAGCACGAGAAAGAGTCGCATATCAGTCTGTTAGACTATGTTAGCAAGTTCAAGGAAAGACTGCGTGCAGCTTGTGACCTAGCTAAAGAGAACTTGAAATCAAGTCAGAGAAAAATGAAAACTTGGTATGATCATAAGGCTAGAAGCCGTGAGTTTAAACCAGGAGACAAGGTTCTTGTGTCATTTCCCTTGCAGTCCAATCCATTGCAGGCTAGATTTCATGGTCCTTATGAAATTCTAAGAAAACTCAATGATCTTAATTACATTGTGAAGACTCCAGATAGGAGAAAGCCAAAACAGTTGTGTCACATTAACATGCTGAAGCCTTATCATGATAGGAATGGTAGGGTTGCAGCTGTCACTTCAGATCCTCCTATGGCCGAAATTTGTGAAGATGAGGGGGAGTTTCAAGATGATGAACCTAGAATTAAAGCTGAAGTTCTTTCATATAAATTGTCAAATTTTGAAGTGTTGCAAAATCTTGATGTAAAACTCCAGCACTTAGAACCCTCACAGAAAGATCAAAGTAGATGTTGCTGATGTCAAACCAATAAAACAGCATCCGTACCGGATGAATCCTAAAAAGAGAAAGATTGCTGAGAAAGAGGTTGAGGACATGTTAGAACATTATATTATCAGACCCTCCAACTCAGATTGGAGTTCACCCTGTGTGCTTGTTCCAAAACCTGATGGAAGTACTAGATTCTGTACAGATTATCGCAAAGTCAATGCTGTAACTAGAACTGATGTGTTTCCAATACCTAGGATTGATGATTGTATCGATAGAGTAGGGCCAGCAAAATTTCAGACTAAGGTTGATTTATTGAAGGGTTATTGGTGTGCGCCTTTAACTGAGAGGGCCAAGAGCATCTCTGCTTTTGCCACACCATCTGGGTTGTACCAGTATGGAGTCCTACCCTTTGGCATGAAAAATGCCCCAGCCACGTTCCAAAGGATGATACAGTCTACAATTGCCGGATTGCCACACACGAGTGCGTACATCGACGACCTGATCACATGGAGTGACTCCTGGGAAGAACATCTGAAAGATGTAGAGACGTTGTTCCAGCGTCTGACCCAGGCTAACCTTACTGTTAACCTGAACAAGAGTGACTTTGGTTGTGCTACTGTCACCTATCAAGGCTACATCATAGGCCAGGGTAAGGTGGCACCCCTAAATGCTAAAGTCCAAGCCATCATGGACTTTCCAGTTCCTGACAACAAAAAAGCTTTGCGCCATTTCCTTGGAAAGATTGAATACTACCACAAGTTCTGCAAGAACTTTGCTGAGATTGCTCTCAGTCTCACCATTCAACTGAAGAAAGGTGTAAACTTCACTTGGGATAAAGCATGCCTAAGAGCCTTCGATCACTTTTAAGTCTCTGCTGTGTCACTTCTCCGAGCTCAAATCTCCTGACTTCAACAAACCGTTCTCCATCACGGTCGATGCTGGCGACCAAGCTAGTGGATCCGTGCTCCTACAAAGCAGTGACTCTGAAGACATTGTGCATCCCGTGGCATACTTGTCCAGGAAGATAAATTGCCACCAAAGGAACTATTCCACGATAGAAAAGGGCCTGTTGGCTCTGGTTCTGGTATCCTTACAACCCTTTGAGGTTTATGCTTGTACAGGGCAAAAGCCAATGAGTGTGTACACTGACCACAATCCGTTAATGTTTTTGAGAAAGATGAAAAACAAGAATCGGAGATTGTTAATTTGGAGTTTGATTTGACTTCGAAATTAAGCATGTAAAGGGTACTGACAATGTATTGCTGATTGCTTATCCCCTGTTTCAATATGTGTATATATCACGTTTATTGGCATACTGTATTATGTGTATACATACATACATATAATACAGTATGCCAATAAACGTGATATATAAGTGTTCACTTAACCATTTTTGTATTGAAAAGAAAAATTTTTCCTTTATGAGTCAAAATTTCTTCCTTTTGGAATGGAAGTGTAATGTGAAAAGAAGCCACTAGATGGCAGTATTGACCTTTTTTTTGTTAAGCCCAGACTGGAGCTAGGTTTGGGCATGTCTTGGGCATGCCTGAGACAAGTCCCAGAAAATTTAAAAAAAGTCTAAAAGGTGAGAGGTGTCTGCAAAAGAGTACATAAGGAGGAAAATTGAGACAGTAAAGTAGTAGGAGACATTGCAAGGAGAAGGATACATTTGACCAGACCTGTCACTCTTTTCAAGACCTGTGAAGCTTTTTGTAGATTTTTGCCTGTGTTGGAGCATTTTCCTCACCCAGAACATCACCAAGTAACCCAACCAAAGGGACTGTAAATATTTTTTTTGTTGTATATATCAATCTTGGTCAGTAGAGTAGATAGTAGATTAGTTAAAAGTCTTTGTTTAATTAAATGTGTTTAAGTTTTAAAATTGTGTCTGTCATCCCTTGCTGTTGTAAATGTCATGACAAATTGGGGCCATGCCAGAAGACAGTGCCTGTTGTAATTTGTTATTGTGGAGGTAGAAACAAAAATACAGCGACATTGCAGAAACAAGATTAGAAGTGGGACAGAATTCAGATGAAATTTAGCACAATTTTGCAAATGCATAGGAATAAAAAAGCCAGATTATGCTTTGAGGAAATATCTGAACATCTATTTTTACTTTTTTTTAATTTTTCAAATTTTTTTAATTAAACTATTTCAAGATGATTTACTTGAAATATAAAATAATGTAAATAAGAGACTTTATTCCAAAAACATCTCTTATCGGTTGGTGTTCCTGAGTTGACCTCAGACGAATCATACATCATTTTGATGTCTCATTAAAATAATAGTTAGAAGAATAACTTAATAGATGATTTTTAAAATAAATATATACTCAGCCAAATTAAAAACTTCCCACTCGTTTGGAGGTCGAAAAGTTGAACATACAAGAAATGAGATTTTAAATAATGATTTTATTTAATTCTGCACTCATTAAAGATAGTGTATCATAAAAATAATGTCTATAATGTAACCAGTTCCACCGGAAATGCTACGGAAATGTCCAAGAGTAAAAATGGTAAGTTACAACTTGAATAAGAGCAGTGCGCAGGCGATTATGCATGGTTTGGGCAGTCACACGACCTCTAAACAATTCATTCCTAGTGGACGTTGCAGTGACAAATCGATTATGCAAATGACGGAAGACAATTTGTCAGTCTTCTGCTTTTGACGTTACACATGGGCTACCAGAACGAGGTTGGTCAGCTGTGGTGCAAGTTCGTTGTAGACGTGTCCGAAGATCATGGATAGTCCGTCAACTGCATCCCATAACCCTTGCAACGTCAGTGACGGACGTTTCCGTATTCAGCATGCCAATGGCACGTTCACGCTGAAGGTTTGACAGCCGTGGCATTGAAAATCAACGAATAATTAACTGGAAAAACTTGTTTTTCCGAGATGTCACTCTAACGTGCTAACGTGAGCTCAGTTGCACATCCCTCATATGGTCACGTGACTAGGAACACGAGAAAACATGATTTAGCTTAAAGTTCGCTCGCACTTGCTACGCACCTGTGCACGTCGGATTTGATGTGTGTCAAGATGTCTTTGACAACACATTTACTCCTAGTGATAGTAAAAACTCTTTTATTAAAAGTTTCAAGAAAAAGTTTACAAATTTATGAGTGTGAAGTTTCTTTTTTGACTCGGTATATTAAATTAAAACGGTTGAAAATTGAAAATAACATATTAAATTCTTAGTCATCTTTTAATAGTTTTCATTCCTCAAATAGACCTTAGGTGAACTACATTTTTATGACTTAATAGAAATTTTGATCAAAATAGATTTTATGATCAAAACAATACCAGTAGGTTTTTTTATTACAATTTTTGATAGTTCACCTTTCCTGTGTATACCATAAACAAACCCATAGACATTTGCTATTATTTCCTGAAAGTAGTTTACCATATTTGCAAATTGAGTATTACATATAATGTCAATGGCCACGTTTCCCAGATTCATTTAAGAAGGTCTTAGCACTAAGAGCTTCTTTAGATCCTTCTTAAGGCTCCAGTAAGAAGTAAACGCATGTCCAAGACTCCTTCTTAGACTAAGATGGCTCCCTCTTGGCTGAACTCTTCTTTGGAGCCTTCTTAACTATTTAAGAACTCTCTTAACTAGGAAACGTGGCTAATGGCACATCTAATGCTTTGACATCAAACCTTCAAAGTACATATTTAAATAAGGACATTTGCTTGGTACAAAATCTTATACGTGCATTTAGCATACAGAGGTATCAGTTCATATGTAACATGACATAGTAGACTTAAAAAATGAAATTTTCAATTTTTGGCTTATTGTGGTTTGTCGGTCATTTTGAATTTGGTATATGTATGTGAAAAAAACATCCAAGAGGGCTCCCATCATAAATTTGTTTATTGTCTCTCAAATTATGTCTGTGCCAAAATTACTTTTATCCAACTTGTAACAATAATTCCCCTTAACCACTAGAATATAAAACTGTATAGTGAAACATTTTCACCATGGGGGAACAATACTGACGGAGGGAGTTGAAATATGTTTGGAGAAAGTATAGATTATTATGTACTTTTGTACTTGAAGGTGACATTGTAAATTCCACAACAATATCTAAACAAAGCTGGGAGGCAAACATATAAATAGACACATAAAAACTGTACATGCACATACTATCTTCACTGACCTCTGAATTCAGGCATTACATACAGATCCTCCATATACACTGACCTCCCATTTAATGTGCTGTAGCTATAGAAATAAAGGGAATATCCAATCTTTGTATAGCCTGCAGAGAAAAAAAAGAGATTTCAACATCCTCTTAACATACCCACAAAGACAGGTAAATTCAAATCGAGAAAAAAGTATTTATTTAAATGTTACTGTGGGGTAAATTTATGCAAACAATTCTAGGGCTGCAGCAAAATGAACAGATCAGCAATTTCAGTGTTTAAATTGAATTAAAATACCATCTTTTGTCGCGCAATGCTCTGGTACCTCAGCAACAATGCACTGGAAGAATGGATGTTTGGAGAACCCATCTTGTTCAAGGTCTGGACCAGAAAAGAAATGAGAAAAAAACTGTTAATGCTTTGGTAATGGAAATGATACATTCATGTGAAAAGTTATGCTTCCTTCAATAGCTTGGAAACTAATAAGCAATCAAAACTAAATCATCATTGACAAGATAAACCTTGGCCTTTGCAAAAAATAAAAGCATGTATGCCACCTCTCTGTGTAATTTTCACTTGATCCAGAATTTTCTCATGTGCAGCCAGGTCCTAGAACAAAACCACAGATTATGCATTTAACACAAAAACATTGAAAACAAAATCTGTATTTCGTATAATAATCGCGAGTAAAAAACTACAGTTTTTCCAATTGACAATTAAATATGTCCGCTGAACACAAATAGTGGTGTTTACAAAGGCACACGATTAGCAGTCAGTAAGGTAGACATATTATGCAATCACATTTGGGTCAAAAGTCGAGCGAGCAATAAAACATCCAAACGATCCAATTATTTTTCATCGCACGCAGATGTTAACTGCCGGGCACACTCTTTAGTCCCTCGCGGTCGAATTCTATGGAAAGCCAACCAGTTCAAATACATGTGAATTCTAAGATGAATTCAAATACGTTAACAATATGTTCATAACAAGTTGACAACACGTTGTCAACACATTAACGATGCGTTAATTTCTCGTGATTGTGAGCCCTTTGGCCACTTGTCCAGTTTGAACGGGTGAGAGTCATAAGTTCCCATTGGCTCCTGAGCCGTAGGGTGAAACAGTATCTGTGAGCCTGAGAGGGTTTCCAACCACTGTTTAACATGATAAGGAAAGGAACCCCTTCTTTCTTTGCCATTTTCTTCCATTATTGAGTAGCTTATAAAAATAGAACATTTGGATTGCAGTTTTATAACTTTAATATTAGTTATTCAGTTATAAATAATTTTTTATCAGGATAAAATTGCCTCCGATTTTAGTCATTTATTCTTGCAGGTGTGTAAATGTCACTGAAGCACCTTTAATGTTATTAATATGTTAATTAGTCTGTCTATATTGCTCTGTTTAAATAATTTTGTTTTCTTATACTAGTAACAGAAGTGTTTTGTACTGTTAAGGAAGGCCCTATAGTGTCATTTAAACAACTGTCATTTAAAGGAGAATTCTGGTGTGAAATTGACTTGGGGTGTATTTAAACATAACGAGTACTAACTTTTGTCGAATACCCCACCTCAGTACGCACGCAACATTTCCAAATACATGGCTTTTTAGCCGAAGCTTTAAACAGGCTTACAATGGTAGTGAATTGGGCATAGCGTTGCCATGCAAAGAAATCCCTATTTTTTCATCATTAACAAGGCTCAAATAGCTCTACACTTCATTGGTAGAATTCCGACGGTCCTGACATTTAAAACGACGCAATGAGAACTTTGAAAATGCATAGGTAGTTTATTAAAAAGACTGTTTATGCGAACAGTACCTTGAGGTCATTTCCAGTCGCCTCCATCTTGAAAGTCACGATAAGTCGATTGACGAGCATGAACGAATAAGAAGGACAGGGGAACAGATTGAAATCTATTCATTCATGATCATCAATCGACTTATCAAGACTTTGAAGATGGAGGCGACTGTAAACTACCTCAACGTACTGTCTGCAGGATGAAGGATGGGTTACGTAAAATGGTCATATTTACAAAAGTATTTGCCTTTACTCAAAGTATCACTGTGATAGATACTGGAAACAAGCTTAATATGGTTTCAAATATTTATTGTATTTTTTGGCATTTCAAGTAGTTGCGCAGTACATATGCGTCATGGGCCGAGCAAGGGAATTTGGCGCAGATGCTTAATATGCGCGTATCATGATCACACACAACCTGAACATTAATGCTGCCTGTGCCGACGTCTTCGGTCTCTGTACATATTCTTATTAGTGTAAGGGGTTCTGATTGCAACGTGAGTACAATCAATGGCTCCCACAACACTGGGGAACCTAGCGACCCGGTAGAACCCCCCCTTAACTCTCCGTCTTTCAGCTGGTGTTTCGAGGAACTTTAAAGTGGCTGATGTGGTGCAGCATAGGATCAAACAACTGCCACTCTCTGGAACGACCCAGATGCCAGGACCAACAGCGCAGTTGTGACCTTGATAACCACCGGTATGTTTGTAATTGTTTGTAGTGTGTTTGTAATTGAACTAATTGGAGAACAGGCTGTTGCGTAACATCATATAATGGTATCGTTTTGGATAATTTATTATGGTTATGAGAAATGCAGTTCAGAAATAAGGATGAACAATCGAATATTGAATGTCTCAACCTTTACAATGCTAAATATAATAACATAAATGTTAAAATTCGGCCCATAACCGACATCAAACGCAACATTCCATTTTGCCTTATGTTGGCGCCTGACCTTAATACTGCCATGAAAAGCGCCTAACAGAAAAAGCGCGTAAGCAGAGGGGAAATATAAAACATCTCCGGAGAATATGCGTGTTATTTGCCTTAGAAACGCCTGGAAACGCCTCGATTTTGACCTTGCTCCACCCCAAGTGCGCAACTGCCTTCGGGGCGCGTAATGCACAGACTTAAGCCGAGGGGAGAATACGCGTAGGCTGAAAAGTGCGTAGCTACGCGTTTTTTTCGACTGACGGACATGGTAGAATAGACCGCTTAGAATTTAAATTCATTTCCTCCTCTGGCTACCAGTGGCCTTTTTGTGAAAATTGAAAACTGGCCATAAGTTCCTTATGCATTGAGCTAGGATGCTCAAATTTTTATGAAAGGTGCATGGGATGACCATTCATCCCATATCAGACGGATTTTGTTAGTACTCAACGTAGAAGGGTGCAAATTGGTATGGATATGTGTCTTGGTGATAGCAACCTGCAAGCCAAAAATTGCCACCCTGTGATTCATATTTTGGCCACTAGGAGGCTTTTGTGAAAAAAAAGAAAAATGGCCATATCTACCTTTTGCATTGAGCTAGGAGACTCAAATTTTTATGGGAGGTGCATGGGAAGACTCTTCATCGTATTTCAGATGGGTTTTTGACCTCATTTATACCATTTTCTGGGTCAAATGGCATCAGGTGTGCCAATTGTTGAAAAGGATAGCATGTTTTTTACTACTCAGTGTAGAAGGCAGCAAATTGGTATGGATAAGTATCTTGGTGATAGCAACCTGCATGCCATAAATTGCCATCCTGTGATTCATATTTTGGCAACTAGGAGGATTTTTGTGAAAAAAGAAAAATGGCCATATCTACCTTATGCATTGAGCTAGGATGCTCAAATTTATATGGGAGGCGCATGGGATGACCCTTCATTTCATGAACCAAGGAAGCAAAGCGAGATAGTAAAAGGGAGAAGAAACTCCAATAATTAGAAGATAGAAAGCCATACAAAACCTGACTACAGATATCTTCGGCTATAGCGCTTCGCTACAAACAGACACTCTAGCAAAGAGGCGTGGCAAACATCCGGCTTATACAGAGTCCGGGGAAGCGCCGCCCCAGTTCAATCAGCCAGCTGGGTTAAGAATCCAATTGAACAGGAGTTCGACATCGTACCGGGACGACAGCCACAAAGAAAAGTCCAAAACACACACACAAACATCCAGAACCATGACAGGACCCCCCCTAAGGTACGGTCCCAGACGTTCCCAAAGAACCCCGGGCAAGGAACACCGAAATAAGGGTGGGACCCAAGATATCCTGAGCAGGAACCCAGCACCGCTTCTCAGGACACCAAACCCTCCGGCCAACCTGATAAGCCGGTGCAAAACAGCGCCTCCTATCAGTTGCAGCCCTCCATCTATGCACCTCCATGGGGACAAACAAACAGCCAGACAGCTCCTCAACAGAACCAGGGATCAGGCCGCAAGGTCTCCCGCACAACAGACTCAGAATCCCACCGCATGGGAGCCACAATCCGAGCCGCCGGAATAACTGGCCAAGAAATGGGATCACGGCCCTAGCGGTCATGAATCTGTGACAATAAGTCAACGCAATGTCAAAGCGACTGAAAAACAATGCCCACCACGCCTGCCATGAATCACGTCTCCTAGTCTGCCGGACACACTGCAGATTCCTGAGATCCATCCAAACCACAAACGAATGCTCAGCCCCCTCCAACCAATGGCGCCACTCTTCTAACACCAATTTAACAGCTAACAATACTGTCATTCAGTTCAACCTGTGACAACGACCGGGAGAAGTAGGTGCATGGGTGCATCTTATTGTCCCAAAGGGGGCGCTGGGACAAAACGGCACCCACCCCGACCTCCAAAGCATCAACCTCCACCACAAATGGGAGGGAGGGGTCGGGAAAAATGATAATAGGTTCAGAGGTAAATCGTTTTTTCAACAAACACAGAAAATAATACAGACCAAACTAAAGTACTTGCGCTTCCAAAGGATGTATAATATTCCGAACCACGGAAGCAAAGCGAGATAGAAAATGGGAGAAGAAACTCCAATAATTAGAAGATAGAAAGTCATATAAAACCAGACTACAGATATCTTTGGCTATAGTGCTTAGAAACAAACAGACACTCTAGCAAAGAGGCGTGGCGAACATCCGGCTTATATAGAGTCCGGGGAAGCGCTGCCCCAGTTCAATCAGCCAGCTGGGAAAAAAATCCGATTGAACAGGAATTCAATATCGTCCCGAGACGAGAGCCACAAAGAAAAGTCCAAAACGCAAACAGTAACATCCAGAACCATGACAATACTTTCATTTCAAAATGAAGAGTAATTTATGCCCTCAACAGACACTCCTAAAGTAGTCTATCCAACTAAGCAACTATATCACATTGCTATAACTCTGATCTGTATCACTGCTTTATCACTGCAACAAGCATCTTATCATTTGCATACCAGAATGCCAGTTCAGTGAATTGCCCTCTGACACATTACTGCTACTCCCATAACATTTGTTGCAGAGCGCGGAGATTGGCAATGGCGCGCCATCAACATACGTCTAGTCTAAATATTATATCACAACTTGTGACAATACTGTAATGAGTATATGAATAATTTGATGGATGGGGAGAAAGTGATTGCACCTGCAGGGGGGGGCGGGGTATTTAAATGCAAAAATTGTGGCAGCTCGTATGTCCTTGGAGCGGAGCTTAGTGAATGTCATGGGGCAGTAGCCCAGCTGAGCGACCCGTATTTTGCACTCATTGCTGGAGGGTGGGTGCTGCTCGCATGCCAGTTAGGGCTGCCGGCGGTGAAGACAGGCAGTGGGTGTTAGGGCGAGGTTGCGGCATGGGGCAGGGCCATGGTTAGGTAGCGGGGATAAAGAGGTGCCTATTTCCGCTGTCCAGTGTTGCAGAGGCTTTCCTGTCCTTGGTGGAAACGCCTCACTGCGCTGAACCAGCGGCTTACCCCCCCAAAGCAAATCCTGAGTGAAGCTGGACCAGCGCCAAAGCTCAGACCCTGTGGAAAGGTCTTGTGCTTTGGGAAAGTTAAGGGGTTTAAATATTAATTTTGTTGTAGTGGTTTTTGTCATGTGGAAGTTAATGTTAAATGTTTTTAGAAGAGCAGGTGGAGTCAGAATATTGGGGTTGGGAAAGTAGCTGGGTTAGCTAAATAGTTTCTCGAAGTGCCGTTGTATATGAGCTCCGATTGTGTGTGTAATTTATCGAAAATCAGGAGTTTCATTGCGGTGTAGTATGGTGCATTGCACCCAGAGGTACTGTAACTTCGGGGTTGGTGGAGTATTCATTTGCAGTGCCTGAAAAGGGGGTGTGGCTTTTGCAGTGGGTTATTTAAACTGGCATGTGCCCCAACACATTGCTTCCCATGAAATTACGCAGTTCAGTTATGTGATAAACAGAATGAGAAAGTTATGAAAGTTGTTGGGTAAATTTAAGTTTGTTGCTCATTAAACTCGTTTCATAACTTTCATATGACGCGCCCACTCTTGTAAGATCTGTATATCTGCAACATAGGATTTTGCCATGGCTGCTGGGGTGGGCATATTGTTTGATCGATCGCCGTCAAAATCCATCCCTGATGTAATAGCCACCCACCCACAACATTTCAGAGATCCATTCATTACTTTTTGAGTTGTCATGTTCTCCAA
This sequence comes from Gymnothorax reevesii, assembly GCA_029721435.1. Lineage (NCBI taxonomy): Eukaryota > Metazoa > Chordata > Actinopteri > Anguilliformes > Muraenidae > Gymnothorax > Gymnothorax reevesii. The sequence goes on along the minus strand of CM056586.1, from coordinate 35,160,261 downwards.
CAGACAAACTGCACCAATCACTTTCGTTTGGCGGAGGTTAATAATTAACTAGATGCAGCTAACATCGTTTTATGTCATCTACCCCCTCCATGAGAAGTGACGGCGAGGCACTGTAACGGAATTGTCCTCATGACTTTTTAAAACATCCATACTCTGTATCCACCTCCATTTTGTTTCCATTTCTATTAGCTAAAAGCTGGCTTTTACATCTATGCAACTGTATACACACACATTAACCCGAAGAGAAGAACCAAGAGCCGCTATGATTTACGGGAAACATCACAAAGTCATGAAGAAGGTGGATACATCAGGTCGGCAAACGTAGCCCCGCCCCTTTTGAGGAGAAAACAAACCACACTCTCCATTGACTTTAATGTAAAATTGCTGTACAAAACGACATAAATACCAGACCATCGAAGGTAAATCAGCCGAGAAAGTCTAATTCATTTACATCCACTCTACCGGATAGAGAATGTGCAAGATATTTCAAAAAGACAGGCTACATTTAATCCATCTTAAAGCATGTCCCTTCAGTCTCCCGGGATCTAGCTAGTGCAATGACCCCACGGCCAGAGGTAACATAGCCCAACATCTATTTTTATCTGACTAAGTCTCCAGGTAAGCAAAATATAAATGAAATATTTAACCTTTCTGTCCTGCTATTTGGACAGTATGCTAGTTAAAGCAATTCTTACCTTTCTGGCTTGTCGCACAGCACTTAGTAAAAATTTGAACATGAACAACTCCTCCTCCCTCCAAAGTCCCACCCTCTTCCTCCCGATTGCCATACTTCTATGAAAAAATATATAACTTCCTCAGACTACAAAGGTAAGTCAACGTTACGAGGGTAGTTTATTTGACACCACATATAGAATTGAACATTATTTAATTACTGTCGGTAAGTTTTCCCTTACCTGTGCCTCTGAATCTGACTCCATTGACCCATTTGACTCGCACTGCTCACTCGTGCCGCACGCAATATTTTTTTTCGAGTGAAATGGACCATTTTCTTCTGACCGAAGAAAATGATTGGTCAGACTTTTATCAGAAATATATGAGAATTGAATATTGAAGAGTTTCAACACCTGGTGGATTCCTTTTACTTTTTTATGTGCCATACACTTATTAGGAGCATTTTAAGATTACTAAAGAAAAGAGTAAAAATGCCAGAAAGGTAAGAATTGCTTTAACTCTGGTGGCTTCACCATAAAGTTGAAACAGACTGACAGTTGGTCGGTCTATCTTCTGTCTATCAACGTGAACGGAAACGGCAATATAAATGAGCTGCCGACTCTAAACTGATTTTATTTACACTATTGGCCCATGTGAGATTTTATGTGCTGCCATCACGACTGTCATTTTCATAAGGACTTACTTCAGTCCATGAAGGTGTACGTACCGATTTTTTTTTACAGCTAACGAGACCCCTAGCCTGTTTAAATGTGCTTCACTGTACTGAACAGAAATATAACCTGAATAAACGCATCAAATAACAGACGCAGTCAACATACACGCGACCCAAGGTTTCCAAATATTTAATCTGACAGAAAAATGGAAGTAACGGCAACATCATCAGTGTGAGAAGGAATTTAAACCAAAGAACCATGTTCACACTGAATAATAAGAAATATGCGGCATTACTTCGTTAATTCATCGAACAGAAAAGATTATGGTTGTGTAATGTGAATATAGGCCACAAGATAACAGTATTTACCTTTTTTTTTGTTAAGCTCAGACTGGAGTCATGTTTAGACATGTCCTGGACATGTCTGGGGCAAGTCTCAGAAAATTAAAAAAAAGAGGTCTAAATGTGGGTGGGGTCTGCAAAAGAGTATATAACGAAAGAATTGAGACAGTAAAGGAGTAGGAGAAATTGCAAGAAGAAGGATACACGTGACCAGACCTGTCATTTCTGTTCAAGACCTGTGAAGTTTCTTTTGTGGATTTTTGCCTGTAAAAGAGCCTTTTCCTCACCCAGCACATCACCAGAAAACCCACAAGGACTGTAAATATTTCTGTTTTTTTTTGTTTTCTAATCAATCTTGGTCTGTAGTTGTAAATAGTAGTTTAGTCTTTGTTTGTTAATTAAATGTGTTGAGGTTTTTAAAACTGTGTCTGTCATCCCTTGCTGTTGCTGTTGCGTTGTAAATCTAATAACAAATTGGGGCCATAACAAATTGGCGGCTCAAGGTCCGGGATAGACCATTTTGTGAGTAATTTATTGAAAATCTAACATTTCAAATTGTAAAATTGATTTTTTTAAATTGAATACATATATATTGACAACAGCAATGGATGATTTCTTGGCATCACCAACCGTAGGGGTTTTGAAGTCTTTTAAAAAGACAGAACTGCTAGAAATTTGCTGACATTTAGAGCTGACAGAGGTGAAACCAGCCTTGCGAAAAGCAAGACTGGCTCGAGAGATAGTTGAATATTGCATTGATGAAAATGTGTTTGCACCCAGAGATCTGGAACAGTTTCCAGTGGAAAATCCAAATATAGAAATGGAACTTAAATTAAAAATGCTAGAGATTGAAAGGGAGGAAAGAGAAAAAGAAAGGGAGGAAAGAGAAAAAGAAAGGGAGGAAAAAGAAAAGCAAAGAGAATTTGAAAGGGAAGAAAAAGAAAAACAAAGGCAGTTTGAGTTAGAAAAATTAGCAAGAGAAGAGAAAATAAAAAGGAAGGAAAAAGAAAAACAAAGAGAATTTGAGTTAGAAAAATTTGCAAGACAGAGAGATTTTGAATTAGAGAAATTCGATAGAGAAGAAAGACTCCAAATGGAGCAACTAAAAATTAAAATTGAAACTAAAAATAAATTTTGTGCCAGTCAGGAGGTAAAACTGGTACCTCCATTTTCGGAAAAGGATGTTGACAACTATTTCCAGTGTTTTGAAAAGGTAGCAAAGAGTTGCCAGTGGCCAAAGGAACACTGGCCTCTGATGTTGCAAACTGTCCTCAAGGGTAAAGCTCAACAAGCCTATTCGGCTTTGTCTGCAGATGATTCCTCTGATTATGAGGTTGTCAAAAAGGTTATTTTGAGAGCCTATGAGTTGGTTCCAGAGGCTGACCGACAGAAATTCAGAGGTCTGAAGAAATCTGAAAATCAGACTTATGTGGAATTTGCTAATGAAAAGCAGGTTTACTTTGAGCGCTGGTGTACTTCTATGGAGGTCAAGGATGATTTCAACTCACTAAAAGAGATGGTGTTAGTTGAAGAATTCAAGAACTGTGTTAAAGATGATGTTAAGACCTACCTTAATGAGAAGCAAGCACTGAATTTGCAATCAGCTGCCAAATTTGCAGATGAATATGTTCTCACACATAAGTCCAAATTTCAGTCTAGCAGTAATAATAGATGGTCCCAATTTCAGAAAAAGGGTTATGGTGATACCCAAGATTCCTCACCCAAAGACAAAGACAAATCTGGTGATGGTGCTCAGAAATCCAGTAACAGGTCTGATCAAAGTGTGAAAGCTGACAGTGACAAAAGTGGTCTAGTTTGCAGTTATTGCAAGAAATCTGGTCATGTTACAACTAACTGTTGATTCCTTAAAGCTAAGAAAGAAAAAGAAAAGGATACCAAACCAAATGCCTTTGTGAAAACAAGGTTAGAAACCCCTGTAGTAGATAACCAATCTGCTAAATTGCCTGCTTCTTGTGGGGCTAAAAAGCCTGATACAGCTGACTTCGTGAGGGAGGAATTTCTTCCATTTGTGTCAGAGGGATTTGTGGCTCTGAATGAGCATACTACTCCTGTCCCCATATATATCCTAAGGGATACCGGAGCTTCTCAGTCACTTTTGTTGATGGACTCCTTGGAGTTACGTGATGAGACCGCTTCAGGGGATTTCATACTTGTACAAGGTATTGAAGGGAGGACTGTATCTGTACCCCTGCGCTCTATATTCTTGAAGTCAGATTTAGTTACAGGACAGGTAAAGGTGGGACTTATGTCAAGTCTACCTATAAAGGGTGTTTCTCTGTTGCTAGGCAATGACCTGGCTGGGGGCAAAGTAGTTCCCCCTGTACATCTTACTTCACAGCCGAGCACTGAAGATGGGGATGAGGACCCATCTCTGTATCCTTCTTGCGCAGTGACTCGTGCTATGGCCAAGAAGGCTAAAGAAGAAGATGATGTGGTGCCGTCCAGTACATTGAATAGTCAGGACTCAGGTGGTTCGCCTCATGACTCTGATTGGCCTACTATGGTTTCTCCGTTTGAGGACGTAACTGATACTTTTATCAGTTCTCTATTCAGCCAGCCGGATGGGTCTGGTGATTCTGATGTGTCTGGAGACTAGTCTCTGTCCAGAAAGCGGTTGATTGAGGAGCAAACTAATGATCCTGAAATTTGTGTACTAAAGAGGAGAGCCCTTCCTGATAAAAAAATAGACGCAGTTCCAGTTGGGTATTATCTCAAGGATGGTGTGTTGATGCGGAAGTGGCGCCCTCCTGATATCCCTGCCAATGCAGATTGGGCAGTAGTCAGGCAAATTGTTGTTCCGAAGGTCTACAGGAATGAGATCTTAACAATGGCTCATAGTTTACCTTTAGGAGGTCATCTTGGTGTTAACAAGACTGTTGATAAGATCATGAAACACTTCTTTTGGCCTGGGCTTCGGAAAGACGTTTCCAACTTTTGCAAAACCTGTCACACTTGTCAGGTAGTTGGAAAACACCAGTTAGACCCACCTGTAGCTCCATTGCAGCCTATCCCAGCATTTGGGGAGCCATTCTCTAGGGTCATTGTTGATTGCGTTGGTCCATTACCCAAGACTAGATCAGGAAATCAGTACTTGTTGACAATCATGTGTGCATCTACCAGATTCCCCGAAGCCATACCTCTACGTAACATCAAGGCAACTGCAATCTCGAAGGCTTTGATAAAGTTCTTCACGTTGTTTGGCATTCCCAGGGAAATTCAGTCAGACCAGGGTAGCAATTTCACTTCAGGATTGTTTCAGCAGGTTGTGTATGAACTAGGTGCAAAGCAGATTCTTTCTAGTGCCCATCATCCAGAAAGTCAGGGTGCCTTAGAGCGGTTTCATTCCACTCTCAAGACAATGATGAGGACTTATTGTTATGACCATGAGAAAGACTGGGATGAAGGGGTTCATTTGCTGTTGTTTGCAGCTAGAGAAGCAGTGCAGGAGTCTACTGGATTCACTCCATTTGAGCTAGTGTTTGGTCATGAAGTGAGAGGACCTTTGCTATTATTGAGTGTACAATGGCAAGAGAAAGAACCGCATATCAGTCTGTTAGACTATGTTAGCAAGTTCAAGGAAAGATTGCGTGCAGCTTGTGACCTTGCCAAAGAGAACTTGAAATCAAGTCAGGGAAAAATGAAAACTTGGTATGATCATAAGGCTAGAAGCCGTGAGTTTAAACCAGGAGATAAGGTCCTTGTGTTGTTTCCCTTGCAGTCCAATCCATTGCAGGCTAGATTTCATGGTCCTTATGAAATTCTGACAAAACTCAATGATCTCAATTACATTGTGAAGACTCCAGATAGGAGAAAACCAAAACAATTGTGTCATATTAACATGCTAAAGCCTTATCATGACAGAAATGCTAGGGTTGCAGCTGTCACTTCAGATTCTCCAATGGTCGAAATGTGTGAAGATGAGGGGGAGTTTCAAGATGATGAACCAAGATTTAAAGCTGAAGTTCTTTCATGTAAATTGTCAAACACTGAAGTGTTGCAAAATCTTGATGTAAAACTCCAGCACTTAGAACCCTCACAGAGAGATCAGTTTGAAAGGTTGATCAAGAAATATAAGGATTTGTTTCCTGATGTTCCAAAAAGAGTTTCTATAGCCTCTCATGATGTCGATGTTGGTGATGCCAAACCAATAAAACAGCATCCGTACCGGATGAATCCTGAAAAGAGAAAGATTGCTGAGAAAGAGGTTGAGTACATGTTAGAACATGATATTATCAGACCCTCCAACTCAGATTGGAGTTCACCCTGTGTGCTAGTTCCAAAACCTGATGGAAGTACTAGATTCTGTACAGATTATCGTAAAGTCAATGCTGTAACTAGAACTGATGTGTTTCCAATACCTAGGATTGATGATTGTATTGATAGTGTAGGGCAAGCAAAGTTTCTGACCAAGACTGATTTATTGAAGGGTTATTGGTGTGTGCCTTTAACTGAGAGGGCCAAGAGCATCTCTGCTTTTGCCACACCATCTGGATTGTACCAGTATGAAGTCCTACCCTTTGGCATGAAAAATGCCCCAGCCACGTTCCAAAGGATGATACAGTCTACAATCGCCGGATTGCCACACACGGGTGCGTACATCGATGACCTGATCACATGGAGTGACTCCTGGGAAGAACATCTAAAAGATGTAGAGACGTTGTTCCAGCGCCTGACCCAGGCTAACCTGACTGTTAACCTGAGCAAGAGTGACTTTGGTTGTGCTACTGTCACCTATCTTGGCTACGTCATAGGCCAGGGTAAGGTGGCACCCATAAATGCTAAAGTCCAAGCCATCATGGACTTTCCAGTTCCTGACAACAAAAAAGCTTTGCGCCGCTTCCTTGGAATGATCGGGTACTACCGCAAGTTCTGCAAGAACTTTGCTGAGATTGCTCTCAGTCTAACTAACCAACTGAAGAAAGGCGTAAAGTTCACTTGGGATGATGCATGCCAGAGAGCCTTCGATCGCCTGAAGTCTCTGCTGTGTCACTTCCCCGTGCTCAAATCTCCTGACTTCAACAAACCGTTATCCATCGCGGTCGATGCTAGCGACCAAGCTTGTGGATCTGTGCTCCTACAGAGAAGTGACTCTGATGACATTGAGCATCCCGTGGCATACTTCTCCAGGAAGTTCAATCGCCACCAAAGGAACTATTCCACAATAGAGAAGGAACTGTTGGCTCTGGTCCTTTCTTTACAGCACTTTGAGGTTTATGTTTGTACAGGACAGGGGCCAATGATTGTGTACACTGACCACAATCCGTTAATGCTTTTGAGTGGGATGAAGAACAAGAATCGGAGATTGTTGAATTGGAGTTTGATTTTGCAGGAGTTTGACTTGGAGATTGAGCATGTGAGGGGTACAGACAATGTGATTGCTGATTGCTTATCCCGTGTTTGAATGTGTATATATATATATATCATGTGTTTGAATATTGTATGATATGTATATATAGACAAGTGTTCACTTAACCATTTTGTATTGAAAAGAAAAATTTTGCCTTTATGAGTCAAAATTTTTCCCTTTTGGAATGGAGGTGTAATGTGAATATAGGCCACTAGATGGCAGTATTTACCTTTTTTTTTGTTAAGCTCAGACTGGAGTCATGTTTAGACATGTCCTGGACATGTCTGGGGCAAGTCTCAGAAAATTAAAAAAAAGAGGTCTAAATGTGGGTGGGGTCTGCAAAAGACTATATAACGAAAGAATTGAGACAGTAAAGGAGTAGGAGAAATTGCAAGAAGAAGGATACGTGTGACCAGACCTGTTATTTCTGTTCAAGACCTGTTAAGTTTCTTTTGTGGATTTTTCTCACCCAGCACATCACCAGGAAACCCACCAAAGGGACTGTAAATATTTCTGTTGTTTTTTATTCAGTCTTGGTCATTAGTTGTTAGTTAGTTGTTATTGTCTTTGTCTGTTGATTAAATGTGTTCAAGTTTTTAAAACTGTTTCTGTCATCCCTTGCTGTTGCTGTTGTGGTTGTGTAGTAAATTGTAGTAACAAATTGGGGCCATAACAGTTGTTTAGCTTAACCCCGTTGCGCAGAAGCCAAATCTGGCTATTTATGGGTTACCTTATTTGAGGCTTTATACAGCTCCAGTTCTGAAATAGTTGGGACAAAGTTTTATTGTGAATAAAATCAAAATGCAATGACTTTCAAATCACATGAGCCAAAATGTTAGTTACAATAGAACATAGATAACATTTCAAATGTTGAAACGTAGACATTTTACATTTTTATCCACAAAATGAGCATATTTCAAATTTTCTGGCGGTAACAGGTCTCAAATAATTGGGACACAGGCAAAAAGGGCTGAAAAAGCAATTAATATATCAGACAATCAGCTGAAAGAACATTTATCAAGCAACTACATTAACTGGCATCAGGTGTGTAACATAATTGGCTTTAAAAGGGATGTCTTAGAGAGGCTCAGTCTCTCAGAAGTAAAGATGGCCAGAGGCTCTCCAACTTGTGAAGGCTTGCGTAAGAAAATTGTAGAATACTTAAAAAACAACATTCTCAACTTCAATTTGCAAAGGCTTTGAATGTCTCATCATCCAGTCATTGACAGTCCATAACATCATCAAAAGATTCAGAGAAACTGGAAAAATCTCTGTGCGCAAGGGACAAGGCCGAAGACCTTTACTGGATGCCCATGATCTTCGGGCCCTCAGACGCCACTGCATCACTCACCGGCAGTTCTGTCATTGACATTACTATATGGGCCCAGGAATACTTCAATAAACCACTGTCTGTAAGCAGTTCGCCGTGCCATCCACAGATGCCGCCTAAAACTCCTATCATGCAAAAAGGAAGCCATTGTTGAGAATGATCCAGAAGCGCCGCCTTGTTCTGTGGGCCAAGGCTCATTTAAAATGGACTGTAGCAAAGTGTCCTGTGGTCAGACGAGTCCAAATTTGACATTCTTGTTGGAAATATTGGGCGTCCTGTCCTCCGGGCTAAAGAGGAGAAAGATCACCCCTCCTGTTATCAGCGTTCAGTTCAAAAGCTTATTGGTATATGGGGATGCATTAGTGCATATGGTGTGGCACACTTGCATGTTTTAAAAACCACCAAGAATGCTGAAAGGTATATAAAGGTTTTAGAGCAACATATGCTCCCTCCCAGAGGACATCTATTCCAGTGAAGGTCTTGTGTATTTCACCAGGATAATGCAAAACCACATACTGCAGCTATTAAAACAACATGGCTTTGTAAGTAGAAGAGTCCGTGTGCTGAACTGGCCTGCCTGCAGTCCTGATCTTTCACCAATTGAGAATATTTGGCGCATACAGTGCAGTGAAAAAGTATTTTCCCCTTTCCTGATTTCTTTCTTTTTTGCACATTTTTCACACTTAAATGTTTCAGATCAAACAAATTTTAATATAAGACAAAGATAACCTGAGTTAATACAAAATCCAGTTTTGAAATGATTTCATTTATTAAGGGGAAAAAGATATCCAAACCTACCTGACCCTATGTGAAAAAGATGAGTACCAAGAATTTCAATCCATGTTACTATTTAAGCTCCGCTCAATAAAGTGAGTCGACATAGGTGCGGGAATTTGTGCATTTATGACGAATTTGGCGACTTTCGGACAGAGATCCTAAAATACTCCGTGTCCTATGGTCATAAAAGTTTAAATTTTTCGAGTATTCCAGCAATTATTAAACGTACAATATTGGCCACGTTTATGTTCGACTTTCAGAATATGCAGATTGATAGCCAGCGACTTTTCTTGGTATTTTAATTTGTCTGTTTTCTTCTGTTGAAAATAGACAACAGTCTTTATTTGGTCTCTCTCTTGAAAATTAGTCAGATGGATCAAACAGATCCACGCTTTGTTTCCACACCAGAGATAAAATAGTGCTTGTGTCAGCACTATTAGAGGAAAATGGTGCATATCAATGAAAGAAAAGACTAATCATGCAGTAAATACAACCTAAAATCCATAGATTTCATACTGGTTTTTAAGAAAGGCACTGTGAGCAGAAACTTGAAGTTGCTTCCAAATTTTTGACCGGTATTGCTTCCACTTCCAAACTTCTGGCCTGTAGTGTATATGTACAAAATATTGGACAGCATGCAACAAAGGGTTAATATCGCCTACTCAACTGGAGTAAAGTAAGACGCACGACTGTTTTTCTCCACCGTTGCCATGGTGAATTGTGTTACCTCTGTTCCATCGATGGGGGCTTTTAATATCCTCGTGCACACGCCTGAGCCTGGCGTAAGTTAAGTCAGAGTGGATTGTGCACGAGGTTGTGTGGGTGTGATCTCATTGCAAGTGACCAACCATAAGAGGGCTGAGGCCTGCCGTGGTTCCCGCCCCCAAACCGAGAAAGGTCTGTGACTGGCGCGGGCAGAACGGAGCACCAAGCGCAAAAGGAAGAGACGGAGAGAGAGGCGCTGCGACCTTTTTAGCTCTTGCTGCGTATTTTTACGCGCTCATACCTGCCCGTTTCTCTCTGCGCTATGGACTAAAAAAAGTGCGCGCGGCAGTTAACATCTACGTAAAATCTAATGTAAAATAATTTTATCGTATGGATGTTTTATTGCTCGCTCGGCTTTGACCCAAATGTGATTCCATACATTCCACTATTGCAATAAGTGGGCCAAGTGCATGGACCCTCAATCGGCCTTGGATCAATGCAGATGTCCTATGCTACATGGTCGGAGTGTGTGGGCACTCGCTGTGCATCATCTCAAGGTTATCTTCGCCTGATCAGGCGAGAGTGAGATGCAGCTTCAATGTCGCACTAAGATAGCAGCTTATTAAACACAACACACATCGCGCTATTTAGTCACTACAATGGAGGTCTTAAAACGAGCGTTGATTGGGATAACACACAAGTTTTTTCGACTTCAGTCGAGTGTGCCTCAGAAGGTCAGAAGTGAACTCACCATAATCATCCGAAATACATCTTTGCAATCTTCTGGCATAGCAGCGCGAATCGAGAAATTCATGTTAAACAGCTCTTTTCAACAACGGGGAAAATAAAATACCGAATTCGATAAATTAAATGTACAGTCCGTTAGAAGTGCCATCAACCCACACCAGAATTTGTAAAGCAGGCGGATCCTATTTATAAAGCGACGCCATTAGACGAAGGATCACAGAACCGATGCTCTGGTCATGCAAGTCTCGGTTGAGTCACGTGTACAATCACGGACGTTGGGAGGAAAGATGTTTTATTTTTATTGAACATGAGAAAATACAAACTCAACAGGAAATACAAACATGTGCTTTCATAAAACAGAGATACATGAAGATACAAAATCTGAGAAAAAAAAAAAGATTAATCAGACATTTTGAGGTTTGAAAATAAGGAAAGACAAGGATTTGCAATAAACCTTAAGGCGAGACACTACAGATGAATAGGATATAATTTTTCAAATAATAGATATCATGAAACTTCCTCAGTTGATTACTTGCAATAGTATAAAAAATGTATTACAAGTTTTAAAAATGTTTATGTTTAAATATGCAAATTAGGCATTCTCTTATTAAATATGCACAAATTTGTATATATTTTAGGAAGATAAATCTAAACATCTGATAAAGCCAGATGCAAAATTCTTCTTTAATTTTGTTTACATATAAGATGAAAAAACAATTACAGAGGGATTTAAGGATATCTGCTTTTATTACTGAGACAATCTAAATATGTCAATGGCCTTAAAAAAAATAAATAATTCCAGCATATTTTTGGGAATAAAATGTCTCATAAATCAGGCTAGGGATCATATATTAACAAATCCCTCTGTAAATATCTTCAGAATATAGCTAAGTGTATAACTGAGAAGTTTGGTACACATAGGTATTACGGAGGCGGAGAAGTTTGACTTGGAGTATGACAAAAACCTCATTTTGAGAAAACGGCATTCAAAGATTTACATAGGGGAATTTAATGTATTTCTGTTGGAAACAATTGCTTACAAACAATAAATGTTCAGGCCCTGATTAATAGTAATGTGGTATATTTTAAGCTCATGAAAATTGATCATTTAATAACATGACAGGCATCTACAGCCTACAACTGTAGTTATTCAACTAGCAAACCAATTGGCCTACACTGCACAAACTTGCAGACAAAACCCACGTCAAACGTGACATCACTTCTACACTCACTGCAATCATGTAGATCAGTGGTCTTCAACGTCGTTGCTGGGGACCCACTGCGTATGCTGATTTTTGTTTCAACCACTATTGTTATCACAGGATTTTAATAAGATGTTAATGTCTTAATCAGTTGTTTTTCATATTTAGCATTGTTACTTACGGTTTTATGCCTAAAGTTGCATAGAAACATTCATACATGCTATGAAGAATAAAATATCCTTGAAGACTGTGGTTTTATTTCTATACTTCTAGAAATTTCCAGCATTGTAAGATTTGAAACTGATCAAATTAGACACTGAGGAACTCCGTAAACCCTGAATTGGGCTGAGAGACAACTGTTTCAAGTTCTTTCAAAAAACTTCAGGTGAAGTTAATTAGATTAACACAAAGCTGGTTTAACCCTTTACCATTTCATTGTCGAATAAATTTGTCAAGATGTGCCAATTAGTTTTCACCAAGTAGGGGCCAAGTACATCTATAATTTGATTGGTTACATTGTTTTCTCGCATTTTATGCGGTTATTTCCAATGCATAGCAATGTGGGTATGACATTTTTTTATTCTGGATGGCAAACAGATATTTCTGTTATCTTGTGAATTGAGAGGCCAAATAACTGCTCTAAGCATTAAATACACTTAATTAAGACTAATGAACAGTTTGTTAAAATCCTGCGATTACAACTGTGGCTAGAACAAAAGCTAGCATACACAGTGGTTCCCCATGAACAACGTTGAAGACCACTGGTCTAGATGTAAAGACGCTTCATCTGCGCTAGTGTCCCTTTTGCAATTACTGCACTTGAGCAATAAACTGCTGCAGAACCCATGATTTTCTGGATCAATGTTTATTGTCAGACCCGGCGCGGCACAATTAGGACAAAAGGCTGTCAACTTTCATGCATTCGGCCATTTAAATGTCATATTCACGTTCCCATGCCATATGTCAGCAACTGTTCATAGCATACTATAAAGAATGATAAACGCACGGTTTATGCTCAGGCTTTTGTATTAAACAGTGCCCCAGAATGCTGGTCGCCTGCATGCCCTAGACTGACTGGCTGATAACAGATGACATCGATCTAGCTAGACCTCGTAACATCTTCCTTTCCCTACGCAAGTCCCCACCCTTGAGAATATAGTACTGCTTATAACAGTCCCAACATCACTAAAATAAAATTTCCTTTGTGTCCATATATAGGTAACTCTATCCCTAGTTAACTCCCATTAGACATTTCAACTGAGCAGCATTATAAGCAAACAACACAGCAGTATCTTTTTTTTTTTTTTTTTAGAAATAATACTATTTTCACAAACAGAACCCCAGTCCAGTTGTTTCGCCAATGTTCATACTACCAGTCCAGTCTCTTAGGTGGCTTTGACAGCCATCCAGCCCTGGTATGTATGAGCCCATCTGAGGGTGCAGCCTCCACTGAACTAAGAGAGGCCACTGGTGGGAGATTGACTGACGAGACCATCCCAGTGGGCCTGGCAGGGCTTGGCTTGGCCATGGCCAGGGAAGTCTCTACAGCACTACTTTCTGGAATTTGAGCTGGCTCCGGCTCATTCTCCCCACAGGTGCGAGTAGCAGATTGTAGCACAGGTCACTTCACATTATTCATCTTAATATCTTATAGCACTAAACTCATACTAGAGTCACTGGATGATAAATATCATTCATACTGAGAGAGAATCGATCGATTGTACGTTTAAAAAAAAAAAACAAAAAAAAAAACACCTGTCTTTTGTCCGGAGAAATTGAAGTCATTTCATCGCGTGTAGCTGCTGTACATAGTGGTGGGGGACTTTTCATACTTTTTTTCGCCGAGAGCGGACGCTCAGTTAGTGTTCCGCACGTGTTGGTCACTCGTCGTCCATGTGGTGTCAACTAAAGCCGTTCTAACTCTGACGCAGGGCGCGGGAGACAATTTGTTTGGTCAGGTTTTTTGTGTCAGGAAGAATTGTACTACAGCCCACTCCCAGGTGGCGAGCCATCCATCGAGGAATTCATATCCACGCCTTGAATAAGAGAACTGGTGAAGTGACTTAGTTATTTCCTGGGAGAGGACTGGAAACAACTTCTGAGTGGTAGGACAAACCTTTCTCCGCTCACTGACTGCTGTGTACAAGCAAGAGCAGTATCTACAGGACATTCTACCTGGCTGGATCTGAACTTTCATTTGATTTTGATATATTGATCTTGGGTATTAGTGATTCAGATACTGTACTGTATTCCACTGATTAGCCAAATCAAACGAGTGCACTCTATAGATCTCATACTCGGAATTTCCATTTAATGCTTAGACGGTTGCAACCTAGGCCATTTACTTCATGTGATCACATATTGGGTAGGCCTACTCAAGTGTATCTTTTAATTGTTTATTTTATTTCATTTATTCTTGGTCGACCAACCAATATCACAGCAGACACACAGAGCAACGCGAAAAAGAAAACAGCAGCAATCTCAAGCATGAAACAAAATGAGTATGAATACAGTATGTGCCTCGGTCATAACACCCCCCCACCTAAGATTAAACATTTCTTCCCCAAAAGAAATGTTTAATAACTAAGACCGTGCTCTTGATATGGCATGAGCCTTATTATAGCGTTTCTTCATTTTACCCTGTGCCATGGGAAAGGAGCTGCGAAGATTCACTGAACTGGGCACACTTTCTTTCGGAAAAGAGTTGACTAAATCAGACGCAATTAAAAACGGATCGGAAGGATCCGTAAGATTTCCAAGTTCACGACTTCGGGCACGAGTAACAACACATAGGCCTACCCGGAAAATGGGCTGGGAGTCAAGCACAGTAGAATCAACAATGCACGCCTCAGCTACTGGATTTTCGATCACCTCTGGAGATGCGGGGAACACTTTATTACCAGCTAGGTCATTACCAAGAATAAGATCAATTCCTGCCACAGGTAACTGATCTTGGACACCCACTCGCACTGGTCCAGACACTAAAGAGGAAGAGTGTAACGTTATGTAGGGGTAAGCGCAAAACGCTTAATCCTATTCCCCATACGGACAGATCAAACCCACAGTACGATCGGTCAGAAAAAGACGCAGCACCACGTCGCGCAACCGAATATTCAGCCCCAGTATCCCTCAAAATGGTAATCGGAACCTTGCCTTCCTCATTGCCCGTCAAAGAAAGAAATCCCTGGAAAATAAAATGTTTGAAATCGTTGTCACTTTTCGGCGATGCAGTCAAAGTTCCAGACTGAATAGATTCTGACACTTTTAATTAGACCTACAGTCGCAGGTCTAGCCGACAGTCGCTTTAACAATGTCGTAATTTAAACTTTCTTCCACAGTAAGGCTGGCACACACTTCCTGAGCTTTTCCCACCATTTTACATTGGAGTAACAATGGCCAAACATCCTTAGGCCAATTCAAAGTGATTGCAATGCGTTCAAAAGCATTAAAGTATAAGTCCACCTCCGATTCTCTAAAAGGCGGCACTAGAGCAATCTGTTTGCTCGCATGAAACCCATCTCGGGGAGACTGCGGGGTCTGCTGAGCGTCAGGTGACAGGGAGGGATATTAGGCTTGTGCTCGAGCTCCAAAGCTTTCAATCTTAGGTGCATAGCCTCCACCTCCAATTCCCGATTCCTCACCTCAATCTCTCAGCCGTAACTCTTCCGCTGACGTACCCACTGTGATATGAGGATCCATGGGAACGGGCTTGACTGTTGGCTCCGTATCATCGTCTTGCACATCAGCCTTACCACCTCCTCCAGCAGTAAGCCTATAGAAGTCTGCGAGCAAACTCCTCTCCCCTAAGTTTGTAATGAGGAGCTGTTTAAGCTCACTCTTTTTCGAGTTTGACGGAAAATGAACATCAAACAAACTAGCGATTAACAGTAAATCAACCTTTTTACATTTATTAACTTGTTGCAATGTCGGATGCTTTGCAAACTTATCCAAATCGAAATCCATTGTTTTTACTTTATAAAAGTGCCAACCAGAAATGCAGAAGACGGAGGATGGAGAAAAAAAAAACGTCAAACTTACCGACTTGTCCGAATAATTTTTTTGACGAGACCCCAATTTATGTTATGCACGGCCTAGGGGATAACCAGAGCGCAGCAGAAAAGTGACCTGCTCCTTCCTTACTTCCAAGGAAAGCCAATCAACCAAGTATGCAATCAAAAACTTTCGTTTTATTCTTTAAGAGTGATGCGACATCAGGGAGGGCATAGCAAAAAAACAAACAAACAAAACAACCCTTCGAATAACTCTTACCCAACATAAAATAAAGAAAAGAACAACAATACGTTAACCTACCTATGAGCAGCCGACACAGGAGAAAAAATATACAATACTGGGAAAAACAAAACAGCTCCCCCCTACCCTGAGTCCAGGGGTTAGTGTACTCTTTACATTTGCGACATTTCAAGTTTCAATATCAAAGCACCACTTCAGGCAGACGAACTACATGACTAAGTGCAAACTTGGCAAGAGCTTACAAAGACTAGAACACAGAACATGCAACGTCGCCAAGTTTACAATTCTTACAAGCGTTTACAAAGAGCCAACGCACAGGCGACGGCCACGTTGGGAGGGAGGAAGGAGGCGTCTTCTGGTGCGGCGTCGTTTTAAAACTACGTACAATTATCTGTCGTCCAATCAGCATCAGGCAACCTATATCACAGCAGACACAGAGCAACGCGAAAAAGAAAACAGCAGCAATCTCAAGCATGAAACAAAATGTGTATAAATGCAGTATGTGCCTCGGTCATAACAATGGCCATGCGATAGTGGAGTATAGAACTGGGGCTGCAATTCAGGAAATGAGTTTGCCTATGTCCTTTAAAAACCCCACTCAAGTTGAAGTGAAAACCCCACTCAAGTGTGAATTATGAGATCCAAGCATTAGCTGAGGTATACATACCTACAGCAGCTAGCAGCACCACCACAACCTTTATGGAAGAATTGCATGCTCTTGCTAAGCTCAGTGGACAGTCGTTTGAAATCATGCTTAAAACAGAGCTAGCAAAGCTTACTGTGGCTACCACCCAGCCTGGTAGTAAGCCTACTCAGGGCGTGAGTGTTGAGCACAGCCCACGCTCCACTTCTATTCAAATCAGTTCCTCCGCAGAGGCGGCGCCACCAGCCCAGAGTAGTTCCAAAGAACTTACTATTCCAGTTCTGTCAGCGAATCCGGTGCTACTAACCAACATTGGCTCACTGGATTCTGACATCCAGCGAGACGCGGCACCACTCATCTCCAAAAAACTGACCAAAGAAGCTTCATTGATAGTACCACCAGATATAAAACTGTTACCAGCACTCTCAGTGAGTGATGTGAGCCCCCCAGAAGTGCAGAGAGTTGTAGTAGAGCACATAGTGAAGGCAGGAGAAAGTTCATATGGACATGCTTTTTTCCGTCTTAAGCCCTTCTCTGGGAGAGAGCCACGTCCTAACAACGAGACAGACTATGAAACATGGCGCACGCATGTTTCTCTCTTTACGACTGACCCTTCTCTGTCAGACCTACATCGCTCCAGAAAGACCCTTGATAGTCTCCTCCTCCCTGCTGCGGACGTGATTAAGCACTTGGGTCCTCAGTCTCTTCCAGCTGCTTACCTGGAACTCCTGGACTCTGCTTATGAAGCTGTGGAGGATGGCGATGAGCTCTTCGCTCAGGTCATGGCTACTTACCAAAATGCAGAAGAGAAGCCTTCAAGCTACCTGCAACGACTCAAGGTCGCGTTGAGCACCGCAAGTAGACGAGGCGGCATCCCTGCAGACGATGTGAACAGTCAACCCCTAAGGCAGTTTTGCAGAGGCTGCTGGGATGATACTCTCATTGAAGATCTTCAGCAAGAGCAGAAGAAAAGGGATGCACCCTCCTTCGCCGGACTTCTTCGCTTGTTGCGCACCGAAGAAGATAAACAGGCTGCGAAAATGTCTCGCATGCAGCAAAACTTGGCTAAATCCAAAAAGCCCTAACCAGTTCCTTAGCAGCGAGTAATGATGCATCTTCAGAGTGCATGTCAGCGTGCCAACGAACCCTCTGAATCTCCTTCTGACACGGAATCTGAGCCTACTTCCGTTGCAGAGCAGCTGAAGAAGCAAGTGGCTAGACTTAAGCGCAAGATTGCCAAACTGGTACCTAAAAGGCAAGCACAAGACAAGGCCACATTGGAGGGTTATTGAGCATGAATGGCCTGTTTAAGGACATGCCACAGCATCACAATCAAATTTAAGTCATTATTGCACAGAGTTTATGTGTTTCCTGTCACTGTGGGCTGCAGGGCGCAGTAGTACAGAGCAGAGTCTGTCACTTCAGCAGAGGAGATCTCCAGATGCACACGGCTGTTCTGTTTGTCAAGTTCAACATTATATCGTCCAACTTTTTTTTTAGTCTCACCCATACTGGTATCTGCTATTAAGATGAGGAATTCTGGTTTGGATAAGGGGTATTGGCGATACCAGTGCAGGTACTTATTTAAGCCTGCAGTGCCAGTATAGGTACATGAAAAAGAGACATCGGTGTCCTCCATAGCATGTACTGTGTCGTTTAATGTAGTTACTGAGTCTTGAAAACTGTCACCTGAAAAAAAATAGCACACAATTCACACATGGCACATCATTTAACTAAAAAAAAAAAAAAACTCACCACCCTTTGCAAAATATTGGTGGAGCTTATTCAACTTCAAATACCACAAAGGATTGCAGTTGAAATTATTGTGCTTTTCATTATTTGTCTTTTTGAGCTTAGCAGCTTGACATTTCAACAAGCCAACCAGGATGATGAAAGAACTGAGTGCATAATTCAACTTACCCACCATTGTTGAAAACAGAAGGAATAACCAGCACAATTCCATGATAAATTTTTGAAACACTGACTTTAACTTTGACTTCCTCTTTATAGATTTAAGAGGAAATTCTCCCCACTCTTTTTAGCCCCTCCTCTTGCCACAACACACTACTGAGCATCAAAATCTTCAGTTTTCACAGAACTTAAGGAAACAATAGATTGCACACAGTAAGCACTTAAAGTTAGACTAATTTGTCTTGCCTGTGTTCCATGATGCATATGGAGTGGGTTCCCTAGTGTACCACTGGCTGAGAGGGAAAGTAGTTTTTGAGTTGGATGTAGATGGAAGGGCCTTCTTAGATTTACAGTGACTGGTATTTATCCCCTCTACTGATTTTTGACTAGGCCACTCAAATTATAATTCTGTTTCTTTGAAATGGACTTGCGCCGGTGCTTCAGTATTCAGTATTCAGTATTGTAGGACATGATGACCTGTGATGCATGGACATTCTCCTTTAGCCTACATTTGTCTTTGCAGTATTTTGCATCTTTGCAACCCTCCTTAAGATAACATTTTTGGCCAGTCCATCTAATAAAGTAATCATGACTGTTAACAGGGTAACCTTAAGGTAGGTCATTTGATTAATAACCAAAGCAAGGTGTTCCTAGTTCAAGCCACAAGTGGGGCTTTGGATTCTGACTTGATCTGGAGACATGAAATTGGGAAGGACTGTGACATAAAGCACTTGAGTAAAGCTCCCAAAACTGCTCCGGGGGCTTTATCCTGTTTCTCTCCATCACTTGGTCGGCAATTGCAACTGCTTGGTGTCTTTGAAAAAGAGAAACGTTCTCAATTGAACTTTCCCTGGTTAAAAAAAAGGTTTAAAAGAATACTGATGACTTTCTATGAAGCAAGCAAGGCCTGCAGGTCCTTAATTATCTTAGTTCTTTAATAACCTCTCAGGTGAGTCTTCAGTGCTCTCTTGATGGAATGTTGGAGGGGGAGGGGGGACATTTCCAGGAAGTTTCACCACTGCTCCATGTTTTCTCTATAATCACTTCACTTCTTTTTTTTTTGTTGAAAATTTGGCAATCGCACCCGAATTTGGAATGCCCAATTGGGGAACTATGTACAAAGCTTGCTCGTATGCGACCCCTTGCTGCCCCTTGCTGCCAACGCAGGATAGTGAAGACAGTTCACGACTCTTCTCCGAAGCACGTGCCTGTCAGCCACTGATTCTTATACACTCGCCGGTTGAATCTTCGCAAGTTCGCAAGGGCGGAGGATACCCGTCTTCCTGACGAGCGCCCGTCTGGCCAACAAAGCAACGAACAAAGCTGTTATCGAATACCCAAATCCGGCAGTCCCTTCCCAATTTGTAACCCTGTAGCGCGATAGCCAATTGTGCGCTTCTCTGAAAAAGCTGCCGACCTCTGCCAGTGGGTACGCCGAGGCTCCATCCCGCGACGTGGTGATCACCTCTGCACTGCAGCGCAGTGCCTTAACCGTGTGAGCCACCCGGCAGCCCACTTCACTTCTTTTATAGGTCTCTGTTTTTGGTGAAATACAAGTACAAAAGCTTTTGTAAATAGTAAAAAGTTTAAAATAACAATTTGCTTCTTTGGGAATAGTATCATATATAGTTTTATTAATTCAAGATGCCATACTTGCCAAAATACACTGAAAAAATTAACATAAAAATAAAATAAATGCATTCATCATGCATTGTGCCTACTGTACAAGTCTCCGAAGGCATGATCATGATCATGATCATGTCATGATCTGGGGTTGCTTTATTTGGTTAGGCCTTGGTTCAGCACTGTTCTACGGCAGTTGAATAAATTCAGCAGACAACCTGATTATTCTGAATGACTAGTTGCCCATCAATGGACTTTTTAATCTCTGATGGAGCAGGCATATTTCAGGGTGAAAATGTCTAAATTAATCGGGCTCAAATTGTAAAAGAGCGGTTCACTGAGCATGAGGAATCATTTTCACACATGAATTAGCTACCTCTGATTCTTGACCTTAACCAATTGAAATTCTTTGGGATGCCCTGGAGAAGGTTTAAAAGAGTGGTTTGACTCACCCATTGTTAATACTATATCTCTGCTAAATATAAATGCAAATATAGTCAGGAAATAATTGTGTTACATTGTATAAGACTGCCGAAACAATACCACAATGAATGTACAATGAATCAAAGCTAAAGGTGGCCCAAAAAAATTATAGTGTGCAACTTATTTATTATTTTTTTGATGGGCAGTGTATGTGAGGCTGTTTGCAGATCAGGCTTCGTTGAGGAGCTGAATTCTTACTATTCCTGCGAAACAGTATTGGGGCTTAATTCATCCATGTTCTAAATCGTTTTCAGGCACCTCTTCCTCGTGAATATTCAATATACATTTTGGGTGTATGACATATTGATAGGATACTGCAACTGAGCAGTTCAATTGTACTGCATCATTTGAGCAGTTCCATAGATGCTAGCCTCTACAATCTGCACCTCTATGCAAACAGGTTAATATATTCCCTCAGGTTCCTAAATATTTGGGCAGTGACAGGTTATTTTCGATATCCCACATTATTATAAATTTAAAATGAGCTCAATGTGCAGACTTTCAGCTTTAACTTGTGGGCATGTACATCCAAAGTGGGTGAATCTAGGAACAATTACAGTGCTCCCTATTCTTGCTTGCAATAATCTTACTCTTCAATCCCCGCATTCTTTAGACCGTAAGTATTGATGCTTGATTGTTTGTGCCGATTATCTAAGTCCTACTTTGTGTTAGATGGTGAGAAGAGAGACATTTTGTCATGCCCTCTGCTTCCAAGTCCTTCTCTTTCTGTGTGTTGTGAGTGAGTTTACTGATTGGCTAATGAGGAGCTGCTGTGCTGGAGTTAGGGCCTCAGCTACACAGCTGCCACTCATCAGATCATCAGCCCCTGCCTACTTAAGCTCCTGGTCCACAGTCAGTCAGCGCTGGATTATATACTCAGATTACCAGTTTCACTCTCCGCCCTGACTCCAGCCAGCTTACTCCTTTCGGGAACCACTCACCTGCCAGCCCAGCTCCATCAAACCTCTTCAGTGTCTCTGTCCAGACTACTGCAATAAACTCTCTGTAATCAGTCATCTGCCTCTGCCTCAGTCCCTGCCTACTGAGTCCACATACCCAGGCGTAACACATTTTCAACATTGAGGAAATGGAACCACTGGGGACTAGTAATTGTGCCCTGTTAGATTTGATGTATCTTGACAAATTTAAAGAAATCTCTCCTCAAAGGCTGGAATTTGTCTTTCATACTTTAACAAGATGAGCATAAATTTTAGGACAAAAGATTCCCTGAATCTTCTTGATTGCGAGACTGACTGACATGTGGGACAGGTTCAGTGGAGTTATACTTGTATTGCAGTGTAAATTCATTCCAAATGTAAAATTAGTTGAAAGAGCAGGCACCACAATGGATGACTCCAACTATTTGGAAGAGTTTGAGAGAAAGGAATACTTCTGATAAAATATGCTAAAATCACAGTAATTAGATTATTACAGTTGAATTTTATATGTGGAAAAAGAGCTTAAAGTAGCTTAAAGAATGTGAAAACCAAATTGCTGACGATACTTTAACTAATCTTAACATTTTTTTCTGGCTCGATGGTGATGTTAAAAAAAGAAAGTTAAAGAATAGGATAGGTGTATAAGGAATGATCATATAATGATACATGAATGACCTTGACCAGAACATTGAAAGTAACTTGGTTAAATTTGCAAACACTAAATTGGAAGGTTTAGCTAACTGCATATTTTGCCAAGATGATTCAGAATGATATGAATAGAATCCTGGAATGGGCAGAAATTTTCCAAATGAAATTATATATATCCCAATAGGGATGTTAATGATCAATCAGTAATCAATAAATTGCCGTTTAGAATTTAACCAGTAAAAAATTAATTAATGTTCTGTGTACCATTTCTGCAGAGCTAACATAAATTAGAGTTTACACAACAAAAAGAGAGCGTATTTCAGTTGAACAGATCAAAAAAACTGCTCAAGTGAAGTGAAGTCAAATTTATTTACACAGCACATTTAAAAACGGCATGAGCTGACCAACGTGCTTCACAGACAGTATATACAAATGCTTACAATATATACATGGACATACAGACACACACACACTCACGCGCGCTTATATATTCATACAAATGCACATATAAATGTATATGTACATGCACACATTACAGTAATAAGAATAACACAGTTAACAGGGGCAATAAAGGAAACACCAAACATTGAATAACGTTACATAAAGGCAAATCAAAGACGGTTTAAAATAATTTGAAGCCCAAGGAAAAAAAGGTGTGTCTTGAGCAGAGATTTGAATAAATTAAGTGAGTTGGTGCTTTTAAGTGGGTATGCAAACTTTTGGCCACAACAGTATACATGCACCTATACACACATACATGTGAAATAATAGTAATAGTAATAATAATAATAACAACAACAACAACAAGAGAAAACTTATAATTGGAATAATTACACTGGTTCCATTTAAAAATCACTTGAGAACAATAACACCGTTCTGTTTGCACATAGATTGACTGCAGTATGTGGAGGGTATGAATGGGGGGGGGGTGAATTTGAATTTGAGTGTATGTGAGCGTACGGACAAAGTCAAGGTGTGGTTGTGTGTGTGCGTATTTGTCATTGCATTTGATTTGGACTTTTTTTACTTTCTAAATCTAAGGCTGAAAGTGGATGTATTGAAGGTTTCTATGTACTAATACTTGAATTGTGGATTGGAGGGCAGGAGATAATAGAGGTTCATGTCGTTATGACTGTATCCAGGTTTTATTGAAATTGGATGTCTTGCGATTTACAGAGGTGGTCATTTTTTTCCAGGCATATGTCATCCACAGGAATTTCTCTGGACCTGACAGTTTCAACAAATTCTCTACTTGGACTTCAGAGGACAATAGATTTTAATGGGAAATACTCCAGAAACTGAGGTACCATTCTGAATGAGATGGCTAAGACGAGTAATTCCTTTATCCTTCCACGCAGGAAAATGTCATGTTTTTAAATTAACGGTGAAGTCAGGTTTATTCCAAAATGGTGAGTGGAGGGATGGTGCAACTTTGAAGTTGGTGAGTTGAAGTTTTTCCCACCAAGTTGTCAGCGTTGAGGCCATGGCAATGTTTTGAAAACCGTGATGCTGCTTGATGGTTTAGCTGATAAATGTGATAACTGAAGTCTGCTGTAAGTGCATTTCGTTACAAAGTGCCTGCTAGGTTTTGAGACATAAGGAATGTAATTTTCTGGGATTGAGCCGAGCTAATTGGCCAGATGATATAATTCAAAGTTTGGGGCATTGTGGAAGAAAGGCAGGAACATGGAACGTACAATTACCAAAGTACATAGAGCAACTGATGAGGTTATGGAGTGGGGGTATGATTGGGCATGTAGGTTTCCAGTGGAAAAAACACAAACAATTTTTTTCTCCAGAAAAAGAATGGAAGAAGAAATCAAGCTGAACATGTATGGTAGTGAGTTGGAAAGGGCTGGAAGCTTTAAATATGTATTAATTATTAATTTAATACATAAAAACTCCACTAGATGGCACTGTGGTCGTGCAGTACAGCTTGCTGATTACTTACCAACGAAGAAGATCTACAATGCTAAAACACTGTTGTTTTAGATTCCCTCACTGGAGACAGTTTTAGAGTTTAGTATGAATTTTTCATCTGAAATGCCTTCACAGGGTATAAATAACATACAATGTCCCTAACATCTTTGAGAAAAAGTTTTGGTTGCCTGTAATAATTTTTTGAAAACATCCTCAACCAACCGCATAAAAATACCGTAGAGGGTGTTAAATGCTAATGCTGATGCTGAATTATAATGCTTGTATGAATGAATGGAGGCAGGGCTCTCAATCTTATGCTTTTTTAACATCAAAATGGAAGAATAAAAATATGTTTCCGGATTATGTTGGTGTTTCTGGGGTATTTCATTGCAATTAGTGGATATTTACATGAATAAATCAATAAATAAATAACTAAATTAATAAACCTGACAGGAAAAACAGGATTTGGGGTGGCCATACCAGGAAAAGAAAGCGGAATCAACAGAAGAACATCTAATGAGTAAGGAGTCCACACAGTGGAGATGGTTGCAGTGTTGGTTGCTCCAAGATAGGTGAAAAAACTAGGAAAGTGCCAATTTGTTCATATTCATCCTCAGTGTTTGCAATTCTTAGATCCTTTCATTCCGACAGCTGTCAATAGATATACTATGCAAAGTTCTACAATCAAGACAAGAATAGCAAATCAGGGAGGGAAGATAAACTTTCTGTGGGTCCCAGGCATGTAGGGGTGAGGGGGAATGAGATGGTGGATGAGTTGGCAAAGAGGGCTTTAAAGAAAGGAAATATAGACATGCAAAGCAGGATCAGTAAAGCAGAGGTTAAAACTCTACTGTGGAGGAAAGTGCATCAAATGGGTCAAGAAAGTTGGAATGGAGAGCAGAAGGGGAGACATTTGTACCAAATTCAAAGGGGTATCAAAATAACAAGAGTAGGAAGAGGATATAGGCAAGAGGAAATGGTGATGGCAAGGATGAGGCTGAGGCATTATGCATTAAATAAAATACTGAGATTGTTAGGGAAGCACAAGACATGTTTGTGTGAGGAATATCAGGAAGAGGAGTCAGTGAATAATGTAATTCTGAACTGTAGGAGGTATGAGTCAGAGAGAGAGGTAATGAGGAGTAACTTGAGGGAGTTCAGGGTGCAGGAATTCACATTAAAAGGCGTGTTGAGGTGGGTAAGAGAGCACAGGTCAGAGGTTACATTACTTGAGGGACACGGGGCTTTTAAATAGGATCTGAGGAAGAAGTTAAGGAGGCTGAGATGGATTGAGATTTACAGGACAAGCTTGGAGAGCATTAGGGGTTTTTTTCTCGTCCTTGACGTAGGTAAATGATTAAATGTAGATTTTAAGTCGAGGAAGAAAAAGAAGAAGAATAGACAGGGGCCCACATTAAAAGAGCGTTACAGTAGTCCAGGTACGAGTTTATTTGTTTGTCTAATTTAAACGAGGAATCAAAAATTACAGCACACAATTAGGCGAAGGATTTTACACAGGGAGACAGCAAGCCAAATTTATTATGAATAAATTGGTGTAGTCAGGGGGGCCAAAGAGAACGACTTCAGTTTTTTGTTAAGTTTTAGAAAGTTTTGTGCCATCCATTCTTTCATGTTCTGGAAGTAGTTGAGGAATGGCTGTAAAGGCTGAGGGCTGTAGCATTTAAGGGGAAGCTATATTTGCATATTATCAGCAAAATAAAAGAAGGATAGGCCGTATTTCTAAATAAGAACACCCAGCGGCAGCACGTACAATGAGAATAAGAGAGGTGCTAAAACTGAGCCCTTAGGGACACCATAGGGAAGGGAGGCCGAGGAAGTATTTTGCTCGGTCATATTACAAGTTCTGTTTTCAAAATAAAAATTGAACAGGGTAAGAGCAGTCCCTTGTATCCCAACCCAGTCTTTGAACCTGGTAATGAGCAACTTCTCGTGAACCAAGTTGAATGCGGCACTCTGGTCAAAACAATTAAGATGCTGCAGTCCCCATTGTCAGCTGCTATAAACGATTCATGAAGAACTTTTACATGAGCCGTCTCAGTGCTATGAGTTCTCTTATACCAGATCGGATTGTTTCAAATAAATTACTTTTTTTTTCTTTTTTGCGTAATTTGTCGAAAAACAGCTTTTTCCAGAATTAGAAATAAAAACGGCAGTTTGGAGACTTAGTTTATCTAAGGTCTTAAATTAGATATAATTTTTGGACAGAGGGTGGATTTTTTTTAAAAAGGGCTGAATCACTACGTGTTTAAAATAGGAAGAGGGTGCAATGACGGAAAAATCAGTCAGTGGGAACTGGGGAGGCAATATTAAGAGGGCAAAACATAGTCTCTAGTGGGAGCATTATGCTCGAAAAGAGGGCAACGCTCAATGTAAATATTAGCACATCATCTTTAAATACAACTTCACAGCAATGTCATAGTTATACCACTGGAAAAGTGTGCAGTAATGAATATGCACCACCACTTTTGTCTAAAAGAAGTCCTAATAAAACCTTTTGATAATTTTTTGGTGAAAATACATTGAAAAATATGGGTAATACGGGCAATGAGAACAAAAAAAAGTCAATCCTATAAATGTACTAAAAAATATGGGTAATAAACTAAAACATTGACAACATTGATTTTTTTCATAACAACTGAATAGTGTTGCTTTTTTTTTTTTTTTGACTCTTGCACAGCATGAATGCATGTTTGAAGGCTCATTCCATGATCATTCATGCTAAAAATGTGTTTAAACTGATTGAGGAAACAATATTCTGCAGAATTTCCTCCAATGGTCAGTAGTTCCATTATATCAGGTGACATGAACTTTGAGCAGTCACAGTGTTATTCATATGATGGCATGACGGAAAGAGCTCTCAGGGATTGTTTGTAGCCAAATTCTGGCCTTTTATGTTGCTGGTTGGTTTCTTAGAAAAATTTCTGAAGACATTAAATGCTGCCATGGCACTCTAAGAAACACCATAATGTGTTTCAAAGAGACTGGTTCACTGAAAACTAGTGGCAATAGAGGTTCAAAACAGAGATTAAGTGCCTCTCATGTTCATTGTCCATGTATGACAAGTAGAAAATGAAAATGGCGGTTGATAGTACAACAACTCCGTGATGACATTAATAGTACCAGCAGTGAAGAAATGAAAGTATCAACCATTTCCAGACACTTGTTTGAAAATGGTCTGTTGCCACAAAACATTTCTTAGAGCTGGGAGATCAAAGGAAGACCTGAATTCCCCAAGATACTCAAGACAAGGATTGGGCACCAACGGACTGGGAACAAGTCTTTCAGACCGATGAATCAATAATTCAAAATTTTCTCATCCAGTCGCAGAACTTCTGAGTGCCGTAGTCGAGCTGGAGAACATTTCAAATTCAAAACCGACTGTTTAACCCCTTCAGTAAAACATGGACGTGGTAATATTACGGTTTGGGGTTCATTCTGTTGAAAGGAGCCAGTGATCTCATATAAATTGTCAGAATCACGGATCAAAAGAAGTATCACAGCATCCTCGTGAAGCATGCTTTGCCATCTGAGAAGAAACTGATAAGTCTGGGATTTTATTTTCAACTCAATAATATAAACACTCTTCTAAGTTGTACAAGAATGATCTCAATGATCTCAGATGGAAAGAATCATCTGGTGGCATTAAAGTTATGTCTTGACCTGCTCCAGACCTTAATTTGGTCGAGCAAATCTAAGATTTTCTTTATGCCGAGAGAAACAAATCTGTTGTGACTTGTAATACTGAAATTATCTCTTTGCAATGAACATCGAACCATATGGAATAGTTTAGCAAGTGAGAAATAAATAAATAAATGTGTGTGTGAAAACTTTGAAAGATTAAATGCTGTTATCAAAGCAGAGGATGGCCACACTAGATACTGACTTTTTCTCTCAGAGAGATACTATTATTTCTGTTCACACAATATATTGTTATTGGTTTACTAACACTCAACAAAAATATAAATGCAACACTTTTGTTTTTGCTCCCATTTGTCATGACATGGACTCAAAGATCTAAAATTCATTCCAGATACACAATATTACCATTTCTCTCAAACGTTGTTCACAAATCTGTCTAAATGTGTGATAGTGAGCACTTTTGCTTTGCTGAGACAATCCATCCCACCTCACAGGTGTGCCACATCAAGATGCTTATCAGACACCATGATTAGTGCACAGGTGTACCTTATACTACCCACAATAAAAGGCCACTCTGAAATGTGCAGTTTTTTCTCACAGCAAAATGCCACAGATGGCGCAAGCATTGAGGGAGCGTGCAATTGGCATGCTGACAGCAGGAATGTCAACCAGATCTGTTACTCGGGCATTGAATGTTCATTTCTCCACCATAAGCCGTCTCCAAAGGCGTTCCAGAGAATATGGCAGTACATCCAACCGGCCTCACAACCGCAGACCACGTGTAACCACACCAGCCCAGGACCTCCACATCCAGCAGGTTCACCTCCAAGATCGTCTGAGACCAGCTACTCAGACAGCTGCTGAAACAATTGGTTTGCATAACCAAAGAATTTCTGCACAAACTGTCAGAAACCGTCTCAAGGAAGCTCAACTGCATGCTCGTCTTCCTAATCTGGGTCTTGACCTGACTCCAGATCGTCGCCGTAACAGCCTTTAGTGGGCAAATGCTCACATTCGATGGCGTCTGGCACGTTGGAGAGGTGTTCTCTTCACAGATGAATCTCGGTTTACATTGTTCAGGGCAGACAGCGTGTGTGGCGTCGTGTGGGTGAGCGCTTTGCTGATGTCAATGTTGTGGATCGAGTGGCCCATGGTGGTGGTGGGGTTATGGTATGGGCAGGCATCTGTTATGGACGAAGAACACAGGTGCATTTTATTGATGGCATTTTGAATGCACAGAGATACCGTGATGAGATCCTGAGGCCCATTGTTGTGTCATACATCCATGAACATCACCTCATGTTTCAGCAAGATAATGCACGGCCCCATGTTGCAAGGATCTGTACACAATTCTTGGAAGCTGAAAATGTCCCAGTTCTTGCATGGCCAGCATACTCACCGGACATGTCACCCATTGAGCATGTTTGGGATGTGCTTGACCGGCGTATACGACAGCGCGTACCAGTTCCCACTAATATCCAGCAACTTCGCACAGCCATTGAAGAGGAGTGGACCAACATTCCACAGGCCACAATTGACAATCTGATAAACTCTATGCGAAGAAGATGTGTTGCACTGCATGAGGCAAATGGTGGTCACACCAGATACTGACTGGTTCTGAGTCCCCAGACCCCCAATAAAGCAAAAACTGCACATTTCAGGGTGGCCTTTTATTGTGGACAGTCTAAGGTACACCTGTGCACTAATCATGGTGTCTGATGAGCATCTTGATGTGGCACACCTGTGAGGTGGGATGGATTGTCTCAGCAAAGCAAAAGTACTCACTATCACACATTTAGACAGATTTGCGAACAATGTTTGAGACAAAATGGTAATATTGTGTATCTGGAATGAATTTTAGATCTCTGAGTCCATCTCATGACAAATGAGAGCAAAAACAAAAGTGTTGCGTTTATATTTTTGTTGAGTGTAGTATGCTATGGCAAATTTACAGGAAAATTCATCAGGCCGATAATAAGACAAAAATGTTCCGGACGACGGACGCCAGACCACGAAAATAGCTTATCGGCCCATAAGAGCCGGTTAGCTAAAAATTCTAAAATATATACCTACGCAGAAAATCTAAATAACATGAGAAATACCATACAATATTAATTTTCTAATGGAACTAAAATAATTTATTGATTTTATTAAAAATAAATTTCCTCCAAATCAAGGTTCCGCAATTATTGTCAGCCTTCAAGATTATTGTAAATAACATCGAACAAAATTCAACAAGGTTCCACTATTCAAGTTATATCTTAGTGTTAAGGAACTATATTGAGCCGTTACATCACTTCCTGTTTGACTAAGGAATAAAAATGAGGAAACAAGAATGTAATATTCCTTTGTCATCCAGCATCATGAAGAAAATAAAACAACTGTCAGTTCAAAAGAGTCAGATGGTCACAGACCTTTTTAAAAATGTACTGGCGGAAGGAAGATTCACAAACAATTGAATACGCCACTGAGTGCTGTCAGGGCAATTATTTTAAAAATTCAAAAGATAGGAAACTGTTGAAAACTGCAAAGGTAGAGGATGCTACTGCATTTTGCCCCCCAGGATACTGAGGGGAATGGTTAGTGAAGCAACAAAATCCCCAAGAATCACTGTGAATGAATTGCAGGCTTGGTGGCATCTTAGGGTCGCCAGGTTTCAAAAAGCACCATCAGGCACCAACTCCACAGCCACATGCTTTTTGGAAGGGTTGCCTGAAGAAAGCTTTTTCTGACCGGTTGACACAGATGTAAGCGCTAGGAGTTTGTCGAACATCACTTTAATAATGACTGAAACAACATGCTTTGGTCAGATGAGATCAAAATTGCATGTTTCGGTCAGATAAAGCCTTGGCATGTTTGGTGTTGAAGCAGAGAGACATACAAGAAGAAGAACCTCACACCCACGGTGAAATGGTGAAATGGAGGTCCTGGGGCACTGGTTAAGATTATTGGCATAATGAATTCTACCAAGTATCGGGATATTTTAGCCATAATCTAGTTGCCTCTGCCAGAAGGCTGGAACTTGTTCGTAGATGGACTTTCCAACAAGATAATGACCCAAAGCATAACTCAAGATCCACACAAAAATGGCTCTGTTCGACAAAATCAACATTCTGCGATGGCCATACCAGTCCACAGACCTCAATCCAATTGAAAACCTGTGGGCTGACTTGAAGAGCGCAGATGATAAATGCAAACCCAAGAATGTGAAGGATCTGGTCAGAGGAATGGTCCAAATTTCCCCCAAATGTGTGACTTCACATTGTCAAAAATAACAGGAAAAGAGTCCATGTCATTATCCTTGCCAGAGGTGGTCGCACTGCGTTCTATATGAAGGGTGCCAATTATAAAGAAACCAAGATTTTGTTGCAATTTACTTTGCATTAAATGATTGTATGATTTTGGCTGTTTCCATCAAAACATCAATTTAAAAAAAAGTATTTAACACGTCGGTATATTTCATTTCTCGATAATATTATTGTTTATATATGTATATTTTTGGATTGTTTGTGCCAGTGAGGGGTGCCAGTAATTTTGTAAGGTGTTGATTCTTAGTAGCGTTTCATTTTAACTTTTAAATGACTTTGTACCATTTACTGGTTTTCAGCTACTCAATCTACAATTCAGCATCACTATTTCATAAATGCAATTGTTTCCAATCTTTATAAGTTTTTATATTTTCAATGTAAGATTTAATTGAAAAATGGAACCCCAGAAACTTTAGGCTGTACAGGTTATGCTACATTCTGTACCTCAATCTCTCCAAAATATAGTCAACACCCATTTTCGTCACTCTGGCAGCCTGCTCTCTCTCTCTCTGTGCCTTCTTCTTCATCGCCTCCCTCTCTTCCCGCTGCCAAGGCTGGATGGGTGTAGACTCTTCCAGAACAAAGGGGAACTTGTTTTGGGAGCATCCATTCAGGGATGGAGAGGACTGCCAGTGACAGGAACCTTGGTCACTTCTCTCACAAACCTTAGCCTGATAACATGCTGCGTCCATACTGACATGGGGTCTCTCTCTGGCCAGCTGTGGAGCAGATCCAGCTGGGGCATCATCAGAACTGCAACTAGGCGCCAAACTTGAGGTGACATCCCCAGGAAAAGTTGTCTTTCCAATTCGGCCCTGGAATCCGAGCTCACAAATCCTCTTGCTTTTCCCACTCTCATGACTCTGTGGCAGCATGATACTGCAAGACCTTGCCATGGGCTTTCGGATGAAATCAGCTTCATGTTTGTCTTTGGGAGGCTGTGCAGAACCTCTCTCTCTGGTTTTGTCCCCAAGGCAGTGAAACACCCTGATGGACTCTGATATGCGCTCACGCAGCTGGCTCATGGGCATTCCCACTTGAGGCTCGACCCTCTCACCTTCATCAGCTTCGCCCTTCGTCCTTTTCTTCTTCCTCATCCCTGGTATTCCTTCTCTTTTCCTCGTTCGGCCCCGTCTTGATGGTTCTGTCTTTTCCATTTCTGCCTTAACCTCCTTTGCAGTCTCAGTGTTAGGCAGTGTGGAGACATGAGGCTCGCTGATTTGGACCTCAGGACCGCCATGGACCTGGGCCGTTATTTGCTGCCTGGAGGGTCCTCCCTCTGTGTTTTCCTCTGGCTCAACTCCGTGAAAAGATTCAAAATCCAGGCCCGATCTGTGCCTGAAGAGGCCGGATACGTCGGCTCTCCACGAGAGTTGGTTGGGCACCTGCACTGGCTGCATGATCTGAGGAGCTGCGCAATACACCATCTCCCTGGAAGTGACATAAGGGTGGATGGTGTATGGTATGGCAGGCTGCACCCAGACTGGCAGGGACCTCACCGAGTGCTGAAAACCTTGTGACTGCCACGGTGTCCAAGAGTTCAGCATCACAAAATGAGGGGGCCCATAATACCCTAGAAAAAGAGCAGAGTATTTTCCATTGGTTAAGCTATTGTTTAGCTCAAAAAAAAAAAGAATTCAATGAGGTGATGTTTTTCAAATTTGTCTAACACTCGTTTCTAAGCATGGCAGCGATGGAATTGACATCTATGAATATCTATGTTTACTAACAATTTTCTGGGAGATGTTCAATATGTGTTAATTACTTACATGTCTGTAATAAGAAATTAATTTACCATCAGAGAATTTCACACAAATAGCATTTTGGCTAACAAATTAACTGTTCTACAAGTTAACTGTCGTACCTTCACTAGTTAATGTTTCACTTCTAATGACTAGATAACTAAAAAAATTGTTGTATTTAAAAATTCTGATAATGAGTCTAAATCTGGAAAAAGTTGCTTACAACCAACCCTGTTAATCCTTTGAATTCCAGATGAATCTCACTGAAGTCTACTTGTCAGTTTCTCAAGAGGTATATCAAATGCTAATGTAATCTAGTGGCAATGAGAACCGGTGAGGTGTCAATTTAAGCAGTTGTGATAGTAGTAATCAGTAGGAATCAGTGGCAGTTTGTCGGCTGTAACAAAGGGAAGCCAAAACCTCGCCCTTTAAAGTTTAATGTCTTAAACCTTTCGCAGTTTACTTTTCTTGATCAGCAGTTGCTCAAATGAATTGGAAGGACAGTCAAATTTATTTTCGATAGCATTGTTATAGCCTACATTGCACCACGAAATTATGAGGGCTTTTCTTTCACACGTAAGTTATGACGTAAATTACCATAGCCCTACGTCTTTATAAATTCCGCACTCACCTAGCTTCTGAAACGGCATAGATTCGCAAATTGATCAGTGAGGCTCATGAAGAAATAAGCTGTGCAACATCGGATTCTTTACTTCTATATTAAGATTGTAGAAAACGGATTCTCGTGGCTTCTTGCGAAAGAAGCCTCGCAAATTAATTTATAAAGACGTATTGATCATTTGTGTTGTCATTTGCTATCGAAAATAAATTTGACTGTCCTACCAAACTGCTGATCAAGAAAAGTAAACA
Source organism: Gymnothorax reevesii (assembly GCA_029721435.1). Lineage (NCBI taxonomy): Eukaryota > Metazoa > Chordata > Actinopteri > Anguilliformes > Muraenidae > Gymnothorax > Gymnothorax reevesii. The sequence continues at coordinate 35,126,448 of CM056586.1, read as the reverse complement.
AAGGTTTAAGTCATTAAGCTTTGAAGGGCAAGGTTTTGGCTTCCCTTTGTTAGGGCTGACGAGCCACCACTGGTAGGAATCATCATGGCTCAGTGAGTGTCATCATTTGCAACCTCTACCTGCATTGGCTCAAGGAATTTACTGGCAATACAGTGAATCGGGAGTAATTTATAATTTTTCATGGTTCGCTCACTTTTTGCTGAATTCAGATTTTATGGTGTTATTCATATGGAAACTGTCCATTGCCAGTGCTGTTTGTCTGACATTGGGCAATATTAATTGAAGTTAATTTTAAAACATTTGGTTTTAAAAATTCCTCACTCTGCTCTGTTGACTGAGTGCTATTCCGTGATGTCACTATGACTAATGTAGTTGTGGGAGGTACTACCCCAATTCCAAAATAGTTGGGACAAAGTGTAAATTTTGAATAAAATCAAAATGCAGCGACTTTCAAATCACACCAGCCAGTATTTTATTCAGAATAGAACAGAGATAACATAGCAAATGTAGAAACAGAGAAATTCAATTTTATCCACAAAATGATTTCAAATTTGAAGGCTGCTACAGGTCTCAAAAAAGTAGGGCCAGGGGCCTGTTTACCATGGTGTAGCATCCCTTTTCTTTTTAACACAGAGTGGAGGTGTCTGCCCATTGAGGAGACAAGTTTCCTGAGTTTAGCCATTGTAATTTGATCTCACTCTTGTTTAATACAGGCCTGCAGCTGCTGGAGAGTTTTGGGTCTCCTTTGACGGACTTTTCGTTTAATTACGCGCCAAATGTTCTCAATCGGTGAAAGATCAGGACTGCAGGCAGGCCAGCTCAGCTGATGGACTCTTCTACTATGAAGCCATGCTGTTGTAATAACTGCAGTATGTGGTTTTACATTGTCCTGTTGAAATACACAAAGCCTTCCCCGAAATAGATGTCACCTGGAGGGGAGTGTATGTTGCTCTAAAACCTTTATATATCTTTCAGCATTCATGGTACTTTTTAAAACATGCAAGTGTCCCACACCATATACACTAATGCATCCCCATACCATCACAGATGCTGGCTTTTGGACAGTACGCTGATAACAAGAGGGGTGGTCTTTCTCCTATTTAGCCCAGGGGACATGACCCCCATGATTTCCAACAAGAATGTCAAATTTGGACTCGTCTGACCTCAGGACACTTTGCCACTTTGTTGCCACCTTGGCCCACAAAGCACAGCGGCGCTTCTGGATCATGCTCAACAATGGCTTCATTTTTGCATGATAGAGTTTTAGGTGGCATCTGTGGATGGCACGGCTGACTGTGTTTAGAGACAGTGGTTTCTTGAAGTATTCCTGGGCTCATTTAGTAATGTCAATGACAGAATCATGCTGGTGAGTGAAACGGTGATGTCTGAGGGCCCGAAGATCACAGGCATCCAGTAAAGGTCTTCGGCCTTGTCCCTTACGCACAGAGATTTTTCAAGTTTCTCTGAACATTTTGATGATGTTATGCACTGTCGATGACGAGACTTTCAAAGCCTTTGTAATGTGACATTGAGGAACATTTGTTTATAAAGTATTCCACAATTTCTTTTACACAAGCCTTCACAGGATGGAGAGACTCTGGCCATCTTTACTTCTGAGAGACTCAGCCTCTCTAAGACATCTCTTTTATGGCCAATAATGTTACACACTTGATGCCAGTTAACTTAATTACTTGCTAAATGTTCTTTCAGCTGATTCTCTTACATAATAATTGCTTTTCCAGCCCTGTTTTGCCTGTGTCCCAACTTTTTTGAGACCTGTTGCAACCAGAAAATTTGAAAAAAGCTCATTTTGTGGATAAAAAATGTAAAATGTCTCAGTCTCAGCATTTTAAATGTTATCTGTATTCTATTGTAAATAACACATTAGCTCATGTGATCTGAAAGTCATTACATTTTGATTTTATTCACAATTCACACTTTGTCCCAACTATTTTGGAATTGGGGTTGTATTTATTTTTAATTTATTCCTAATTATACAGTTTTCCATATACATGGAAAAAATTTAACATGGTATAGATCATAGATCAAGATTGAGTCCTCAATCTTTCCCAGAAAGGGCCAGTGTGGGTGCAGGCTTTCATTGCAACCAAGCTATTACACACCTGATACTACCAATCAACCCCTGGACTCTTTGCTAATAAGCTTGATTAGTAGTATCAGGTGTGTAGCTGCTTGGTTGCAATGAAAGCCTGCACCCACACCGGCCCTTTCTGGGAAAGATTGGAGACCCCTGGTATAGATAAAAGGTTTCCATGGAGCTGGGATGCTTCAGCTGATGTTAGAAAGATCGAAGCTATTAATTGGTTGCTGCTGTGTTTGGTATTTTTTGTTGCTTTTTGCTTACATTTAAATTTAGTTTAGGGTATTGCAGGCATGCATACATAATTTTTTTCCTCCAGCAATGGGAATTTCATGGTGCAGATAAGCTATATCAAAACCATTATAAAAGTTAATTCTTTCAGACAAAAATATAACTGCAGGAAATTTCCAAGAACATTCTCTCCAAAAATTTTTACCCGTTAAGCAAAACATATGCAATCTGGGCCCGAAGGAACTTAGCGTCCTCTTGTTTCATACTATTTAGAGTAGCTGAAAATTTGGCCCGTGAGAATTATCAAGTAGTTCAAATATAAATAAGTTGTTCATTGTTTTAAGTTTTACACAATTGCGGCCATATATTTTGCCTTCCTTTTTTACAGTACTGCGCTGTAGGTCTTAGCCCCTAAAATTGATTTTTTTTTAAATTTATTTTTAAAAATAGTTGAATTTTATGATTGAAAGTTCATGCAGCCTTAACAGAGCCTGAAACTGAATCAATCCATGTCTAGACCAGTCTCATGAGCTTCGAAAAAGCTAATATTTATGGCTGCATTTTTACCTTAAGTTTGCTGGTATGACAGTACAATACAATTTTTGTGCTCACACATGAAGTGTTAGATTTCCACCAACACCAGAAAATTAGATTGAGAAGTGAAAATCAGCTAATCAGGAATAGAATATAATTGTTCATGGGTTACTCACCTCTTGCTGAATTCAGATGCATGTCGTTAATGGTATGGAAATTGCTAGCGTCCATCGTCAGCGCTGTCTCTCCAAAATGAGATAACCTGAAGTGAGGATAATTTTAAAATTCTTGACTCAAAAAATGCTTCGCTGTGTTCCATGGAGCGTTTGTTGCTGCGTGATTGTCATGGTGACATATGTAGTTATGAAAGTTATTTACTTTCCAATTTATTTGGAATTAGCCCATTGCGTGATGGCGTAGGAGCTGGGCATTGTGGGATTGAAGTGGGGTGGCGCTGTTGCAGATGAGATGAGTGCTCGCTTGCGCGTCAATGTCATTAGCGATTCAGCCCAATTTCTATTTATTTATTTCATTTAACCTTTATTTAACCAAGGAGGTCCCGGCAAGTGAGCCCTGGGGGATGAGGTGGGGAGGGAGAGGACAAGTTGCATAGCCAATTAAATCAGGGGATGATTTGGTGGCACCGTTGCAGGTAGAGAGTGCCACGTTGGGCTGGGACTTAAAGCTATGACAACGGGGATCCCCCTACTCTAATTGAAGATCTGTTCCAGAAATGCGAGTAGTAATAGTTAGTAATAGTGCTTTATATCAATATACCCTTAGTTTAGTCTCAAAGTTTCAAAGTCATGGCTACACGTAATTGGCGAAGTCGCTTTCTCTCGGTTTCATTCCGTTGTCCGAAGCTCGCATTAGAGAAAAGGTATGACGTTAGCTAGCGAGCGAATGTAGCAATCACTAGCTGTAGCATTAGCATTAGCTCGGGAAAATGACTAGTTACCGAACGGAAAGTGCAAGTCAACGCTAGCATTAGCGGACTGTCTAATTTCAACGGCTATGTCACCGTTGAAATATTAATATATATATATTATCCTCAAAAAGTCTGAAGAATCTGACACCGCGGTGACAGAGGCAATATAACAGAGTTTCAAAATCCAGAAGTATGAGAAATTTCACTGCGGAATATTTTAATCATGACCGTCTGAATGTGGTATGCATGACACATTGAGACAATGTGCTTTCTTACTCAACTGGGTGATCTGTGTAATTTCAATGGCTATATATCTCCTTATTTCCAAAATGTCTCAATAATTTGACACTGGGGTAGCAGTATAACAGAGGATCAAAATCCAGAAGTTATGTCCTCTTTATAAATGGAACTAAAAGGCAATTATTTTGTCGTTATCATTTCATAATAATTATTGGCTTCACATTAGTTTCGATAATTCAGCAAATAAGTACTTTCATTTTTAACCAAGTGAACAAAAATGGGAGTAATCATATTTTGAAAGCAGTTGAACAGTGAGTCCACTGCAGGCCTTTCAAACCCCCGACAGCACGTCACTGTTGGATCACTGCGCTGCTGATATACAGTCTAATCACAATATCAAGCCTATAATAGCACAAACTCTACTGCTATTCAGTAGAAATTGTTTGATTAAGGCACATTTTGAAGCCATCTTGTTTCCTGACTCCACTCTATATCCACTCTGAAAAACAGTTCATGAGGCTTATTGAGAAAATAAGACAAGCCACTCAGTTGACCAAGGAGATCGAAAACCTTGATTACTTGTTTGATGTCATGATCCCTTAGGTACTCTACTAAAGGGGACATTTGAAAGTCCATTTATTTCTAAATAGTTCTGAAATACAGTATTCATTCAAGAAAAATAATAAGCTGTTTCAAATTAATCCATTAATGATTTATCCTTTCCTCAAAGTTACCTTTGACATTTTCGTGAGGCATAAGGGCGTGTGCTGCTGTGGGGCAGAAGTTTTGATTGCTTCAAGTTTGGTTACTTTTATGTAGGCCAAAGTTAGGTTTGCCCCCCTCACCCAACATTTTTAGAGGCTGTAGCGAGACACCGCAAAAACAGGTGCAGACTAGGCGGGAGGAAGGGATAAAACCCCACCCGCCGATGGTATAGTTATTTACACCCCCAATTCTTAAATGGTTGGGACGAATTGTAAATTGTGAATAAAATCAAAATGCAATGACTTTCAGATCACATGAGCCAATGTATTATTTACAATAGAACAAAGATAACATTTCAAATGTTGAAATTGAGACATTTTACATTCTTATCCACAAAATTAGCTCATTTAAAATTTTATGGCTGCCACAGGTCTCAAAAAAGTTGAGACACTGGCAAAAAGGCCAGAAAAAGCAATTATGTAAGAGAATCAGCGGAAAGAACATTTAGCAAGAATTACATCAACTGGCTTCAGGTGTGTAACATGACTGGCTATGAAAAAGATCTCTTAGAGAGGCTGAGTCTCTAAGAAGTAAAGATGGCCAGAGGCTCTCCAACCCACGAAGGCTTGCGTAAAAAAAATAGTGGAATACTTTAAAAACAATGTTGCTCAATGTCAAATCCCAAGGGCTTTGAAGGTTTCATCATTGACAGTGCATAACTTCATCAAAAGATTCAGAGAAACTGGAAAAATCTCTGCGTAAGGGACAAGGCTGAAGACCTTTACTGGATGCCCGTGATCTTCTGGCCCTCAGACACCACTGCATCACTCCCCAGCATAATTCTGTCATTGGCATTACTAAATGGGCCCAGGAATACTTCAAGAAACCACTGTCTGTAAACACAGTCTGACCTGCCATCCACAGATGCCACCTAAAACTCTATCATGCCAAAAGGAAGCCATTGTTGAGCATGATCCAGAAGCGCTGCTGTACTCTGTGGGCCGAGGCTCATGTAAAATGGACTTTTGCAAAGTGGCAAAGTGTCCTGTGGTCAGACAAGTCCAAATTTGACATTCTTGTTCGAAATCAGGGGCGTCGTTTCCTCTGGGCTAAATAGGAGAAAGACCACCCCTCCTGTTATCAGCATACTGTTCAAAAGCCAGCATCTCTGATGGTATGGGGATTCATCAATACTTATGTAGTGCGGCACTTGCATGTTTTAAAGCGCACCATGAATGCTGAAAGGTATTAAAAAAAGGTTTTAGAGCAACATATGCTCCCCTGCAGACAAAATCTATTCCAGGGAAGGCCTTGTGTATTTCAGCAGGTGAATGCCTGCAGTCCTGATTTTTCATCGATTGAGAACATTTGGCACATAATTAAACGAAAAGTCCGTCAAAGGAGACCCAAAACTCTCCAGCAGCTGGAAGCCTGTATTTAACAAGAGTGGGATCAAATTCCAATGGCTCAACTCAAGAAACTTGTCTCCTCAATGCCCAGACACCTCCACTCTGTGTTAAAAAGAAGAGGGAATGCTTCATCCTGGTAAACAGGCCCCTGTCCCAACTTTTTTGAGACCTGTAGCAGCCATCAAATTTGATAAAATTGTAAAATTTCACAGTTTCAACTATTGCTGTGTTATCTCTGTTCTATTGTGAATAAAATACTGGCTGGTGTGATTTGAAAGTCATTGTGTTTTGATTTTATTCAAAATTTACACTTTGTCCCAACTATTTTGGAATTGGGGTTGTATAAAGAACACACATCAAAAGGCGTGCGTAATTTGATGCGGGCTGGTAGTAATTTAAGTAAATTAATTTTTTTTATCTCTAGCTTCCATGGAGGGCTCTGGAGGAGGGCTTCATCTCTTCATAATCTGTGGCCCGAACCCCAGTTCTCCCCACCATCGGAATCTTAAAAAGGAGAAAAAAGAGAAACAGTTAGCAGAATACTTACGGTGCGCACGCCTTGCCTGCCTCCTCATAACTGCACGTTTCCTCCTTTTCAGCTCTGGCTTTGTCTGATAATTATGAGGCACGGCTGTGTTCCGTCATGCCTCTCTCCTCCAGGCCCGCCTGGCCTCATGACTTGCAGGTGGTGGGAACTGTCCAAGGTCCTGCAAGTCTAGGGAGTGCTGCACGGACGTCGGCTCTCTGTCTACTGTCCGGGGTGCTGAAGTTCTGCTCCGCACCATTGTTGAAAGGGAGGGGAATTGGCTGTTGTGGGTGTGCTGACGTGGTCGAGGAGTGTGGCCACGATCCGGTTTGCCACAAGGCTGAGCACTGAAGCTGCAAAGGTACCAACTGACATTGTTAGTTTTGATTTATTGTAACTGTGATGACCCTGGAGTGAATGCCTTCTGTTTTTCATCCAATTCAGTTACTTGGATGTGTATTAGAAGTGCTGCTACATTTCATTGGTTTACGTCCATGTTTCCCCTCCTCCCACGTGATGTGTGTTTTGTGTCTAATTGCTCTCGTGATCTGTTGCAAGTTCCTGTATTGTAATTATCCTTTGAGCTTAGAGTCAAACAGTTTTCTGAGCACTGCGCTCTCCCATTGGGGTTCCGTCCACCTCTGTACCTTATTGCTGTCAATTAACCTGACCATTGGATTGTACTTTGCCTCTGTGCTTGATTCCTGGCCTGGGCCACTACAAACAAATCAAACAATTCATTTCATGTAAATCCACACATGTTGTTTATATTTTGGTTTGCCCTTGGCCATGTTTGTATGTAGGTTAAACAACTAGAGCCTTACGAACTAGAATTTTGGAACATTTGAGTGCAGTCAGGAGAGGTGATGTAACCTCATCTGTTTACCGACACTTCCTCACTGCTATTCATTCTCTTTCTGATTTGAAATTCTTGGACATTGAGTTTGTATTGCCTAACAGAAGAGGCGGGGACTGTAAAAAACTTTTACAGAGGGAGGCTTTTTAGATCTGTGAATGTAAAAGCTTGTTTCCTAAAGGGATGAATGAAGATATAAACTACTCATGTTTTTTATAGATCTCATCATGTGTTTTATGATTATATGCCATATAACTACTGTATTTTAATAGTAATATGTTTGGTTTTTTAATGGGATAATTTCTTCCACTTACCTAGGCTTGGGTGTAGCCCCTCCCATGACACCTCTCTGTCAATTGTGTGATTGCTATTGCTCTTTCTTAATTGTTTGTCAGTGGTTTTTTTTCCATGAACATTGAGAATAGCGATGTGCTGAAACGTCTGCTCATGCTCCTTATTAAAGTTGCTTCTTTTTGCTAAGACTTTTTTGTTTTTTTTATTCAGAGTGCGCACCAATTACTCCATCCTTCTTTCATTCACTGGTTTTACGCACCCGAAGAAAAGAATTTACATCTTGAGTGCGACAATATCTTTTCATTTTTTATTTTTTCATTTCTGGGCCACAACAATTACATTATTCTCTGGTGGGTGTCAACGTCAGCCCTAAGAATAATTATGTTGCTTTTTTGAAGTTTGGCTCAGTGATGGAGTGTGTGCTAATTTTCTTAAGGATAAAACAGTACCATTTAAGTGTTTTGTGCAATGGTTCCGAGTAATTTTTATTTTCCTTTTGCCAGTGCTTTAATGATGAATTAAAATAAGGGTTTGGTTTGGTCTGCCCTGTTCATCTATAAATGACGGTATTGCACCCCATATGACATTGTTTAGCGGCACCAATCAGGATAAATAAGGGCTGGCAGACAAGAGCAGCTTCTCGAGTAGGGGTGTAACGATTCTGAATGTTTTTAAAGGGATAGGGGCGAACATCCGAGTTTTCCCTTTTCCTTTATTAAAGGGGACCTAACATGCTAATCCTTCTTTTAATACATATTAGTAATGTTATAATGTTGGTTGTCCATGCTCAACCTCTGAAAAGTTTCTAAATATAAGATCCAGGGATTTTGCCGTAATCCAAGAACATGATTTCGTGAGCGTGACTTCCTCTCTGAACAGCTCCTCCCGAGATCTTCAAGAGATCTGGGTAAAACCTGACGTCGGGTTGTGCCGTCCAATTAGTACAGACCTAGCCAGAGTACACCACTGCGCTGGACCTGCCCACACCAGAAACTATTCTAGCAGGCACTAACAACGGCAGATCATACTATGTCTTAGTAGCGTTTCCACTTTTGGAAATACAAAAGAAGAACCGCAGATCATTTGAGGTGCAATTTTGTTAGTAGCTCTCCCAAAGCTACTTGTCCGTTTAGTTTTGGAGGCGAAGAAAAACAAATATTCCTCTTCCAAAAGACGATGCCACCAGAAATCAGTGGGTAGCTTTTTTTTGTTTGGTAGTAGAAAACAGCCACGGCCAAAGCGAACATTAGCTGTTTGTGATCAGCATTTCACCAAAGATAGCTTTGTCAATGAAGGATAATTCGACACAGGATAAGCGTTTCAGCTGCTTCTCAAACCTGAAGCGGTTGCATCTATCAAACGCTTGGAGCCACAAGCTGTAAGTGACCATATAACAGCAAATAATGTAAGTGAAGCTAATGTGTTACGGGTGGCTAGCACTAACAACTGGCCTCAAATGCAGGCTTAGTAAAATATCTGAAGATAAAGCCTGTATTGGTCGCGACAGCCCGTGACTCTCAGACACAGAAGCTGTAAGTTGCTTTACTGCATAAGCCAACCTGACGTAATAGCCAGTTGATTGTGGCTGTAGCACAGCGGCCAACGTAGCCAAGTTACTGTTGCTAATGTTTGTGTCCTAAATATGCTATCAAGGGAAATTCTCCAGTGGGTGTGTGAACATAAACCTCATTTGAAGCTAAGTTTTAATTCTTGTCTGTAATTTGGATGCTTGGTACAACTATTCACAGTAACAGAACTTGCTGTCTGTAAAACCTGTTTTGCAAGGGTTTGTCTCTGTGGTTATGACTGCTCGGTTACTACTGCATGTTAGTTTACGTGTCGTGCTAATTAAAAATGCTCCTTTTTCACTTATATGCAGTAATTCTGATCGGCATGCTTTTGTTTCTTCGGTAAGCATCAATGTGGCAGTTTCATCATTACGTTGCCTGATTGTAGCCACTACAGTTAGTGATCGCTTCACTAATCCATGACCGGGATCAGCCGGATACTTCACAAATGTCTGAGCAAGCTCTCTGGTGCTACCATGAAAGCAATGTGAAACGCAGGAGCTCTACCGGTTTACAAATGATTTCTCTGCACTTCCTTGACATAATTTCATCCCCCTTTAGAAATTGTTGTGGCTAATAAAAAGCCCGAAAAAGGCTGGGTAATTCTTTCCTGTAGAAGTGATCAATTCAATAGCACCACATAAGCAACTTGTCCGCGCTAATGGAACTTACGGTCTGCAAAACCTTTATTATGTTCATAACATAACCAAGCTCTCTCTAGCTGTTGCGTACTATCCATAAAGCTGCTGTCGCATCAGACACAAAATAAATTTTTCGCAGGACAGATTAGTCTACATTCAAAGCCAATGCAAAGACGCAAATACAGGCGTTATGGGCGCGTTAAGCAGCTTTCACACCGGATGCAAAACAAATGTAAACAACAGATTACATTCAAAGTCATGACTGCTTATCAGCTACTGCATGTTAGTGTGCATGCTCTGCTAATTAAAAATGCTTCTGGTTTAGAGCGGCCGAATACCTCACTCAGTTAAGGCACTGCGTTGCAGTGCAGAAGTGTCTATCAGGTTGCGGGTTCGCGCCCCGGTCGTACCAACCGCCAGTGGTTGGCAGCTTTTTCAGCGTAGCACACAATTGGCCATCGCGCTACAGGGTTTCAAATAGGGATGAGACTGCCGGGTAAGGGAAATAAATAAAAACAGCTTTGTTCATTGCTCAAGCACCTTCTGTTGGCCAGACGGGCGCTCGTCAGGAGGAATCTAAGTCTGTTCATGTCCGGGTATCCTCCGGCCTCGTTCTGAACTTGCCAAGATTCAACCAATGAGTGTATAAGAAGCAGTGGCTGATGGGCACGTGCTTCGGAGGAGATCATTGTTTTTCAATGTAACTTCAGCTCTGCACCTCCACCAGAAGCTTATTTCATGGTTAGGCAGCACTGCACGTTAGCCCCGATCTCGAAACTGTACCCTTTGGGATTGTCAACATAGCCATGTAGACACATTTTCTTGAGATCAGTGAGTCATGCGTGACGTTATGACATCATAGTAACGTCATGACGTAATCTAGCGACTTTTCAGATAGCCAATAGCGGCTTTTGGTGATTTGTTTTTGGCAGCACTACCAGTATCATGCATAGTGCTCTGATCGTTCTGCTGCAAGTATGTGCAGTAGCGCACGTAAATTAAGTCACACAGCTAGCATATCCTGGGCCTGTAATTTGTGATCAGAGGGCTCTCTTAACAGTATGCTCTCCCATTTGGGCTCTCCCTAGGGCCCCCACATAGCTAGAAGTCACGACCCTTAGCAGGGGCTTTCATAATCATAGGGCCCTCTGAAACCATTCCCCCCTACTTCCTTGAACCCCTAGTTGGTAAACATTAGGGCTCCCTTAGGAGTATTCACGAGAGGCACTACAGCAGGGCCAGCCCAGGGGCCCACTGACTGCCGTCCCCCATAGCCTAGGGGCCCTCTGGCTGCCGTACCCCATAGCCCAGGGGCCCTCTGACTGCCGTACCCCATAGCCCAGGGGCCCTCTGACTGCCGTACCCCATAGCCCAGGGGCCCTCTGACTGCCGTCCCCCGTAGCCCAGGGGCCCTCTGAGTGCCGTCCCCCATGGCCCAGGGGCCCTCTGATTGCCGTCCCTCGTGGCCCAAGGGCCCTCTGATTGCCATACTCCATAGCCCACGGGCCCACTGATTGCCGTCCCCCGTGTCCCAGGGGCCCTCTGATTGCCGTACCCCATAGCCCAGGGTCCTCTGATTGCCATCCCTGTCCCCCCCGCCCAATTCATATCACCCTTCTCTCTCGGTTCTCTGCAGATATGCCATATAACAGTGTGAGTAGTCCTAAGATCCTAGAGAATAGAGGCCCTCTGACATCGCAATTGGCATCGGCATCTGTGGGCCCCCCCCCCCGGGCCCCTGGACCCTTGGGCCCCGTCCCCACTGGCCCGGTCCGTAATATGGCCCTGCTCATAGGCTATCTGTTTTACAGCTTCATGAACTTGGCACCCCATATGACGAAAATCTGAATGAAACCCATTACATTTGTTTCCCCTTTGTTTGTGCAGGCAAAATGAGAATTCATTTCCTGCCGCTGCTATTCGTTTTGGATGGAAATCTTAATGTCTCCGGAATGGTGACAATAAATTTTGGACTGTGTCACCATACCAATCCCTTACAGGAAAAAATTTAAATGCTTATAAAGTCTCAATCCTCTGAAATGGCAATAATAGCTGTTTTGCAGTTGCTACACACAATTATTTCACCCAAAAACTGCTCATATTTACAGTGAAGTGAAACACTTTTTTTTGGTCTTGGTCTTGGTCTAGGTCTCGTCCTGCTCTGGTCTTGGTCTCGAAATGGTCTGTCTTGGTCTTGGTCTCGGTCTTGTCTTGGTTTTGCTACCCTTTGGTCTTGGAAGTGTCTTGGTCTTGGCTAAGGCGGTCTTGACTACATCACTAGTCATGACTTTGCTTAGGCCGCTCCAAAACCTTCAATTTGTTTTTTAAAGGGGAGTTAATATGCTATTTTTCCAAGTTTATATTTTGGTTTTTGACTCCCCTAAAGTACTCCTGATCATGCAAAGTAAAAAAAGGGTACTTATTTCGCTCATACTGCCATCCTCAAAAAACCCCATTTGCAGTCAATAGTTCACCTGACACGCCAAAAGTGGAGGACGCAAGTGTGAAAGTCTGGCAGCTCAAGCACGAATTTGCTAATCAGCTACAGTTTGCTACGTTATAAAATCCGCCGTTATAAAATCACTGTAACCCACTGCTTCTCGGGATTTATTCCTTTATTATACTGTCAGACGTCACCTGATCAGGCCACCGCTAATGCCTTGATAAATAAAGCCATTGGAAACGTGTATCGCGGTCATAAAACCCCTATAGTTCCAGCCATTCATCTCTCCTTATCGATTCAACCATTTTTTTTAACTAAGATGGTTTTTCGGAAAACGATGATAAATAAGATCAGCGTGCAATCTGTCATCCCCATTACACTGCGGGACATAGAGGAGTGCTGCGTTTTGGCATAGGAATACATCCAATGCATAGAATTTAAGAGTGGTCTATAATCACCGCGTCTCTCTGGGTGGTGAGTATAAACTCACTTCCATACGGTATTTTGAAACATTGTAGAGGCGTCCCTTCAAAGTAAAATGCTACTCGCAAATTAACGCTGGTAGGTATTGCGCTGTGGTCAACTCAACTGCGGCAAGTGCTGAACCAAAAGTGACCGCAAATTTTCGGCGATACAAAGAAACTTTCCTTATATTTACATGCTTGGTGTCTACTTTCCCTTACATTGAAATTTTGCAGTTATTTTGATGTAGTCTTTCATGTTTGATTAAAGACTAAAATCACAATAAATTTCTCCAAGATAATCCGGTTAAATAAACACTGAAGTTTTAGAAGTCTGAGAATGTTGAAAATGTAGCAATCAGATGAACGTCATTGAAACTTTAAGATGAAGCACGGTGTATGCCGTTACCATTAAATTTATTTCTCTCTCTTCTAAAATGCTTGGGCTGGCATGGGGAATTTGACCACAGTGGACTGGGATATTGACACTACTGCATTTATAGACACACTCACACTGCAATGTGAAACAGCTGTTTACTTTTGTTATAAAATATGTACCATGGACATTTGTGTGTAATAGAAGTTCCAAAATTCTGATATCAAGGAATTGTTTTTGAAACAATTGGCACACAGAGAATGTGTATTGTATTTGGATACACTTTATTAAAAATAAAAACTAGTAAAATGAATGAAAATTGTGTTTACTTTAGCAGAATTACATTGCGTTCCATCCTATAATATGTTTCCTATATTTCTGAGCAGATTTTTAATGCTGTATTCTGATAAAAAATACCCCTCCTTCACCACTTCAAAAATCCTTGAACCGCCCCTGACCCCTGCGGACCATATTCCAACATATCCAGCCGAGAGCCGTCATCAGAAACGAGCTTCGCTTCATGTAACGCAAATGAGGAAAAGACGTCTCATGTCGCCTAAAACATAGGCTATGCCTTCCTCTCATATGTCCTCTTGTCATGGTTTTGTCCCCGCCGGCTGAAGACAAAGTTGTACCCAAACCAGAAATAAGGGACCAAAGTGCACAGGCTGAGTAAAATATAAACAAGTCGACATGGTCTACAACATCCCCCGCCAATCGTGCGCTTCTCATTTTCGAACTCAATCAAGGCCTTTATGGTCTGAAGCTACACACCAAATTTGGTTGCTGTATCTGTAGTAGTTTCTGAGTAAAGCTGTCCCCTTTATCTCGGACGGACGGACGGACGCACGGACGGACGGACGGACGGAGGTCAAACCTATATCCTTCTCCCACTTCGTGTTGGCGGGGGATAATAAAGATTTAATCTTAAAACAAGAAACAGGAGAGCAGCGGCAAAAAGACAGGGCTCCATAAAGCACGGCCTACCAACAATGCAGCTGCAATGCCAACATGGCAGTGCAGCTCTTTTATACACAAAGGCACCTCCACCTCAACGAGCAGCAGCTGTGGCTCGTTGAGGTGGAGGTGCAAGCAGAAAGGGGGAGGGCCTGCAGAGCAGAACCACAGGACCCTCCCCCCAAGGCACGCCTCCTGGCGTGCCAGGGGAACCAGGCGCCACTCCTCCGGAACACACTGGGGCGCCCAACTCGTCTGGCACACACTCCTCCGGAACACACTGGGGTGCCCAACTCATCCGGCACACACTCCTCCGGAATACTTTGGGGCGCCACAACCTCCGGAACACTCTGGGGCGCCAACCTCCGGGCTTGCTTTCCCAGGCAGGAGCCCTGGACAATAAAAAAAAAAAAAAAACTCCTGCCGCTGCTCTCCTGACTCAGCCTGGCTGGGTCCCATGCTGGCAGCTGCATTCTGTCATGTCTTTGCCCCCGCCGGCTGAAGACACAAAGCCGGCGGGCACTGGGACCATGTACCCAAACCAGAAATAAGGGACCCAAGTGCACAGGCTGAGTAAAATATAAATAAAGATTTAATCTTAAAACAAGAAACAGGAGAGCAGTGGCAAAAAGACAGGACTCCATAAGGCACGGCCTACCCACAAGAATGCAGCTGCACTGCCATGTTGGCACCTCCACCTCCACCTCAACTAGCAGCAGCTGTGGCTCGTTGAGGTGGAGGTGCAAGCAGAAAGGGGGAGGGTCTGCAGGGCAGAACCATCACACCTCTCTCCTGTTTCCTCCGTGCATCCTTGGTAGGAGAGACTAACATGCATGGATAGAACGCACGTGAGAGGAACGAGGATGTGATTTAAGAGACTTCAGACCCAGCCAAAGTAAATCCGCTCAGCTGCAAGGAAAAAATAGAAGGTATTTTTTTTCTTTTATGATTATTGGCGATGGAAACGAAATTTATATTCTTCGTAGCCCTAGACTAAAGCTTAAAACAGCGCTTTGAATCTTCCAATTTCCATTGAAAGCTCCTTATTATATAAAGCATAATGCCGGAGTAACTCAGATATAAGCACAATGCAAAACGAAGAAGAATTGGCGAGGAGGGAATCAGATTATGACGCGCAGTCAGATTCACTTTCTTAGGATGCCAATTCTGAGCATGCGCAGTAATCGTGACACAGCTCCTTTAACCCGTGCCTGATTTTGTTATTGCTGTTTGCTAGGTAGGCTACTTGAGATTCTGTGACAATACCCTTTTTTATATTACTGTGGAGAAAATGTTCTCCAGTTTTGGCTCTCTGGATAAACTCATCAACAGGGCAACTGTAATATGGTTTCATGTAACCTATTGTAAATTTAGGACTCGGTAACATATGGAAGATGGAAGTGGCTATTCGCCCCGCAGCGGGGTGAATTGGGGGAAAGAGATCGGCTATCTGCCCCGCAACGGGGTTGACGAGATTTAACAGACTAAAATTTTTTGGATCAATCAGTGAGAAAGTACTCAGTTGTGCTTCATGTTTCTTTTTTACACTGCCTAAGCCCTAATTCTTTTTACAATTTATGAATCACCCATTTCAGCATTTTCTGAACTTTTTTTGAGCGAATGCGATGACGCACATCGAACCACTCACAATTGCATTTGTCGCTCGAAATAACTCATAAAGCCGTTTTCAACTGGGACCTGAGTCATACTAGATGTCTAAGTAAGACCATGTGACGATGCAGAAGAAACTGAACTGCCGCTGCTTGCAGAAAATAAGCTCAAAATTACTTTTTAAACCGGCCTCATAATATTGCGGTTGTCAGACAAAATCTGAGAAACCGAAATAAAATACCCTACTGTGTTAAATCTGTTAGTCTTGGCTATGAGCAGAGAGTGTCGGTATGTCTAAAAATAGCTCCATTAAGTCTAGAAACTGGGCATTGAGACGGGTGGTGGGTGGGGAGGAAATGGGGGGAGCGCGCTTACGTCACACGGTGGTGACATATGTCTAAAAATAGTCAGATAGTCCGTCTTTGGTCAGTTAGGGGAATTCTATACCGAGTGACGGCTATTTTGCGCATTAATAGGCAATCTTGACTTTCTGCACCTCGGGTACATTGCGCAAACTGTCACTATAGGCGGGCAAACATTGTTGATACAAATACAACCATCATATAGAATTCCCTCTGAAAAAAAATACTCACAACAAATTTCCAAGGCCTGCCTGCTGGAGCGCATGAGATCTGGGCATCCCCATTATGTGAGGCGTTCATTCCGACGCGTATTAAACGCATTATAGACTACCCAGCATTCACGCGTTGGCTTTAAAAATTGCCATTTATCGTATAATATTAATTTTGCAATGCGAGGACACGTCATAATAATAATAATAATGATAGGTTTATTCACACAGCAAAAATACAGTAAAGGGAGGGGAAGCATTAATCAAGTACAATAGTGGTAAGCTCTAAGCGAACACTTGGGCGAATGGTCGAGCACTTTTAGTTTACACTTAACCTTTCTGTTGCTAATTGATTTTCGATCAAACCATTTCTAGGAGAAAAAAGATTGTGGCCATACATGATGCAACTTAATATACGGTCATGGCTATTCCAAGGCAGGCTTTTTGCTGATTTGCTGGTTATAAGCAACGCAAGACCCTGGTGGCCAGATTGGGAATCGTGACTTTTGAAAGTACATGTCAACGTTATGGATTTTTCATCAGTGCCGAGCCACACCAAGCTCATTAAAATCAGACAATTTTGTGAGTGTGTAAACTTGTGGTCCCATGATGTTTATGTCACTCTCCCACTGTCTTGTTTATAACTCCCACGGTCGCTACTAGAGTAGGCCTATTGCTTGCGAAAAACCGATTGGAAATTGAATAAATTGTGTTTTTTTCCGCGGTAGGCCTAGCAGCCGATTGGAAATTAATCTCCAGGTCGCCTTGTGAAAAGCCTCTCGGCATAATTAAGCCCCTACGCTGATGTAGCCTGTAGTAAGCCTAACACTGAGAACAGGCTAAACGCGATTTGTTCAGAAAAACATGCGACATAATTTCATCACCTGAACTCCATCACAAATAGGCTAGTGATCAGTGCAGGAAACCACCCCTTTTTCCTGTTACGCCTATGATGTCAGCGAAGTGAACGGACCTTGAAGAAACTACAGTAAGCAGCCCAGTGTTTTTTCTTTTCCAACTGCTAGTGTGCATGGCTAAATTTCCATCGGTAAGGCGTGAAGTTCGTCGCCTTTGACGTAAAAGCCGCTTAAGTTCCAAAGACAAGGGATGCAGTCACCTGTTTAGCCTAAAAAATTAACGAGGTTTCAGGGGAAACGCACATTTTAATAACGATTTAAATGCTAAGTTGTTGGCAACCCCTGATCTCACTCCACTTGGTTAGAACCGAAAATTTAAGCAATTCATTTTCATTTGCTCATTAAAAACCAAGGTCACACTGTCACGCAGCAATGTCTGTGCACCTCCAATGTACATCCACATGAGTAAATGGTTCAAAATGAATCTCAAAAATGCCTCCATCTCATAAATGGCTGACAGGTTACTTCCCTAACAATGCGGCAAGCTGTTCAATAGACAATATAGAGCAGTGCCCGCATAGGCCTTCTCTATTCGAGCATGAGCTTCGAGATTTTAACGTAGCGGCTCGACGTAGTAGGCAGTGCTTGTTGAAGAAGAGTACAAGCATAGGAACCTAGGCCGTCTGCTACGTAGTCTGCCGAGGAAACTATTTCTTAAGGAAGGGGCTATTCGCCCCGCAGCGCTTCCGCGCGAAACTTCAATGAGTGGGGTGGATTATAAAATGAAATCTCTTATTGGCCCAGCTGCAGGGCAAATAGCAGAATTCTGTTATCCGCCATGCGAATTGCAGAACTGCTTCTCTTATCGGCCCCGCTGCGGGGCAGATAGCTAATGCATTTCCCTCTGCGGGGCGAATTGCCAATTCCATTTCGGAATGATGATGTGACAACCCCCCCCCCCCCAATTCATAAACCTTCAAATATGTCAAATTCGGTGAACAACCGCGAGATCGCAGAGTCCAATTTCGTCATGAGAAATTAATTCATAGATCACGCGTCGGTCAGACAATGACCGCAATGTTACTCATCGAATCAATGGACTTTCCCGCTGCCCGCAGTTGAAGCCGTAGTTGTGGTAACACGGAAATTACTATGAAAATATAGAAAGCGAGGTAGATCTTGGAGCCTGTTGCAAATTGGTATCTGTTCCAGGTAGCCTTCAGTTTACTTCCATTAAAAATGTCACAGCGTGCACAAGATCTGCGCGAGTTTAAAGAGGCCTACAGATGGTAGCCTACCTAAAGTGCCGCACCATCCGGATTTACGAACTCCCATCGTAGGTCTTCTGTCAGAACGAGGAAGTCAGATAATTTGGGACATCAGGTAAAATGGGACAAATGAGGTTTCTTATCTTGGGGTCTTTCAATATTTAGCTGACAGTCACCAAACATTTTATTTCATTGTTGCGGCAAAAATGTCCGTTATATGAAACAATAATTTTTACCGTTCTGATAGGATGGCCAGAGCAAAAACTCTAAAAGTCACTGGTCCCTGACCTTTAACGCCATGTGGCATGTTGATTCTCTCTTTTAAGGGTACAGCACCAGAAATGGTTGTAGGATCTTGCATTTTATTTACTGTTTGGCTTATAATCAAAATACTTCTACAACATGCTCATTTTTTTATCGGTAAGGGCTTTAAGTGACTGTCCCATTTTACAACCCCAATTCAGAAATAGTCGGGTGTGAATTGTGAATAAAATCAAAACACAATGACTTTCAAATCACACCAGCCAGTATTTTATTCACAATAGAACAGACAGCAAATAGCAAATGATGAAATGTTGACAACAACATAGCAAATGTTGAAACTGAGAAATTTTACAATTTTATCCACAAAATGAGCTCCTTTCAAATTTGATGGCAGCTAAAGATCTCAAAAAAGTTGGGTCAGGGGCCTGTTAACCATTGTGTAGAATCCACTCTTCTTTCTAACGCAGAGTGGAGGCGTCTGGGCATTGATGAGACAAGTTTCTTGACTTAAGCCATTGGAATTTGATCCCACTCTTGTTTAATACAGGCTTCCAGCTGCTGGAGGGTTTTGGGTCTCCTTTGACGGACTTTTCGTTTAATTATGCACCAAATGTTCGCAATCGGTGAAAGATCAGGACTGCAGACAGGCTAGTTCAGCACATGGACTCTTCTACTACGAAGCCATGCTGTATGTGGTTATGCATTGTCCTGCTGAAATACACAGGCCTTCCTTGGAATAGATATCATCTGGAGAGGAGCATTATGTTGCTCTAAAAGCTTTATATACCTTTCAACATTCATGGTGCTTTTTAAAACATGCAACTGTCCCACACCATATACACTAATGCATCCCCATACCATCAGAGGTGCTGGCTTTTGAATTGAACACTGATAACAGGAGAGGTGGTCTTTCTCCTCTTTAGCCTGGAGGACACAACACCCATGATTTCCAACAAGAATGTCAAATTTGGACTCGTCTAACCACAGGACGCTTTGCCACTTTGCTACAGTCCATTTTAAATGAGCCTTGGCCCACAGAATACAGTGGTGCTTCTGAATCATACTCAACAATGGCTTCCTTTTTGCATCATTAAGTTTTAGGTGGTATCTGTGGATGGCACGGTGGACTGTGTCAAAATCTGGACTTAAATCCAATTGACATGCTGTGGCATGACCTTAAACAGGCCATTCATGCTCGAAAAACTCTCCAATGTGGCTAAATTAAAACAGTACTGCAAAGAAGAGTGGGGCAAAATTCCTCTACAGCAAGCAAAAGACTCTTTGCCAGTTATTGCAAACGCTTGACTGCAGTTGTTGTCGCCGAGGGTAGGTTTAGGTTCAGGGGGCAATTACTTTTTCACATAGGGCCAGGTAGGTTTGGATAGCTTTTTTCTCTTAACTAATGAAATCATCATTTCAAAACTGCATTTTGTATTTACTCAGGTTATCTCTGTCAAATTTGAAAAATAGTTTGATGATCTGAAACATTTAAGTGTGAGAAATATGCAAAAAAATAAGAGATCAGGAAGGGGGCAAATACTTTTGCACGGCTTTGTAAATAATGCCGAACCTTAACCTTGACTAAACCTCAAGTCACACCTGACTCCGAACCTCAATCATGACCTCAGAAATGACAATTTGCTGTATGGGGACCAAAGCCTGGGCCCAATAAGGTCAATAGGCTCTTTTCCACCAAAGAAGTTCCTGGTAGTATTTGGGGGGCTGGAACTCCTGCTGGAATGTCCTCTCACTCGGCCCTCTCAACTGCCATGTCTTCACTGAGAGGGTGAAGTAGGAGAACTCCCTTTAACAATACGACCCCTCGTCGTCTGCTGTGTTTTAAAAATGCCTGCTATTTTGCCGCTTTCTGTAGACGTTACATCCCGCCCTGAGTAAATCAAATCAGCGCCAAGTAAACCCCAAGCCCCACCCAGGAGTTTTTCGGGGCCGTTCAGAGTACCTACTCCGAGGCAGGAACTTTTTTAGCCCCTGTAAAAGTTCCGGTACTCTGTCTTTCTGGGGTGGTTCCAGTGGTGGAGACACGCAACAACGGCCCCGGCCCTGTAAAATTACCATGAAGTACCTGCCGTGGAAATGGGCCTATTGTGTGTATTGAATAAGGTCCCCAATCAGGAACAAAAATGTGAAGACACACGCACACACACACATCCAGATGGGGCATGGGAGGTGTAACTTGAAAGGGAATATTAAAAATCCCCGTTTTACCTTAATAGCCGCCTCCTTTCACATGAACATGTCATTGGAGAGATGTAAGGGATGTTGATATTTTTGAAGATTCAAAGCTCCTTAAGTATTTTAGAATGTACTTGGCAACATATTTTCTTTATAGCAATGTAGCAGAGATCCATAATAAGTTCTAAAAGTAATATTTAAGGCAGTCATCAGAATTTTAGGTGGTTTTCTTGGCAGTCTACTAAAAAATATCCATAATTACCTGAATTCACTCTGTCTAAACATGTACAGTTAAATTAGAAATTTATAAGAAATCTGTCTCATTGTTGGGCTGGGCCGAGCAGCAGTCAGGTTGCTATAAACGCGAATGTCGCTGAGTATCTGAGTGACAGACTGACTGTCTGAGTGATCAAGTTCAACAATTGGCTGGCCGGTGGGGAAAAAGTTCAGAGATTGATCAGGCGGATAGGAGTACTTCGACAATTGGCAGACTGGCTGGCCGGGCGTCGACTTCACTCGTATTTACTGGTCTGTGCATTGTAAATACCGGTCTCGGAATTTCGGCTTGGTGGCTCACTGATGAAAATTGTCACTGCTTTCTTTCCTGAATTCTTGTATTTCATTTAACTTCATTGAACATTGATTATATCAATTTTTTTCACTGTCTACCATACTTCAGGTAAAATTGACTTAAATTCCTCATTCTGCAACACTTCTTTTTATTCGCAGTGACTGAAATAAATACCAAACAATTTGCTATATTTGGGGGTACTATAAAATTTCAAAACTTTCTTACTTTTCGGCCAATTCTCATGATCTTGAAAAGGCCTTGTAGTTGACACCAAGAGCTTTCAATAGGTCATAAATTCATTAAAATTAATTGCATTTCAATTTTTTTGGTCACATATTTAACCATTTTCAACCATCACCAATATTGTCTAATGCTTTATGTAAACACATGGCTATTCCGTCACTCAAACATATTTACTAAGCGGTTTTACTCAAAACTGTGGATTCTTTGTCCATAACATGCCCAAAAAAGAAACATGGGGGGAAAAAAAAGAAACTTTGACGTTTGTTCTTACGCTCTCAATATATAGGAACTGGCATGTGTTCACGAAAGTGAGGTCAGGTCCTTGATAGCACAAATGTAATTTTAACTTTATTGTTTCATTACGATTCAAGAACATACATACATACTTTAACTGCCATCTGCATCTGCTGCTGCTGTCTCTCACAAATTGACATTCCCGAAGTCAATAACTGCTACCCTTACTCTAGCTCTTTGTCGATTCAAATGTATAACTTGCTTTTGATATGTTTTCCTTGCTCAAGACTCCCCCCACCTCCCACTCCCTCACTGTCACTTACTCCCACTATCTCACTCACTCACTCTCACTCACACCTACTCTTTCACACTCTAATTCTCCCACTCCCACACTCTCACTCTCCCCACCTACTTTGTAAATAATATATCAGCTCCAGCTCATTACTAAACTTGCACTTCATATAATAGCGTGAGCTTTGCCTCATTTAGCACCATTTTCCATGGCCCACATTCTCATACAGCACTTATCGGCCCAGTCGAATACTAGGTTGCACCTAGTCTTGTGTATCTTTAAAAGCAATCTGACTGCAGGATGCACACATGAAATATGAATTACAATAGTATAACGGCATCCTGCAGAAATAGTTAAAGCCGTGCATTTTCAATAAGAACACACATGTTCAAATTTGGCTCTTTGGCTTCCAGCCAGGGTTCGTCTGAAGCAGAAACACTGAAGCACAATACAAGTAACTGATTTAGAAAATCACTGAAGTGTATCCAACATTTAAATGGGATAAATAACGGCCCAGTTATCTTGGCCTACTTTAGTCTGATCAAATCAAAGCAGGTATTCATTGTAGTCTGCTCTGTAGAAACAAGTTCCTTATTTTTCCTTTCCTGTTTGCAAGTCTTTTCCTTGATGCAATTACCATGAGAATTGGGTTCTCAATCAGCACTCACCCCTGTTGTCATTTAAAATAACTGTAACAGAAATCAGATTGATTATTTTCACTCCGTTCCAGATTTATTGACTGTCCCATCCAATGCCAAGCGAGTGAATACAGTACAGCAAGTTACAGTGGGGAGAAACATCAGTGCTATGACAGGGATTCATTCTCTCTCAGAGAAATTCATGAAACCGTTTTTAAGTACTGACTATTTTGTATTTTTGAGAGTAGGTAATATTATCGTCTCATGTTTTGGCATTGGCTCTGGTGATTCATAAGGTGTGCATACAGTAGTTTGCGGTGATGATTATAAACCAACACTTTTGTCCAAAAGGGGTACAAATATATGACCCCTCTACATTTTTTTTTTGGCAAAAATGTATTGATAAATACAATTGTAGCCAATTAGAAAAAAAAATTCCCCACTTGTATACTGAGGTAAAAATGTGCGTAATAAACAAAAGCTCTGAAAACGTAATTTTTTATAAGAATTGAAAGGTGTCACAATTTTTTTTTTGGACTTTTGAATAGCATGAATTCATTTTAGAAAGCTCATTCCATGATGCGAAAAAAATTGCTTACATTGGTTTGAGGCAACATTATTCTGCAAAATTACTTCTGAAGGACAATTGTACCACTGTACAGTGCCCTCCATGATTATTGGTACCCCTGGTTAAGAAGTGTTCTTTAGCTTCTAATAAATTCAGTTTTTTTCTAAATAATATAGGACCACAATGAAAAAAGAGGAAAATCCAACCTTTAATTCAAGTGCATTTATTCAGTGGGAAAAAAATCCCACATTAAGAAATAATTCTTTTACTTCAAATCATGTGTGGCACAATTTTTAGCACCCCTGATGTTAATACTTTGTACAGCCCTTTTTGCCAACAAAACAGCACCTAATCTTCTCCTATAATGTTTCACAAAATGGGAGAATACAGAAAGAAGGATCTTCGACCATTCCTCTTTGCACAATCTCTAAATCATCCAGCGACATGGATCCTCTCCTCTGCACTCTCCTCTTCAGCTCTCTTCACAGGTTTTCAATGGGGTTGAGGTCTGGGGACTGAGATGGCCATGGGAGGAGCTTGATTCTGTGTCTGGTGAACCATTTCTGTGTAGATTTGGCCACATGTTTTGGGTCATTATCTTGCTGAAGACCCAGTGAAGACCCATCTTCAGCTTTTGGGCAGAGGCCATCTGATTGTCCCCCGCCACGCGGAACGCGCGAATCGGCGGGACATAGTATTCACGACCGTCCGTACGTACATCCGTATGTCCGTACGTCCCGAATCCTTGTCAGCCACATATCTCAAGAACGAATTGACGGATTTTCTTCAAATTTGATGTCAACATGTATTAGTTTGATATCCCGGCGCCAGTCGATTTCGGTGACCTACACGCCCTACTCAAGGTCACACCGACAGATTGTGCATTTTCACACTGATAGCCTTGTCAGCGAGATATCTCAAGAAGGAATCAACGGATTTACTTCAAATTTTATGTCAACATTTATTACTGTGATACCCCGGCGCCAGTCGGTGAGGTGATCTTCGCGCCATTCTCAAGGTCACACGAGAGATTGTGGATTTTCACACTGATAGCCTTGTCAGCGACATATCTCAAAAACGAATCGACGGATTTACTTCAAATCTTATGTCAACATGTATTACTGTGATACCCTGGCGCCATTCTCAAGGTCACACCGAGAGATTGTGGATTTTCACACTGATAGCCTTGTCAGCGACATAACTCAAAAACGAATCGACGGATTTACTTCAAATCTTATGTCAACATGTATTACTGTGATACCCTGGCGCCATTCTCAAGGTCACACCGAGAGATTGTGGATTTTCACACTGATAGCGTTTTCAGCGAGATATCTCAAGAACGAATCGACGGATTTACTTCAAATCTTATGTCAACATGTATTAGGGTGATACCCCGGCGCCAGTCCATTTCGGTGACCTTCGCGCCATTCTCAAGGTCACAACGAGAAATTGTTCATTTTGACACGATTTCACATTTTGTGGCGGGGGACAAAGACACGTTAGAGTCAAATACTTGTTTTGATTTAAAATGTCCTGGTATCTCAAAGCGTTCATGATGCCATGCACCCTAACAAGGCTCCCAGGGCCTCTGGAAGAGAAACAGGCCCACAGCATCACCGATCCTCCCCCATACTTCACAGTGGGCATGAGGTGCTTTTCTGCATACTCATCTTTTGTGTTCCGCCAGACCCACTTAGAGTGTTTGTTGCCAAAAAGCTCGATCTTGGTCTCACCTGACCGAAGCACATGGTCCCAGTTGAAGTCCCAGTACCGCTTGGCGAACTACAGATGTTTGCATTTATGATTGTGAGTGAGAAATAGTTTTTTCCATGCATGCCTCTCAAACAGCTTGTTGGCATTTAGATAGCGCCTGATGGTTGTTTTGGAGACTTTGTGACCCCAAGATGCTACCATTTGTTGCAATTCTTTAACAGGGAGCTTTGGACAACTTCTTATTTCTCTTACCATCCTCCTCACTGTGCGTGGTGGCAAAATAACCTTGCGTCCTCATCCAGGCTTGTTTACCACTGTTCCAGTTGTTTTAAACTTCTTAATGATTCCTCTGACAGTAGATATAGGCAGATGCAGGTGAGTAGCTATTTTCTTGTAGCCATTGCCTGACTTGTGAAGGTCGACACACATCTGCCTTACTTGAATGGTGTGTTCCTTTGTCTTTCCCATGTTGAAGAGGGAATAAGAGAAATGGCCCCTGTGTCATGTCATATTTATATCCCAGGGAAACAGGAAGTGATGAATTACTAATTAAATGTTCCTAGGTACTCTGATCAACTTTGTAAACAACTGTAGAAATGACAGAAATACTTCAATTACATTTATTTCCTAGGAATTATTAGGGGTGCCAATAATTGTGGAACATGTGATTTTATGAAAAATAATAATTTCTTAGTCAGGGATTGTTTTTTTCCCTTAAAATTCACTTTAAAGGTTGAAGGTTACATTTTTCTACAATTTTCAGTGTGAGAAGTTTATTCAGTTTATTCTGCAATAAAATTGAATTTATTTGAAGGTTTTTAACACATCTTATCCGGGGGTGCCAATAATGATGGAGGGCGCTGTATAAGGTGAAATGAACTTTGAGCAGTGTTGTAGTGCTAAACACTGTGGCACGACAGAAGAAGCTCTCTGAGATTGTTTGTTGCCACATAGTGGCCTTACAGGATACTGGGTGGTCACTTAGAAAAATTTCTGAAGACATTAAATGCTGACGTGGCTCTGCATGAAACACCATCAAGCATTTCAGAGACTGGTGCGCTGAAAACTAGTGGCAGTAGAGGTGCAAAACGGAAGTTAAGTGCCTCTGATGTTTATCTGTGTATGGCAAGTAAAAAAAAAAAAGAGATCGGCAGTGGAGAGCACGAGAACTCCGTGATGCAGAAATGTATAATTCAGGGGTCAGAAAGTAAAAATCCTACCATGTTTTCATTTCACCCGTAAACTCCTGTCAGCCGATTTCACTTGTTAGTTTTACCTCTCAGCTGAAGAATAGGGCCAACTGACAGGTCTTTTGTGGCTGGAACAATATCATGGAATGGACACCTGGATTATACACCTCTGGCGTGATGATATTAATAGTGCCAATAATAAAGAGATGAAAGTATCAAGATCTAATATTTCCAGACACCTGGCTCCATCAAAAAAAGACTTGAGTTTGCCAAGAAATTCAAGGATTGGGCACCAACGAACTGGAAACAAGTCCGTTGCACCAATGAATCCAAATTTGAAATTTTCTCATCCAAACGCAGAACTTGTATGTGCCATAGATTCGAAGTGCTTTTCAAAAATGACTGTTTGACCCCTTCAGTAAAACATGGAGGTTTGGTTTTATAGTTTTGGGTTCAATCTGCTGAAAGGCAGCCGATAATGTCATAAAAATCAACAGAATCATGGATCAAAAGAAGTATCACACCATGTTTGTGAGGCAAGCATTGCCATCTGGAAAGAGATTGATTGGTTGGGGAACAAGATAATGACCCTAGACACATTTTAGTTATCTCAGTCGGAAAGATTGATCAGGGGCCTTAAAAGTCACGACTTTGCCTGCTCAAAATCCAGAACTTAATCTAATTGAGCAAATATGGGCAAAATAAACAAATCTGTTGTAACATCAAAAGAATCTTTTTGGAAGGAACATCAACCCATATGGAATGTTTCAGCGGGTGAGGAAATAAAAAAATGAACACTACAATTGAAAAATGTGAAAATTCTGTAATCAAAGCAAAGGGTGGCCACACTAGATATTGACTTTTTTTCTCAAAAACACATTATTATTTTTGTTTTGACTGTATATTATTATTTATTTACTTATTTTTATCTATTAGATACAATATTACATGAAATAAATTCTTGGTTTCTGACTTATCTTCATTCTGTTAAGTGTGCAATCATCACTACTGTACCTTCAGGCAGGCAAATCTACAAGTGGCACTGGCACTCTGCTTACGCAACCACACAGTTAAAATTAAGAATACACAACGTCTAATTGGCTGCAAACAGCATGTAGCTTCAAAATTCATGGATACGTGTCCTTCATTATGGGTGCACTTACAATTCACCCAGGCTATGTGCAGCAATGCGCCCTCACACCATAACAAAAACAGGCTTTTATTTTGGCATGTGGGGGAACCTCTGACTGCCTTTGCTCTTGAGGGGCTAAGCCTTTTTGGAGGCTCCTGTTATACCATTACAAAACTCGCCTGACTCACATTACCTTATTATTGCAACTTGTCACATCAATATTCATCCTAAATTGCCCCTTCACCAACTTTTTTGAGTTTGTTACAGTCGTCACCTTTGAAATTATAATTTTTTTTAAATAAGCAATTGAATTTGCAAGTTTGATGGATTGTTGTTATGTTTTCAATATAATAGAGGGTGAGTGAGCTGTTCAGATCACTCGTTTTTAGTTTTACTGGAATTTTTCAAACTGTTCAGACTATTTCAGAGTTCGGATTCTGCATCACTGAGCCAAAACTTTATGACCACCTGACTAATATGCTGTTCATCTACACTTCAGCCTCCCACCTGAGCGGTTCAATTAAAAGGATGTCCACTTGAATTCCCAGGCCCAGGGTTTTCAAGCAAAATGTTTTTCAGAGCGTCACACTCCCACCACTAGCCTGGTATCTTCTCAGAGCATCCTGGCACCATCTCTTTCGTGGGTAAATGGAGCACACATACTCAACTCATGCCCGTGATGTTAAGTTGGACTGATTGGACAAGGACCCCTTCTGCCATCGCTCCAAGATCCAGTTCTAATACCTTTCCATTATACCTTTCCTTTGAAAGCAGCCAGGGATTAGAACGGTCCTTCTGACTGTTCTGCTGCCATAAAGCCCCATATGCATCAGGGTGTGATGCATCGTATGTTTTCATTGTTTCCACTGGTGAGCATCATTAAAATTCAATGGAACTAGTGCCACAGTAGCCCTTCTGTTGATAGAGACCGAGTGGCATCGCTTTTATTGCCCGTGCACAATGATAAGCCTTTGTCAATCAACACCTTGCCACTGGTTCATGGTTTGTCCTCCCTCGGGTGACTGTAGGTATACCTACCACGGCAGACCCAGAGCACCCCGTAAGCCTTGCCGCTCTGGACATTCTCCAAACCAGTGTTTGGCCAAAACAAATGGGCTCTTATCAAAATCAATCGGTTCCTATTTCCTCTACATCCAACACATTGACTTCGAGAACCAGCTGCTCCCATACCTTCTGAAGCAATATTGTCTGTTGTAATTCTAAATGTCAAATATCAAAACTGTACCCATCTCAGGCTTAGTGAATACAGAACAGTCTTTCACTGGTTTGAAGGCTACCACAGAGACCAACTAGAAGACTCAAAATGTGTTACTATGAACATATAAAAGAGGGTTTTTGAGGGCGATTTAGCTTAACTCATGGTAAACAAGAGCCCTTTTATGCCTTGTGGATAATTTGTTTCTCATGGGTTCAAGAGCT
This sequence comes from Gymnothorax reevesii, assembly GCA_029721435.1. NCBI lineage: Eukaryota > Metazoa > Chordata > Actinopteri > Anguilliformes > Muraenidae > Gymnothorax > Gymnothorax reevesii. The sequence continues at coordinate 35,097,393 of CM056586.1, read as the reverse complement.
AGACCTGAAAAGTTTTTCAGTTGAATCCTTTTTACGAAGAATATACTTCTATTTTTTCCCTTGAATGCAAAATTAAATGTTTTTTTTTTTTTTTTCATCAGCAGTTCCAGGGTCGAAGTTCACCAGTCATACGAGGCTTTTTCCGAGAGCGATTTTACTCCTTCGAAGATGTTTGTTTAGTCAATCACGCACCATCTCCTTGCTTAAGATTGATCTCATATCATTCTCTTGGAACTGTGACGCTTTTTGTCAATTTGAAATAAAAACGTTAGAAGCCTTTTGCGAGAACTATAACAGATTTGGTAATGAGCAGACAAAATGTTCACGAACACGTATTCGGTAAATTTCCACCTTCACTCTTTCAGTAACCTGCGACCACACACCGTATTACATTTTCAATTGATATTGGCAGTTTCATGAAACGACAAGAGCTAAGTTTCACTGCCTTTGTTTTAGAACACAGTGGCCTATTCATATGCCCACTTTCAATGTTTCTCCTCCCTCTGCCTCGACACAGCCTATTGACACTACTGCTTCTTTTGAGAAAAATATCTACTCCTCCTCCTCCTCCTCCTCAAAACGGACGTACGCGCTTTCAGAGAGACGCATGCTGTTCTTTGAATTTGTTGGGGGCGCGCACGAAGTGCTCTAAGGCGTTGTGGTTTCACTTGAACGAAGAGCAGAGGTCTGTTACAGGGACCGGTTCACTTCCAATTCCTGAACAACACGCAGCTTTTTTGAGAGGAGCAACTGTTTCTGCTGTTTGCGACGTGGCACAGTAAAATATTTGTTCATATTCTTTAAAAGCCTGTCTTTATCGGACTCGTGACATGCGTTGATAAATCTGGAAGAATCTGACGGGTTCCTGCGGTGACTGTCACATGAAGTCGGCGACTTAAAGTTAAAAGTCTTGGTTTAAAAATAAAGCGCACTCAACCGCATTTGTTCGGCTCAAGAGAGAGAAGATAACGCGACCTGTTCGGACACCTGAAGACACGCCCTCGGACGTGTGTTGGAACGCGCTGTTTGTATGAAACGACGTCTAGGTAAAACAAATTAACTTTACTTCTGCTCATTCTGAATCCGTTTGTGATTGTTTTATAACGTAGCGACCTCATCAGTTTTCCTCTTATTGAAAGGAGATGCGCGCGACTTGGCATCAGTAGCATGTTACTTCATGCAGTAGCTGAGAATTCGCATAAACATTTTATTTTGTTGAATTGAGACGTGTGTTAATTAGTTACAATGCTGTTAGGACTATTTCCAAATCAATTGAGCTTTCTTCTTCCACACCACACTTCGCCATTGATTGGGAAAATTCCTGGGTGGACAGATAAAACGACCCGACACTGTAAATCTGTTCTTTTTTCGGCACGGAAAAAAAAATCTGTATTTCTTCTTAATATTTTGAACCCAAACCCTTTTAACCTAGTTTCTTGAATGGCTGTTGGTTAGCTTTCTTAACACTGAGCTATGTTGTGTGTTTTTTGTTTTTTTTAAAGAAGTGATTCAAAAGCTCGGTCCTGTGGTACCCCTGCGTATGCCGGTTTTCATTCCAGCCGTAATTGCAATTCCAGAATTTAAACAGGATGTTATTTCTTTCTTTGATTTGATGCCCTTGATGTTCATTGGAGTAACTTACCATCTTAAAAAGCAATAAATCAAACATGGCTTTTGCATTATATGGCCAACAATCGGTCTATTTACATAAAGAGGAAGCGAATGATACATTTGGGTTTATGGGTTGACTCAACCGTTAAGCGTTATTGAGGTTAACGTACCTGTGTTTAAAACCAGACAAGTGTATTTGTGATTATTTCCTTAAAATTCAACACAACACAGGTGTCCATCATTATCATGTACTTGGTAATTTAATTCTCTAGGAAGCTGGTTAAGTTTGGTGGCCTGGTCCACAATTAGTGGTTAGGAGGTAATTGATTAAAATCACGTTAATTTGATCAGTTTTACCCATTCTCATGCAGTTTTGTGAATATTTTAATGCGTTGATGGTTTGCAGTGTGGAATATTAGCATAAGCCCTCAGAATATACATTTTTCTTGGCGTGCATTGTTTATTTCTGGTAGAATGAGATGCAACAATTTAAGATATAAACCCATTATTCAGAAAATTAGCGGGTTGCTAAAAAATCCGCAATTGCCTCTGTCGGAACAGCCAGAAAACATCGTCGACAATGTCCAGTGCCACTGTGGAATCCCATTTTCTCCCATGGTCAGTGTTGTGATTAGTAGCATACACACTCAAAATTTCATTCATTTTGGTAAAGTAGTTTCTGAGAGAACTTGTCCCTACCTTTCTGGACGGACGAGCGCCATTGCAGTATCCCCCACACCATTTTGTGTCATGGCGGAGGATAATACCCCCGTTCCACAGAGCTTTCTGGCTTATCGGTCACTCGTCGGAAGCAAAGTTTATTTCTTTGATCCGATGAGGTGAAATTGTCCGATGATGGAACCAAGCAGACCTTCATCGGACGATTACGCCTGACACGTCGGACACTGACCTGATAGCGGACAAACATGAATCAGATTCATCGGCCTCTGATACGATAGTCTTCCGTGGGTGACCGTAAGAAATAAACTTTGCCTCTGATGAGTGACCGATAAGCCAGAAAGTTCTGTGGAACGGTGGTATTAACGGCATGTACTGGGGTTCCCTTAACCAAGTTTGAGAACCACTGCTTTAAAGAACATTGATGTTGGCCACTTGGTTCTGGCCATAGCTTCTTGAACTCATGTTGGGTCGCTAGAAAATAGGCTTCTGGTGGACTGGATGCCAAAGGTATAATTTTACTGTTCAGTGCCAAAATGGATATACAGTTAGATGCTGCAGTTCTATTTGTCCATAACCTTGACAACCATTTCTAACTGGAAATGCATGTATTGGATTTGAAATCTTGAGCCCCATGAGTATGTCTCTATCAATGTGTCGGGAAGCATGATCGTTCAATATTTTTTAACAAAACTAGGTGTGCACTTAAATCATGACCTGAACTGGTACAATTTACTAATCTGAAGTTGATGTGGGGCTGGGATATGCCATCTCCTGATAGCTCTTGTTTTGAGTAACTATGGGATCATTTTAGCGTCTGTCACAGAGGGGACGTTTTGTTTGACAATACCTCAGAATTGCCCTGGTACATCTCCATGTGTGCATATTTGTCAGAGTATAAATCAATCCATCAGATCAAGATTTCTTTCACAATTTCTGGGTGTCTGTGCTGTGCTGAGCAGGCTATTGTCTCTCGGAGAAGTGGTGGGTGGGGGTAAAGCTGTTTCCTTACGGGTGATGTCATAACAAAGGGGACCGTCGTACAAACAGTCAGGGGTACTGAACCAAAGCGAGATCTGAGGCCGTCTGAGTATTGAAATAATAAGCGCTGAAAAGGAAAGCGGAACAAATAGTTCCTGTAACAATAGCTTTTTCTCAAAAGCCACCCGGTGTACCAGAAATGTTTTCAGGAAAATGCGACAAAGGAAGACTGGCAATATTGTTGTCATACAACACCCTTATTAGCTACCTGTTTTTTCACTTTTATTGGTCTCTGCTGTCATGTATTTCAAGACTCTTCTGGTCATTGTTGAAATTGCTGTAATGTAACATGTCTAGCATTCATATCTAATTTTATTTTATTTATTTAACAAGTTTGGCAAATAAATGTCACATTCTCACTGAGAGCCTTGGCCTAACCACCCACCCCCCCACTAGAACATGTCAGAGGCTGCAGTAGTAAGGGGGAAAAATCCATGATTGCTGATTGGTTGAAGCCTGGGGAGGAATTGGACTCTGCGGGGTAGCCCATTCTCCGCTGCTCTGGTCAGGATGTGTGTCGATGGGCTGCATAATCAGTTGCTGTTACAAGTTCTTGAAGCTAAAATTAGGCTCCTGCTCAGTGACGGTCATGTGGGGCCACACTAGATGACTTGTGTGGTTCCAAATTGTTAAAATCCCATTTTTTTTCCTTGCTTGTCCCCATAATTTGATCCTTCCTCTTTGCAACAGTTGATCAACCTTGTATAATTTGCTTCTAATGGACTTGAAGTTATTTGAAAAAACTATGACCCACTGACATCCACCTATCCAGCCAGCCAGCCCCACTATTGTGGGGTTCCTCCTGAGGTTACTTCCCTAGGGAGAGATTTGAGGATTTTTCTCCCTGCTGAGTTCTGTGATAGTTCTGTAAAAACCCATGAAGCTACCAATAAAACTGAACTGAATAAATGTGAAATCAGATTATCTCAACATTTGTTATCACACCCCTCCTGAGAAATAATGTGCTTGGATGACACCTTTCGATTCTGTGCTGTTTTGAAATCGGAAACTGATTCATTCGCATATTACAGACCAATACAGACTGGTTTTGGTTTTGCCCATCATTGTTCAATTCATTTGCGATAAGGCGACTAATCGAGACAGAGCTACACTTTCCTAGGCTTGGCACAGGGCGCATAGTTAATGGCAGGAGAAAATGAGCCTTGTGAATGGCTGCGGAAACTAAATTTGTTTAGTTTTTTTCTTTCTTTCTACAAGTCCCTTCATTTTATAGACCTCAGAGAATAAAAAAGTTTAATGGGAGATCTTTAAGGGAGTGTAGATGCTGGAGGGGGGAAAAAAGGATGTTGTGAGGAGTCTGGATGACACACTGGGTTGCAGGATCGGGAATCTTGCTTGGCAGTTTGGGGAAGGAAATGAGAGCCTGTTGGGAAAATGCAATAAGCAGCAGGAAGTGAAATGCTGGCGCACAACTAGAGAAGTTTCCCCCTCCACGTGTAAACTGTGCCTGCATCGCAAATAGAACAGGAATGGAGAATCTGGCACTTAATTCCAATGGCATTTTATGGCACTGATATTAACCCCTTAAACCTCAACTTTTCACTGAAGTTTTCCTTTAATTGGCTTTGAAGTGAAAAAAAGCAGAAATGGAAGAAAATCCAACAAATTTTCCTCATCTTTCGGATGGCTTTGCCTGACGCTCAAGTTGCAATACAGCGCCACTACAGCTGTGGTGGCGTTGAGTCGCTATTGCAGTTACAAATATCAAATCTGCCGAGTTCAATGCTTGTTAGGAAATAATGTCTTCGGTGAAAACAAGTAGGCTACTTGATTTTTTTCCGGGAGGCGGCATGAAATTTGACGGAGGCTGCTGCCTTTCAATTCTCGATGCAGGAAAAACCCTGGCAGGACAATGTCATTTATATTCAGTCTCTGCTGGTTGCAGCGCTTCACTGAAGCTACGGCACATTTATACTGAGAGAAATCTGCAAACCCAGGACACCATGTTTTATAGCCACAGCATTACATCACATGGAAAATATCTAGATCTTGTACATCATTTTATGCACATTGCTCTGTTATTCAACTGGACATATTTGGGATCATTTGAAACCTTGGGATCTCCACTGGAATTTAAAATAGGCCTGAAGTTACACAGGTTTGAATACAGCAGCCACACTCGACGGACCCATATATGGGTCTGTAGATTTATGGAGTTAATGAAAAATTGATGCAGTACAGAGTATGTTGCGGTCTAGGTCATCATGGTAGCATTCCTTTTAAAGAATGGTGCAGGAATGACCATTCCATTGGCCCACTTCTCCCATGAGTCACCGAATTAGATGGGGAAAGTGATCTTGGGCAAGTTAAGGTCCACACAGCCTGGTTAATATTTTATGTGACCACTAAATTCCCAGACAACAGAAAAAGACTGTAACCACAAATGCGTCACAGTGGTGACTGATCTACAGATGACACCAGCACGTGCCTTTCGTCTGTCTGTTAGTTTTCTATCAGGAGCTGCTGCCTACCTGCCACCTTGATCAATCCAGCTTAACCCAATGCCAGAATACTCTTGGTTGTTCTGTTGCTAATATGAATACCAAACACAATTGCATTTCACAAGCCATTTGTGGCTTGAAATGGCAAAACTTCTTTAGAATTTTTATTTTCTTTAAAAAAAAAAAAAAAACAAGGGTAAATATGTCCAATGAACCTGCTTGCCTTTCATTTCTGATCTGGTAAGGAATGATATGGGTGACTTTGGATTTTGAGTCAGTGATCAGATGACATCGGTCTTGGCAGGTCAGTGCACTGCTTCTTTGCCCTTTGGAGCTGCAGAAATGTGTCCAGCTTTTTGAGGCCTGTAACATGCAGCTTTTTGTGAGCCTGGCTCAGAGGAGGATTAATCAAATTCTGTGAGGCTTCCATTTCCATGGTGAAGAACTCCCATTGTAGAGCTTTCACATGTGGCCATAGCATTTATTTTTTTGGGAATTTTGTTGGTGTCAAATTATGACAACATGATTTCGCTGTTTTTGAGACCGGCACACTTGCAGTTCAGGCACCACCTGTTTGGCCCCTCTGGAAACTGTTATCATCATCATGTTGCTCTGCAGACTTGCCTGGTTGGACCTCTTAAGCTGGAGTGCTGCTAACTGATGTAGAAATTAATTGGCAGGACCTGTGTAGGTGATTATTTATTTGTTTATTTATTTATTTATTTTTAAATCATTGTCTAAAAGCCAGTTTTCAAGGACGCCTGACATTTTTCCTTCCCCTGTAAATGTTTTGTTGAGTAATCCCATTATTCGTTGCAGCCAGTGCACAGTGTAGTACTTTTCACATACAGCGGGGAAAATCAGCTGATACTATTGCGCACTGATCGGGGGCAAGATTGCCTTTTAAATACTGACAGATTTCAGCTGGTTTCTCGGCTTTCCATATCTTTTTGCACCTCCTATACTTCATTTGTTCAATACTTATTCCCTGTGTCATTCTACTTTATTACACAAAGCTTAATTTATGGACTTATTTGTTTTGATTTATTTTTGTGTTTGTATTACTTGGGTTATTACTGACATCTGGTGAAAAGTTCATGTCAAAAGCCCCATTAAAAATATATTTACTGGGAAAAATGTTGACCCGTTCAATACTTATTTTCCCCGTTGTAGCTATTTAGTGAAGGATTTGATTCCTACTGTTTTAGTTTTAAGATGATCTACTTTAGTAATGGATTCCTATTCTTGCTCTGTAGGCCTGGCAAGTGAATGCTACATAGCGGAAGGCTGGATACTATTGAGAAGGAGGGACACCAACTGTTTCCACAGGATACGAATCCCGGACCGTTCTGATCTGTGTCAGTCATGTCTCTGGGCCCGTTTCACTTGATGCAGACCCTGAAGAACTCTCCCGCCGTGATCCGGCGCCACTTCTGCCGGGACCGCACTGAAAGCCTGTCCCACGGCGACCCTCTCTTCAAGGTCCACTACTTGGGCACGGTCAAAATCTTCTCCCTTGATCGGGACCAGGCCCAAGACGCCATCAGCCGCCTGCTGGATGGCGCCCCGGGCAAACTGAGGAAGGAGCACGCCCTGGTGGTGCGGCCGCGCTACGTGGAGGTGAAGGAGATCAGCACGGGTCGCCAGCTGACCAAGACCTACCTGCAGGACATCGCCTACTGCGCCGCGGACTCCGCCCGGCCGAACGTCTTCCTGTACATCTGCAAGCAGCACGGGAAGCAGCTGCAGTGTCGCGTGTTCTGGTGCAGCCGAGCCGAGCGCGCCAAGGACATGACGGCCTGCCTCGCCCACTCCTTCCAGCGGGCTCTCAACGACTGGCAGGATGGGCCCTCTCCTGCTACAGGGGAGAGGTCTTGGGCCAAAGCTGAAGAGATGGCGGGTGCCAGCAACCCCCCACTGAGAAGCTCCACACTGCCGGCCAGTTTTGGGAAAGGTGAGGGTCTTTTGGGATTGGTTTTCAAACCTGAAGGCCCCATTAGCTTTTAGACTTTTCGGAGAGAGTCTCTAGCTCAGGGATATGTTTGGGGTGAAATCATTAAAGCACTTTAAGGATGGAAAGTCTCTAGAAACTGGGCTGGTTACCACACCTGTGACTAAATTTGGGAACAAGGCATGATTGCAGCATATGCATCGCTGGAAGCATATTGGAATGCCTCTTGGCGTAACATTTTCACAATTGCGGAATCAGAAATAATATAGACACTCTTTGTGACTTTAGCACACTTCTCTTAAATATTCCAGGGTGTTCTGTCTTTCAACTCTGTGTGTGTCCATTGCTTTTAAAAATGTGTGAACTTTATTTTGAAGTCTTTGTTGTTGGACTACGTAAGATTGCATAATGGTCTGCGAGAACCATCCCATTTGACCCATGTTTTGTTTTCTTCACAGTTCACTGGCGGACGAGGAACTCCATATCCCATGGTCCCTTTCGCGGAATCACAAGAAGGGGCTCTGTCTCAGATGGGGGGCTTTAGCACCGCGCATCAGCTGACTTGCCAGACGTGACCTGATCCTCTTACCCATGGGAAAGATTTTGGGGAGCGAGAGAGACCGCATCGGGCTTCAACTGGACTTCTTTTACAATATGAATCTCTTCCAAAGCCACAAATGTGATTCAAATTTTCTGTCTGCGAGCGAGTGGGCAAGCCTATGGACAGTGTTCTGACTAAGACAAGAACTGTCTAACGTCAGGTTGGACTTTATTCAGCAATCTATAAGGTCTCCCGTAGTACAATGTCGATTGGACTTGAGATGGAGGATACTTCTTGGAAAACCTTCATTTATGTACAGCCAACACTCATGGTTCTTTATAATCTCAGTGAACTGGATTGTTGTATTTCCTCAGTATTTTTATTTTATTATTTATCAAAGGGAACACTCCATGCTACAAGCTAATCTTGTGATGACTATTAAGAGAAATCATTGAATCAGGAGTAAATAAAAGGCTAATTGGCGCCTTGCCCAGTTACTTCTATTCGTTGTCATCCTAAGGCTAGCATGTAGTTTGGCGTGTTCCTTTAAGTATTCCAATTTTAATAACGCGGAGTTTTATAAACTTTAAGTTCTGTCATTGAATGTACAGAAATGTTTTTGAAGGTAAAGGAGGTCAGTACCACATGGAATTAGTGCTGAATCATTAGTTGTATGGGGTATTTTTGGAGAGGGCTGAGGAACATGACCTGAAGTATGTACAAACACTGTGGTTAATATTCTTGGGCACTAATCAAAAGTTTACGGGAATACAAACGGTATCAGGGCACTCCCTTTGTTTGCCACACTGCGCTGCTCCTTATATAATAAGATTGAGCTGTTGCCACCAATGTTTCTTTTTTTTTCTTTAACATTTGTGTTTTTGTAAACAAGGTTTATGGAGCCTTAATGGTTCACAGGTTCATTCTATTATTTATTTCAAACGGGGAAGCTTATTGTACGCACCAGGTAAAGCCTTATTTTAGCATTGTGCCCTTTTCAACTGCGTTAAGATGATCTAAATGCGGATGCATCTTTGTTTTTTTTGCCTCCTTTGCATTGGAAAGCATTTCAGCCTTGATCTGAGTTCAGGAAGTGATTGCATCATGACAAGGCTGTGTGGAATGGAATGTGTTGTGCACCTGCGCTCCAGTGTTGGCGTGCCTACTTGTTTTCTTCCGCACAACCACAACTTCCTGTTTACATGGACAAGTCATTTTCCAAAAATGATGATCTTTCCAGTTTTACTTTTTGTGTTATGTTTGGATACTATTTAAACTGGTGATCACCAGCCCTGTTCCTGGAGATGCAACATTCTGAATGTTCTTCCAACTCAGATTTGACAACTCAAACTTCTAATAGGCTGAGAAAGAAGATTTCTAACTTTCGTGGGAGTTGTGCGTAGGCGCGAGAACCTGCAGTACGGTGCATCTCGAGGAATTGGGTTGATCACGACTAATTAGAAGTATTTATCCTTAGACTTGTTTTCAAGATTATCAAAACGCATTTGAATAGTGCTGAGGTGAAACTGGCAAGTAGCCTGGCTAATTAAAAATGACAGCCCAGTAACTATGAAAATATCTTGTCTGTGTAATGCAAGCTAGTACCATACGGTAACGGCCCGCGCTGTATACATCTTTACAGTGTCATGTCCTTTTATTTCACTTCATGGTGACATAACCTGCTTTTTAAAATGGCATTTTAAATTATTTTTTTAAATAAAAATGTATCCCATTCTTCAAACAGTACAGCTATTATCTGGGAGTACCATTGGTTTTTAATGTTTGGATCTGTTCCTGTACTCATGCTTTTTATATGTGCTGAAGACATTTTTAAATGCGTATTTTATGAGACAATAAATTTTAAACAGCGATCCAAGTGTGTGTGAGCCTGCCTTTGCTTAGAACACCTGACTAACTGCGACAGAACAGTAACTCGTCCATACCAGCTTATGAGGACACGATTGCAATGAGGGATTAAAGTATGACAGCTCTCATTTGGGACTATTTGCAACCTCATATTAACCCAGGGTGCCCTCTAAAGAGGCATTATAAAACCTAAAACATTGTTTGGAAAAGACCACACTTGAGGGTTTTCTGAAAAACTTTAGTACTAGTTAACATTCAAAACCAGTAGTGATGATGCATTAAAGATGAGGTGCATGTGAGATGCGCTGTTTTGGTTGATGTGACACCTGTTGGGAATCTAGGCTCCTTTCTCAAACCGCTCCCTCGTCACTAGCACTTCACTACAGAGTGTCGCTAGAGTGTCGCATCGTGTGAAGTCTCCCTCGCAGCTATAAAAGGCGCTTCATTAAGGGGAGGGGAGAGGTAAGGGTGTCAATACATATATAAACTTTGAAATAAACTTTTGAAAAACCATTTGCATGAAATGGCACTTTGCTCTTTTTCATAATTATTGATTCAATAAGCAAAACTTCTCAATGGTTTATCAGGTGCACATCTGCACATTAATTTCTAAATACAATGTAACCTTTAGTTCCATGATGTGCAGATGAATTAGTCAATCAAATTTTTGTTTGAGGTGAGGTAACGTATTCCTTCTCTCTCAGAAATAGCCTCACAGAACTGACATTTGTAGATATGCAGTGTTTCTTCCATCCCGGACACTAAATAAGTGCTGCACTTGAAAAGAGGGTAGTTTGTAAGCTTGCATCGGTGTAGAATCGCTGCGAAGGGTTTAATAAGCCACTAACACTCCACGGTAATTGGTTTGGGATGGCATTTAATGTGACAGACCCTCCGCGCGAATACGCAAACGGAGGGGGAGGGGACAGGGCAAGGGAATAGGGGCTGGTTTGAGAACAGCCGTAGCATGGGTAGGTCAGAGAAAATTCTTAATTGTCCTGTTCTGCTCCTTACCCAATTCCTTCATGAAGAGCACAGATGTGTACTCTCATGCCTATCAGACTTAATTTGAAGCCAGGTGCACAACTGTACACACCTTCATAAGATGAAAATAAAAGGACTGCATGCACTAAACTGTTAACCTGCGATTTCAAACGCATGGGAAAATGATCTTATCTTCCAGTACGCGTGTTCAATACTTTTTCCCTGTGTCATTCCACTTTATTACATAAACTCAATTTTTGGACTTATTTGTTTTGATTTCTTTGTATGTGTAGATTACTTGGGTTGGATTACTTGGCAAAAATTTCATGTCAATAGCCCCATTAGAAATGTAGTTACTGGGAAAAATGTTGAAGAGTTCAATACTTATTTTCCCCGCTGTATATGCAGCCTTCATTTGATTTTTATCACGGGTGTCAATAATTCTGCATCTAATTGTACACAGCACAATTCATGAAAAAGATTAAACTGGAAGTGCTGATCATAAAATTAAATAAAAATGGGACATTAAAGCATAACACTGAAAAGACAAAGACTAGCAGCACAGGAAATTGACACTTAGCTATAGACACTATCCATGTCTTTAATATCTCAACAGTTCGGTATGTGATTGGATGTTTGTTGTGTGTTGGTCTGAATGGCTGCTGTTATAACTGTTGTTTTATATTGTTACATTATGTGAAATTATATACAGTGAAAGATAGTATCTTCAGCAATACATAAAACAATTGTGATTGTGACATACATCGATAAAGTACTTAAAAAATCAGGCGTTTCCCTGATTCAAGCCACTTTCCATGGAGTGACATTCCTATCTTTGTTCGTGAGTGCAGTATTTCAACTTTAGAGCAGACATATCGATTTTATACGTAAATTTGGCTAAGTTTTTCCCCAAAATTCTGCCCTTGCACTCAAATAGCCCCTGTTTCTGCTTGTTTTAAAGTCTCTGTAAAGGAAAAACTCATCTAACATATTTGGTTATCATACCACAGAAAAACATGTTATTAATCCCTCTGTCAACTCTGACGCACTAAAAAAAGTCGCTAAGTATATAAACTTAGGCCTCCAAGTTGTTTAGAAACAAGGAGCGTTCTCTGCCTCAGGACGGTGGGGGCGTGTCCCCCGGAGGCACGGAAACCAAATCCCATCATGGGATCGGTCCCGCCTCTCTCTCTATCCAAGTGTCTGTACCTCCTAGGCATGCGCAGTTGCCACATCATGGTCGCGTATTGGAAAGTGCCCCACGGCGAAACCAGGAAGCTGCGTTTGCTGCCATTGCTGCAGGCCGAATGTCATTGGAAATGAACGGATGTATATGGAGAGCACCATTGGCACTCTACATTTTAGCCCTCTCTATTTACAAGTTTTTCTTTTTCTGAACTCAAATGCTGGGAAGAATCTGTTCTGTGTTCGGCTGCTCAAATAGCAAATATTCAAATATTCAAACTCCACTTACAGTCAGATCTGTTGTTGTTAGAACAGATTTTCTGCGTGGGAACCACAGCCTCTTCTCGCGCTTAAACTGCCTCTGTGTGCTTGAAACATTTTCACTTGGATTTTTTTGCGACACATTCCTGTCAGAAATCGCCAACCAATAGAATGCCAGGTTTTGTGTTGAATCCACAAAAAATCCATCCAAGCACCAGCAGATTGTGCGCAGGAAATTTGTCCAAGCAGCGACAGATCTGAGTGTAAGTGCACAGTTTGAGTAGAAGCGGCACAAATCCAAGCGCAAGCAGGGACTATTTGAGTGCAAATATCCCCAAAATTTTTTCCCAGAAATGGGGGAAAAACTTCGCAAAATCTATGCATGAAATCGATATGTCTGCTCTCAAGTCAAAATGCCACACACCTAAGTAAAGATATGAATGTCACTCCATCATTTTCAGGCATCATTAAATTTAAACCTAAAGATAAGCTCATGAGCAATACATTTCCAATGTTGCTTCAATCCTTGCCACGCAGCGAAATTGTGGTATACAATTTCAGAGAAGCTTTGTATTATAGTAGTGAAGAGCCTGCAACAAGAACTATTTCATCAACAGATGGAAATAGCCAACATAATTTGTGTTGTCTGAGGAGTTTTCAAATGGCTTATTTTCTTTTGAAATGTCCGCAGCCATCATTGATAGGGGGATTAGTTTTATCTCTTCTTAATTGAAAATTTTTAAAAATATAGTTTTTCTTACATGATTGGAAGTCATATTGCTTGGTAGCCTACTATTCTACGGAGGTGAAATGTGCCCCCTGTATGAGCTTATTAAAGAAGCTGTCATGATTACTGTGCATACTCAAAACTTAAATCCCAAGAAAGCCTGACAGTAAGTCATAATCTGACTCCATCCTTTGTCTTTGTTTGCATTGTATTTATATATTTTACCTATTCTGACATTATGCTTTTTATAATAAAGGAGCTGTGTTGCAATTACTGTGCATGTTTACTACTTTGAACAAAGTAAATCCACTCAATTGCTAGTCAAAATCTATGTCCATCCTTGCAAATCTGGCACCGTTTTGCATTGTATTTGTATATTTTACTTACTCAGGCATTATGTCTTTTATATAAAGGAGTTTTTATGGAAATTTGCAGATTCAATATGCTATCTTCTCACTTTAGCTGAGGGATACAAAGAATGTAAGCTGGTTTGCCTACTGCTAGTATTCGTAGAAGATGAAGGTGTTAAACTGTTCTGTGCTTATTGGCCAACCAGCTTTTTCTGTGTGCTTCAGCTAAAGCGGGAATATAGCGATTTGAATTCTCGAATTTCCATGGAAAACTCCTCCATATAAAAAGCATACTGCCTGAGTTACGAAAATATATAAATACAATGAAAAACGAAGACGGATTGGTAAGGATGGGATCAGATTCTTGACATACAGCAAAACAGATCCTCTTTCTTGGGATTTAAGTTCTGAGCACGCGTAGGAATCGTGACACAGCTCCTTTAAATCTGCAAGCATCTTTTTATTTCAGCCTGCAAAGCTTATATTCGTACGCGCTGTCTCGTGCTTCTCTTCTTCCTCTGACCTCAAAGAAATGTCCATACATAAGTATATTTTAGTTTCTTTGCATTGCCTGAATGATGCACGGATTGCATTCATAGAAGCAAGTGAACAACGATTGCGCATTGAGCGATTCAGTTGCACTCTCCGTTGACCTCCAGGGGATTATCGGCGTGGTACTCTATACACTAAAAACGAACAAAGCTGCCATTCCCTTCCTGTAAAAACGCAGCTAATCTAAAATTACGTGAATGTATCGTTGTAAACACAAATGTTTATCCGATTCTGTCGGGCAACTATATATGTATAAATTATTCAATTAATTGAATGTCTTTACGCGTAGTTCTTGCATTTACTGCAGCACATTCCCCAAACCTTGCAAAGTGGGGTCACATGGCCAGATTAGGATTGATTGGTCCCTCAGGTGCAAGATTCAGTCGCAGTGAAGTGTCGTGGAGAACGCATTCAGTCCTGTGTGCGTTGAAATAATAGTAAAGATATAAACATAAAGGGGGAAAAATCGTACAATAATTTTGGGCCTCATAAGCACCACACTATAAGACACCACCATGTTTTCTAAGCAAGCACTAGTCTTCAGGTAAGAAATTCTTGAGTCACATGTTGCACTTGCGAAACACTCGTCCTCAAATGACAAAAAATAATAACATTTATGAGGAATTACAGTAATGGTATTTGCCTTTCAAGGTCGGCAACTTTACTGTTGCTCTGTGCCTTTCGCAACTGTGCTCCCTCTACTACACCCGTAGGTAAGTACGTTCTGGTTACAGCCTGTAGATAGGCGCCTATTTGCAAAAATAATCCCTTCACTTCCAAGGCACCTGTCGCACTTAATTCAGCGATGGCAGATTCTCATCAGAAAGTTTGCGCTGTCAAATTACGTAGTGATGCTTTAACTCTCATGAGTAGCCTGTACAACGTCAACGGAAAACTGCCAATATGTATTTATTAGATTTTGCTGAGGACCTCTGGGATTGATGTAAAGTGACTGGCAATGACATAATTGTTTCACGTTGTCCTCTCAATGTCTTTTTCAAGGAGTATTCAAAACAGAGTGTCATAGTAATCACTTTTGGCTGACTGTCAGGTCCAGCTTTCTTGGGCAAATGGTTCGCTTTGACATCGAAGGTGAGTGTGGATGTGTGCATGTAGTATCTTGAATGCTTCTTGTGCCATCACGACTTACATTTTTGGCAGTTTTAATCGTGGTCCATCTTTTATGGTCAAATAATACTGGGTTCTGTGAAAAGGTGTTGTGCGACTCACGGTATGCTTAAATGTGGTGCATGGTGTCAATTGAGAGTACCTGTGAAATTAAGGATATCTTACTGGCCTGAAAGACATTTCTCATGCTGACTTCGAGCATTATCAGCTATTCTGCTGACATTTCCAGTCATTTTATTTCAGGTTTAGGGACTGTCAACTGCTACATGCTGTTTACGGGCGCATAAATAGGAGAACTAGCTGGATATGTCACCCCTTGAGGATTACAGTTTCACAATTTCATTACCCAGAATTGTCTGTCCATATTCTGCTAAATCTGCAGTAGCCAATGGTGGTTGAACGAGTTTATTTTGTGACATGGAAATTATTTTTTTTTCCATTTTGCTATATTCTTCCTCAATTCAGACAGAGGGAGTGTCCACTTCTTGTCCCACCAAAGGGCAGCAGAGTGTGGATACACCATGGTATTCAACTCCCGTGGTGACCTTGTCCTTCGTGCCTCCTTCCTGGCCTGCTATGTGGAGAACAAGGTTGTGAGACACAAGAGTGTGGTATCAATCAGATAATGACAAAAATAACATTCAATTTGTGATTGGCTCAATTATAGAAAAGAACAACTGCCTTATTTTTCCTAACTTTTTCATGGTTTTCTTAAGACTGGTTTGGACCAATGACTTATTGATTTGTAAACTTAACTGTCCTATCATGGTTTACTTGGAAAGGGCTTTAATGATTTACATTGATTTATTCCTACGTGAGTGTAATGTAGTGTACTTTTTCCAGCTTATTGAGATCTGAGGATGTCTTTCCTGTCCTTTGTGGTTCCAGAAAGACACCGAATTTCGGCTGCACCTGTATTTTGTGAACAAAGAGGCTGATGGGAAGGATGAGGCCTACCCAGTCCTTCTGTCCTGTCACATCCAGGAGCCCTGGAGCCCCCGTCAGATAGTGTGTGAGGAGAATTACATGGAGGTGAAACCAACACATAAATGTCCAGAATTAGTAACTGAAAGTTGTTTTTCTGCTTCATTTTGTTTCTTTTTTGTACCCTTTATCAGGTGTCTGTGAAGAAAGAAATTTCAACACCCAGTCAACTTGGTTTAAAGTGGACGGATTCTTACTTTCCGGTGTGTATTATTGAAGTCACTGGCTGGAAGTATTTCTGAATTCACTTCAGCCTGCATGCTGTGAGTTTTCTCCTGTTTTTTTTTTTTTGCTGTTGTCCTTCATTTAAGTGGCTGAAAGGACGTCATGGCAGTCTGAATTCAATGGAATGTGCCAGGGTGAAGCTGTGTGTGTTGGAATTTAATTGGAGTGGATTCAGTGCATATGCCCATATGGGGACCGCTTTCACTATTCTGCATGACATGGATATTGCTTCGAGACAAACACCAGCCAGGGCTCTAAACATGCACCTGCCATCACCTGCTTTAATGTGCCCCCTCTAGGCGCCTGAGGAAGGAGGGGAGGGGCTTAAACAGTGGAGAGTGGCTTTCCACAAACCAGGTTATCCTGTTGGGGAGTCCATTCCTCTGCCAGAGGCAAAAGCAATGGGTTACTACATCAACAGTACGGACACCCGCATCATTCTACGCTGTTCCTACTCCTCGGCGATGTCATACATGGTGCAGGTCAGGAGGAAATCCTCATCTCTGAAAGAGTAATGATTGTTGTGTATGGATGAAATTAGTCAGTTTTACAGATTATTCATACGTCAGTACCTGGAACCCGCCATTGGTGTCAACAAGCACATTTGTTGATGAAAATGGGTTCTTCTGTAGTAAGTGATCCTCCAAACAAATTAGCCACTACAGTGACTTTTTCTTCGCATAATTGCTAAATATATAGATGTGGGACGTGGTATTTCATATTTTATTGTACTTATTATTTCCGCCAAGGAGGTTTGTTCAACCTTTGGTTTGTGAATTTGTTTGTTGGCGGCATTATAGAAAAAAGATAAGAACAGATCGTTATGAAATTTTTCCCAGTGGTGTGTCTTGGTCAGTCCAAGAAGTGATTCCATTTTGTGAGTTATCTGAATTAAATCACGGATCTAAAGGATTATTCATCATTGCGGGCTTGGAAGATTGGAAAAATAAATGCCACTGATCTCAAAGTCCACTAGATGATAGTAAAGTTCCAAATGCCTTGGCATAGTTATATACTCTCTGAGTGCTCCTCTATTTTTTCACCCACTTATGAACTTCCATCCATTAAACTCAATGTTCCTCCCTCTACTCGTCTGCTGTTTCTTCTTCAGGTGAAAGGGGTCCCAGTAAAGGTGGTCCATGCCTTCATCTTTTACCTCCACCTGTGGGGAACTTCCCAGGTTGATGTCTCTGTGGCCTGCAATATGAGTGTGTCCTTTTCAATTTCTCACTTTACTTCAGGGCTGAAATATCATGTCAAAAAATAGGCTGATTGTTTTATTTTAGAGTGTGACTGGGCAGATCCCTAATGCAGTTATCAAAAGCTACTTGCGTTTTGGTGTTACCCTGATTTACGGGAAGGAAACTGGTTGCTGGGTTATGAAACTGAAGTCTTCCAAATTATTTTATTGTTTTGAATAAATTGCTCTGCCTCAAGTTTTAATAATTTCACAAAATAAGAAAAGTTAATTCTCCAACTGGATAGATAACGATATTATGAAATCCATTGATCTACAAAATCATTTGTTATGCCTTGGCCTATTCCTGACCTGCCAAATCTAACACCATCCCTCTGTCTGTCCCTCCACCATCCCTCAAGACAAAGCCACTGTGGACAATGAGCACATCATTTGGACCTTCCCCCAGGTCCTGTCGCCGCTAGTGATAGGCAGATACAGGGACAGGGGCGTCCGGTTTGGTGTGGGCACTATGCTCTTAAGTGAGTGCTCCTTCAGGGAATTGGGCTACAAGGTTGGGCTGCAGAATGGACTTGTGGAAGTCAAGATCCCCTTTGAAGCAAAGGGAGTGAACAGGAAGGTAAATCAAACTAGACTGGTCGGGTGCCCTCGATCCATTGGGTGTAGCCCCTGATTGCCCACATTTTTCATTTTGGCTTATTTTTGAAACAAAATTGTCAATAATTTAGTGTATTATGTTACCATGGCAACCAAATCATTGTAATCAATGGTTACAAGACAGAACACAAAGAGTGGTGGTCAGTGGTATCTCATCTGAGCTAGGTATGGTGGGGAGTGGCGTCCCCCAGGGATCGGTGTTGGGACCCCTACTGTTCCTCCTCTACATTAATGACCTTGATTTTTCAATTGAAAAAGTTCAGAGAAGAGCCACTAAGCTAATTCCAGGTATAAAAGATGAAAGCTATGAGAGGAGGCTGAAGATCCTTAATCTCTTTAGTTGTAGGAAAAGGAGACTTAGGGATGATCCGATTGAGGTCTTTAAATATGTTAAAGGGATTGACAAAGTGAATTCTGTAGGATTCCTTCGACCAAGTGTTGTTAGTAGAACTCGGGGTCACAAATGGAAGTTGACCAAGGGTAAATTTAGCACTGATATTTGGGAATATTTCTTCACCCAAAGAGTAATTTCGATGTGGAATAGCTTGCCTGACCATATTGTTGAGCCAGAGACCTTGGGAGTTTTCAAGAGCAGGCTTGACTTAAAGCTAGATACCATTGAGTCATTTAGTATCTGAGGTGACATATTTACAATAGTATAAAGAAACTGGTGAGCCTAGTTGGGCTGAATAGCCTGTTCTCACCATTCATGTTATGTTATGTCAATTAAAATCGATAGGCGCCGTGTCCTAACCGTTGCCCGTATACATACCAAATATGAAAGAAATGGCCTTAAATTTGTGGCCTGATGAGAGTCCACAAGGAAGTCTCTACTGCCATGGCAGCGGCGGTGAACGCGTGACAGGGCCAAATCCATAGTAGCCCTGACTTCATCCAGGGGCTACAATTATTTTTGCACACCAATAAATTCTCCATCACTCTTTTTTTTGGCTGCTTGTTTGTGATCTTGCCTAATTTTTGCCATTATCAAATGGATTTCTCTCTAATTACTTCCTCCAGAGTCATGTCATCGACGGGAAATATACACAGTCCTCTTCAGTAGATTTTTTATATGCTCTCCAATGGGAAGACGGACTCTGGGCCTTGACTAAGCATCTATCCTTTAGACCCCTGAAAGCCCTTCATGTCCCAAAGACTGTACTCATCAACGGTAAGCGTTCTCGCTGGAAACGTCTCTTATCTGTCAGCATTCTCATCAGTGCTTATTCATCTCTCATCCAAAAAAAATTTGCTTTCTCAAGTGCTCATCCTCTCTAACTTGCAATGTCCCTCTTGTTTTTGCCCATCATATCTGATTACGTTAGGAGGCTTTGTACCGACACTGCTGGGAATAACAAATCCCACTGGCAACACACAAAATAATATAATTAAAAACATTGAAAGACAGCAATATATATAATATGAGATGGATAAGTGTGCAGTGGAATAGTCTGCCAATTACCAAACTTGTTTTAAAGTGCATACACTACTACCCCTTTTTTCACAATAGTGATGAGTCATTATCGCAAAATAGGGGTATATACATCACTAATGGACACCCAAAGAAAGATTGAAAGGATTTGGACAATAAAATAAAACTTGAGAGGAGTATAAAATCTACAGCTGGTGTAGTGGCTCCATGAATTGAGAAATCAGCCTTCTGTGGTCGCAGGTGTAATTACGTTATGAGTTTTTTCTGTACTATTTGTTTTTAACTGTACTCTTCTTTTCTGTCTGGAAACTCTTGAAGACACCACACCATCTGAGAAGATATTTTCAGTGACCATGGGTACATTCCCCCATGATGTGTCTCTGCGTAACATCACCATAGGGGGTGAGCCTCTATCCATCAAGGAAACTGCAGCTTTGGGTTTCAAGATCCTGCTCGTCCCATTCAACAATGGCACCCATGCCTACCAGCTGAAAATCCCATTCTCACACCCCCTCGTCTCTCAGAAGGTGAGGCCATTGTCTTATGAATAAACATCAAAAATCATTTCACACAGGAATAATTTTGCGCTGACTTGATAAATGCAGGTAAGAAGAGTCTGTTTTATTATGGCCCCTACTCCCTGAATGAGCTGCAGGTTAAGCTCAAGCTTGGCACTCTGATTTTGTTGGCTCCCTCTAAAAACTAAAAAATTCTCATGAATCTTAATCGTTAAACGCACCGGTTTTAATTCTCAAAATGCTTTGCATTCTTTCGTCATTCTGCTTGCGTATGTTTTTTTTTTGTATGACCCCAAATAGACAGATCTGTTTTGTACTAAATTATATTTTATTTTAATGTGCTGTTTCCCTTGAAATATTTTTTTAAACTTGAGCTGCCCTCTTAGCCAGGTCTTCCTTGTAAATGCTTAGCCTCATAGCATAATTGCCTGAGTCACATTATTACCAAATTGAGACATTGGCTGCCTTTTGGGGGGATATAGGCATTGCCTCGTCCGTCTGTCTGTCTGTCTGTCCGTCTGTCCGTAATAATTTTGTTTCCGGAGCAGAACTCGGAAACCATGCAAGATATCAGCGCCAAACTTGGTACATGTATTCTATTTATAGTCTAGATGTGCCTTTTGCTACTTTGGAAATTTAGGGATTCCTATTTTTGTTGTTTCCCTGGAAACAAATCAGGACTTAGTGTAAATTACACTGTGTTCGTTTCCTGAGCAGAACTGAAAAGCTATGTAAGATATCAGCACCAAACTTTGTACATGTATTCTATGTATACTTTTAGATGTTCCTTTTGCTACTTTGGAAACTTCAGGATTACTATTTTTGCCATTTCCATGGAAACAAATCTGGACTTGGTGCACATCAGGCCTAGTTCATTTCCGGAGCAGAACTCAAAAATCGTTCAATATATCTTACTGAAACTTTGCATGTGTATTACCCACATACAGAAGTGGTGCCTTTTCATATTTTCAGGTTTCTGAAAATCTTCTTTTTCTCATTTCCATGAAAACCAGTTGGATTTTGACTCTGTACAGAGAGAGGTTCGTTTCCGGAGCACAACTCAAAAACTGTTCATTATATCTTTCTGAAACTTTGCCTGTATATTACCCACATGCTGAAGTGGTGCCTTTTGATATTTTCAGATTTCTGGGGAAAAAAAACAAAAAAAAACATTTTTTGGTTTCCATGGAAACGAGTTGGATTTGGACTCTGTTCAGAGATAGGTTTGTTTCTGGAGCACAACTCAAAAACCGTTCATTATATCTTTCTGAAATTCTGCATGTGTATTACCCACTTGCTGAAGTGGTGCCTTTTGATATGTTCAGATTTCTGAAAAAAATTTTTCATTTCCATGGAAACAAGTTGGATTTGACTGTACAGAGATGGGTTCATTTCCGGAGCAGAACTCAAAAACTGTTCATTATATGTTTCTGAAACTTTTTATGTGTATTACCCAAGTACTGAAGTGGTGCCTTTTCATATTTTCAAATTTCTGAAATTATTTATTTTTTTCCTTTCCTTGGAAGTGACATGGATTTGGACTCAGTCACAGAGCTGGGTTTGTTTCTGGAGCAGAACTAACATGAACATTGTTCATTAATGACTCTTGTTTTATTATTATCCCTTGCAACACGAAGTGGGAGGGGGATATTGGTTTGACCTCCGTCCGTCCATCCGTCCGTGTGTGTGCGCATCCATCTGTCCCTCCGAGAGAAAGGGGACAACTTTTCTCAGAAACTATAACAGATAGGACAACCAAATTTGGTGTGTAGCTTCAGGCCATAAAAGCCTTGATGCAGTTCGAAAATAAGAAGCACACGATTGGCGGGAGATATTGTAGACCATGTCGACTTCTTGCCTTTGTCCACATTTGGTTCATAGTCTTTGGTAGATGTTGCCAGTACATACTTCCAGATAATTCCAGAGGATAATCACCTCAACATTCTTGTTTGAATTTCTTTGAAGGTGTAGGATTGACATGACTTTCGCAAATGATCAGGGGCCGGGGGGATATGTTATCTTCTGATGACTCTTGTCTTTTGTGTTGGCGAAAATGAAATAAATTTTTTTCCTATAATTTCCCTCAAAACCTTAAAAAAATTAAATAAAATCCATTCTCTTAAATCAGGGGTGTACAGTCTAATCCACAAAGGGCCGGTGTGGGTGCTGGTTTTTATTACAACCCAACACTAACACACCTGATTCTACTCATCGAGGACTTGATTGACCCCCATGATCAGTTATTAGGATAAAGGATAAAGCAAAAACCTGCACCCTCACTGGCCCTTTATTGATAAGATTGGACACCCCTGTCTTAAATAATAATTTAAAAAATACTTGAGAAAAAAATGAGATGGGGATTTATGTTATGAGGCTAACAAATTGAGATTCCGTCTCAATGTGTTCTTCCTGATGAAATAAAAGAAATAGACTATTAGGACGAAGTGATCTTTTTCCTCCATTTTACTGCACACATACTACAGAGTAAGGCTGATGGCGGCACTCTTTGCCCATGTTTGTGTTGTGGCATTCGACTGTCCATCTCATTATCTCGGCCTTGACCTGCACTGTCCTCTCTCCTCAGTTTATAGATGGGGGATTCAGGAGATACACCTTAAGTGTTACCTTTGCCTTGGAAATCTCCCCTCATGGAGAGGTCTTCCACCATCATGGCACTGTAGTGACTGATTTGCGTGATGTTGGTAAGCTGGAACATTGTTTTCTTCTTGCTCCATGGGTTACTACACTTGAATGGAACATCAACTTATATTCTCCATTCTGGCCTCGCTAGGCCACCAATATCTATGTTTGTTTCAACTAAATTATGTCTCCCCCTTGAAGGGAGGGGGGTCATATTGTTTCTTTCCAGTTTCCCATGTGTGTGTGCTGCACACGCGCATCTGCGTGTGGGTCCACGTCGGCTTTTCCACCATTTCCGGACCGTAACTTAGAAAATGTTTGATATATTTCCATGAAAATTTGCTCACATTTGCATCAGGTCATGCAGATGTGCCTTTTGCCATTTTGAGGTTATCAACTTCTCTAGTTTCTTCCTGAATGCCACTGAACATCAATGAGGGGCGACTGCGTTGGGCTGTGGCGAGACATTTTTTTTTGCCTGAACCCTCTATTAACCAGCGTAGCATATCTGCTACATGAAGTAAAAGGGTTAACAGCCTGGACACCCTGTTGGTTTTGTTTCTTATTGCCAAATAAACATTTGAGAATAACTTGAATGGTATGTCACTTTAATTTTTTCATTAGCATTATTACCCAATGTAGCAGAATTGCCACAATTTGGAAAGATGGGCCAAATGTGTCAAAAATTATTTTGGCTACTGTTTTTCAAATAATGGCCCAAAATAAATATTTTTGCAGAGGGAAATAATTTTAACACAATTGGAAATGGGTTTGGTTAATAGAGGGTTAAAAACACTCTGTAATTTGTTCTATTTTTTCAGACTTTGACTTGTGTTAAGTGTCTGCTCACCCGCACAGTACTGCTATATTTTTTTCCATTTTTTCATTTATTTTTTCTCCACTCTCTGAAAGTTCCTCCTAGGTTGGAGGGTAAGTGCTCACTTGAAGGTATATTGGTGCTGCTGCACTTTGGAAACGAGGACGTCCAGTGGGAGATGTACCTGGAGAACCGCAGGCTGGACTGGGAGCTGGTGGAGCACGGCGGATATAGCATGAAGACTGAGAAAGACTACGTCAGCATTGAATTACCCCTGTACAGTCTGGGCATGAGTTATGAGGTACGGGTCATCCCCACTCACTAACCATGCTGACGGAAGGTAGATGCAGTACATGAGCAGTTACAGCGCTCATTAATAAATCTGCCATCTACTGCATTCTGCCATTTTGTCTCCTTGCCTTTGTTCCTGCCAAATTGGTCCCATTTTATATTCTGCCTTTCCATCTATCTCTGCTCAAAACTGGTTTACTGTGATGGCTGCACATCAATTCTGGCTATATCCTAAGAAATCATTTCTGTTTTTAGCAATATTAATATTTTCTTTACTATATAATGCATCTCACAGTGTCCCTCCCTCCTCTGTACAGGACCTTAGCTTGCAGGGCCTGGTTGCGAGGGTTGAGGTCAGTTTGGTGAACGTGGAGACGATGAAAACAGAACACACCTTTGTCCAGCGCTGCAAGTTTCCTGTCAAGGAACTACTGGGTAATGCGCCGGGGCCTGAAAGCGATGGTTCTCAACGCTGGCCCCCGGGGCCCCCTGTATAAGCTGGCTTTCATTCCAACTGCAATCACTATTTTAAACAGCTGTTAATTTTTAGCCCGCTTGACCTCTAGGCCGATCGGGCTCATACTGTGGTTAGATGCCTTCATGGTGGTCTATTGTACGTCCATAAACTTTTTGCCTTGTCAGCACTCCTTCAGTTTTTCATGGATCCTTTTCATATTTGATATGCGTGTATATGGGATTAGTTTGATTTTGGCCATGTTTGGCCAAGCAGGCGCAGTGCCTTTGCCACTATCTTTCTTAATTGGGATCTTTACATGCTAAACGGGATTATATACCCTCTTTTGCCTGATTGTCTTAAATGGCTGCAGCTCTATACCATATTGGATAAAAACTGCTTTACTGCAAACCTTTTGCGCAACGGGAACACGTTTGGTGAAAATGGTGAATCAGTAGTATCCTAATTACATTGATAAACATGTGACTTTTTACGTTTCGCGCAAAACAGGTTTTGCTTGTTTTTCTTCCCTTTGTTCTTTAGGCCCTGTCCACATATACGCAGGTATTTTTGTAAACATACCAATTTATATGCGTTTCAGCCTTTTGTCAACACAAAAGCAGGTTTTTCAGTCTCTGAAAACAGTCCTTTTGGAAAACGTCTTCCAGGCTGACGTTTTTCAGAAAATGTGTTTATACTGCTTACGTGGGGACAAGACAAATAGTTTTTGGTAAGTGGCTTTGTGCGCCTTCTAGCATAGTGGATCTCAAAGTGGCGACGTGTGCGGCAGCGGCGGCTAACTAAAATGCTCTGATGCTGGGAAGGCTATTTTGCTAACCTCAAAATCTTTTATTTGCTTCAATCACCCAAATGAATGACTGATAAAAATGAAATCCCCTTTTGCTGGAGTTGGGGGGCATGAATATTTTTTGGCCTCTTGAGTGGGTGTGACAGGCGAAGTTTGAGAGCTACTGCTATAGTGACAATTTAAGGCTCCCGATTTGCCAAAATGGTCTTACATTAAATTGCAACAGCACCCCCTGTTGGTGTGGTATGCTCCTGCCAGCTTTATTCGGGTTTTCGCACCTTCATGGTGGCCATTTGTTTGGAAAACAAAGGAGGAAAGACCCTGCTTTAAAAATACATGTGTACGTGTGGACTAGGCCTAAATTTGTCTTTTAATACAAAAATGGCAATTCTTTAGTGACTATGTGTCCACACTATCAACAATTAGAAGCCAATTAGTTATTTCTTCTATCACAATTTTACCCTCTTTCTATGCTGTAAAAAAGCATTTGCAATATAGTACAATATGAATGTGGAACTCTTTAGTACATGCATAGCGATTTCTAACATACTGTGGCTAAACTGGGTAAGAGATCTTCATAGGCATGAATGGTGCGATTAGGAACAGTTGTTAAAATTCTGGGATTGCATTTGTGATCAGAACAAACAGATACACAAGGGGTCCTCAGGAATGTCATTAAACCTTTCACCCCCACCAGTGCCCAATTCTCACTGCGATTTCTCCCCATGGCCTTTGTTGACATTCTAACTACATTTCTGGCTGTCTGTACTTATTCCTGATTGTTAAAAGAAGCATAAAAAAAAGAGTGCCGTATGGCATTATTGGAAAAAAATGCCAGTCACGCAAGAGTGCCAGATGGCACTACTGGGGATGAAAGGGTTAGGAAACACTGCACTAAGGGATTATATATGCCGTATAGAGCCATATTAGCTGTGAGGTCACCTCTAAATGCAGTCAGCTGGTGCCTCACCTTCTAAATGTCAAATATCAGTGCCACATCAGCCATGAATTATCATAATGGCAAATCATCTTGGTCTTGGTCTTGCTTTACCCGAATAAATAATCAAATGTTGACTCGTGACTCACAGGCCATCAGTGATACAGCAGTAATTTGGTTTGTTTCTTGTAGTCTGTCTTCCAGAGGGGAAGATTGTGGTCGTGGCCGACACTTCCCGTGCCGTCCCACCAGTCGAGCCGAACCACACCACACTTCTGGATCGGAATTGTGGACCCATCGAGTCGGACGGCTCGCGGGCCCTTTTCAGCTTTTCTCTGGACTCCTGCGGTACCATCAGTGCTGTGAGTGGACTGTTGAGTTTTATGCTCCAGTTTTTACCCTGGAGCTGTGACTTCTGTATCCACCATTAGGCGTTGCTGTTGTATTCATAAGTCTGACAAGCATTACACCCCATTTATATGGTGAGTCTACAGAGATAACTGCAAGTGAAGGTGATAAAAGTAATGGTTATGTCACATGGGAGGTGTGAAGCATCATGCAAACAGGTCAGTGTGCATTTTGTCACAATCCCAGATCTCTAGATATATTGTGGTATTTGCCAAATAGTCACTGATTCTGCGCTTTATAAACGCTTAAACACAGATTTCCTCAAAATTGGATTGTCCAATGGAGGGAAAACATCATTAAAGTGGAGCCGACAGTCTCACAATTCTGTTTTTCCATCTTAAAAATGAACTGATAGCATTTTAGTCTCAGTGTGATTTTGGCATGTGTAAACTGACATTTTCAGGTGTCGTGGGCAAGGGAAAGGACCAGCATCGCATGATGTTGTGGGAGGCTACTGCTTTCGCCATGTTTATACTTCTAAATTCATCCAAAGTTATCTTACATGAAAAACAGCTTTTCAAATTGAAAATAACTGTGCTATATCCATTAGTCTGACCCAAAATTTTTGACAAGTGTGGTGCATGTGTGGCTCTGACTCATTCAGGAGTGGCTAAACTCGAATTTTAGATAGATGATGGCAGCTGTGGGCCTGATGATGCATTTTGGTAATAATGTGTTTTTATAGGCCTCCTCCCATCTCACTACCAGATGTGAAAATAACTGGGCGGAAACAAATTGTTGACTTGGCCAATCATACTTTAGGATTTAGGGTTGGCACCTGGGGTGGCCAATCAAATTCCCGGAGGAGGCCAGGGCCACCCATATGAATGTGTCACTGGTTTTTTGTAAGATAATCCACGCTGTTTTTCTGTTTTGATTATGTCTGACTTTGCTTAGCTTAAGGGGAATTTCCTTGTGTATGAGAATGAAGTCCGGTCTCTGGAGACGCTCCGGCCTGTACTAGATCCTCTCGCCAAAGAAAATCCTCGCTATAGGTGGGTGATATTTATTTGACTGCATTTTTTGGATTACCATCCAAAATGGTTGATTGATTTTGTGTTTAACCCCTTAGTTTTTCCTTAAGTAGGTTCAAATACAAAAAAAGCATTTTTTGCACACTGCAGGATAATGTCACATAGTCTGTATGAGATAAAAGTAGCACTTAATTGAAGCTACATCATTGATAGAAATATTAAAACCCAGGATGCCATTTTTATGGCCACATCATTACATCAATTGAAAGATATGTGATCTTGAAAATTATTTTTTTACACATTGCCCTGTTTTTCAGGAGGACATATTTCAGATTGTTGGGATCTCTACAAGAATTTAAAATAGACCTGAAGTTCCATAGGTTTGAAAATAGTAGCTGCTATTGACGGACCCTGGTATGGGACCGTTGGTTTTATGGGGTTGAACATTTGTATTATTACATTTCATCAAGACAGATTGACAATCCAGTGCCGCTACCCTGTGAATGACACCAGTACTGTCACCATCTCCCATCCCTTCGACCCAGTTGCCCAATCTTCCGCTGCCACTTTGGAGGATTACTCCAGCCCGGGCCTATCACAAGCGGTAGGGGCGGGATGTTTCACTGTAATCAACTGATTGGAGATGGTCAGGCTTCTGTTGGTCAACACAGTGAAATCATTTTTTCACTTTATTTTCTCTTTAAGATATCAGAAAACCTGAGATCCCCTAAGAGCAAAGACTGGTTTTCCAAACAGGTATTAATTTTTCAACTAATACAAGAATCATGACTGTGTTTTCTGTGAAAGTCCTGCTTGTTGCTCTTGTTTTCTCATGCTCACCCATATTTGTTGAAATTGAATGTAGTGAAGAGGGGGAATTGCTCAAATAGCTTAGATTACATCCGTTGGACAAGTTTAGCTCAGAAAATGGTGTGTGTTCAATTGCTGTGACAATTTAGGACAAATTGATGTACTGTTCAAAGAGTCAGATATTATTTATGACTCAATTAGTGCGTTCTTAATTTCGTAAGTACTCCAGCTCTTGTATTTGTTTGACCTTTCACACTTGGCTGCTAGGCTGTGGCAGTCGTTTAATGGATTGCAGGCCATGCTTATTTTAGCTTTTAAAGTCAGTTACTGCTATGCGGTGGCTAACATTGCAATTTCTGATAGTCAGAAATGTAATGGCATATTCAGATCCAGTATTTCAGACCTGTTTACTGACCTTTTTCAGACATGCTGAACCCCACTGCTAGTCTAGATAAGGATTATTTTTGTAACTGGAGATTTCATTTTGCAGAATTTCAGCTTATCAGAAATCATTTAATTTTGTCAGGCATGTGCATGTCTTAAAAGCCCGCCTATTGTTTCTCAGCAAAGGAATTCCTGTCCCCTGTGCTGACCGCTGGGGTTAAGGCCAGAATGCCAGAGAGAGGCCTCCTTGCCACACTTCTGCAGATGCACACAACCTTAATAAAACTGTACTGTTTCCCACTTGTCGTGTTTTTCTTAATGGCTACCTCAGGAGCACTTTGACTGTGTTTTTTTAAGGCATCGACTAAATCCTCACCTTGCTTTTAACTTTTGAAGATTTTCTTGTTTTTTTTTTAAATGAATGTTCTCTCATTTTATTTGGTTGTGGATTTCTTCAGATCTGAGTAACATGATAATTTGAATGCTGTTGAATCACAGTTTGAAAAACTTCCAGGCTGTGATTATTATTACCTTTTTTTTGATCACATACAGTATTTGGAGATGGTATTTGACACCTAGAATAAAGGTAGGACGCGTACAGGAGCCTTTAACTTGAGTAGACAGTGCCGCCATGCGGTCAATAAGAGCATAACAACGGTGCGTAATGCTTTCTTTTCCTGAGCCAGAAATTGAAATTCCTAAAACTCGGTGGGTTACATAAAATTTCACTGAAAAGGCTGAACTTAAAAAAAAAAAGCACACGCACACAAAATGTGTGAGGTCCTCAATTCAATGCCAGGCCAACAGTATTGAATTTAAACCACAGAAATGGGGTTCAACCAGAATAATCTGAAATTATTTCTTAATCTTTCGATGTGTTATCAGTTTATGATTAATTAATCAGATATTGTGGTATCAGTTTGATTTGCACGGCATATGTTAGGCCTATTTAAAGATCAAATTAATCGCCAGGAGGATTTCGGATTTCGAATTTTCCGCGCCTCAGCTTCCCCCAGGGCTCGTGCACGAGTTAATAACCTGCGGATTAAGGCGCTGGGCGAAAGTGGTGATTTGTTGCAAAGCTTTTCTCGCGCACTGGAACTTTCAAAATATTGGCCAATATTAATACTGTCCACGGAAACCTTTCGATTGAAATCGATCTGACTTCCAACTCATTGAAAAATACTGCTCCTGCGCCCCTCTTATTCCTCGCTTGAAAAGATAGCAGAAATCAAATGAGGATCTTTCCCTAGTTCCTCCAATGTCTTGAGGTGAACAACCTTACATAATTGCCGGCAGGTGTCTCCGTGCCTTTCATTACTCGCTGAAACTTATCAAGTTTAGTGAAGGTGTGGGGGAAAATTTTTCACTTTCAGAACAAACGACTAAAGACTTTGAATAGACTTTCTTGACCTCAAAACTATTCTACTGATGGGAACACTTCTCTTCCGGGGGTGAGTCGGATGTTATGGATTCTTTTCTCAACTAAACGGTCTTTTTTGAAATAATACTGAGCTTTGATCGCACGTTACGCCAATTTCTTTCAGAGTTACCTCACTACTCGTGGTCCTGTCAGCCAGCGTGTATGTTGGCACCGCAACGCAAGGTGAGGTCCGCTCAGGGCATAACATTTTGATATACTGAAATGTAAAGATTTTATGTTATTTCAAAAGCGGGAGAATACAAGCATTATAAAGCTTCTCCCTCGCAGATGCAAGTGTTGCCGAGTGCAGAGACCGACACTTCTTGATATCGACTGACTTGAGCTTCACAGGAAATCATTTCTGGTTTGAAATTATTGGTGCGCGCAGTATGATCTTTCTCACTGGACAGTGCACTGTCACTTACGCATCTTTGTTCCCACGAGGCTGTGGATTTACTAGGCCTGTGCTCTGCAATAAAATGTACAGTCAAAACTGGAAGCATGAAGTATACTATGTCGGTTCGCTTTAAATGCATGACCTCTCTCGTGTTTGAGGCCGCTGAATATTGTATTACGTGTGTAGATAATGGAGTACACAAGTTGGACCCCAACCACGCTGCGGAGTGTGGCTACACTCTCAGTTCCGTCAATGCGAAAGGAATACAGACTCTCCGAGTGTCCTATTTTGCCTGTCACGTGAAAAACAAGGTGACGTACCCACACATAGCGCGTGTGTTCCTCTTCTCTGTACTGATCAGAAGCTCATGTTATGATCGGGGCAGGGTATAGCCAATGACCCCCATTTTTACCCCATGGCCGGTGATCTCGCGCAGAATGATGCAGAATTCACCCTGCAGTATCGGATTGTGAGATGGGATGAGAGAGGAAGAAAGAGCACACACCCCTCACATATCTCTTGTAAGCCGAACAGAGACTGGAAACCAAGAGAAGTGGTCTGTGAGGAGAATTACATGGAGGTGAGAGGGCTGCAGATGTGTATGATCAACCCAGGGCTGGGTCACTCTTGTTTTTTTTCAGTGATGCCAGTTCTTAGTCTTTTCCAAAAAAAAAAAAAGTTTCTTCGGTTTTGACAGGTTTCTGTCAACTGGAGTATGTTCAGGCTCCCGCAGACTGATACTAAAGAAGACTGGGACGTGAAACGTTTTGGTGTAAGTCAATCTTTTATGTCATTGAGGAAATGTGTACTTCCTGTATTTTTTTAATTTTAACTCTTTTAAAAGCGATTCTTTCTCAAATTATGTTTATGTATGTGATGTTGGGTAATGGAATGTAACAAGCAAGGGGGTTACTGGATTTTTCTGATATGCTTGAAGCATAATTTTATCAGTTTGAGTGGAGCCACATGCTGGATTCTGAATGGAATAAGGAGATGATGTGATGCATATCCAGTTTTACTGTCAATGCTACCCTCTTTCGCTCACTCAGGACACAAAGCAGTCCGAGCGGCGAATCCAGTTTAAGAAGTCTGACGCCAAGCCCCTCCTGCTCTCTTTTGAGGAAGCCCGCAATCTCGGGTACTCAGTGACGTCCACTCCTCACCGTATTGTCTTCCGTTCCCCCTACAACAAAGCCTTGGCAGAAATCCAAGTGGTGAAGTACCTCAAATCCTTTGCCTCTACAATTTCTACAGAAAAGAAATGTGAATTCTTAACGGCCTTGTCTCCTGTACAGGTGGATGGGGTTCAAGTGGAGATGATTAACGCCACAGTTTTTGTCAGACAGAACTGGATCCTGGTGGCAATTGAGATGGTGCCCGCCTGTGCTATAAGTAATCATTTTATTTTTTTAACCTTTATTTAACCAGGGGAAGTCCCGTTGAGATTGAAATGTCTTTTTCAAGGGAGCCCTAGGGGGTTGAGGTGGGGAGGGAGAGGACGATTTGCGCAGCCATTTAGATCGGAGGGATGATTAGGGGACAGGTTGAAAGAGCCAGGTTGGGAATTTAGCTATGAGACCAAGAACCCCCTGCTCTTGTCGAAGAGTGTCATAGGATCTTTAATGACCACGCAGTCAGGACCTTGGTTTAATGTCTCATCCAAAAGATGGCATCTCCTTCAGTACTGCACTGGGGATTACTCCATCAGAGGGAATATCGCAACCTACTGGCCCACGAACACCTCTTCCAGCAGCAACTTGGTTTTCCCAGGTGGTCTCCCATCCAGGCACTAACCAAGCCCATACCTGCTTAGCTTCAGCTAAGGAGCCGATTAAATAGTGGTATGGCAGCTGGCTTTATCATGTTCTTGAATTGGCAATCTTGGGGGAAGAGTATTTGGCTGCTACTTATCTAATTGAGTTGAACCGGCTTGTGAGCATAACCCTTTGAGCTCTGAAATAAATTTTGAAAAAAGATATGAATTTAATTATCTTGTGCTTTTGAAAACCTATCATGTGGCAACTTGTTTAACTTGTTTAATCCCCTGCAGGAGCTCTTTTAAACAAGTTGCCACATGATGGGTTTTCAACGGCTTTGATTTTGATGTCTTATATCATTGAGTAACAATAGCTGCATTGAGTGCTCTAAGGATTAACTTGGGTGTTGCAATTGAGAAATCAAAGGACAAACTATCCCATTAATTTTTACATATTCTGCATGCTATAATAAAACACTTGATCTATTATTTTTTTGCTCACAAAATTTTTAAAGGCTGACTCTGCATGCTCTGAAGATCATGTTTGCTTATTCTTGGAATAATGAATTAACTCGCTGTACTTTTGAAATTCTCAGTCCTAAACCCTAAAGGCATAATGCATTAAGCTGCCTTATAAACATAGATGTAGAGGCCTATGTAAAAAGAAATACAAAAATAGTCTCTTTAGTCCAATATATCAATCCTTTCCCCATATGCTGGGCCATTAGCTGTTCTTCTGCATGGTGCTGTGCAGAACCATAGTCAGGAATGTGCTCAAATGTAGGAATGATTTCCGGTAGAAGTACAAATTGATTAATCTTACTCTTTGAAATGACTGTAAGCATGGCTACATTTCCCAAGTGTAAGTGCAGATTGCTAAATCACATTTTGCTGTAAATTTTTGTAAGCGTGGTATACAAATGATTTCTGTTTGTACTCAAATTTAAAGGTCCTAGGTTCTATGTAGCCATTACTGGCTCTTGTATTGCGCCTTCCGTCTATGACTTTTAACTCTTTTGCAGAATGCATTTTGTGTAGTATGACTGGATGCATCTTCTGTTGCAATTCAATGTCAGGATTGTAATGCATAATTTTGAGTTCTTTGTGTTTTCTTGAATTCAGATAGTCCCAGGAAAATGTTGAAAACTGCTGTTTGAAGTAATTATTACAACTGATTTAGTCCTTTTCCAGGTCTAGGGACATTCAATGGATCGCACCTAGAGTGGACTGTGCCTAAGATCTTGACACCTCTGACAAAAACCCCCTCCAAGTTTGTGGAAAAAGCCTTTCTGATGGGGGTGGATGGACTTGTGGTGGACAAGGCCTCCATGAAAACATTGAATTACAATCTGGATGTTTCTGGGCCTTTGGTGACAGTCTCTGCCCCCCTTTGGGCATTTGGTGGCATCAATGAGGTGAGAAGAAACTCAACGATGGTAACTGGTGATTTTGAATTCTGATTCCAGGAGTGTTAACCTCATTTACACATACATGTTATAAATATTTCATCCACGGTATTCAGTTGCCTTGTGAGATGTCTCAGATTTGATGCACCCGATTCACGTTTCAGAGCCAAGTCATTAATAACCAGTACCAAAGGAGGTACACAATCCAGTTTTACCTTCAACACCTCTGGGCTGATGATGTGTTTGGAGAGACTGAGCATCGCTGTTTTAGGGCTGTGAAGACCTCGTACATTCCCATGATTCCTTTCACTGTTGACCGTGAGTTATTTGATCCAACCTTCAAGACAATTGAAATAATTTGGACAATACTACTGTAATAATCATAAGCATCAAGTACAATTCTAGTGCTAAATAAAATCTACTTCAGAAGAATCAAAGACGGATTGGCTATATGCTGTTGGACTTTCAACTTGGCAATCTTGGTGTCCTCTAGAAACTGTAATTGAGGAACGCCACTTCACTTTGTATCTGGGAAACATTCCTCATGATGTGAACCTGACTGCATTGACACTGAATGGAGAGCCCTTTACTGTCCCTGAAGCAATTCAGCATGGCTATGCAATCTCAAATGTCCCCCACGCCAATGGAACCCATGCTTATATACTCAGGGTTCCTACTGATGACCCCATTGTGCTTAAGATGGTGAGCTAATTGTTCTTCTCAGTGCCAATATTGGTTATACTTCAAATTCAGGTGGTTCGTAAATATTGTCAATGTGATGTTTTGAGTTTTATGGATGAGTACCATTGTCATAGATCCTTTATCTTCATTGACAGCACTTGGGAGAGGGTGTGGTTCATTTCTCCTTGGACATAAACTATACGTTGGATATCATTGATCAAGCAGAACAATACTATCACACAGCTTCCATTGTGACCAAGCACAAAGATTACTGTAAGTCATTGACTATTAACAGAATATTCTCTTATCACTGTAACTGGTTCCTTGAAAGACTTCACATCACAATAACAAAATCTCTCCTAGTAGTTTCTCCTGTCTTGAATGCGATCTGCACAGAGAAGGGAATTGTGTTCAAGATTGACCTGAAGAAGTTGGGCTATATGTGGGAGGTCAGTATTGGAAGTAATTCCCTCAGTCCTGAGTTGACTGCAAAGCAGGGTTACATCCTGGCGAATGACAGTCAAACCGTGAGCTTGGAGATTCCTCTTTTCACCTCAGGCTATGTGTATGAGGTAATTTGCCATGTAAACATAATTACACATAATATGTACCAAAATTTTACCAAATGCTTTCATTTTCATTGTGAGTGAATATCAGCGAATGAGAGAATTATTATTTTTTTTTTGTATACTCAACAAAAAAGTTAGGACCACTGAATCTTTTCACTCATTTCCTTTTGTTCTGAGATAACCAAATTGCTGTCAAGCAGTGGTGAGAACGCGTGGTTTTCACACAAGATTTTGAAATGACTTTTAACATTTTTTTACTTTTCGATTTAATGGTCAGAACTTTGTGTGACTCTCTTCTTCCCCGTGTGTGCCCTGTTGTGGGGTAATGAAGTTGTCTAATCAAATGTTATGATGCATTTTGTGTCTTGGATTAACACCAATTACATACATAACACCTGGGATTTACATTCAGTTTGCACCTTTCATATTCTTGGATTAAAATACAGGGTTCCTTAATTTTTTTTGTTGCGTATATTTAAAAAAAAATTGTGATCAATTTGAGAGGAACATAATCAGTCTGTTCAGCGAAAACGCTCAGTACTGTTGGGTTTTCCCTTATTTTTCTCTCAGGATATAAACCTGCAGCAGCTGTATGGCACCTTCGGCATTGTTATAAGGGACGTCAAAACTCAAAAGATCGCAGAAACGAAAGTGAAGCGCTGCCACTTCAAAGCACGGGAGCTCATAGGTAATTTTGCGCTCAGCCTTATCGGAACATAACCTTTCTCTTAGGTGGGTTATGTCATCATCAGCATTTTTTTTGTGTTGCCTCAGTGTGTGGCGCTGATGGTGTAGTCACTGTGGTGATCTCCACAAACGCAACATTACCAACTGTGGACCCACTCAACACCACTCTTTTAGACAATGCCTGCAGACCTAAGGAATTCGATGAGGCTCGAGCTCTCTTTACATTTCACGTGAACACTTGTGGGACCAAAACAAAGGTACAACTGGAACAAGTCCTCTTTTCATTCTTCCTGCATATTCTGTACTTCCATGGCTGTTGTTGAATAGCTGAATGGGTTCCAGCATAGCCAGTTAAGGCAAGTTATGGATTCCCGTAGCAATTAGCTGAGATTGCGCTAAACAATACATTTCAAATGACAAATGTCATCAGTTGCTGTCTGTAATTTGTGGGTCTGTAATTGTGGATGTGCTTTCATGGTTTTGTTCTCCTATTTCATTTGTTTTTGCTCTCAGGTTGACGGCAACTATTTGACCTATGAAAATGAAGTGATGTTTGACAAGGCTATAATTCCAGCCCACCAGGCAGTCATCAGTAGGGATTCTGAATTCAGGTGCTCCAACCATAGAATTCTAAAAAAGTGGAACGGACATGACTACTATGGGGATTTGTCAAGCTGTTGACCATTTTGGATAAGACTTGGGCTGTGGTTTACCCATTGGCTTGCCTATGTAAAATTCTATGGTCTTACTTATCTAATGTCCAGTAACAGTTTAGTCTTTCCCAAGATGGTGCGGATTATTAGCACATTTAGGAAAAGAAATCCTCAGCACATTTTTCGTTTTACTGTTTTTAATTCTGTGTCTCTAACAATCTTGGACTTTGACTTTGCCGCCATATGTGGGTCAGATCCAAAACCTCTGCAAGCGTTATGGACAGAATTCATGGGAATGAAGTCCCATCAAAAATGGAGTGAGAATTAAAATTAGGTCTAGTGTGCATGATTGATACAAGTTGGGATACCTCTGCTGTATAACCAAAAATAATACTGAGGATGAGTATCATCAGTGCAAATATGCAAATTAGGCATGCATTATGGATGGAATTTTTTTTTTTTTAAAAGGTCAATTCTCACCAATTCCATAATTCACTTACTGCTATAATTAAGCACTTGTTGATTAAGAAACGTAAAGATAAATTTAAAAAAAGTTTGCTTACAATGCCTGATAGATAATATGATTTTGTAAACTTTAGCCTGGGGGTTGACGGGGGCGGATCAGATCCACGGACAGTATGTTGCTTCAGCAATATGACTGATTCTGCAAAGTGTATCAGTGTTTGAATCTAACAGTCCATTAAAGTTTCAGAGCCTTTCTTCTAAGTGATAAAAGGGCATGCTGTTCACTATTCTGCATGATAAATGCATGCTGTTTAGTATCTGACATGATATAACTAGATTGTGTTCACTTAAAATGGTTACTGGTGTTTTGTGTCATCTGCCATATTTCTCTGTTAGTTTTTTGATTATGTATTCTTTCGTTTCTTCCTGCATCCAGGCTCTCAGTGAAATGCATTTACCCTATAAATGACGTTGTCAGACTTTACACTGATGGAGAGTTTGTGGAAGAACCACACATGTCTGGTTTGGGTTCAATCGCTAGAAAGTATTTTGGTGAGTTGGACAAACCAGATCACGATGGTCGCAGTGTCACCTTGAGTCCTCACTGAAAGAGAGCTTGCTTTTTTCCGCAGACCGCTGGCAGAAGAATGTGTCAAACTTGCACAATGGCATTCTGAGAGGTAAGCCTGGATTCACTAATTCAGTTTGAATACACTTCATTACCTTCATTATGTTTAATTCTATTTTCCAGGGAGCAAATCTGAAGACTTTGAAACGAATGAATCGAATGAAACTGAAGAATTCAGTGAGTCCTTTAGTGAGTCTTTGGAGTATAGTGTGGAGCACTGGAATAGTTATTTCAAAAACACTTTTTTCCTCAGATTCTGCGTTCCCGTATGTGCCTGTCGTTGGAGTGACAGTCGCTGTGCTTGGGACTTTGGTTGCTGCTTTAATCAAAAGAAACTGCTAAATTTCAATAAAGAGTTGTGCACCAATGTCGTCTCGATCTTGTGCATCTGTGTTCCAATAGTTTGATATGCTTCACAAGAAAACAAAAGTACAGAGCAGAATTTTGCCTAGATTTTTTTTCCCCCTGTTTTAAAGCTGGCTCAATGGTCAACTTGTTGAAACCCTTAGAGTAAAACAGACTGGAATTCTGTCATGGTAGCGTACATCACAAATACACACACAAGCCTAATTTGCACATTTGTTTATTACTTATTTGCTTGGTCATCGGAAGACTGAAGATTTTGCATAAATATGCAGTATTGAATCAGTTCTGCTAATTAGAACAAAAAGACAGACTAAGTGTGTCTCCATTATTTTGCATTTTATAATTGCATATGCCTGCAATATAACCTAATTTTTCAAGTCTGAATTAACCTTTATTCGAGACCAAATTTGCCACTTTCTTTCTTGTGATATAGAAATAATTTGCAGTATGCTATATTACATTCATTGACCATAGCATGAAAGCTTAACTGTGGTAGGCTGTCTTAAAAAAAAAAAAAGAAACCCTTTGGAGAACTAAGTATTTTGGTCTGTATTCCTGAGCTGAAGAATTAATCGAGATGTGAATGAACTATCAGCTATAAGCGACTTAGATTCCGACCAATGAAGAACTTCACTGTTGCTCCCAGCGCAGTTTTTAATGTGATTATCCTCAGAGAAACATGAGATGATTCAAAATGAGTCCACAAATTTTCAGCTAACAGTCTGAGGAAACAAGGATTAAGTGAAGAGACTTAATCAAAGTTGAATCTTGAACAATTTAGCATAGCAAGGAACAAGAGCAATGTTCTCTGATCAACTATGAGACCAGACTTGTTTCATAGACAAAAAAATAAAGACTTCAGGGAACACATTTAAGTTTTCTCTGTTGGAGTATGCTTATACTGGCAGCAAATACAACAGCTGCTGAATTCCCATGTTGAATTTAAGGTAGCATAAAACTTGGGTGTCATCTTGGACAGAGAACACAATTTAATCGAGGATATTTACTTTGGCTGTATGTCCAGAATATTTAGACCCTATAAAATACGTACACACACAATTTAATAATGGACGATACATAAAACTGGTCTCTAACAGCACAATCTCTCAAAATGAAACATTATCCCTGCAAATGAACACTCAGTATTTAAAGCTGATTGATATTTTAATAAAACGTAAACATATCGTTAGATTCTCAGGTTGCATGGTAAGAAAGAACCTCCTTGACCCATTGTGTCAGCTGGTTTTTGTTCCAGCCACAAATGCAGTCCCAGAATTTTAAGGAGCTGTCAATTTTTCTTATCTGGACTATTTGCACTTTTAGGCCGCATTGAGTCAAAAATACTATGCCGGTGATTGCTGAAGAGTATAAGAGCTGCATATTAAAATTGTTCTATATTTCAAATTAATGCATAAAAAGAGGGAAATTGAGATGCTTGAAGTTGTAGAATTAAATTATTTTTTAATCATTGAAACTGTGAACATGAGGTCACTATAACTAACCATTTGTTGGATTATAAAGTTTTTAAAGAGAGCAAATTATGATGAGTCAAACCTGTTTGGTGTTATTTTTGAGATTGGTTTCAGGAAAACTACTTGGAAAGAACAACAGTGGTTTTCGGAAGCCTAATTAGCAGCTTGGTGATTCACCATGGCCTTGATTTTGATCATTTAAAACTTATTGCCACCTTGGCTTGGCTACCTTACCATGAATGTCTCGGAATAAGCATAATATAAACCTTGGGCTTTCAAACATCGTGGAATACAAAGTTATTTTTGTCAAAGTGGTTTAAGAAGGTGGAATGTCTCTGGCCCGAAAAGCAATTGATAAAAAAAAAATTAACTCATTAATTCTGGATTATACGTGTGGGTTGAACAAAAACCAGCATACAAAATGGGTCCCCAGAGCCGAGATTGGGAACCCCTGGTCTATAGCAGTTGTACTGGTGATAAAAAAGAAAGTTTTCTGGGATCTGGGTTGGCCAGTTTAGCATTAAAGAGCTCACTTAGCTAGCAAATTTATTTCATTAATTTAAGTGACCAATTAAGCAATTAATTAAAGGAATTGAGATTAGATGTAAAGGGCACTTGAAAATGGCAAGGAGTGTTGACACTGATTGAAGTACCACCACCAAGTTTAAATACTTCTTGTGAAGTTAATGATTGATACAATTAGTTTGCTGTTGTTAAAACACTTCAGCCACCTGTAATTAATGCAAATTTAGCGTACCAGCTGTCTTTAATTCATTATTTACTCTTTTAGTAGTTCAAAGGGCACAAGATACTGCTTAAATTTGTTTAATCATTGTAGGGAATAGCAAGCAACTGGGGGGCTTTGGCTTTTTAAGTTTTGAGAAGTGTTTGTGTCTGTAGTTGGATTCTCTGGTATTGGTGGTGTATACTGCTGCATGGTGGTTATGCCTCTTGGGTTTTACTTCGTGTAAGTTTCTTGGCTTTTTTAAGTTCATAATGGCATGAATTGCTGCTTATTAGTTCATTTCAGACTTCTATATGTCTGAGGGTGACCTCAATCTCCTCCTGTTTTTTTTTTTTGTCCTATAGAGTGCCTTTACTTCACTTGCTTTTAGTGAGTGTTCATTGTAAAAATGTTCCTGAAGGTAAGCTTAAACATATTAAACCAATCCAGCTGTACTGCTGCATGGTGACTGTCTTGGGGCTGTGGGCTCAGTGCATCAGTCCAGAGTCATTTCTGAGCTATGGCTGAAGTGGATGTTTAATTCTGTCTCTGTGGCATCTCCAACTCGTTTGGTAAATGACTTGACCCTCCAGGTATTCTTGTGGAGTGTCGCGATCGATACCTCTGGATATCTATAGAAAAGCCACTTGCTGACCGTGTGGTCCAACTTGAAGCTTTTGGTGAGTGATTTGTTCGTTCTCCTAAATCCTGGCACTCTTTCTGCCTGCCTGCACTGAAGAATCTGCCTTCCTCTTCAGATGATACTGGTGTGTATCCAATCACGGAGAAGTATGCGTCCAAGTGTGGTTACACTCGCACCTATGATGAGGAGAGTGGAAGTGCAATTATCAGGGCATCCTACCTGTCTTGCCACACTAACAATCCAGTATGTATTATAACTAAAGCACTGAAGGGGAGGAGGCCCTAAATGCCATTTGATTTTCATTATCACTTGTGTATTTCTCCTGCCCCAAACCACCCCTCCTGTCCCTGTTCTTTCAGACGGATGATGTCTTTGTCTTCAATTTCAACTTTATTGCCAGTGACCATGGTGGACTCGTTACCCTTCCTCTATCCAAAACCTGTACACTACCACTACCCTGGTCTCCTCGAGAGGTCATCTGTGAGCACAAATATATGGAGGTACAGGGTGGGCTTCTTCCTTCCTTGATAGGATTGTCATTTCTAGTATATGTATTGCATTTGTATTTTGACTTTACCCCCAGGTTACTGTTAGAAATCCACCCTGCACCTCCAGTACAGGAACAACTAAGACTAAATCTGTAAGTATGATGTTAAACCTTAGTCATCCAACTACCTTAGTGTATGGTACTGGATTTTAGACTTCATCCAATCACATTGTGGTTAGCCAAAACATGCTGTGTAACTCCTGGCCTTGCCCTCTCCTAGGCTGAAGAACCTGAGATGCATGCCTACCAGGTTCGGTTTTTGAAGGATGGCCAGGAAGTTGCTACCATGTCGGTGCATGAGGCCCGCTCACTTGGTTACATGATTGAAGTCACAGCAGGAAAAATTGTTCTTCGTACAGCCTATGCACAGCCCTACTCAGAAGTGAAAATGGTATGTGTTTCAGCACAATTCTTCATTGCATGAATGAGAGGTTATGCTGACCTGTGCCACCTTCCTTCAGATTGATGCGATTCCTGTTGAGGTGCTTCAGGCAACGGTCATCTTTGATCAGGGCTGGCTGATGGTAGCAGTTGACCTAACTGGAGCTTGTACATCAAGTATGTGCTTGTAATTGTTTAAAACCTTCATCGCCCTCCCTAAATCTAAAGTACATGTGGTGTGGACATCTAAACTGGCTGGTCTCCTTGTTCTTAGACTTGGGCTCCTTTCATGGTGACCGACTGCGTTGGGAGACTCCTATGGTCATGAGCCCTCTGATGCTTGACCAATCTGGATTTGTTAGCTGGCATATCAGGGTTGGAGTGGATGGTGTGCTCCTGGATGAATCTGTTATTAAGCAGTGGGGTTATGTGGTTGCTACTGGTGACAACCGTGTGAGCGTTGATATACCCTATTCGGCTAAAGGAGGGCGCAGATGGGTAAGCCTGCAATTTTGTGCTTCTTTCAGCTGCTATTGCACGTGATGAAACCTGTGCCATACCTTTTTAATCCCAGAACTTCTCAGGCTTGTATATTACTGACCACCTCTTGCAGAGCTTTGTGCAACAGAACACCTACCATGAGTACTACAGTGTCAACCTGTACTACGAGCACGTATTTTTGGATGGTAGTGGCCATCACACCAGATTCCGTCAAGTAAAGAGACTTGCTAGTCCCCTGCTGCCTCGCATCCCTTTCACAATTGACCGTGAGTGAATATTTGGCTTCTGGAACCATTTAGGTTTATTCATTTCCATGAATGTGACTGTACTTGTATCCACTTCCAGAGACCACCATTGAGGAATACCGCTTCACTGTATATCTGGGCAACTTTCCTTTTGATGTGGAGCTCCTGGCTGTAGTCCTCAATGACCAATACTTCAGTGTACCTGAGGCAAATCTAAGAGGCTATACCATCACTCAGGTCCATCACCAAAATGGAACCCATGCCTATGTTCTCCATGTTCCCTTTGAGGATCCAGTTGTCACAAAGCTGGTGAGTGCATCAATTTGGGTTACACTGCAAAGGGCTAGATTAAGTTGTGCTACAGCATTATGGCACTAACCACCTTTTTTAGGTTGTGGTGCCACTAAAGGCTGGATTGATTGGTGTCCTCCTGTAGTGGGGCTAATTCCCACTCTGAGCCTTGTAAGAATGAAGATTTATTTTGGTCTGCTAGTTCAGGGTAAATGGGGAGGGTAGAAATGGAGCACACTTACTCATTTCCCAATTCTAGTGGTGGGATTACATGGTGGCTCTGCAAAATGACTACCTTTGAACATTGTGACATCCTGTTTTTAAATCTCATATCTGAAATTATATTAATGCTGGTTGTTACATCTCTTCCCCTTTCCCCTTTTTAATAGTACTTCACTGAAGGGATACTTCAGTACTCCTTGAACATAAACTACACCCTGAACATCATTCCTCAGGATCTGTATTACCATGCTGCCACTGTCATTGCTAAGATCAATGATGTGTGTAAGTATGGCTTGCATAGTACCTCATCAATTCTTCGGTTTTCCAGTTCCCTCCACCTTGTCAGTTTCTGACTTGAGTCCCTTCTCCAAAGAACTTGCTGCATGACTTTCCTGGTTGATCTTTCACTGGACCAAATGCGTGGATTAGATTTTCTTTCTCACTCCTCCTCCTTTCCTCCCCCCAATAGTTCCCCCTGATTTCAATGGAGTCTGTACAGAGGCTGGAATTGTCTTCAAGATGAACCATCAAAAGCTCGGTCATCTGTGGGAGACTGGTATTGGTCACTACCCTCTAACAGCTGAACTGGCAGCACAACGTGGCTACATCCTGCGCAATGACAGCCAGAGCTTGACTCTAGAGGTGCCAGTCTTCACTATCGGATACATCTATGAGGCAAGTAGCTTCTCAACTTCATTTTGGGAAATTTTAATTTAACCTAATTGCAGTGAATTTAACCATCTTCTCCAGGATATTACTCTGGTGCAATTCTTTGGCACATTTGAAATCCTGTCAAGGGATGCCAGGACATTGGAAATCCAGAAGTCCTCAGCAAAGCGATGCCTCTTCAGGACTGATGAGCTAATTGGTAATGATTAAGTTGGAAATGAGGGTTATGCCATTCCGTGCAAACTACATTAACTTTGTTTCTGTAGTTTGCTCACCAGATGGTGAGATGACGGTGGTGGCCAGGTTGACTGATGCAGTACCAGGAGCAAACCCTAGCCGAGCCACTCTGCTTGACTCGAGCTGTACACCTAAAGACATGGATGAAACCAGGGTTCTCTTTGCCTTTAAGCTGAACACCTGTGGGACCTTGGTGAAGGTATGTAGTTATAAATGCAGTGCTGATGGGCCATAAACACACTCGTGCTCTTAATGGACACTTGGATCCTTCTTCCAAAATTCTAGGTTGACGATTCCTATGTCGTCTATGAAAATGAGATAATGGCCAAAATTGAGGTTTTACCAGAGGGGGCCCCTGTTATCACCAGAGATGCAGAATACAGGTAAACTCAATCTCAAGTTTTGGGAGCTAGTTTTTTGATCCAATCATGACTGGATTGTCCTCCCTTGCAGGTTGACGGTGCAATGCTACTATCCAGTTGTTGATATCAAAAGACTATTTGTGGATGGGGAGTTCAAGTCTGAGGCTCCTGGTTTTGGCTCCCTCAAACAGACTTCCTACCCTGTGAAACGTAAGTTGGATTCATTCTGGATCTGGTATGTTCCCTTTGAACAAGTAATGCATTCTACTTCCCTTGCAGAAGTTCCCAAAGCAACTGTGCCTCCATATGTTCCCCAAGAGACCACTCCTCCCAAGGCTGTACCTCAAAAGACCACCCCACCCCTCACTACAGCTGCAACTCTCTCTCAAAAGAACAAAACTGACCTTGGGCCCGTTCGATACATCCGGGTCAGAGTCTGAGTTGAACCTACTTATTTGTACGTTAACAAATCTTAATGAGAACAAGTTTATTAAATTTTTCTTAATGGCTTCTTCCTGTGTCCTGCCTCTTGGTTTA
This sequence comes from Gymnothorax reevesii, assembly GCA_029721435.1. Taxonomy (NCBI): domain Eukaryota; kingdom Metazoa; phylum Chordata; class Actinopteri; order Anguilliformes; family Muraenidae; genus Gymnothorax; species Gymnothorax reevesii. The sequence goes on along the minus strand of CM056586.1, from coordinate 35,052,657 downwards.
GTGTTTGAGACTACACCCAGGCAAGTTAACCCTTCCCAACTCAAAGTTGGGACATTTAAGTAAAAATGCAATGACTTGGATTGCAAATTATTTACAATGGAACATTTAAAATGCTGAAACTGACATTATCCACAATGAGCTATTTCAAATTTTCTGGCTGCAACTGGTTTAAGTTGGGACACAGGCAAAGGGCTGAAACTATTAAGAATCAGCTGAAGGAACACTTGGCAAGTAATCAAATTAACTGGCATCTGGTGCGTAACAGGCTATAAAAGATGCCTTGGAGGCATGCCTTGGAGTGTCAGGAAGATGACCAGAGGCTCCAACCTGTGGGGTGTGGTTGGTGGGGGGGGGGGGGTTTAAGTGTTCCTCAACCTAACCTTGCAAAGGCTTTTGAAGGTCTCAACAGTGAGTGGCAAAAGATCCAGAGAACTGATCTTTAAGGGACAAGGCTGAAGACTTTTTACTGGATGCCTGTAATCTTCAGGCCCTCGGATGCCACTGCATCCCTCACTGGTATGATTCTGTCATTGAGGTAACTAAATGGGCCCAGGAATACTTCAAGAAACCAATGTCTAAACAGTCTGCCATGCCATCCAGATGCCACCTAAAACTCTAGCATGCAAAAAGGAAGCCATTGAGCATGATCCAGAAGTGCTGCAATGTTCTGTGGGCCAAGGCTCACTTAATGGACTGTGGCAGTGTCCTGTGGTCAGACAAATCCAAATTTGACATTCTTGTTGGAAAACATGGGCGTTGTCCTCTAGGCTAAAGAGACAGCCTCTCCTGTTATCAGTGTGTTCAAAAGCCAGCATCTCTGCTGGTATAGGGGTGCAAATGGTATGAGACACTTGCAGGTTTTAAAAGGCATCATGAATGCTGAAAGTATAAAGGGATTTGCAGCAAAGTCCGTCAAAGGAGACCCAAAACTCTCCAGCAGCTGGAAGCCTGTATCAAGCAAGGGTAGGATCAAATTCCAATGGTTAAACTCAAACTTGTCTCAATACTCAGATGCATCCACTCTCTTAGAGGGGATGTTACACCATGGTCATAGGGCCCCTGTCCTTTTTTTTTTTTTTTATTTTTTTTTGAGACCTTTAGCAGCCATCAAATTTGAAATGGGGGGGGGTTTGTGGATAAAATTGTAAAATCTGTTTCAACATTTGCCATGTTCTCTGTTCGATTTGAATAAAATACTGGCATGATTTGAAAGTCATTGCATTTTGATTTTATTCATAATTTAGTCCTTACTATAACTAGATGTTGATGCCTGCAGACATGGAGCTGCTCTATTCATGCACGCAGTTACACTTCTCTCACTAGATGACACACCTCAATCTGTAATTGAATATTCACCAGCAAGCTGACCTCGAACACAGTTTGTACTGGCGAGTTCAATCCCAACCCTCTTCGAGTTTCATGAATTAAACCCCACAGCTTAGCCTCATGTGCAAACTGTTCAATATACTTGCCCATACCATCTATCCAGCAATTCCAAAAATGCTCTCGTGACAAAAATCCTTTTACTCTGTAGCACCCACTTCATATATAGAGAGCCAGAGTTATTCAAATTAGTAGTTAGGGAAAATCAGTTTTCTGAAGCAAAAATTTGACATATTCATGCGGTTATTCTTTCACTATCACCTATCTTCTATCGTTTCCCCTCATGCAGGGGTAGTTCTGGGGCAGAACATGGATGTGCGACGACTGCAAATCCATAGTAGGGGAAAATGGGGTACTTAAGATCTTTCCTCACATCCATGTTGTTCATTCAACGGACTCAAACTTGTATAAACATTAAAGGTTTGCACATAAAGAACAATATGACAAAGCAAGAAATGCATAAATTTCAAGTTCAGGTTTTTTTTCTAAGATTTTTATTTTTTTTTCAAAAAGTACAAGTGAAAAATAGTATGAAAATGGATGTATTTTGATATTTACCTCAGCAGTCAACATGTGCGCTGGGAAGAAATGCAGTGATCTCAAGTGATCTCTCAAAGCCAATGAAGGCTGAGGTCACTCGAAGACTTTATAGAAGGCAATCTGACAAAACCCATTTTGCCTCGATACCCCATTTTGCCCAAGGTTATCCTACCCACGGAAACTCCATCCGGGGATACAATAATGTCGTTTTGTGAGAAAAAGTCAGTATCAACTTAAACATCTGTGCTTAAGCCCCAGAACAAGTTTTGATACACGCCATAAATCAGACAGCATCATGCCATATTTTATTTTATTTCACATGACATCACCAATTAACACTGCCGCTACTGTGGCTGTCATGCGCGAGAGGGAAATCTTAGTTTTTGATCCATTTTCGATTTAAAAAAAAAAGGAGAGCTATAGGGAATGGCTGAAAAATCATGTAGTTTCGATAAAGTAATGAAAAACTTACTGCTGGAGATATTAACGATATATATTGACGATATTACACTTCTGTGACAAAGTTTTTGAATGTCATCAAGCCTTACATAACTTGTATCAGGTCTTAGGCCTGATAGGCTAAAGTACATACTTTTATTATTAATTCAATTTGCTGTGATTATATTATAATCACAGCAATATTATTATATATATTAATACATTATATATATATGTCCATGTGACTATGAAGGCAACAAGAATCATCGTTATCATGCGTGTAACCTTTTTCTCACGAGATGGCGTTGCCTTCTTCTCGGGCTGCTGCTTTAGCATTGTCGCATTTAGGCTATGGGCTGCGGGGTTTCCCTTGTGACCTGCAGGGGTCTCAGCAATTTCATTTTTCTCAGGATGTACTGGCGCACTTGATTCCTCCTCCCCAACACCACCTGTTCCGCCACTTCTCTATTGCACGAAGGCGGGATAATGGATTAGCCCAGGATCAGCATGGGATAGCCTGATCTCAAGCCCCATTTCGGTTCACAGAGCGTGTGAGCTAAGCCATGGCACTAGTTACTATGGAAACAAAGTCTGTGGAGCTAGCCAGGTCCTGAGCAAGCTTATGAATTAGCTCAGCTCCTGCCTCCAGCCAGTTTCACCTCACTTCATTCAGCAGTCACCCAAATTGAAAATCAATGTCCTTAACAGTCATTCTGAATTGTCCTCTACACATCGCTATCTCAATTATAGTAGGCCCAGAGTAATTATCTTAAAAACTTGTGACCATTGATGTCAGTAAAATAGCCAACATTCGATCATTATATTCAAGTATCCATGTGACAGTGACCATCACCGTTCAATCAGTCCCCCTTCATGTCACATTTTAACCATATTTAGAATCCGTCATTATCAGATTTGTCCTTATTCCCCAAGTTGAGCCTTTTATCAGAGTAGAAAATGAACAGTGCTGTATGAAGTAGGTTACTGTGTTTCAGTGCGGTCTTAAATTGCTGCGGTAACCCCCTACATACAGCACTGCTGCTACTTTTCTCCGTCTTTAATTTGAGTATGCTTCCATCAGAGGTGATTAAAAGCAGAAAGTAAACTCAACTAATCTGTAAACGCCTGTAAACGGACTGTCAATTCAGTTTGTATAGGACAAAAAAGGCCTTGTGGCAAAATTGTGAGGCATATATGGGACACGAAAACGCTTGCACCACTTTGTTGAACTTCGCTATGCCTTCACAGCTATCATGCGCCTGTCACACACAAACTCAATTCAAGTGTCGCTTGATATTAAATCTGTTTGGCGGCGACGGCCTATCTAGTTCACGGTAACGGTGAAGGGCATCAGCTACTCCTTTTTGACGTCACTGAAACACCTCCCAAGTTTACTTTCACTTGAGTTTAGCTCACTTTAATACTCCTCTCAAACGTCTCGCACCATTCAGACAGAAACTAAAAGAATAGCAAGCAGAGACATTTCAGAGATTCCATCGTCCCTCTGTCTGACCGTGGTCTTTGAGTGTTGCTGGCGCATGCGTCTGCTGCAGCTACTTAGCATCCATGGTGATGATCAGCGATTCTGTGATCGATCTCGGGTTCTATTTGAGGTAGCCGAGTGTGCGCACTCACCGGGCTTCACTTTGCCAATCCTCCTCCACCCTCTGTTGGCATTGTGCAATCAATTAAGCCAGCGATGAGTTGTTTGGGATATAGCAATCCTTGCTTTGGCGTTGATACAGGATCTCAGGATCCGACTTTTGTGCAATAGGCCCCAGCTCTTCTCAGGGCAATGGGTTTTCATATAAACATCATCACAGGGCATGGTGGTGTTTCCTGCTTCACTGCTGGATGGGTTGTCCTGTTTTGGCACTCGCTTACACGTTTTCATGGGGCTCTTGCTGGCCTTGGAGATCTGGCTGTACAGAAAGGTCATGATGGCAAAAGGCAGGTAGAAGAAAGCAGTGGAGGTGATAAAGGTAACTGATACATCAGACCGGAACCGAAGGGAACACTGGTCATCTTCCACAAAACGCTCACCCATGATAAACAGCCAGGTTAGGATGGGTGGGGCCCAGACGAAGGAAATTAGCCAGGCTGCTGCAATCATCAAGGCTGCAGTCTTGGTGGTCCCTCTAGCAGGGTAGCAGCATGGCTTGGTGATGCAGAAGTAACGGTCAAAGCTGATGATGAGGAGGTTCATAACAGATGCAACACAGACCACATAGTCCAGAGTCAGCCATATTTGACAGAATACTTGCCCCCACGGACAATAGCTAATGACGATGTCAACTGTGTACAGGTTCATAGAGTAGTTGTTAATTGTCTGGAGGTTCCTGTTCATTGTGATTAAGAGAATGACCAGTATGTTTCCTGTAATCGTTTCAATACCGATCAAACCTGTAATCAGGACTATGATCACCACCTCCACTGCCTGGTAGGGGTCCTCGGACAGTGGGGCATCTGTGTCAGTCCCTCTGGTGGAGTTTGAGATGTTGGAGAAGGTGGAGAGGGTATGCTTTTTGATTGTGAGCTCCATCTGGTCTGGTTTTTGATTAATCTCGAGTTGTCAGTTTTTGCCCCTAAATCAAAATGAAGGAAAAACATTTTAAGCACTATAATGGCTTGTTTCTCTCAAAATAATTCAGCTTGGCCCTTCACTAAAGGTTTTGTTATATAGGTGCTCCCTTAAAAATGCAATCTAGTCTTGGACTAGATTGCACTTGTATCCATCAAACTGGCTCGGGGAAATGGAGATCACTGTTTAGAAATCAAATTGGATGCATGGGAGTACTTGACTTATGTTATATTTACATCCACAAATAATGTAATTTTTTTGGTTTAGTTTCTTTGTCCGTCTTTTTATCTGTTTGTCAGCAGGATTATGGAAAAACTGTGGGCCAGTCGGCCTGATTTTACTAATTAACCTTTATTTAACCAGGAAATTAGCCCTTTGAGATCAAGGATCCCTTTCACAAGAGACACCTGACCAAGAAAGGCAGCAACACACGTCTATAACAAAATGAACAAAATATACAACACTGAAAGCAAAATGAAGCAAAGTACAGAGCAGAAATACACATAAATACCAATCATATAAAATGTCAATTGTTTGATCACACTGATGACAAATTTAATGAAACTTGGTATGGTGTGGTAAGGGCAAAAAAAAAAAAAGTAAAAAAATTTTTGGACTGGAGCCAAATCACAGAGCAAATACAGTGCATAATAAGTTAGGGAGATACTGCCTTGATAGAAAAACTGCCATTAATCTCAAAATTCAGTCCACAGTTGTAAAGATTCATCGCGACACAACAGAGCTAATTTAGAAGGGTGGAGTATTGCTCTTAGTGATTACTTGCACCTTCCGAATGCCCATCCCATCATGTGCATGTATTTATATGCTTTCTTAAACATGAATTTATATTTTGAGAATGATTCTACAGTCAGTATTTGAATTAAGTGCATTAAGCGCATGAAATTGCTTGCCTCACAGTTCTTTGCAGGAGCAAATATTGTGGGTATCTTTGTGTAAAGCACCAGTCAGAGGATGCAGTGTATAAAGATTACCCAGCCCGCAGTAAACAATCACACAGGATGTTCCCAATGAGCATGTATGTTGGCCATTTAAGTCTCAGCACCATTTATGGAGTATAGATACACAGCTATTTGCTGTACAGGTAACCCTTTCTCACTATGGTGCGACTTCCAAGGTCACAATGGGGGTCTTCGGGCTTCCAATGGTCTTCAAGGACTTCAGCAGGACCTAGAGAATCACCCCAGGAACAGCTTTGCATCAAGCTTTTATTACTGACACACAGACGGAGATATTCACAGTATTTGCAATGTGGCACAATTATAAATATCTGTAATGCCCACATCACTCACTCCATGTACAACCCCAATTCCAAAATAGTTGGGATGAAGTGTAAATTGTGAATAAAATCAAAATGCAATGACTTTCAGATCACATGAGCCAATATGTTATTTACAATAGAACATAGATAACATTTCAAATGTTGAAACTGAGACATTTTACACTACCGCTCAAAAGTTTGGGATCACTTACAAATTTCTTTGTTTTCCAAAGAAAAATTAATTTTCATGCATTTCACAAACCATTTTTGTCCATTTCACAAACGCTTAAAGTTAATCAGATGATTTTCAAAGAATGATCCATATTTTTGCATAGATGCCTATTATCAGCAACTGTGACTCCTCTGCATCAATCTCTCCTGGTATAGCTGCTAATCCAAGTTAAGCATTTTATAAGGCTAATTGATTATTAGAAAACCCTTCTGCAAATGTGTTGCACAGCTGAAAACCGTTGCACTAATAAGGGAGCATGGCATTCTTGCAGTTGGTTTAGTACCCGAAGCATCAGCAGTTGTTTGTTTACAGGCTCAAAACAGCCAGAAAGAAAGAACTTCCTTTAGAGACCCGTCAGTCTACTGTTGTGCTTAGAAAACAAGGCTATTCCATGTGAGAAATTTAAAATTTAAAATCTCTTACCATGCTGTCAACTACTCCCTTCAGAGAGCAGCACAAACTGGCACTAACAAGGACAGAAAAAGGAGTGGGAGGCCCCGATGCACAACTGTGCAAGAGGACAAATATCTGAGAGTGTGTAGTTTAAGACAAAGACGCCTCACAGGTTGACAACTAGCAGCTGCGCCAAATAGTTCCCGTCAAACACCAGTTTCAGTATCAACAGTGAAGGTGGTTTTTTTTGATGAAGGCAAAGTTTGAAGTACATATTCAGCATTTTCCATTAAAATCATTATTTCTAACTCAGACGATGTCAGCATGTTCCGTTCATTTGCTGTATTAACTATTCAAACTAATTTCATGTGTGTTTCCATGGAAAACAAGAAAATTTCCAAGTGATCCCAAACTTGAGCGGTAGTGTACATTTATCCACAAAATGAGCTTATTTCACATTTTCTGGCCACAACAGGTCTCAAAAAAGTTGGGACACAGGCAAAAAAAAAAAAGGCTGAAAAAGCAACTAAAATATAAGAGAATCAGCTGAAACAACATTTAGCAAGTCATTCAGTTAACTGGCATCAGGTGTGTAACATGATTGCCTATAAATGTGAGGGGGGGGGGGGTTGGCAGAGAACAAAAAGCAACCATCAATAGGGGGTCAGAAAGCCAATCAACCGATCGGCCTCCAAGTCACGTAGGACTAGGGATAAACCAGACTAAACCAAAAGTGGGAAGAACTCTAACAGGGTGGTGCAGCTTAAACACCGGCAAAGGGGAAAACAATGGCCAAACCAAAAAGGCAAATAAAGATAGGGAAGCTTTTCCCAACAGTGCCAAAGACTGAACAAAAAGCTGCTCAGAGGAGTCTAGGTGTGGGCAAACCAAAACACCACAAAAAAAAAAAAAAAAAAAAAAAAAAAGGCACAGCAATACTGACTGAGACTAAACTCACAACTGAAATAAAGTAACGGCTCTGTATGTAGCGGTCACAATAAAGAAATAAAAGGAAAAGAAAAGCCACACTGGATTTTGAGAAAGTCCAGAAGAGTCTACTCAGAGCAAACCAAGGGAGAAAAACCCCTAGAAAGAGTAACTCTTACTGGAGGAGTGAAAAACAGAAGAAAGAAGCAACTAAATGGCTGCAGAATTCACAATCCCTAACACAGTTTCCGAAATTACCGGCTTAGTGTTTTGTAAAGTTACACAGAAGCACAAACTGGAGGGAAGTCAGTGCTTAAATAGAGGCCTGTCCAGAGAAAGAAGTAACGAGGAACGCCTGCTGCCAATGAAGGCATTCCAGAGGGCAGATTGCCAAATAGTGGCTCTAACAAGGAACTACACTCTCAGAATTGGGGTACAGCAGGAGTCCATTTCTGTTCCCCAAGGTACATTCAGCACTTTTGTTCCTTTTAGGGCTGGGGCAGTACCCTAACAGGTACTGCTGTTGTACCTTAGAAGTGGGTTTTTATTTGTTTTGGAGCATAAAAGTACCTTTTAGATGCTAAAAAGGTTCACACAGGCACCTTGAGGTCCTATAATTAGCCCTAAATGGTACATAATACCCTGGGGAACAGAAATGGACTCCTGCCATACCCTTATTTCCGAGAGTGTACTCCCAGAACCATGACAATAAAAGGGATGTCTTGGAGAGGCTGATCTCTCAGAAGTAAAGATGGCCAGAGGCTCTCCAACCTTTGAAGGTTTGCGTAAAAAATAGTGGAATACTTAAAAAAAAATGTTCCTCAAAGTCAAATTGCAAAGGCTTTGAAGGTCTCATCATCGACAGTGCATAACATCATCAAAAGATTCAGAGAAACTGGAAAAATCTCTGCGTAAGGAACAAGGCCGAACTCGCCACTGCACACTCACTCGAACGACTTTGTCATTGACATTACTAAATGGGCCCAGGAATACTTCAGGAAACCACTGTCTGTAATCATAGTCCGCCATGCCATCCACAGTTGCCATCTAAACCTCTGTCATACGAAAAGGAAGCCAATATTGAGCATAGTCCAGAAGCGCCGCCTTGTTCTGTGGGCCAAGGCTCATTTTAAATTGGACTGTAGCAAAGTGGCAAAGTGTCCTGTGGACAGACGAGTCCAAGTTTGAAATTCTTTTTGGAAATCATGGGTGTTGTGTCCTCCAGGCTAAAGAGGAGAAAGACCACCGCTCCTGTTATCAACGTTCAGTTCAAAAACCAGCATCTCTGATGGTATGGGGATGCGTTGCAAATGGTGTGGTAGACTTAGAGGCACCATGAATGCTGAAAGGCATATAAAGGTTTTAGAGCAACATATGCTCCCCTCTAGACGACATTTATTCCAGGGAAGGCCTTGTGTATTTCAGCAGGACAATGCAAAACCACATATTGCAGCTTTTACAACAGCATGGCTTCGTAGTAGAAGAGTCCGTGTGCTGAACTGGCCTGCCTGCAGTCCTGGGGCCATATGTATGATGCCAGGATAACTGACTTATCCGGTGGATAGAGACTATTCCCCAGATAGTGAGGTAAAAGTGGTATGCATGTAGTGGGGATAGCACTATCCGCAGTCCTTATCTGGGGATAAAGTTATACCCAGATTCAACTGGGAATAGCGGCTTTATTCCACAGATTCCGCTGGTCTCACTGCCTGTTTAGTATAGCTGCTTTCAGAGACTTCCACTTTTCTTTCAATCCTGAAATAGTGCGTTCTGCGCAGCTGCACAAATTCACCTTTGCAGCAATTCGGGTCCAAATTTTCATTTTAATTCTGTTTGCTACAGCACATGTATTAGCTGTAAACAGCACTGCATATTCCGCCGAGATTTCCACCAAAAGAACACAGGTTTCGGTATCAGAAAAGTTACTTTTCCATTGTAGCTTTGGTTGTGAAGCAACTGACGCCTGCTGCATTGTACGTTGAAGAAAATAGCTATTTGTTGTACAACTATGAAATGAGAAATGTGTTATTATGTAAGTGTGTCACAAGGAATCCCATACGACATGCGCAGAGGGCTATAAAACACAGCGAGTCCCCCTTTCTAAAAATAGTGCTTGCGTGTAAATCTGGGATAGCTATTCCCTACGCTATCCTTGACTCATGCATATGGAGAGCACGCATCAGTTATCCCTTGGATAGTAATCCGATAGGATAGGCGTTATCTGGGGTGAATTATCCCTTCTCCATGCATACGGCCTCATTAGGAGAATAGAACATAATTAGAACATTAGGTGAATAATTACGAAAAGTCCGTCAAAGAAGATCCAAAACTCTCCACCAGCTGGAAGCCCGTTTTGAAGAAGAGAGGGCTCAAATTCCAATGGCTAAACTCAAGAAACTTGTCTCCTCAATGCCCCGACGCCTCCACTCTGTGTTAAAAAGAAGAAAAGATGCCACACCATGGTAAACAGGCCACTGTCCCAACTTTTTTGAGACTTTTATCCGCCATCAAATTTGAAATGAGCTCATTTTGTGGAAAAAATTGTAATATTTCTCAGTTTCAACATTTGCTATGTTATCTCTGTTCTATTGAGAATAAAATACTGGCTGGTGTGATTTGGAAGTCATTGCATTTTGATTTTATTCACTATTTACACTTTGTCCCAACTATTTCAGAAGTGGGGTTGTACAATAGGCCTATGAGATAGGCTTAAGCGTGGCTTAAACCGTTGAGAGTGAAAGTAAAAGACAAAGAGAGCCAAGTTGATTACTCCGGATGCTGTAGCTCATGTGCAAGAATATCATGATGGCGTGCAGATGACCTCATTTGGGCGGCAAAGGTGGCACTTTCCTATTTCTCGCGTCATTGTTAGGGGCATCCAAAGTCAGCGAATGGTATGGTGGGAAACAAAAATTGTTCTGTTGCGACTGCCCGAATATTTGCAATGCATATATTATTTGAATCTGTGTGTCTTACCCTTTAATTTGGGACTATTTTCAAAACCTTAGTACTTAAGGGGTGTTATTCCAAGTGTACTGTTGATTTTTGGTCTTTTGGAGCTTGCATTGGGTGAAAAAATAAGCCCATACTCGCCTTTCTCATTTTGATTAAAAGATTTTTGGGGGATGCGAGTAGCCTTAAATGAATCTCGAAGACATGCGCTTTCCAAAAATGTGAAACCCAGTTAGGTAGAAGTCGCAGCGGTATTATGACTCTGTCATATTGCACCTTACCTACAAAAGTGAGCCTATAAACTAGTCTTTTGGCATCAAGATCAGTCAAATTCATAATCGTCCACGGACCATGTGCTCATCTCAGATGATTTTGTGTGACTGGAACTGCGCGGGATGGCAATTCATGCAGATCCACCTACCCTGAGCTTGAGCCGGGTATGAAAGATGACAGTCTGAAATTGTGTAGTGTATGCCTACACAGAGCAAATTACATGTAGAGACTGATATTGACCAGAAAAGAAGAGATTGGTATGCCAGAATGCACTCAGATAGGCTTAAGTTTATCATATTGTGCCCCCTGGTGGCAAGAAAACGCATCAAACTGGGCTGATTTTTGGTCTTATGTACGTTTAGATGCCCCCGCAAACCAAATATCAAAACTATAGCTCAAAGAATAAGGGTCCTACAGCCGCTTGATTTCTGGTATTTCTCCTTTTGCCTAGACCCATACACACACACCAAAAATCTGAAGTCTAGGTCCAAAGCAAGGGTCCAAAGGATTACAAAATGCGCCGCTTTGCAATGTTGACCATATCAATGGCCGACGGGCGCCACACCACGACATAAGCTCACTGAGGTGACCGAAAAAGTAATGTTAAAATCCATGCAGCAGAGTCAGCTATCACCGACAGCGCAAGTTCTGAGCTGGGGGATTTTTGGGACGACCTGACCATATTGATTTTTTGTAAGAGAAATCCTGTAGGATAAGTATTCAGGACTTGTTACATTATGCGTTGAAGGGGTTGTAACATTATGTATTACAAAGTGTTGTAACACCATGCGTAATGTTGCTTGTTCTCCCCATGAAGGCAAAAAGACAATCATATCGAGGGCTGACTGCAAAAATGAGTTATATCCAAAATTGGGGAAAATGAGTTAAGTCCACCAATGTGCTTAGTATTTGACATAGAATGTATGCAAGGAACAGTTGTCTATACCCTGCTACAAATAGGCCATCTGGAGTTCAACAAACAGATACCTCCATAATTCAATTAAAGTTTCCAGCAAGAAATAGTTATGTCCCAGATAACTTTTTCTTGCAACTAAGATGATCTGCTCCAGTACACTGTAAATGCTAACATTCAAATTAATTAGAAATAATAAGTGAACCAAACTCTGTTTTTATCAACCTGTTATCAACACTACTTTTAAATAAGTCAGTAGTAATTTGGGGTTGGAAAACATGCTTAACTTGATGTACCCCAGGAAGGTTTAATTAGAAAAAAAATCATTTATTGTCCCAGTGTCCTTTGGGCATTCTTTAAGACATGCACAGATCTTCCTCATCTACTAGAATCTAGTAGATGAGGCAGATCTGCACATGTCTAAAAGAACACCTATAGGACAATAGGGCAATAAATGATTTTTTCAAATTTAACCTAACTGAGGTACATCAGGGCGAGTGGTCCGGTGCGGGGTGAGGGCGCCTGTTTCTCCTGGCATGCCAGGAGGCGCCGCGCGTTCAGGCCCGGCAGTGTGTTCTCGGGTCTGGCTGGTGCCAGGTGTCCCGGAGTCTGGCGGGCGTCAGTGGAGTGTTCCAGAGCGGGGCGCCAGAGAGGGCGCCGGTGGAGCGTTCCGGAGCGGGGCGCCAGAGAGGGCGCCGCAGAGTGTGTTCCGGAGCGGGGCGCCAGAGAGGGCGCCAGTGGAGCGTTCTGGAGCGGGGCGCCAGAGAGGGCGCCAGTGGAGCGTTCTGGAGCGGGGCGCCAGAGAGGGCGCCGCAGAGTGTGTTCCGGAGGAGGGCGCCGCAGAGTGTGTTTCGGAGGAGGGCGCCGCAGAGTGTGTTCCAGTCGAGGGGGCTCTTTGCTTGCCAGGTGGCGTGCCTTGGGGGGAGGGTCCTGTCATGGTGTTGGCCTGCAGGCCCTTCCCCCTGCTGCATGCTTTGCCTCCACCTTAACGAGCCATACCTATTGCTCGTTAAGGTGGAGGTGAAGCTTTAGTATTTAAGAGTGGGCTACACCTGTTTTGGTGCAGCAGTATTTTGTTTGTGTCCTGAGCCCTGCCATTGTTTGTCTTGCTGCTGCCTCCCTCTGGGATGATTTTAATCTTTATATTTCTAATTAAAGATTTTTGTGTTTTTACCCAGGCTGTGCGTTTGGGTCCCTCTAACCTCTTTAGGAACATGGTCCCAGTGCCCGCCGGCTTTGTCTCTTGCCGGCGGGCCAAAATCCATGACAGAGCAGGCCTACATGTATGTTAAAAATCGTCCAGTGGCTACAGCAGTTCTAGTGTTAGCCTCATTGAGCATGGGTGTCTTGAGTGTTATGTGGGAATGCCGTACCGGTACCATTGGAGCTGGGCTTCACATCTGAAATGGACAGGCCTGTTGGCGAGGGGGTGGGGAGCAATGTACAATCTTGCCATCAAGGCTAAGGAAGTTTAACCGTATAGACTACACACACCTAGGTCTATGTGCTTTCTAGGGCATCCTCCAAAAATTTTCAGCCTCATCGTATTATGAATAGTGTGAAAAATAATGAATGGGAAGGTGGGCATGTAGCACATTCTTGTCACGCAATGCCACTCTTTTATTTATACGCACACATCTCTTTCTTGTAGCACAACAAATGAATACCTCTGGTGCCCCAGAATTGCTGGATGAGCTTGAAAGCGAGTTTGGTGACACCAAAAATGATCCAGACTGCAAAAGCACCAGCGACGGTGAATCTTGTGAAGATGAAGTTATCCACAGATGTAAAGCCAGTACCGCAAAGAAAAGGCGACGTACGATCAGTCAGCAAAATACCACTTGAAATACTCAGCGCAAAAAGAGTCGATAAAGAGCCACTGCTGACAGACCAAGCACACAGGGCAATTGCTAGGAATTCTGGGCCCCCTGACAGAATATCAGTGTGGGCCCCCAACCCCAACTTCTCATTACCATTGTTTACGACTATGTATCATGATGTTATTCATTATTTTTATGTTTCTCAGTGTTCTTGGCAGTGCCAATTGCAATACAGTAAAACTCGCATATAAAGGATTCAATTGGACCAGTTCATTTTGTCCGTTGTAAGTGAAATCCGCTATATAAAACTGACAAAATCCGTCATACATAATACAGATTATATCTGCAATATGCTTATAACAGATTATATCCGTGATATACATGTATGAATTTATATGCATGCTTTGTGTATTAATATCGGAACAACCTCATTCTGAAGTGCACATTGTCTTCATTTAGTCCGTCTTCGCCCTGGCACAATGCATTGTCATAAACTGACTGGATTTAACGGTTAAATTAACGCATTGTCTCTTTTTTATTTGAACAAAAAAGGAGGTGCGAGTTTAGAACAGTAAAGTTGATATTGTGTGTTGCTGAAACTGGGATGGAAACCGCGCCAGTTTCAGTTTCCGCGAATAGGAAAGCCGAACATCATTTCGTTGCTCTGTTGCAACTGGGCACGTGCATGATGCAAACTGGCTTGTCCGGTATGCACGAGTGTCTTTTCGTGGAAATGCATTGTGACGGGACTGGACTGGACATTTTATCCGATGAAAGCGGAAATCCGTTATACTAAATACTTAACTTATACTTATTTATTCACACAGTCCTTTGCAACCACCCACGGGTGAGCCAAAGTGCTTTACATATAGACAGCAAGTAAAACAGTAAATAAAAACAATAAAAAACCAATAAAAGCCATAAAATAGAATAACATAAAATAAAATAAAAATTCAGGTATATCTGATGTTTATTTAATGGAAAAACATTGAAGAAAAATCAGAACTTCAGCTGTTGTCCGGTATGAGCGAGTTTCCGATTTATCAAACGACGGTTTAGGCGACTTCTACTGAACGCCCAATTTTTCTTTTTTTACGATTAACCACTCAAAATGTAAATTATGAATTATTAGTTGTCTTATTCACATTAACTCACTCACTCACCATCAAAAACATCTTCATACTGCTGCTGGATCGGGTTCAAATGAAGTGACCATAGCCGATTCTGGAGTAGCAGTGCATAAAGGTTTTATTGTTCGATTTAATATTGCTTTTGTTAACATTTATAATTATGTTCTATGGAACAACTGATGAAGAACTAACCTACCGAGTCTTGGAATAAACAAAATCTAAATGGGCTTTTCAGTGCCACAGCTCTAAGCACCCAGCTTCATTTTAGTATGTCAACAGGCTGAAGTAGGCCTAGCAGTTTAGTTTTAGTAAACACATATGTAAGTCGGAAAAAGTAATGTCAGCCTTGCCAACGTTTATTTAAGTTACACCTTAGGTTGCCACACTGATTGCATGTAGTTCGCTAGGCGAAACTAGCCAGTTGAGTCACTTACAGCTGGAGAGAGGTAAGTATGCAGTAACCTCATAAGAATGGAGGAACGTGTCCTTCTGCTACCGGATTTTTCGACGACACATTATATATAATGGCTAGCGAATGATAATCTAACCAATCTTTTCTGTGGATGATTCCATTAATAACTGAGTAATGTAATTTTTTTCAGGCGATTATTTACACAGCTGACCGCGTGTTAATGTAACGTTAGCAGCTGAATAGGCAGCCTGAACAGCTAAAATTGCGAGCTATTTAAATGCTCTCACCTTTCTTTGAAAATAATTTTGTCCCTGCTCTGCTCCTACTCTCTCTATTCTTTTCCAGTGTCAAAATTTGCGTGGGTGCGTTTTTGTTTTTTTTTTTTTTTGGACATGGTATTCGCAAGGGCGGTGCTCCCTGTTTGCTGCCTTAATTCACGACCTCACCAGCAAAAACTAACCGACAATTTTCCAAGACCGGCACTAAGCATGGACCGAACTATTTTTAGAAGGGGGTTACTGAATTGTTTTTTCATCAATATTGCATGGCTTTGTTTAAACTCTGATGCATTACTGTGAGTATTAGGTAAATCTATGTACAATGATTTTGTCATGGCGGGTACTGTGGGTTTTGTGGGCCCGAATGGACTGTGAATTGTCATCACCTTTTCCCCCTATACGACGGCGCTGCAAGCACACAGGGAAGTACCAGCAACCATCGACCCGTCAGTAACAGTACAGTCAGGACACAGCGACAAAGTTGCTGCACAGCAGACAGTCCAGCCAGGATCAAGTGACCAGGGACTCCCGCGGGGGATAGTTCCAGGTTCAAGTGACCAAGTCGCAGTACGTGAACAAGTTGCAGCACAGCAAACATACACGGATAATTTCGAGGTTCCTCAAAGGGAGGAGCAGCAAGGTAGGAATGAACAGCCATTGCCCATGGCTGCTCAGATAGACGTCGAGCATGAAGCAATGGAACAGAATGACGAGATTCAAAGAGGTACAAGAAAACGGCGATCAGACCCGGCTTCTTGGAAGAGGAATGTACGAAAAAATGCAAATTCCAGAGGACTTGCCCATATCGACTCACGTGGTAACGAAAAGGCAGCAAAAGCCCCGAAACCGTGCAACTGCGGGAACTGCAGATTCAAGTGTACTGATAATATAACTGAAGCAGAGAGGAGCTCACTTTGTTTAGAGTACTGGGAGTTGGGCGATTACAAAAGGCAGAAGGATTTCATTTTGTCAAGAACAAAGTGTTCTAATGTTCAGAGGGAACGCCCAAGAGCGGAGAGAAAGCGCACCAGAGAGAGGACTGTTACCTATTCATTCGTGGTCAATTCAAAGGAAGTTCGGGTTTGCAAGAAATTCTTTGCAAAGACGCTTGGTGTTAGCTTGAGCTCCGTTGATACTGCACTTAACAATGCAGGGGAGGACGGAACATTTACCAGTGAAGACATGCGAGGAAAGAAAGCTCCAGCCAATAAAACGAGTGAAGAGGCTCGAGCAGCTATAAAAGCACGCCTAGAAAGCTTCCCGAGAAAGGAATCTCAATATACACACTGGGACCCTCGTAGGTTTTATCTCAATCAAAATCTCTCAATCTCAAAAATGTACCGGTTGTATGTCGAAAAGTGCGAAAATGATCTGCCAACGGCTAGTGATGGTCAAACGAGGCTTCACGAAGCTTTCAACCCTTTTGGACCGTTGTATTGAATATTGGTTCACTACTCAAAGCTTCATTCATTGAGCACGTAGGCGACATCTGCTGGCACAGTGGTTGTTGTACAGCCTTACAAAGGTGACGCTGACGCACCTTGCGTGTGCACTTTGAGTTGAGATGTATTATGAAAAATACTTAAATAAAGCTGAAATCTATCTTCATTTGTTACATTTGTCTGCTGTTTTTCTTCCTTAATCTTTGTCCAACCATGAGAGGGGGTGTTACCATCCCTACCTAACAAATTTTTTTCCTGTCGCACAAAAAAAACAAAAAAAAAGTGAACAGATATGATCTAACAGTTAATGCTTCTAGGTGATTGTTTATTCATCCTTTGCGCTCATTTTCATGAAAAAACGATGAGGGTACCTCACCCCCGGGGGGTTGCCACCAGCATCAATTTTTGCTTGTTTTTGATTCAAAATACACTTACAAATTAGTTTCAAATAGTATGCTATTATAATGCTTCATGCTCAATGAATTTTGTAGACCACACAAATTGTCATCCTTATTGATTTATTGGTATTGCTTGTCCTTGTATTTGTAAATCTTGGAATTACACTGACCAGCAGTGACCAGTAACCTTGAAGTGATCTTCACATAATATCAGTGGTGCATGACTGACATACGTTCACTTGTGTGTTAGACTGGTTACTGTACTGTGTAATATTTGTATACTGTGCTATAGGCCTACTATTATACAAGTTCATAGAATTGTTCATAAAGTTGTTCTCATAATTCATAGATGAACCTTTTATGCAAGCGTGTAACATTGTAAAGATATTTGTACATCTGTCCGGTGAACTTGAATCATCATTTTGCAAGGTAAGTTGATTTTTATCGTTCATATTCTTATACATGAAAGTAAAATTACTTGCATATTACTGATATTATAAGCCTTGTTTTATCATATGGAAAAACAAAGTAAAGAAAATGTGAAAAATGTTCAGAAAACTACTTGTTTTCCTTTTGTGTGTTTTCCCCAAAATGAGTTAAATATGACATTACTATGATGTCATAAATATGTTACTCATGAGTTTATAACATTTATAATACTACAATTAGTATTTTGGTATTATCTGTAGTTTTAGACATTTCAGAATGTTACTTATTTTTAGCTAAAACTATTAATAATTTAAAAAACATGGATTTTTGTTATTTTGATGTGTTTTGTTATTTCCTAATATGGTGTTAGTTATGACGTCACTATGACGTCAGAATGTTGAAATGTGTTTTATCTGTACTTGACTTGAAGAAAGGACATCTGTAGCTGTTCACTGATACCAAACAAGATGATGTTTATCGCTTAATTTCAAAATAATCAGCACCCCCCCCTTGGTCGGGGTTAAAGTAGAAAAACCCTTGGTTAACTTGAGAATTCATATTATATCAGCCTACATTGTATTGTATTACATTGTAACATTACATCAACAGCCTCATTGAATCCTGTAAATATTTGCTCTGTCCAAAAAACATGTTATGTTATATTTTATTGTTTTTTGATAGTACTCGGTGTATACTGGGTGTGTGTGTGTGTGACTGAGGCATTTTAATTCAAAAATAATAACAGAGCGCTGTTTCATCCATCTTAAATACATTTTAATCAGGCCAATGTGTCAAAGCTCCACCTATCGAACCAAAGCTGATTCACTCTGAATGAAGCAGCGAAGTGGTTCGAATGTCATCAGTCATGTGGTTTTTCCTGATATGAAGCTCTGGCAAAGAGCTTCAGAAAAATACCCTGTTGAGTTTGCAGCGAGTTTCGGAGCCTTGGTATCACTACCAATGGCACCAGTGAAAGAAAAGATGTAGGCCTACAGACGAGTATTCTGCAATAAAGACAACTATTCATTCTTTCACTCAAAAAAGGACCAGTGTACCACTATGCGAAGTACCAGATGCTCGATGAACAGGGTAAGGCGGAATTCCAAGCAGAATGAGGCGCACCTGAGGCGAAAAGATGAAGCACGAGGGGCAAAGTCTGCTGACAAGGCACGAGCAACTGCAGAAAAAGAGTTTGTGTCCGCATCTTTCGATCTGCTGAGTGTTTTGCAACTACCTAGCTGTGCCGCTTCACTCATGTATTACAGCAGGAAGATCTGTGTTTACAACCAATGTGTTTATGAAGCTACACCTCCAAGTCCAGCATCATGTTATTGCTGGCCAGAAGTGGAAGGTGGGAGGGGCAGCAATGAAATTGGAACGTGTCTATATGCCTAGCTTCGTCAGCTGCCACCATCCACAGAGGAGGTCTCTCTGTACTCTGACACATGTGGATGACAAAACAGAAACCAGGAAGTAGCAGCCATTTTCCTTGCAGGTGCAGTGCAGGAACTCCCCATAAATATCATCACACGCAACTTTCTGGGAAGTGGGCACTCGCACATGGAATGCGATAGCATGCATTCGGCAGTCGTACATGAAAAACGGTACACAGACGTATACACTATGTTAGACTGGGTGTCAATATTTCGTTGTGCAAGACGTCAAAACCCATACAAGATCACACACTTCCATCACACCGACATCTACAATTTTCAAGAGCTTGTCAGTCTCATCATTAGGAACAAGCATCGGGACAAAGAGGGAAATTTTACCAACTGGCTTCTCGTGAAGAGCTTCCGATATGTTAAAGCACAGCCAGGAGTGATCTTGTACCGGCACAACTACACTGATGAGTTTAAGACCATCTGTGTATTTGGATGCGGTCGACCATCTCTGCTTCCTCATCCACTACCTAAGGCCTACAGCTGGACGATTCAGATAAGTCAGGCAAAGGAAAATGATCTGCTGAAACTGTGCAGACGATTGGCAATACCAGAGGAGGTTCACCTGTGTTACCAAGGCCTCCCAATGTCTAATGCTGCACAAGACCAGCTTCCCAAACCGGGTGTGGACGACTCTGGGACTGATGATGAGGAGTAAGAGAGGTACAAACAGTCACTAGACATTAATGGAATTGTGAGGAGACATGCAAACCTGCCAGGTCATGTCTGGGGGGATATAAATGAGATTTCAAACCATAGCAACAATTTGCTGATCATCAAAGTTTAACTCTCTGAGCTTAAAATCTATGATCAGAATGCTGTTCTCATCAGCACTACGCAACTGTACTGGCTTGGTTTCCCAAGACACTTTATGATTATCTTCGGTTTAGTGCAGCAATGTAAAGGGATACATTACGGAAAGTCAGTGCAACTGCCATGTGAATTAGCATTACTAAATTTACGTTTATCTTGTGCAGATGAAAAAATGAACTAAAGGAGGCACGGCCATTATCGCTGGTTGAACAGTATGAACAAACTATTGCAGAGTGAATTGAAAAAAAAAAATAGTTTAAAGTTTAGTATGTCAGACACATTGGGAGGACATCACTGACATTATATTAAACATACATGTTCATCAATTGATGCGACATGTAGATTTTAGAGTGAATTTTGTTAGAAATAACAACAAACCAAAATAATACAGTCAACAAAAATATAAACGCAACACTTTTGTTTTTGCTCCATTTGTTATGAGATGGACTCAAAGATATAAAATTCATTCCAGATACACAATATTACCATTTCTCTCAAACATTGTTCACAAATCTGTCTGATTGTGTGATAGTGAGCACTTTTGCTTTGCTGAGATGACCTCACAGGTGGGCCACATCAAGATGCTCATCAGACACCATGATTAGTGCACAGGTGTACCTTATACTGCCCACAATAAAAGGCCACTCTGAAATGTGCAGTTTTGTCTCACAGCAAAATGCCACAGATGGCGCAAGCATTGAGGGAGCGTGCAATTGGCATGCTGACAGCAGGAATGTCAACCAGATCTGTTTCTCGGGCATTGAATGTTAATTTCTCCACCATAAGCCGTCTCCAAAGGTGTTTCAGAGAATATGGCAGTACATCCAACCGGCCTCACAACCGCAGACCACGTGTAACCACACCAGCCCAGGACCTCCACATCCAACAGATTTACCTCCAAGATCGTCTGAGACCAGCTACTCAGACAGCTGCTGAAACAATTGGTTTGCATAACCAAAGAATTTCTGCACAAACTGTCAGAAACTGTCTCAGGGAAGCTCAACTGCATGCTTGTCGTCCTCATCAGGGTCTTAACCTGACTCCAGATCGTCGCCGTAACAGACTTGAGTGGGCAAATGCTCACATTCGATGGCGTCTGGCACGTTGGAGAGGTGTTCTCTTCACGGATGAATCTCGGTTTACATTGTTCAGGGCAGATGGCAGACAGCGTGTGTGGCGTCGTGTGGGTGAGCGCTTTGCTGATGTCAATGTTGTGGATTGAGTGGCCCATGGTGGTGGTGGGGTTATGGTATGGGCAGGCATCTGTTATGGACGAAGAACACAGGTGCATTTTATTGATGGCATTTTGAATGCACAGAGATACCGTGATGAGATCCTGAGGCCCATTGTTGTGCCATACATCCATGAACATCACCTCATGTTTCAGCAAGATAATGCACAGCTCCATGTTGCAAGGATCTGTACACAATTCTTGGAAGCTGAAAATGTCCCAGTTCTTGCATGGCCAGCATACTCACCGGACATGTCACCCATTGAGCATGTTTGGGATGTGCTTGATCGGCGTATACGACAGCGCGTACCAGTTCCCACTAATATCCAGCAACTTCGCACAGCCATTGAAGAGGAGTGGACCAACATTCCACAGGCCACAATTGACAATCTGATAAACTCTATGCAAAGAAGATGTGTTGCACTGTATGAGGCAAATGGTGGTCACACCAGATACTGACTGGTTCTGAGTCCCCAGACCCCAATAAAGCAAAAACTGCACATTTCAGAGTGGCCTTTTATTGTTGACAGTCTAAGGTACACCTGTGCACTAATCATGGTGTCTGATGAGCATCTTGATGTGGCACACCTGTGAGGTGGGATGGATTGTCTCAGCAAAGCAAAAGTGCTCACTATCACACAATTAGACAGATTTGTGAACAATGTTTGAGAGAAATGGTAATATTGTGTATCTGGAATGAATTTTAGATCTTTGAGTCCATCTCATGACAAATGGGAGCAAAAACAAAAGTGTTGCGTTTATATTTTTGTAGAGTGTATGTGCACATTATGCATTTATTGTCAATCTCGTTTAGCGCAAAAATAGTTATGTCCATTTTGACAATTTTAGCCCACCTGGGATCATCATACAATTAAAGGTCCTGGAGATGTAATTTTGCACACCGAGGAGCAGCCAATACAAAAAAAAAGAATGTTTGTGATACACCGTATTTTGATTCTATCTTCTAAACTTTAAAAGTCATTTTTCTCAGATGTTATATTTTGGACATAACTGTTTATTGCAGTCAGCCCACGATATATTTGGACGCGCAAGTTTGAGCGTTTCAAATCATTGCCGCAGCCAGAACTGAAAATTGGGCGGCCGGCCACTCAATATCACTTTACTACGATTATTAGTCCAAACTTGTTCTCAGTTATTTTCCTTTGTTAAAACGATTTCCATGTATCAGAATAATCAATAAGCAATTAAAGGCACGGCTTCTTTCGTGATGCGATCTGGCGACAAATCAATAGGCATTATCCACTTCTGAAAAATAAGATGGACTACTCATAAGTTGGCCTATAGGCTACTTTTCCACAGATAAACTGCTCTCGTACGATCAGGCGATCTAACCCGTGCTTCATGATCGATTACATTGTTTAAATTGAATGAAAGACAAAGATTTGAAATGCTCAACATTGCGCGTCCAAATGAATGATTGACGTTTTGCATGAACGAGGTGAAAAAGCAACACCTGTTAATGCGGAGTGTTTTCTGATTGAATGTATAGTTTATTAGAAAAAAAGATCACGATCAAACTGACTAAATGCACGCGCTGACCTATAAGACTATAGGCTACGCCACACTACACAATATCCATCCACTACAATATAATTTTGTATTGGCGTCAAGCATATCAGAACGATGTCGAAACGTCATTAGTTTGGATTTGGCAACGATCCCCCTACGATGGCTTCGGCTAGCCGTAGTTGTCCCTCTCTTTAGGGTCTCGAGTAAAATGCAACTTTTACGATGCCTTCGGGAACATGGGCCCTGGACAGTGTTTCCACTGAAAAGAACCATCTCATCTCTGCATCGTTGTCGATCTGCTAAGACGAGGCCTACGCCGAGTGGATTTGCAGTTGCGCATGTGCATGTATTCGGCAGCCGCAATGTCCGGAAAGTTTGGTACTAGTTAATTCAGCGCTCTGTATAAGCGGACTTCACCCCCTATTGCCGTTTTTATTCGAGTACAGGGTACAGAAAGTTCTTTCCTTTAAAGCTTGACACTTTTGCGATTTAATTCAGCTTCAAATGCAGAAGCGTGTGGCAGCACTCTCGACCAGGTATGGACGACGCCAAAGGTGAGAAAGCAGTGTCTAATGGAGCTCCTCACCAGCAACATCAAAATAAGGTGGGCTAGTGAACAAAGTCCAGTTACTACGGTCGGAGGTGAATTATTGAAATGTTCTTTTAATTAAGTTTATCGACTTTATAACCAGAAATAATTGCTGCCCCAGCAAACATGAGACGTTTGCCAGACGTGCAGATCATAAAGACTAGATTTGCACGTCGGGCAGACGTCTCATGTTTGCTGTGACGACAAAAATCTTTTTCCGTGGACAAAAGGTTGCATAATTAATTTTCTTTCAGAGTCAGTTTTTATAGGAGTCAGGCAGGCGGTGATTCATGACCCCTTCGGATTTGTCCGAATTGTTTTTTTATTTTTACTTGATAGATAGTTAGAAAATGTTATTTTTGTTCGTTTCCAACCTTAATAGGGACCGCTTTTTTAGGGGTTCCTGGAATATTGGGGTCAAATTCAGCCAAAATGGCAAAATCACCAAAATTAGGTTTATGAATGCTTGTATTTCTGTGCGCCCTGAGTGAGCCAAATTGATTTTCATTTGTGCAAGTCTATCAGGTATGGACTCTCCAAAAATGTGAACATTTTGGCGGCTGACTGAGGGCGCAGCCCATAGGTGGCGCTGCAAATCACTACTTTTTATATCCCTCTGCCCGACTTCAGGCCGAAGGGTATTGTCATCAGTTCGTCGTCTCTGTCTGTCTGTCTGTGTGTGCACCTCTAAAGTCAGCATCAATAAACTAGTTACCCTAGCCAAAACATTTGCGGTAATGTAGGGAATCCAGGCCAGGAAAGAATTTTTCAGATCGGACCATTTTATGGGGAACAAATGGCATTTTTGGCGTTTTTGAAAAAAACTTTGCCGTGGACTGATTTTGATGAAGCATTTGAGCTAGGGGGTTTATACCTGGGGGAACGATCATATATTTGCGGGGCTCTAGATTAGTGAAAAAAATTTGAATTTTCCAAAATTTTTGTGGGACTTTGGGATTTTTTGTATTTGTAATTGTATGTTCTGTGGAATTCTACTTTGGTTATTGTGTAATTGTTCTGGGACACTTCATAAGTCAGGCCGAGGGTGTTCAAACGTGGGCGTTTCTTGTTGTAATGATGCACACTTTCCCAGGGGTTGTGTGGCTTGCGCCGTTAAGTCAGCCAAGGTAATTTGTGCATATCATTATAGGTTAGGACCTCTTGCATTGATTTGACGTAGGTTGTACAAGTATAGGGAATTACCACATTTTCACACTGCGATTTCTCCATACGCCCTTAGTCAAAAGTGATGAAATATGGCTCATGTTGACACTCAGCATCTCTAGTTTCAGTGGTAAAGAGTTTCGTGGCTGGTTTTGGTATTAACCCTTTTTGCACTGTGTTTCTTGGGCCACTTCACGAAAAAGCTGGACATGGTAAACAGGGAACTTTCTCCGATTTTCATGAAACTTGCAGGATTTACTTTACTGAGAGAAAGGTGTTCTGTAAGTTTGAGTGCAGTGTGGCAAGTCACTTGGTGGCAAAATTTGAACTAAACTGCAAAAAGTAGCACTTTCAAATAATCTTATCTCATAGACCTTTCTATGAGACCCCTTATTTGATTTTCACTGAATTTGTAGTACATTTTTCACAAGAACCCATGAAGCTAAACCTGGCTTTAGGTTTTTTTTTTTGCTATGTATTCAAGGGGTTTCCCAATCAAATCAAAAGTCAGTTCCAAGATTTGTACGATGAAATCATTGTTGCTGTAAGCGATCACCAATAGCTGTCCTTTGACTGGCGCTTGACGGGGGTGCCCTTTATACTAGGTGAGGTGAGTAAAGGGCAAGGGTCCCAGGAAACTGGTTGACCCGCCCGCTTCGGCAGTTGGCAACAGCGGCTGGGCAGGGTAAGCCCGCGGTGGCTGCGGAATTGGTAAAGGAAGCAAATTCTGCAAGTTTCATGAAGGTTCCCAGTTTACCATATTTAGCTTTTTCGTGAAGTGGCCAAAGAAAAATGGTGCAAAAAGGGTTTATATCAAAACCAGCCATGGAACTCTCTTTGCCAATGAATGACACTAGAGATGCTGAGGGATAACGTGAGCCATATTTCATTAATTTTGACTTGGGGCGCGTGGAGAAATCGCGCTGCGAAAATGTGGTACTTTCACCTTTTGGCGGCAAAAAGCACCCCGATACTTGTCGCCCTTTGTCAGCTGCCATAATTTTCATCCAAATCCAAATAAGAGGTGCTGATCTATCATGACATGCATAAAATACCTTGGCTGACTTAGGGCGCAAGCCACACAACCCCTGGGAAAGTGTGCATAATTACAAAAAGTAGTTATTTGCAGCGCCACCAAGTCAGCCGCCAAAATTTTCAGATTTTTGGAGAGTCTATACCCAATAGACTAGCACAAATGGAAATTAATTTGGCTTGCTTAGGGCGCACAGAAATACAAGCATTCAAAAACCTAATGTTAGTGATTTTGCCATTTTGGCTGATTTTGACCCCCGATATTCCAGGACTTACTGAAAAAAAGAAGGCAGACCCATTAAGGATAGCAAATGTGATTTTGATTTTTTTTTTTTGTTCATTTCTAATATCTGTCAATAAAAGACATTTTGGACAAATCCGAAGGGGTCATGAATCACCCTCTAATAGAAATCTGCCCGACTCTTTTAAAAACTGACTCTTTAAGCTATTGCATAATGATTAATTCTCTGTAAAACTATTGCTGAGCTCTGTCCTTCATGAATTCTTAGGAAATTATTAATTATCAATTATTTTTCATCGTATGTACGTTTTTTCCCATAGCTGATAGTCTGCTCGGGGAGAGCTTTGATTTTCACAAGGAATGAATATTATCACCGGCTGTTTTGGGATAACTCCATATTCTTCAGCACAAAAATATACTGGCCAGTTGAGAACATGCACCAAACAACCACCTGTGCATTTAAGCTGAAATTATTCTTAATATGCGGTTGACGGTGACTTGTGGCCCATTTTCCAGATCAACTGAGTTCAGGGCCAGATCTATGGGGGTGGTCAAACTATCTGGGACACAGCTTCAAGCACTAGCTTTTTGAATCGCATAAGATACTCCTTTTTATTGAGGCTTGGCTCGTTCAGATATGGATTGATTCAGTTCTTCATTGATAATTAAAAAAAAAAGTTTGGAATTTGTTGTCTTTTGTAACTTCCTTTTTTGCCTCCTTAAATAATTTTCCTTTTTTTTTTTTGTGACGTATACGCCTGCTATTTGAGCACCAACAATTTGGCCCCTGTGCAACTCAGCCATGAAAGTCACCAAAGCACGATGAGGTAATAAGCAAAGTGCTGCTTGTGCCCTTTCAAGCAGACACCTTCTGCTAAATAGCACTCGTATAACACAAATGACCTGTGCTGGTGCTTTTGTAATTAGGATTAAACTCAAATCTGCAGTCATTTTCAGGGGTCTTTCTGACATCGTATTTGTATGTGGGTCAGATCCAAAACCTCTGCAAGTAATTTGGACAGAATTCAGTGAAATAGAGTCCCATCAAAAATGGAGAGTGAGAGAAGATTTGGTAGAGTATGTATGGTTGATTCAAGAGGGGATACCTCTGCAGTATAACCAAAAATAATTAATGAGGCTATGTATTATCAGTCTGAGTATGCAAAGAATCAGAAAAATGATCAATTCCCACCAACCTCCAAAGTGGTTTACCGCTAAAACTACACAGTTATTGTTAATTAACATACAGTGGGCTCAAAAAATACTGGCACCCCTGTCTAGCAGTGTGCAAAAGTACTTAAATGTAAAACATAGTTATAGAGGCACTCCAAATAACGTGAAAAATACTGTAAGATATTAATGTTCCGATGGAAATAACCAAAATCATTTACTGATTTAATTAAAAATCAATTCCTCAATCAAGGTTTCACATTTAATGGCATCCTTAAAGATTAAACCAGATATTAAATTCCACTTAAATTTTATCTAAGTGTTGAGGAACTATTACAGTACATCACTTCCTGTTTCACCTACTTATAATAATGCACAGAGATGTAAGAAAACTAAAGTGGACAATCCCGTCATTTCCGCAGCAGCACGCCGCCGCCATCTTGTGTATGTATATCGAGGCAGACGTTCAATGGAAAATGCAGTATAACTGGCCTAAACCGTGCTCATATACAATGAAAACCCGCTCATACGGGACAACTGATGTTCCGATTTTTATTAATTTATTTTTTTAATTTCTTCAGATTAAATAAACATCGAATATACCTGATTAAAAAAAAAAATGTTTTTAAATAAATACTGTTGTTTGATTACAATTGCGTATTCGAGTCCATTTTAAGTATGAAAAAAACCACGGAAAACAAGTAAAGTAATAAAACAAAAAAAACAAAGTAATTTGTTGACACGCATGTTTAGCCTACTGTTTACATGTGACTTATTGGACATTTATACATACACAAGATGGCGAAGCTATTCTGCTGTTTCCGCTTTGGTCCAGCCCACACGTCGTCCACTCTAATTTTCTTTTACCTCATTTTTACAGAGATATAGCACATGCAATATCCCTTTGATATCCAAAAGGGGCAGATGGTTATAGCCCTTCATAAATCTGGTAATAGCCACATAAACTATTGACTATGCCACTGTGCACTGTCAGGGCAGTTGTTAAATTTCAGAGATATGGAACTGTTGAAAATCTTAAGGGTAGGAGACGCAACTGCATTTTGTCTCCCAGGACACCAAGGAGGATGGTGAGAGATGCAACAAAATCCCCAAGAATCACTCTGAAGGATTTGCTGGCCTTGGTTGCATCTTGAGGTCACCAGGTTTCAAAAAGCACGATCAGATGCCACCTCCACAACCACAGGTTCTTTGTAAGGGTAACCAGAAGAAAGCCTTTTCTGATCAGAAGACACAGAACCAAGTGCTTGGAGTTTACCAAATGTTATTTATATTATGACTGGAACAAGGTGCTGTGGTCAGATGAAACCAAAATTGCACGTTTCGGTCAGATACAGCATTGGCATGTTTGGTGTCATAACAGAGATGTATACAAGGAGAAGCACCTCATACTTGTGGAGAAATATGATGGTGGGTCAGTCATGTTTTGAGACGGTTTTTATTTAAGAGGTCCAGGGGTACTGGTTAAGATTGATGGCATAATAAAGTCCACCAAGTATCAGGATATTTTGGTTGACAATCTGGTTGCCTCCGCCAGGAGGCTGGGACTTGGGAGAATGTGGATTTTCCTACAAGACAATAACCCAAAGCAGACCTCAGGATCCACGCAGAGATGGTTCCATGACAACAAACTCAATGTTCTGCGATGGCCATCTCAGTTGCCAGACCTCAATCCAATTGAAAACCTGAGTTGAAGCGTGCAGTTGATAAACGCAAAGCCACAAATGTGAAGGATCCTGAAAGCATCTGCTTAGAGGAATGGTCCAAAATCTTCCTGGATGTGTGCCTTAACCTTGTCAAAAATTACAAGAAAAGATCCCATGCTGCTATCCTCGCCACAGATGGTTGCACTATCTACTAAATGAAGGGTGCCAATTGTTATGAAACCTTGATTTTGTTGAAAGTTATTTTGTATTAAATGATTATTATTATGATTTTGGTTGTTTCCATCAAAACATAAATGACGAAAAGTGTATCACGTTGGTATATTCCATTTCTCTATAATTATATTGTTTGTGCGTTGCCAATCAGGAGTGCCAATAATTTGGGAGCCCAAGGTACATTTTCTTTTTTGCTCACAAAAGCTAACTTGTTATACTTAGGTTTGAAAGAATATCAAAATCGATTAATAAATGATCATCTAAATTTAATCCTCGAGTTTGACACACTTTGGGTCTGATTCATTTGCTGGATGCAAAGCAAATTGGCTAATCTCAGCCCTTTAAATCGGCAAAGATTAAAGCAGATGCCACAATCTGAGGGCCAGATTTTACCTGTACCCTGGAGTCTATGAGCCAGATGTTTGGATAATCAGTTCTACATATAGTCTGGAATCTGCTTCATCAGTAATGGTCATTCCATTTCTAAACCGCAAACCGCATGGCTTTGGATACCATTTTAACTACTCTCAGGTCCAACCGGCACTGATTAATTTAACGGCAGGCCAAATTTTTCTGCAACCATTGCCATAAATTTTTTTTTTTTTTTTTTGGGAGAGCGACCTGACTTGAGAAATTATCCTGCATTCTGGCATTCGTGGAAGGGAGGCCATGTTTTAAAAATGGAGAATCAACTGGCTGTTTCTCTAATGATTTTGACAGCAATTGCCTGTACACCCATTTCTTTTCGTCTATAACTTTTCCTAGAATCCACGACCAGTTATCCTTCCTCCATACTCCACCCGAACTCTCCACCATCCCTCATTTCTACCACTGTACATGGCTGTGGGGTCAACGCAAGGCAGTCAGCAAGCACCAGGCCACTGGGGGATATCTGTGCCGGGTGAGGACAGAAATATATTCCAGGACAAAAAAAATATGGGCTTTTACTGGTCTTAACAGTAAAACGTTGGCCAGGAAATTGGCAAGAATTAAACAAAGTGAGAACGCAGTATCAGAGTATAGGATAGCTTTTACTTTTGAGTTCTTTCAATGTGTAGCCTAGTGTGTAAGCTTGAGGGCAGCTTTTTATAGGAAAAAATGAATGGGGGGGAATGATTTATTCCTCAAGATTTTCAGCTCTGGGAAGGAAGCCGTCCTGCTTTTCTCCTCCACTCCAAAGCATTAATCGCCTTTTCACAGTGAAGCAGCCCAGCTTCTCAATGAAGCAGTTTTCAACTTTTTCCCAAGGAGTTCAGTACAGCAAAAGCTAACAAGCAAATGGGGCATAGAAAGTCTCAGGAGTGTAATCATTCAATTGTTGCAAATTTTATGACCAATAAATTGTTGTTGAGACTAATGAAAGCTAATTTTTCCATTTTGGGCTTGTTGCTGTATTATTGAGAACTCCAGCATTTATGGATTAGATGGTTAATTTCATTTAACCCTTAAATGCCCAACTATAGTGTAGAAGTTGAAAGAAAAATCTATGTATGCTGTTAATATGTCCTGTGGAGGGGCTAGTAACAACCCAATAGCAATTTTTAATTTTTGGTGACCTTTGACCTCATTTTAGTTTTGTGACATATGTCACTCTAAGTTTCTAGGATATAAAGAGAACTTTTGTCTATCATTGTTTTGATAGTTGACACATAGCTGAAGTATTAGGCACAGCTTATTTTTCATTAGCTTACCTGTTTGTCTACTTTATCCAGTGATGAAAGGGTGCTGATCTATTGTGTGGATTCCAGCCATATTGGAAAGGTTAGCTGGTGCAGCCAGTGTAGTGTCAGTTCCACTTTTATGCATCAGATGGCAGGACTGATGATCTAAATATGTCATTATGGGCATTAAGTTGCAAAATTTATGTGCGGTCAGGGGTTTTGACAACCGCCAAAATTGTGTGACAAATTTGTCACAGGGGCATTCAAGGGTTAATACATTTTTCAGTAATTTCACTCATTTTCATTCAAAGCCCGTTCATTCAAACCTTCTGAAACTGTTTCATTTTTACAGCTCTGTTGCATATTTCATAAAATTTTTCCATTTTAACCACCTTGATTTTTTGTTTTCCTGTTTTACATGCTTCTATTTCAGCCGTGATTCCCTCCGATTTCTTTTATACTGATCCAACTCTGCCACCAGGGGGCAGAGTACTTAATTGTGTGACACAGTTGGAGGTGAGTTGGGATAGCTTTTGGCAATGGTGGCTGGTTGGCTGAAATAAGGAGGCAGAAATTATCAGAGGTGGACAATCCAGGTTCAGAAAGTAAAAGTCCTCCCCAGTATTTTGTTCCAACCTCCTGGATGTGCCACATAAAACAACCCTTCAGACCAGAGGTTGGACTAGTCAAGAGAATCAGCTAGTTGAGTTGATGGGTGGAAGTAAAACATGGTGGGACTTTTACTTTCTGACCCCTGGAATGTCCACCTCTGGAAATTATCCTTTTTAACTAAAGTGGTCTTCACCTGTTTCCTGTCATTTTTCTGGATTAACAAGTTTTCCACTGATTAGAAAAATCCATCTGCAGTTTAACGCGCTGCTTCCTTCTTAATATTCATGTTACTATATCACTCACTAAGGGGTCTATTCTCCCATTTGTGCGTTAGTCTTTTTTTTATGGGATTCGAGTTAAGCGCTTTTGAGTTACACGTATTCTTCCCTACTCGCTTCGATCACGCCCACAGCGCTTAACTTCAGAATGTAGGCGGCCTTATGAAAGAGGTGTGACTAATCCAAAAGAGAGGCAGACTCTGTACAAAGCTCATTAATTATGGCTATCAGGAAAACAAGGAACAAGGATTTTCTGATTAACCATGAAAATGCAGTTGTGGTCCATGGAAAACGCAAACCAGACTTTAAATTTGAATATCGTGGCCCTGTTGATAAAACCTGGTATCTCGAAACTGATAAGAAACAAAAACTCTAATGTCCACTATTCTTACATTCAGAATTAAACTTCTTTCATTTTAAATTATATTTTATTATTTTAATTTTCCTGTGAAGTTTATCATTTTGAAGATTTTTTGAAGCAGGCCGACGATATGCCGCTGTAATAGTAGGCCTATGCATGTCAGTGCCAATTACAAGAAGTAATGCAGACATCTCATCTTTTTTATTTCTTATTCAAGCCACCATGACATTAAAGCTATGCAAACAAACAAATTGCCGCGATAATGAAATAATAAATAAAGAATTTGGCACTTTTCAACCACGTAATCCAGAGCATTGAAAATGTTTGCCTCCTACACCAGCCTGTTTGTTCTGTGGAAGATGGCGAAGAAGAAAAAGAGAACATTCTAGTCACACAAAAATAACAATCAATGACAGTTTATATGATCTCATTTAGAAATTGCGCGCTTGAAATTTCAAGCTACTCTGATGTCAGGTTTGCAACTAAAGGACAAGGCAACACTTTAACAAACAAAGGATTCTTACCTGCACGCAGAAAAATTTGCGGGGCGAAAGCCAGGCTCTCTGTACACCAGAGAAGTATGCACGCAACAGGTGGTGGGCAACCATCATCACCGGTGCATTTCAATGCACTGGAGGAGGAGTTGGCATCCACTCTTTCTGCAGTGGAAATGCATGGAGAAGAACTTGGAGTGGATACGGATGAAGGAGGGTTACGTAAAATGGTCATTTTTATTTGCCTATTCTCAAAGTATCACTGTGATAGATACTGGACACAAGCGTAATATGGTTTCAATTATTTATTGTATTTTTTTGGCATTTCAAGCAGTTGCGCAGTACATGGGCGTCATGGGCCAAGCCAGGGAATTTGGCGCAGATGCTTAATATGCGCGTAGCACGATCGCACACAACCTGAACATTAATGCTGTGCCGACGTCTACGGTCTCTGTACATATTTTTATTTTTGGAAGGGGTTCTGATTGCTATGTGAGTACAATCAATGGCACACAACACTGGGGAACCGGGGGACCCGGTCTTTCCGCTGGTGTTTCGGGCAACTTTAAGTGGCTGATGTGGTGCAGCATAGCGTCAACCAACTGTGTCCGACACCTTGACACAGACGCCTGTAATATGTGCATGACATCACCAGCCACTCTCTGGAACGACCCAGATGCCAGGACCGACATCGCAGTTGTGATCTTGATGAACAAGGGTATGTTTGTAATTGTTTGTAATGCGTTTGTAATTTAACTAATTGGAGAAGAGGCTGTTGCATAATATCATACGATGATTTTTTTTGATAATTTATTATGGTTATGAGAAATGTAGTTTAGAAATAAGGATGAACAATTGAATGTCTCAACCATTAACATGTTAAATAAAATAAAATAAATGTTAAAATTCGGCCTATAACGAACATCAAATGAAATATTCCATTTCGCCTTATGTTGGTGCTTGACCTTAATACAGCCCTCAAGAGCGCTTAACAGAAAAAGCGCATAAGCCAGGGGGAGAATACACGTAAGTGTTTTTTGCCTGGGAAACGCCTGGAAAAGCCCCGATTTTGGCCTTGCTCCACCCCAAGTGCGTAACTGACTTCAGGGTGTGTAATGCACAGACTTATGTCGAGGGGAGAATACGCTTAGGCTGAAAAGCACGTAGCTAAGTGCTTTTTTCGACTTACGCGCATGGGAGAATAGAACCCAAAGTGAGTAAATTATGAACTTTGTTTAAAAATATTTTACTCGCTGTACAGGACAAAACTGCTGTTAACTTCAGTGTTTGCTTTTCGCACAGCCTGCAATGCAGGCTGTCTGTCTGTGCTTCAGGATTGTTAAATTACAACAAAGAAAACTGAGGTAGCAGCTATTATCCACAATTGAATGTTTATTGAAATGCAATTTTGCATTAAAATTATGTATTTTATCTGTCCTCTTAACTTTACAAGGAGAACTGGCCACACCTGATATTGTTTTGTGTTTTTGAAGTTCAAGTAAAATTAATTTAAACAAGTAGATCAGAAGTATCTAATAGCTGCAACCTCGCCTAGCATCTGTCACGTGGCCTAGTGTCCATGACTGGTGGTTTCTTGTACAA
The DNA here is from genome assembly GCA_029721435.1 of Gymnothorax reevesii. Classification (NCBI taxonomy): domain Eukaryota; kingdom Metazoa; phylum Chordata; class Actinopteri; order Anguilliformes; family Muraenidae; genus Gymnothorax; species Gymnothorax reevesii. The sequence goes on along the minus strand of CM056586.1, from coordinate 35,018,719 downwards.
GTGCGTTCTTGAAATTGGCAAATGACCTTGAAAATCAATAGGGGACCCTTCCTCTGTACCAAGAAGCTTGTTCTAAGATGTAATAGCCATCCATCAAGTTAAAGTGGAGTTACAGTGCGAAAACTGTGAAATCGGGGCAAAATCGACACTTTTTTGACCGGTGTGACCTTGGGATTCGACAGATGACCTTGAAAATCAATAGGGAACCCCTCCTCTATACCAAGAAGCTTGTAAGATTTCATAGCCATTCATTGAATGAAACTTGAGTTACGGTGCGAAAACCGTCAAATCGGGCAAAATTGACACTTTTTTTGCCTTTGTGACCTTGGGATTTGACGGATGACCTTGAAAAACAATAGGGAACACGTCCTCTATGCTTAGAAGCTATTTCCAAAATTTCAGAGCAATCCATGAATTCTAACTGGAGTTACAGCGCGAAAACCTGCAAACAAGGTCATGACATCTGTGAACTTGACCTTTGACCTCGACCTTGTGCATGGACATCACTTTGGTGAAGGTCAATAACTCCTGAAAATTTCATGATGATACGACGACAGGAACATGGTCAAAAAGGTGGCACAGACGGACAAACAGACGGACAGAAATACAGAAGCGTTCATAGAGCTGCTTGGTCGCAGCTAAAAAGAAAAGATTGAGAAGAAGTCAAGACTAATCACTATTTGAAAGAGACGTTCAGTGCCTCCTGTTTTCTGGTCACTAAACACCTCTGGTCTTTTCATGATGCAAGAAATGATTTTCCTGGGAAAATGATGGGTTCATTTGCACAATTCTTGGTCATTAGTGAAAGATGTAGGCCAGTTGTTTATTCCAAATTTAAGTTTTCACTGCTTTTTACTCATTCCCTACGGCAAGACACTGCCAATGGCATGGCGAATTCTACCATTCCCAACAGTAAGCTGGTGCCAGCGGCGTGGATGACGTCATTCAGGGTACCGTTGAAAACATGCAAAATACATGAGTATCGTGTCATCTGACCAATCTGACAGCAGTAATAGTAACCTCAACCATTCACAGTCCGATGAAAACGCGAAATCAGTTGATGATGGCGGTGATGGCTTCTTCAACCACTGGAGGGGAGGGGCCGTGGCCGAGCCAGAAGAGGTCATGGTCCAGGAGCACGTAGTCGACACGTAATCGAGGAGCTGCTCAGCGTCATGTAGCAGGCAACCAAAATGACAATTGGAATGATGTTACAAATACCCAAAATGACACTGCTAGTTTGACATTTGCATTTGAACCTGCTGAAAACCTTTATTTTGAAAATGCAGACGTTTAACTAGACGTGTGTTTATATTGTGTAATTTTTGGGGAAAGCATTCCGTACAAGCGCGACAATTTTATATGAAAGTAATCCGTAGGGAATGATGGATGATCATCAGAGAAGCAGCCTGTCAGTTATATGCACAAGCACAAATGTATCATGGTATGTTGGTCAGTGTGGAGTTTTCTTAATTATGTGCAAGGCACGAAGAAAAGCAATATAAAATGATGGTTCTTTCACATGTCTTTTCATACTTCCATAGCAAACTTTCATGACCTGATTGATCAAGTCCCAATAATAGCCTGATTAAAGCAAAAAGGGAATGAAAAGTCAAAATATAAAGTTGTTTTTGGAATATGAAGCCTGATCAGTCGGGGGTGATAATTTGTAATCCATGTTGTGGATTGTAGAAGAGGTAGATTTTCTTTGAAAATTTCTGCGGCGACAGATGTCTTTGTGGTGGTCGGTCATGCGTCCGTAAGCTTTTTGCCTTGTCTGCGCTCTCACGCCCTGTTTTTCACAGATCCTTTTCATATTTTATATGCATGTATATGGGATGAAAATCTAGGCCAGGTTTGGCTAAGCGAGTGCAGTGGCTTTGCCACTATTTTTAATGTTTGATGTGGTTACTCAGCTTTATAATCTTAAGCTTAGGTGAAAGTAGGGAGGCTATTATTGTTAACCTCAACGTGAGACTTTCAAAAATAAAGTTCATGGAGCTTGTAGGTCACAGAATCAGTGGTTGATAACGGAGAATTCTATTTGTTTCATCAGACTCTCAATGGGATTTTATTGTGGATGAATTACTGAGCAGTCCTGCCTCACATTCCACACAGCAAAATGAAGACAATGTTTTACAACCTGACAGTCCTGTACTTTGCCTTTTGTTGTCTGCAGGCCTTTGAGTGTTGTCAGCTGAACACACCAGCACCAGTCATGTCCACTGCTGCAGACTCGGCCCCTGGATTCGACGCCTTCAGGCGACAGCCGCACCCCACCCGGGACCTTGGCACCCAGTTGTGGACTTGGGACAGCCAATCGTCTTTCAAACCCAGAACGGCAGGTGGTAAAATTTCAGAGGTCATCCAGTTATCTGCTGAAGAAGAGGAAGCCATCACAGGCCTCCTGAGGCTGCACTATCAGAGCTCACAGGAGGCCTCCTCCACTGCTCCATGGGGTAACTCAACCCATCAAGATCCTGCAGCAGATGATCAGCAGTCCATCAAACAGGTGACTTCATCTCCGCCACCTCTCTGTGATTTAGGACCTGCCCCAAACACTGTGGAGAACATCCTCCTGCGTCAGCCCATGCTGGGGTCTGCTGCAGTGATGGCAACTTCCAACTGCTTGGTTGGAATGGAAAATGGGGCCAACTGTTTGGGCGGGAACCCACCATGTATGACCCAAGGAGCTACAGGAAGCCAAGAAACCTGATTATTACCTACAGAGCAGCATAGTGGAAAAACCTGATGAATGAAGCCACTGAAGAACAACTGTTTGAGCAAGATTTTTAGCATTATTGACATGACCTTGACCCTTTTTTTTCTGTGGCATCACTTTTAGTTTTATTTTATCATAATTGTCTAACCATTTCTTGTAATAAACATTTCCTGTTGTATACAAATACTGTAGACACCGACAAGATTGTTTGTCCATTGGGAATCAATCTTTTTTTTTTTGGGTTTATTTTTAACTTGGTAAAACGGAAATCATGTCTCGAACTCAGTCTTCTGCTAGTGTTCTGTTCGGTCAAAGTAAAAGCTAATAGTTATTTGATTATTTTGCGGCTTAAATTCCAAACATTGCCTCCTTAGGGAAGAGGGGAGGAGACCATTTGCACTCATTATGCATGTGTGTGACATGCCAGTACATCCTTGTGTACTGAACAATGCAGTATTACCAGACAGTGCAATCCAAACCTGTAGTCTTTTATCAACTTACACTACCGCTCAAAAGTTTGGGATCACTTGCAAATTTCTTTGTTTTCCAAAGAAAAATACTTTTCATGCATTTCACATATTTTTATCCATTTCACAAATGACTAAAATTAATCAGATGATTTCCAAAAAATGATCTACATTTTTGCATAGAGGCCTATTATCAGCAACTGTCAGTCCTCTTCATCAATCTCCTGGTATGGCTGCTAATCCAAGTTAAGCATTTTATAAGGCTAATTGATTATTAGAAAACCCTTCTGCAAATGCGTTGCACAGCTAAAAACCGTTGAACTAATAAGGGAGCGCAAAAGGGAGCATGGCATTCTTGCAGTTGGTTTAGTACCTGAAGCATTAGCAGTTGTTTGTTTGTTTACAGGCTGAAAGAAAATGGCCAGAAAGAAAGAACTTCCTTTAGAGACCCATCAGTCTATTGTTGTGCTTCGAAAAGAAGGCTATTCAATGCCAGAAATTGAAAACTTAAAATCTCCTACCATGCTGTCAACTACTCCCTTCAGAGAGCAGCACAAACTGGCACTAACAGAAAAAGGAGTGGGAGGCCCCGATGCAGAACTATGCAAGAAGACAAATATCTGAGAGTGTGTAGTTTAAGACAAAGATGCCTCACAGGTTGTCAACTAGCAGCTGCGCTAAATAATTCCCGTAACTATCGTCAGTGAAAGTGTTTTTTTTTTTTATGAAGGCAAAGTTTGAAGTACATATTCATCATTTTCCATTAAAATCATTATTTCTAACATTGTCTGAACAGCATGTTCTGTTCATTTGCTATATTTCCTATTCAGACTAATTTCATGTGTGTTTCCATGGAAAACAAGAAAATTTCCAAGTGATCCCAAACTTTTGAGCGGTACTGTATATTCATCTAGGGACAAGGAAAAGCAACATGGACAACAAATGGCTCAATATTTTAAATACCCATATTGCTCTGAGTATAAGATGATTCTGGATATAAGACGAGCCCCCTTTCTCAAGACACATTTTTGGAAAATAGGGGGTTTTGATGACAAAATCTTGTTTTAATCACACAAAAAACATTTTGAAAATACTGTACACATTTTGATTAAAAACCGATATAAAATACATCAGGCTATTGTTTGGCGCCATTTATTGTTGTAAACGTATATTGACTAAACTGAGGGGCCGTATAGGCCAAACTTCCTTCTCATACACACAACTGAAAATGAAACCTCACACACATTACTGAAAACCTCTCACATACTATTGAAAAACTCTCGCACACATGACTGAAATGGGAACCTCTCACACACAGTACTGGAAACCTCTTTACACGTATTACTGAAAACCTCTCACATACAACTGAAATAATCTCTATCACCCACTACTTAAACCTGGAAACCTGCAATCACCAGGGGAGTGTTTGAAGTATCAAAATAGTAGACAATTTGAATATAAAATTGATAAAATGTGTACTTAAAGAAGGAAATCGTTTGATTTTAAGCAATGGTAATGGTAATGGTAAAAGAATATGTTGACATACAGTTGCAAAAAAGGTTGGAGGAGGAAACCTCTGCTCTTTTGGTATTGGTATGCAATATTTTTCCCTCAAACCTAGCTCTGATCCAATAGTTCCAACAGTGCTGTGGGACATCCTGGTAGGTTTTGGAATACTTGAAATGGGCAGCAATTTATTTTGAGAGCAATGGCTTCCTCTGTGCTAGCAATTTATTTCTGCAGATAAAGTGGAAGGGTTCATACACTTTTTCTAGAAACGTTAAATGAAATTTGTTCAAACTTATACAGTCTAATCTTACAAGCCCTTCTAAATTATAAGGAATAATAATTATGATGGAAATCATGAAAGGTCTTCAGTAATGTATGTGAGAGGTTTTCAGTAATGCGTGTAAGAGGTTTCCAGTAGTATGTGTGAGAGGTTCCTTTTTCAGTCGTGTGAGTGAGAGGTTTTCAGTAGTGTATGTGAGAGGTTCCTATTTCAGTCATATTTGTGAGAGGTTTTCAGTAAGGAGTGTGTATGAGGGAAGTTTGAATTATGGCCTATACGGCCCCTCATACTACACTATAAAATACACACACAGAATCACAAACAGTATTTTGACGGTTAAAAGTTCAGTCTCTGAAAATAAGACGACCCACCCTTTCAAACGGAATTTCCCGGGAAAATACATCCTCTTATATTCAGAACAATACGGTATTTCAAATGTAAAATGCATTGCAAACAGGCAGTACTTGCACAGCATTAAAATAATCAACGTAATGCTGTACTGGAGTAATTGAAAGAATGTTTTGGGTGAACTCTTGCTATATGCAGCAAAAATTGTGAATATAATCCTAGATGATGATCTGTTGATACTTACTCTCTATTTGAATGGTTCCCTATGATTAATATTCAACCCAATGTGCCATCAAAGGGAAAAAAAATGTTGCAAACACTTTGTTCGTAACTCACAAAATTTTACAACCATAAAGCTGGTAAAACCCTGAACTAGATATTTTATCAATTTAGCGTCATCATTCCCAGTGACTACGTACTTTTATTACGACTGCGGACATGTAATGTTGCGTCAACAAAACGTTCTGCGGCTCCCCTGATTTGCAATGCAAGAATGCCCGGAGACGAGCATTTGGTATGGTTGAAAAATTTGCAATTACACTGCAATTTACAAATTTGCTACTGACCAGGTTCTATAAAAATATGTAGCATGTCTTTCACTTGGGGAACTTCCACAAAGGCATAAGCATTGTTAGCCCTCAAAAAGGCAGCGGTACAAAGTGAAATGCACTCGAAGAGTCTATTTTGAGGTCAAGCCTAATTATGTGTTTTCATTGGTCTGTGTAACCAATGTAATAGACCTCAAATATCCCTGGTGCGATAGTTTGATAGTAGTCGCAGCCCGACGCAATACTGGGTTGGACCCAGCTGTAGCCAATCCATGTGCTCATGTTTTCTTTTCCTGCAGCATTTTGTTGCTCCAAACTGCAGTCTCTCTGTCACAGGGTTTCTGCAGCTGTAGTGTACAGGCAATGATATTGTTCATCCTTCCAGTTTTATTTCATTCATAAAACTTGGACCAATGACACATTTAATTGAAAATTTGTTGGTTCAAATCCATTAATCGTCCTGCTGGTATGCAGAAGTATTTTCATACAACATCCATGACGTCAATTTCTTTCAATAACTGCCCATCATCTCCAGTCACATCCAGTTAATGAGAGCAATTTAGACCCAAAGGTCCACTTTGATCCACAATTTCCAAGTGTCTTCAACCAGGTGACAAATCATATTCCAGAACCATGGAAGAAGTGGCGGCTTTTGGGAGGAGGCAGGGGCTGATTTGCTGTCCCAGAGTTATGATGTTTCTGGTGTGTCTCTGCTAAGTTACCGACTTAGACTTAGACGGGCCTTGGTAGGTGAGGGCGCTCGCTGCCTGCATGACGCGGTATCTCTCGCGAATATTCCGTCTTCGAACGTGCTCGTTGGTGATTTCCAAAACGTTCCCTGCGGGGAACCAACCCTTTTGCCCGTCTGACAGTCTGATGCCCTGATACCAACCTGGGGAGATGGAATAATAAAAAAAAAAAAAATGAGGCTGGTGTACAACAGAGGAATATATGTACCAGTAGGCAGTACAATGAAGGGTATAAGTGATGGGAGATGACAAAGAATGTTTTTGTAAGAAAATGGTAAAGGTTTGGTCAGAGAGGAAGCAAAACGTCCAATAAAATTGTGCAAAAAGCAGCAATAAAAAGTTGGATAATGTCAATTAGAAGCGGCGTTGCTTGTATTTACGGGAAATGTCTATTTCTTGTATGCCAGAAAAGCCCAATTTACGCATACAAGAAATATTTCATATGAAAAACTCCCAGCTTACAAGAAATAAAATCTTTATGTTAGAAATGTCCATTTCTTGTGTACCAGAAAAGTCCAATTCTAGCCTACCTAACCCCAATCCTTGCCCAGAGCAAGAAAAGAGGAACCGTTGAATCTATCCCATGCCTTCAGCGGCTGCAGGGACCAAAAAATAGACTTATGTTTATTCTTCATAAGTATTGGTAATTCATGTATTCCAGAACTATACTATGTATTTGCCAGTGAAAATTTAAAATGATTTAAATTATAGTTGACTGTGGTCTGGGAAAACGGCATTTTTTGTTACTAAAAATATACCGCTGAATCTCGAAAACGATGGAGTCTTGAAAACAATGGGATGTATACTGAACAACAAAAGAAATGCAAGTTAGTTTATGTACTCATATGGCCACCCAGTGAAGTGACCGCAAAACAAAGAAAGTATTGGAAGAAATTTACATAAATTTGCATGTGCTAATAATAAGATTGTTATAATAATTACAGAAGTACTTAAGTTTGCATTCAGTCGTGTATTGACTTGTGTTTCTTTTGTTGCTCAGTATACTTCAAAAGTGAACATTTTAAAAAGTGTCTGGGTAAAATGAATGGGAACATTTACTTCCAACACCAGTGTGATGTAGTCACCTCTGCTCAATACAAGGATCAAGAGTGTTATCCGTTCTCACATATCAGAACAAAACAATTCTAGGAGACGAACAAATAAAAGTTATATATTGCTACCTTCTGGTACACAAGAAAACGACATTTCTTGCATATACAAGCAGTGCGCCTTCTAATTGACTTGATCCGAAATGTTTAGCTGAAGAACCATGCAGCCTCCAAAACAAGTATGTCGTCTGAGACTCACCTTCGTTGCCCTTGCGAATGACATTGAAAATCTCTGTTGGCTCCAGGGTAAGTTCATCCGCCTGTTGGGCGATGTACGGCTCTACACACTGCACCTGGGGGCAGTCTGGACACATCAACACACAAAAATTCAGCATCAATAATTTGGATAATTTGGGGCGGGTAGAATTGGTTTTGTGTGCAGTAGCTACATATCGTGCATACCCCAGTCCTCGTACACGTGCTCCTCCTCGTCTCTGTCTGGGTCCTCAGGGTCAGGGAATGCTGCCATCCACCTCTGCATATCGGACCTGCACAAGAAATAGGGATGTGACATCACAGAAGTGACACCATTTCCTGCAGTGGAAAAGACTGCAGTTACTGCACTGTGGTGAATAAATGAACGAACAGAACAATCAGCCAATTGCCTTTGTATGGAGACACTGCTTTCACACCACACCGCTCTGGTAAATATGAAACTGAAAATTTGAATGAGACAAATGTGTGCAGCTGCTTTCTTTAAAGGCCTTTACATACTCCAGGAGGACAGGGCAAAATGACGTCATTCTGTTCTCGCAGCCCTGGGTTTGGAGTTCTTGCAGCTTGTTCTTGACACATCATTTGCACAGAACTTTTCTCTCGTGGTGTCCGAGAAGTATTGAGTGATTGGTCAGAAAGATGGGCGTGGCCCTATGAGGACTTCCTTGGAGTTCGGCACTTGAGTTTCTCGTGAAGTATGAAAGGTCCTGGCCAGAACGAACTCTGCTCTCGTTTTTTCCACCTCGAGAAAACGAACAAATTTCTCTGTTCTCGTGGAGTATGTAAAGGCCTTTACTTTTACCTTGGAGAGTTTGTATTGGCTATTCAGAGTAGACCAGTGGTCCTGAATGTTTTCACTCCAACCCCAGCAATGTGTACTTCATTCAACAACTGAAATTGTCATGTGCTGCAAATTATTGGAATCAGATGGGCTAAATCATGGTTGGAATGAAAACCGACAAGATGGCAGATCTCCAGGAACAGGGGAAGGGACCCAGGAGTAGATTATGAGGCGAAGACACTGAAGTACTCGTAACATTACTATTACTGTAGCCTACACTTTTCTCGAAAGGAGTTAGCAGCTGATTAATCTAAGCAGGGACTAATGCCTGCCAATAAAAGGGCTTTGATCAAGAGAAAATGCCTACTCTGATGTAATTTTTGGTACAGTAGGGCTTGAAACAACAACCTTCTGCAGTCCAGGCAAACACCCTAACCACCATTAAACAGGCTACTTTAAGACACTTTCTCCAGAAAGTTGGGTGACGAGGAGTAGGCTCTTCACTTACTGAGTCTGGGCTTTTAAAATGCGCTCGTTGATGCGACCCTGGTGGTTCTCCAGCATGATTACGCAGAAGCAGTTGTCAAAACCTGGACCTGCTGAAGGCTCATTGAAGACCTTCACCTGGACCAGCGAACGGTGGGCATGGTCAATCACCACATACTTTTCCGAACTGGAGGGGAGGAAAACGGGTTCAAACTCACGTCCGACTTCGATTTCTAAATCTCAACGTGCGCAGTAGAGAGCAAACCTTTTCTTGCTGGAGAGGATGAGAAGGTCATTGAAGAGGAAGAGGAATACTGGGGTGAATCTAGGACGGATACCGAAGAGTGTGGCTCCTTTGGCCATCTCCTGAAACTCCCCCCGTTTCTCCAGAAAACGGGTTTGGGAGATGATGGGAATGGCCTTTGAATACAGACAGGAAAACATGAGGGGTTCAGGTGGGATAATAGGTACCAGTGGGAGGGAAATGATTTTTGTATGATAAACAGTCTTACAAATTTTGTTTATGCATCAGATTTAAAAAAGTAAATGATTTGGGCCAAAAGCCAACTAATTTTGTTCCACCTCCGGTATATCTCAGAGAATTAACTTCTGGATCAAAACTGGGAACGGATGTAATCATGCAGCTGCTATTATTGAAAATACGATGTGCGAAAACTTAAATATTGTGGCAGGTGTATCATGAACAGTCATAAATCTAAATAGGGATTGTATGCGAGTCAAGCAGAACAGACACATCATTATTCCTTCGCCATATTCCGAGAGCAAAATTTCACATGAAAATATAAGCTAACGACACCCCACAAACTCTGCATAGACATTTCAACACTGTATGTTTATTACTATTTCTTGCATACCCGTTTATATTTGTCTTTCAATAAAAATGCTTGAGTACGTGTGCAGCAAAGAAAGGACGCTTCAAATGTTCTGATTCCATTAAATTCCGAATATATACAAAGGGAGTGCAAAAATATGCGCATGACATCACCATGTCACCCGACTGTCTCTCGCCCGAGTACCTTTAGCTTGTCGAACTCCAGTGTTTTGGCAATACTGATCAGCTCCTCCATTTGCCGCATCTTCCCCACCTCAGTATTGCACTCCTCTATGATCTGTGGGCAGATTGGTAGGCATGAGGATGCAAGAGCAGTATGGGTGAATGCAAGGATTTGCTCAGACACCAGAGATAACGCTCCTTTGCATGTTTCCTGTTCTGCTATCATTTGCATTGTGATTATCCTTCTATTCTGACAAATTGCCAGACTGTCAAGGGATAACAACGTGATATACACACTACTGGTCAAAAGTATTCATACAACAACAATTTCAAACAGTCAGAAATGAAATGTTAACTCTCCCTGTTCAAGTAAAAAAACTACAACTTACATTGATCAACAAAGCCGTCTATAGTCATAACTGCTAAGCAAATTCACGGCATTTTTTTTCCCCAAAGGGAGAGTCGTGGTTGTGCAGGTTTACACCCATAACTCTGGAATTTCTCTAAGATAAACCACCCTTGTGGTTTGCCCCCCTCTTGATTTTCCTGGCTAATTTGCACCCATATGCTATAGGTTGATTTGACATCTTGTATCATTCTCAAAAGGCAAAACCCCCATTCCTTTGGCATTATGTATGAAGGTAACAGATTACCTTCCAGTTCTCAATCCTTGGGCTAAGCTAAACTAAATGCATTATTATGAATATCCTTACCTAAAACATGGCTCATATGACCACCCTCAGACCTTCAAATACTAGGTACACTATTTGGGAAGCCCCTGAACATAATTTTAATACAACATAATCTGATGATGTTACACATTTATTTTCCATACATTGATGGGACTGTTGGGTGTAGAGCACAGGTCACTGCCCTTGTTCCTGGAAATCTACAATCATAAATGTGTTTACTCCTGAAGTAACAAAGGTCTAACATTTGATTGAGGTGTGATCCTGTTCAGCTGTGCTAATTTAGGGTGGAGTGAAGAACTACTGGTAGATCTCCAGGAGACATGGGTAAGCACCAGTGGAACGCATGAGAGAGGGCGAAGGAGAATGGGGTCACCTCATGAAGTGGGGTCACAAACTATAGTCTGACAGTAAAGGCACCAGAGCTGTGTTGTTTTTTTGGCAACTGGGGCGAGAACCTACTATGGTGATGGATATTCCATCACCATATACCAAAGAGAAAGTGATGTGTGAAAAAAGTCCATCACCACAGGCCTGGGGCCTTTCTGTGTGGAGTTTGCATGTTCTCCCCGTGTTCGCGTGGGTTTCCTCCGGTACTCCAGTTTCCCCCACCCACAAAACATGCAATATAGGAACTCTCCTGTATGGCTGTGTGTGAATGTTTGGTGGTCGTCGGAGGGGCCGTAGGTACGTACACAGCAGCCACGCTTCCGTCAGTCTACCCCAGGGCAGCTGTGGCTACAAAAACGTAGTTTACCTCCATCAGAGTGTGAATGTGTGAGTGAATGAATAATGTATCCATTGCGAAGCCCAGAAAAGCGCTATATAAAATTGATCCATTATCATTTATTATTATTATTTATGTTTTGGGGATGGTTCATGGAAGAAGACAGGACAGCTCATTTCAGTGTTGCTTAGATTTTTCCATGCGACTTGCATGTCACATACTTGTGGCCCCATTTTATGAAGACCCAATGATTTGTTACCTTGGAAACAGCAGCCAGGGCTTTGGATGCTGTCTCTTCTTCTTTAGTTCCCTCTTCTGTTCTTTTCAGGATATTCTACAGAAAAAAGCCAATCTTTACCAACAAAAGTATGTGACTGAAACTATACTCAGGGCTGCCAACAGCGTGAGAGTTAGTGACATATTCACGTTACCGTGCTGTAGTCAGCAAATATTCAATCAATGAAATGCCTGTGTTTCACAATCGTTCAAATTGTTTAAATGGAATAAGACCATTTGAAACGTTTTCCATGTTACTAGCGGTGAAATCCACCGTAACGCATGTGAAACTGATATACCTCCATGCACAAAGACTTCAAGTCCGCACAAGAGTCTCTTTCAAACGTGCTGATTGAATAATTGCTGACTACAGTACGGGAACATGAATATTCCACTAAAACTCACACTGAATGCTTGAAAATTGGCAACCAGGCTATACTTCACAAACCAAAACTGTTCTTGGATGAAATGCTCACTGCCAAATGCCAATTACTAGAAAGGTAATCCAGATAAGAAGGAAGTGGTTCGTTGGTTGAAGATACAAAGTACCGATTGCCATCATCTGTAATCTGTGTCTGTAAAACTCATCCATCATGTACAAGACTTGCATAATGGAGGGTTTTTTAGAGCACCACAAACAACAGTAATTTACTGTTTCACATTCTCCTATTTGTTGGTCAAGCATCTTTCCTGCCAAACACTGGCCCCTCTCACCTCGATGAGCATCTTGATGCGGGTGATACGCTGGAAGGGCAGCAGCAGGAAAGACATAAAAGGCAGTCGTTGGCACTGTGGCGACTCTTGCAGACGGGCGATCACACTCGCAAACGGTACATTCTTCTGCCTGTGGCCAGGACAACGAAACATTGAGCGTGACTGCATTGGGTGCGTTTCCATTGGCACAATCAAATATTGCCATTTGAGAGTTGTTTAACAAAATATAATTCTTGTCCAGGAGTAACACTATAGTCAACCAATCTATAGCAGCTCTGATATCTCTAAGCTACGGTTATCATGGCAGAGCCGCTATTCATTGGTGGACTATAATGTTACTACTGAACAAACATTATTTTGTGATCTTGGAACAACACTTATGCGGCAATAACAGATTTGAGCTGTCCATTGCATCAAGCTGTAGTTTAGCATAATGGTAAATTGCTGTCTTACTTCCACAAATAGGTTCATAAGTGGTTTTTACTCGATACAGATATGGCGTTTGAATAAAGTAGATTAACACCGATTCGGGAACAATACACTTGATGAAGTCTTTCCAAGTCAAAATTGCAGTACAATGGGGGAAAATGGTTCGGCTCAGGCAGAGAACACGCCAGAGCTTTCGCGTGGTGCTCACATGAGGTCAGTGTAGGTCTTCTCCTGGTATATCTGGTTACGAACATAGTCGATGTAGGCGGGGAAGTTGTGCTGGGCGTGGTAGTAGATGATGTCACAGACATCGGGGATCAGAACGCTCTTTTCTATCCGCTCCTCCAGGTCATTCAGAAACCTGTCAGAGGGAGGACCAAGCAGGCGCAGATGGAGAAGAAAATTTATAAGGTGTACAACATCTTACAAAAAGACTTAATTCATTACAGTAATTAAATAGAGTTAGAGAACATAAGAAGTGATCTTGTCCAGAAAACAAGACGGTACAATGTCCAGTATACAATTGGGAGTATCACATATCCATTATCTAATAGCCACCTTAACCCCTTTGCGAAAAATACAAATAATGCCATTTTCTTCCTGTTTTGCATGAGCCTATTCAGCTTTATAACTCAGTATTTGTATCACAGAGACTCTGGAAAATTATTTAAGTGAAGCAAGACGTGGAAATTCAATTACAGAATTACAGTATTTTGGAATTAAATTTCAGAATTTACAGACGCCGGCGTCTATATCAGCGCAAAAAGGGGTTAATTCTGGTCAGGCGCATGGGAGGTGTAGAGCCTATCGTATTTTACAATGGTGGGAACGCACCCTGGACGGTCCAAGAGTCCAACTCTGGGAACAGACAGCATTCACTCACACACTCATATGGGCAATTTAGAGTCTGTAACTAGCCTGTGATGGAGGTCTCAGGACACTGGGGTAAACTATAACACCGTCTCACCTCTCGCTGACCTCACACACGCGCAGAATGTTGGAAAAGAGCGTCGTCTTCTCACGGACGATCAGGGTGTCCTGCAGCTCTCGGGACTCCATGAAGTTGTCAATCAGCACGCGCATGGAGCGCAGGTACGAGGCCTCCGAGGTCAGCACTTCAAACATGCTCTGCAATATGACAGGCAGGGGGATCACATTTGATTGAATCACTGGATTCAAAAAGTCTCGTGTTAAAGTTCATGTGTTTTGGTGTTGACTCTCTGGGTTTGAAATGTGAACCAATGGCAAATGCTAGATGTATATTTGCATGTTTTCGCTCATTGTTTTGATTTATGATCATGACTATGTCAGACCAAGCCATGGACTGCATGGACTGCGACAACAAGTAATCCAACTTAGTAGTCTAACTCCACATGGAAAAGTAGTGAAGGCCTGTTCATTAAAGTATTGGATTATACCCTCCCCTCCGCCCTCAGCATCTTCTGTACCAACCTCTTAAAGGTCCCCTGTTATGTCACCAAGTGCACAGCCAATTAGACATTACCAATATCAAAATCAGTCCCTTTGTAACCTCACATATTGATGTGACCACCAAGATGCCAGAAGGACAGATAAAATTCATAATCATTGGTGGTCCCTCCCCAAGTGATGTCATAAACGACAGATTTTGAACTGGCTTTCTAGTGGCCAAATGGCTGTGCACCCAGAGATATGATAGGGTATCTTTAACTTTTAAGTTTTTGTTTTGTTTAAATTTTTTGTTCATCCAAAGTTGGGAGCGATAAAGATTCAGTCACTTACAATTTGAATGACCTCCCCTCCCTCAAAATCTTCTGCACCTCCTTCATCCCTCACTCCGTATTCCCATACTCCCTCCATCTTAATGCTCCTTGCCCTCCATTGCTCACTCTGTATTCCTGCGCTCCCTCGTCAGTCCCGCTCACCTCCTGTCGTTGCAGCTGCACGCGGCTGAGGGTCTCGATGACGCCGCTGTCCCTCACTGACGGTATCTCCTGCCACAGAGTGCTCTCCGCAGCGCTCGAACGGGACCTGGCTCTGCTCTCTGGATCAGCCCCCCGTCGAGCCCCCCAGTCCATCTGATAATCCGCACTGGCCTTGCTAACATTCCGGGAAACTGTCTGCCGCCTGATCTCTTTGTGGATGACCGTGTCCCGATATTTCTGGTAAAGGGGCTCTGAGGAAGAGTTGAGCTGAGTTAGTGCTGCTCCAATTGCAATGTAAAATTTAGATAAAGACATCATGAAGGAAGCAGACTGGTGTACTTCACGCCTTACAACCGTCCAAGCCTGAAATTCAATTATGGAGTCACAGTAGGAAAATATTGAAAGGAATATTTATTTATCAAATACATATGTATCATGGTGGACATTCGTGTAGTGGATCTTATCACCCATCCATCCATTATAGAACCATCTCATTCATGATTAGGGTCATTTGAAGTCAGGGGTGTATCCCAGCATGCAATGTGACAGAGGCAGGAATAGACCATGGACTGTTCCGCAATGCACGTTTGGACTGTGGGGGGAAACCCACAGAGAAAAGAAGAAGAGCATGCAAACTCCACAGGCTCGATTGCTATGAGGTAACAGCCCTACCAAATGAGCTACTGCGCTGCCCCAGTATCTTATCATGAACATAATAAGCCTACTTCAGCTGGGATCAAGCAGAGTTCATCCTTACACTGAGACTAACCAACATAGATTTGTAACACTTGCTGAGTCAGAAAACTGCATTTTAACAGAGATAAAGGCTTGAGAAAATTCTTTTACGGAAACCAGCATGTGAAGATAATAGGCAACTTTACTGAGGAATATAAATAAAAGCATCTCAAAATGCACTTGCAAATTATTTAAGGCATATTTAAAAGGATTTAAAAGGATACAAAATATTCAATTTGAAAGAACTTAACAACTACTCAAAAGATGACTGAAGAGGAAAGTATAAGCGTATTTTTCATGCAATGCCTCACTCTTTTGGTTAAGATGCTCATAAATGAGAAACCTCATGATTTACCATACTGATGTCTTAATCTGCTCGACCATTCAAAGGCCGTATGCAATTCCACAGGTGTTTCCCTATCCTACACAGATCTGCCATCTGAAAGTGCGACTATACTCTCACCATACTGGAGTTGAGTTTTCAGGTCCACAGGTACTCCATGTGACAGGCGACTAGGACCTCTGTTAAGGAGGAAAAAAACCATTTTGTAAAGAACATCCCAGAAGAGGTGCAAATATGTTCATATATTTGTGGACCTATTTAAGAGGTGCTCCAGTCCAACACCAGGTAGCACCCTTGTTTGCCTCCAGAACTGCATGAAAGGTGTTTAATAAAGTCTTAAAAGATATTCATGAAATTTTTCATGGTCTGTTACGATTTTTCCCCAACATGGTTCTCGAAGCATGTTTGAGAAAAGAGGAAATTGCGTATTTGCAAGAGTTGGAGGCATTTTCAACAACATCCAGTAATCCAGTTATCCAGTTTTCGTGATCGCGCGCCCACTGTTGCCTTGTCTTCAAATTGTCAGCCAAGAGGAGTGAAACCTGGCCTAGTCTTCTACCAAAGAAGCCCATGTCTCAAAGATGTGACTAGTTTTGTTCTCGGTGATGCTGTCCTTTGCTATACCATTGTACACAGTTGATATTAAAACATTTGAGGCTTTTCTGGCACCTTGAATGATTCTGCCAACTTTCTTCTAACCTGTCACACTAGCAAGGCCACTCATGGATATTTTTAGTTGGTTGTGCTGCTCTTTGTACATTTCAGAGTTGACAGTCTAAAAATCTGCGAAGGGCGGCCATTTTCAGATTCTGCAAACAACAAGTCATACGACTGTCAAAGATTTCACATTGTATTTGGTCAAACAATAAAAATTAATCTCAACTTTATATGATGAGCTTCAGCCAAATTGTTTGCCGTTTGTAGAAAAAGACTATGGGCGTTAATGAGCAGGTATTGACTAATCCGGCAAGAGATTAGTGGATGGTGGCACCATTACTGCTGTGACAGTTCTGATTAAATTGCCTGCTTGACAGGTTGTGCCACTGGCAGAAGAGTCATTATTTTGTGAATAGCATCAATAATTGCCGAAATGGCAGATTGTGTGGACGATGTCAGGAAGTGACCTACAGTTACTGATAAAGGTAAATATTATAAATCAATGTATTAAGTATTAATGGTCAGTTATTAGCTAAATGTTGGCATTAATAATTCGCCTACAGCATTAAAACAACAGATATGTAGGCTACGCTAACGTAGGATAAGCGGGTAATTCTTATCCTAGCCAGATTCAAATAAATACTCTGATTTTACAGGTATCTGATTCCGGATTATTTTATATTGACGGTCATTTTACCTATTCAGATGTTCGCATTAATAATGCAGCAGTGCGTTTCACCATATTATTAGCACTAGCAGGTAGGGCAAACAATCACCTCAGCAGATTAGGACCGCCATCTGCTGGCGAACATTGTCCTCCTTTGCAGGGAATCTGTGCAGTGAATTTGATGCTCAACAGGGGAAGTCACTATGTGCCAAAGGTGTGTGGATTTCGCATATACTCTTATTCCAAATTTGAATTTTCCCACAGCTATTTGAGCAGCTGAACGCAGAACAGGTTCTTCCCGGCATTTGAGTTCAGAAAAAGAAAAACTTGTAAATAGAGAGGGCTAAAATGTAGAGTGACACCGGTGCTCTCCATAGACATCTGTTCACTTCCAATGACGTTTGAACTGCAACAATGGCGGCAAACGCAACTTCCTGGTTTCGCTAGACAAGTCAATGCCTAACAAAGCAGTCGATGAGACTGAGTGTAAATGGCTACTAAGAATGCTAAAGAGATTTACAGTGATGTTCAATAGAAATGGAAAATAAGAGCAAAAAACATGGGCTTACTGCTTCTTATCCATTGCATCTTCTCTCCCACCATCATCCGTTACATCTGAGGGAACAACCAAAGGCATACACTGTGAGACAGGCCACCAGAGGTGGTCCATACTGAAAATATAACTACAAATGGAAAGAGTCTTGGTCCATCCTTTGAATTTCTCAACAACAGTTCTTCCTATCGACTCCACACTTAGCTGATGTATTGCTGAGGACCCAGTAAAGTGCACTTTTGAGTTGAAAGTTGTTTGGTCAAGCAGTTCTCCAGAAACCTGCTAGCAGCTATTATGATGGTCAAAGGAATCAACCCATCCCAAGCAAGCATGTTTTGAATGGGCATAGCACTAGTTATTTGACGTTGCAGAGAACATGCAAAAAGAACGTATCTGGCTGGGAACACAGGCTACCATAAAGAAAACAAGAGTGTGCTTTTACTAGTATGAATAACTGTGCCCCCCAGAAGCCTCTAAATACCTAAAGGGACCAGTTTATTAGCCAATCAATGGAGGTCCTACAAAATTTGGAAAAAAATATATTGAGTGGTTTCTGATTTTCGGTTTGGAAACACTTTTAAGAAAGCCAATGCCAACGGGAACCGAGCCAAAAACAATGTCGGCCCCCGCTCCCTCCAGGGGGGAGACATAATGAGAATGCTGAATAATGTGAAAAGAAGAGCTTAAAACTACACCACCCACCGCTGGCCAGCTGATTGGGCTGGAGAGACAGGTTGCTCAGGCGTCTCCCGGATTCCGGGGGCTGAGGGGGGGGTCGGCGAGGAATAAGGGGACTCGTGGCCCTTTGGGGCAGCCGCAGAGGCAGGCGCGGGCTGGACAGCTGAGAGCTGTCCACGGCGCGTCTCAGCGGGGGCGAGCGACGCAAGGCAAGCCAGTCCTTCTGAGAGGGCTGGGGCAGAGGAACGCCCAGAGCAGAGCCGACGTGGCGAGGTGTGATGGGGACCCGGGCGGGGACAGCCGGAGGGACATCCTCCGTCCCCTGGGATGGGGGTGGCTCCGGCTCGGAGTCAGAATCAATGCTCCCCTTTGGAGGACAGGAAAGTCTGGTCCGGAGAACAGGTTTGTGGAGAGGTTTGATTTCCGGGGCTGAATACGTTCTCGCCCTCAGCGGCTCGACTCCCAACAGCGTGGCTTCGTATACGGAGTCCTCCTCCTCTTCTTCTTCAGCATATGCCCTCGAAAGACCAAAAGGTGGCGTGCCAGAGGTCAAGACTATCTGGGGCACCACGTCGCTCTCCAAAGACTTCCTCCTAGTTTGCTCGCTCATCTTGACGTCGAGCAGCTCCAGAAACTTTGCTCGCTCTGCCCTGCCCAGCAGGGGGCCCTCTCCATCCTCAATGCCTGAGGACCCGTTCTCTTCCTTCTCCTCTTCCTGCTCTTCTTCTTCGTCCTCCATTGCGTCCCCCGTCCCACTCTCTCCCTCCGCTTCACTTTGAACCGTCTCTCTCTCCCCATCTCCCTCCTCTTCTTCATCCTCGTCGTCCTCTTCTTCATCCTCGATCGGAACCCACACCAGTTTCATTCCTGGCCGCTCGAGGTGACAGGGGCAGCTACAGTCCTTCTCACACTGGAGGCTGGAGTCCATTTCTGAGTCCAGTTCAGCCTCTGTTTCCACCCCCCCATCCAGCTGCTCCTCACCCTCCACCTCCTTACCATCTGGTGCTAAAAAACGACATAGCAGGGGTAGAACGGAAGTTATAACACAGCCTGGCCAAAATAAGTCATCATTTGGATTCAAATAAGCAAATACTTCAGAACCTAAGATTGGATCATTATCGCAGTGATTAAAATCTTTCAACAGGCAACAATTCTTGTAACCCTGACTGAAGCAGTGTGAAGCTTCCAATTCTGTTAATAACCATGTAGGAAGACGCGTCCCGTGGTTATGGAAAAGATGCTGCTGTGTTTCAAAAGTGACAAATTGCTGGCCTGCATTAAGCAAAGCAAAGAAATAAAGAGATAGCTGAAATCGCTGGAACTAGGTTAAGGAACTAGGTCCCATTCAACACATTATTCACCCCATTGAAAGTGTCTGGGATGTGCTGGAGGAGACTTTACAGAGTAGTTTGTCCCTCCTGTTGTCAATACAAGATCTTTGCCAAAAATCTATGCAAATCTGAATGGAAATGAATGTTGGGACGTTGGGAAGATAGTTAAAACAATGCAATGACGAATGAGCACCGTAATCAAAGCCAAGGACAGTCTAACAAAATATTTTCGTGCAACTTCCTTTTTGGCCAGGGAGTGTATGAAGCGCGTTTTAAGGAAAACACGTGACCAGGTTCTTCAGGTTGCACAAAAATTTCCTATACAGCATTATGAATAATTATACAAGAACATCTATGTTTTGTTGCCTCATTAGCATTACAATACAATTTTCTTTTAAAATCTGACTTACAGTTGAGTAAACTAAGCTTTGGTCAACTGGAGCAGAGTAGGAATAGGAGCTTTGCTCAAAGCCCCAACAGTTGCAGCGATTGTACTGTGGTGACATTGGGCTTTGACCCAGCAACCGTCTGGTTCCCAGGCAAACACCTAACTAGCTAAAAGCTCCCACAAAAAGGTATTTCACCTCTCAAACTCAAATCTTTCATGTATGTTTTCTCTAATGTAGGTTAAAGGTCAAGAATCCTCCCCCCGTAAGTCAGGCAATTCCACATACATATTCTGTATCTGCTGGTTACAGCGCTTCAAGATCCTTATACTGACAGAAACATTCACACCAATTCCAATGAAGTTGGGATGTTGTGTAAAATGTTAATAAAAACAGAATTCAACGTTTTGCAAATCTCAAACCCACATTTTATTCGCAATAGAACATAGACAACACATCTGATGTTGAAAGTGAGACATTTTACCATTTCATGAAAAGTATTAGCTCATTTTGAATTTGATGGCAGCAACACATCTCAAAAAAGTTAGGATGGGGCAACAAAAGGCTGGAAAAGTAAAAGGTACTACAAAAATACAGCTGGAGGAGCATTTTACAACGAATTAAGTTAATTGGCAACAGGTCAGTAACATGACTAGGTATAAAAAGAGCATTTTAGAGAGGCAGAGTCTCTCAGAGGTAAAGATGGGCAAAGGCTCACCAATCTGCGAAAAACTGAGTCAAAAAAATGTGGAACAATTTCAGAAAAATGTTCCTCAATGTAAAATTGCAAGGATTTTTAATATCCCACCATCAGTACATAATATCATCAAAAGATTCAGAGAATCAGGAGAAATCTCTGTGCACAAGGGACAAGGCCGAAGGTCAATACTGGATGCTACTGATCTTCAGGCCCTCAGGCGGCACTGCAGTAAAAACAGGCATGATTCTGCACTGGAATTCACTGCCTGGGCTCAGGAACACTTCCAGAAATCATTGTCTGTGAACACAGTTTGCTGCGCAATCCACAAATGCAAGTTAAAGCTGTATCCTCCACCTCTCATCAGTGAGGCTAGTCAGAAAAAGGCTTCAGTTCGCCAGGGAGTATGAGCATTGGAGTCTGGAGCCATGGAAGAAGGTCAAGTGGCCTGATGAGTCCAGATTTACATTAGCTGTGTTATGAAATCGTCCACTCATTCACTCACTCCCTCTTCCCCACATCGTGTATATGATATAGTGCTCTACATAGGGAATGACCAAAGGAGATTTCGGACACTACGCTGGAATTTTCTGAACATGGTTGCGTCAGCAGCAGTGCTGGATACTCCTGTGACGTAAGCGGACGCGCCGAGCATCATGTAAACAAACCGAACACTAACGGGAACATTTGAGGATGTTTCTGCAGGGTGGAGCCATCTCGCTCCTCACCTTCTTCTTCTGTGGCAAAAACACGACGGTAGTGCATTGTGTTATACAGGAGTACAGTGTAGTGTACATCGCTTGCTCACTCAGTTTCGCTGTGCATTGTTGGTATTTTATAGTCCACTATACGGTGGATGAAAATAAAGGAGAATTCTGGTGTGAAATTGCTTGGGGTGTTTTGAAACATGATAACGAGTACTAACCTTTGTCGAATACCCCACCTTCGTACGCACGCAACATTTTGAAATACATGGCTTTTTAGCCAAAGCTCCCAACAGGCTTACAATAGCAGCGAATCAGGCATAGCGTTGCCATGCAAAGACATCGCTATTTTTTTCATCATTAACAAGGCTCAAAGTAGCTCCACACTTCATCGGTAGAATTCCGAGGGCCCTGACATTTGAAACGAGACACTGAGAACTTTGAAAATGCACAGGTAGTTTATTAAAAAAAGACTATTTATGCAACCAGTACCTTGAGGTTGTTTCCAGTCGCCTCCATCTTGAAAGTCACGATAAGTCTATTGACGAGCACGAACGAATAGGAAGGATAGAGGAAAAAGATTGCAATCTATTCGTTCCTGCTCGTCAATCGACTTATTGTGACTTTCAAGATGGAGGCAACTGGAAATTACCTCAAGGTACTGTTTGCATAAATAGTCTTGTTCCCGTTAGAATTCGAACAACACTGCAAAATAGCGAACACACTATATAGTGCGCTATATCCATGATGGGGGCAATTTCGAGCCAGCTCCTGTTCCAGAGTGAGGGGTAAGAAGAGAGCTGGATTTAGTGATGCATCCATCATCCAAAATGCCTACCGTACAAGCCTGAGGGGGCAGTGTAATGATCTGGGGTTGCTTCAGTTGGTCAGGTCTAGGCTCAGCAACAATATGTGCCCAAAAAATGAGGTCAGCTGACTACCTGAATATACTGAATGACCAGTTTTTCCATCAATGGACTTTTTCTTCCCTGATGGCACAGGCCATCAGTGCCAGGATTCACTGGGCTCAAATTGAGAAAGACTCGTTCAGGGAGCATGAGACATAATTTTAACACATAAATCACCACCACAGACCTCAACCCCATTGAGAATCTTTGGGTTGTGCAGGAGAAGACTTAATGCAGCGGACCGACTCTCCCATCATCAACACAAGATCTCGGTGAAAAATTAATGCTACTCTGGACAGAAATAATTGTTGTGAGTTGTGACATTGCATAAACTTATCGAAATCAAGCCCTGGCAAATGTGTGCCATAATCAAAACTAAAGGTGGTCCAAGAAAATATTAGATTGTGTAATTTATTTTTTTTTGGCCAGGCAGTATATTTTAAGACCCTACACAAATAAGTCTATTAAGTAAACATATTAAAATTTCCTCAACTTTTCAGTAGATGCTTAGTTGATTCATTCATATCCATTCTAATTCGCCTTCCTGTTTGATATCAGCTGACTAAAAACAAATGTGAAACGGAAAATGTGACCTTATCCTGCCTCTTCCTTGGAATGACCTTTGAACTTTCAAGTACATTGGACCATCCAAGTTCCCGAATCAAAGCTCTCTGTGAAGGGGCCACTTCCTGTGTTCCTACACGTGCATCCTGTGATACTGCGGCTCAGTTTCTCTAAATAACACAAATCCTGAGTGTGGTACACAGCACATTCTGCAACTAAATGAGTCCTGTCTTAAAAGTGACCTGCATTGAGTGTCATTGCCTTATCTTGGCATTAACTTTAACTGGATAAGCTTGTCAATGTAAATTGCATGACAATGAGAAGACTGTGCCTAATCCTGCTGCTTACAGTTAGTATTTAGCGATTATCAGCGAATTTCTGTGCAAACGTACACCGCGTACAATCCATACATGCCACAGGCTGACATGACAGACAAGCAGAGTTTCCAGGTCAATTAAGGCCGCAATATACCACAGACCTTTCCTTCTGCATTTCGCCCGAGACGCTCTACACTCACCATTCCAAAAAAAAGAAAATGTCATGCTCATCTATCCAGAAAACAATAAAAATAGGCGAGCAATGCACGGAATACCCCTCAGCCCGATGTCGAAGTTTTTGGAGACGCCCGCCTGCCCAACTGCACGAAGGATAGCAATACCCCGTCAGCCTTGAGGGCTGAGGGGTGACAACGTTGGCTTCAGACAACTTTCTTGAGATATCATGCACAATTATGTATCCCATTATGGCTACAGGAAGCGTTTGCAAGTGGTTATAGCTGCCCGAGGAGGAGTTACGAAGTACTAGCTGACAGGGTTCCCAAACTTTTGCACAAGGCCTTTTTCCTTGTTTTATTATTTTGAAACTGCAAAAAGTTAAAAATAAAAATGATTCTTGCTTTACATTGTGATAAAATGTGTCATGTTAAACTTTGTAGCATTTAGTGTTCAGGTTTGCCATCAATCACTTGGAGATTAATTGTAACAGACATATAAACCAGGGGTGCCCAAATTTTTGCACCCCACTGTAGGGATGCTTTGTCCCATCTCCAATTTTGACTCAACAGCCACTGGAGTCGGAACCAGTTACATTCCACATACTTTCCCAGACTTATTTTGAATGTTCCCCGTGTCCCGAATGCAGACTAAATTAGGACAAACACACAAAACTACGCAGTGTGTTCATTATATTTATTATTAATTAATACATCAATTAATTCATAAATCAATCATTAGTACATTAAAAATATTTTTATGGGTGGGCCAGTGCCACCTAGGCCCAATACTGGCTACGCCCCTGCTTTGATAAAAGTCATGATTAATTTCAAATTGCAATTCCTCTTGAATGGAGGAATGAGAATTTTCCTGATGAGAAAGTGTTAAATAGTTGAAATTTATCACGTTATTCCTCAAGGAGCGCCTTAAAAATGGTTAGTAATCCATTCTCAGGGTGTGTGCAAAGAGAGGGCGACATCATATTTACTCTCCTCTTACTTACAGTAAAGCACCAAAAAAAAAACCTGTTTCTTGTCAGTCACCTGACCCAAGCTGTCAGCTCCAGGCTGTAAGACTCCCGCAAAGAACACAGAATAAAGAAACACCACAACCAGATTAAGCCATGCAATCTAAAGCATGTAGCAGGCAGTCAAAAACCGAAACAGGACACCTGCCATCTGTCACTACACATTCAACTACCGTCATAGGAAAAAAACGTGGTATATTCTCACAAAAGTTCTATGCACAAAAAAAAATAATTTGATGTAATAAATTACCACACATTGTTGTGCTTTTGTGCTGGTTGTAAAAAGATGTACGTAAACTGACAGGATATACACCTGGCTGACAACACAACCATTTATTGTTTGAAGTCATCAGATTTTACTCCTCAGAGACTGTTCCAGGTGTCAATCGGTCATGATGTTTTAACCCTTTCAGCGCCGTGGGCAACTATAGTTGCCCAATGATATAACACACCAAAGTCAGAAGCTGTTGAAAACCTATCATGCCACTTGATAGGTTTTCATCATCTCAGGATAACTAAATTTTTAATTCCTTGAAAATGTATTCGGTGCTCAAAGGGTTAAATAGAAGACTAAAATCAGGTTAAACTGATGACTTTCTCCAAGTAAATTCGAAGGACTCAGTAAGGATATTTACGGTTTTAAGAAGCCAAGTGATATGACAGCATAAAAAAATACAGTAAGTTCTAAAAACACAAGCTCAAATCACTTATAAAGTTAGTACTAAAGGTACAATGACATCATACACTGCCTGAGAAAATTAGGAAAGCAGTGACAGGGAACTACCTGATCGCCCATCCTCCTCTCTCACAAAGATGGTGATGGTTCCTCCCAGTCCCGGCACCTCCTGGTCGGCTTCCTTGATCTTTACCCTGCGGCTCATCTTTCTCGGCAGTGGTGGGGCCTGATCCCCCATCTTGGGAACTCGCTGGGGTTTGGGTTTCACAGCGGGAGCCCTTCTGGGCCCTCGCTTCAACCGCACCCTGTCCGCATCTCCCTCTCTGGCCCTGCCGTCCTGCTCAGTGAACTTGCTCACAATGGTCTTCACCTTCCCTAAGCTCTCCGTTTCACTGCTCTTCTTCTTTGGCAGAGCAGGGGATTCTGAGCCATTTTGTGAGGGCTTGCTCGGAATGGGAGGTTTGGGGCCGGTTTTGGAGGGCAGTGGTGCCAGGGAGCGAGGGGCGGGATCTGGGAGGGACATTTTCCTTTGATGAAGTCGGCTTTAGCTGTTCAATTCCCGAGTCAACTTTGTCCCTCCACCCTGCACTCTCGCTACACGAGCCAGAGTATGGGGTCAAAGGTCACATAGGACAGGGTATCATCAGCTGAGGGGAAAACAAGGGAAATATTTTTAATGATAAGAGGTAACAATAGATGAAACAAGCAGATATTATCTCACTCAAAAAACAAAATGGGTGCCACATTTCAAGTCTGATTACGGGATGCTGCAGCGAATAATCGACTTCAACATATTGAGTTATCTCCCTAACCAGCTTCCATTCATGATTTCCTCAGCTAGTCCACTGCTCTCAGTCCCTCTTCTCACTTCCTGTTTCTGCAGTCCAGTGATAAACAGGATAGCGCTCAAGTCCCCAACACACACACACAAACCCCACAAGTAAACTTCACACAAAAATCTGCTTGAAATTGTCTTTGAGAAACCCCGCACTTTGCAGTTCTCTATTCTTTTGAGGTACACAACAATTTGGAAAGTATGGCATTAACATTCGAGAACACTGAGGGAAATGTATTTAGCGTACCATAAAACTTTCGAAATTCAATAAACACTTCCAATGGTTGTTCCAGGGATTTGCGTGCCAAGACCAGACCTCTATGGAAAGATGTTGTGACGCAACTGGGCAAAATTGTTGACATGAATACATCAGCGGGAAATTAGCTCTTGTATTTCATCTCATGAATTCCTTTAAATATATTCCAGTCATGTCCTGAATGTTTTCTTAATTGTTTTTTAGTGCAGTCTTGCCACCTTTGTTGGTTTCGGTTTTGTTTTGTAAATAGTTTCTTGTTATTCAACTATAGTCTAATTCATTATCCCCCCCCTTGTGTTTCCATCCAGTGCTCTGCACCTTCATTCACACTTTACTCATGGAAATTTTTGTGCATTTAAGTTCCTTGTTTTCATCTCCCCTTTGCTGGACTGTTGTTTTCTGTCTACAGTGTTTACACTCCAGCTGCAAAGTGGAGTTTATATATTTATTTATTTATTACGGAATCTATTCCCAGTGCCTCTGGTCCTGACAAGAGGCGCTCATCCCAAATCTTTCTTCATCCAAGTCCAGGAGTGAACATCTGCCCTGGGTGCCCTGATCCATTTGGCTGAACACCCCGGTGACTGACCTCGGACCAGTCGCTCCCACAATGTCAAGCCTAATCTCCAGTGTTCTTGTTCATTTCCACCTTACCTCAGACCATCTTATGATAATCCTCCTCTTTCGTGATTAATTGAATCTGACATCTTATATGTATTAAAGATGCCCTTGCAGCTTTATCTGTGATCTCAGTGTGGCTCCTATTTTCTGAATCCCTGACATATTCAGTTTCGTCTTCACAAATCTTAAATCAATCGACTGTCTGTTTTTCTTTTAGTTGTTAATGGTTACCCCACAAAGAATACTGTCATACCAGCTCGGGTAAGCTTTTGTCAAGTTATGACTGCATGCTGAAATGATGGACATTAGCATTATTACTTGACTTGTATTCAAAACAAATTATGCATTCATATTGTGATACCCACGAATCATCAGAATTAGACAGTTAATAGTAATTAAAACTAGGAATTTATTATCCTAGCTATATTACCAAACAACATGTATGAAGGAATTATCATCTATGGTTCCCCGTGAGCATTGTCAGATTTTAAATCCAAATACTTTGTAGCAGATAAATTTATTAAGAGGCACAAATACTTCAAGTGACAAGCAGAACAAAATACATCATGAATCACCAAAACCAATGTACACAGTCACAGTGAAAGTAAACACTGGTTATGTAGTCAAGACCGCGTTAGCCAAGACAAAGACACTACCAAGACCAAAGGGTAGAGAGACCAAGACAAGACCGAGACCAAGACTAAGACCAAGACAGACCATTTTGAGACCAAGACCAAAGCAGGATGAGACCGAGACTAAGACCAAGACCAAAAAAAGTGTTTCAATTCACTGTAAATATGAGCAGTGTTTGGGTGGAAGTAGTCCTGTGTAGCAACTGCATAACAGCTATTATTGCCCTTCCAGAAGATTGAGACTCTATAGGCATTTAAGTTTTTTCCTCTTAGGGATTGGTATGGTTACACAGTACAAAAAACAATGTCACTGTCCCGGAGACATTAAACACTTCAGATTTCCATCCAAAACGAATAGCAGCGGCAGGCGATGAATTCTTATTTTGCCTGCACAAACGAAGCGGATAGAAACAGATAGCCTTTGAGGAATGTTCCCTTGCATGAATTTTGGGATCTTCTGAAACCAGTGAATAACCTGCCTTATTTAGATAATTTTACTCGGACAGACTGATATCGGCGGTAATGATGACAAACTGGGCAAATGGGGGGAAACCACCAACAGTTAACCACCTGCCATTTTTAGCTATTTTCATCTGGCTGATGGCTTCAGATAAAGCCATTGAAGACACGAAAGATCAGAACACTCAACATGACACCAGGACATTTATAAGACCCTCAGTAGTTACCCTGCATACATAGCTAAACGCTATGTATACATCCTCAAAACGCCATTCATTTGTAAAACAGCACAAGCTCCCCAATACTATGACTGAGTAGCAATATGCTTCATCCAGTGAATTCACTAGGAAATTTACTTAATAAAATGTTAGTGATAACTGACCTTACCTATGACCGTTAACTCAGCTAGAGCTAGCGTGATTAACTGCATTTAACCAGGGTTAGTCAGCAGATGCTTGCAAACAACTTAAATTTCGAGTCCTGAACAGATTATACCGTGTATGCATGTACAACATTTTTACAATAATATACAAAGTATGTACAAGTTGTGTTTAGTCTTGAGACGTTTGGGAGTTTTTTTTCCCCTCACAGAGTTTAAGAGCAGAGCCAGTCTATGTTAGCTTACCTCTCAGCATGTTTCCTCTTCAAGTGCCCTGGGAAAGCTGACGTTGTCCCGGCCAGGGTTGGGTTCAACTACTTTTTTCATTTACAATTGATTGTACTTGTACAGTAATTACAATTACAAGTACTTTCTGGACAGAATGTTCAATTACAATTACAATTACTTTTCGATCAAAAAAAAAATCAATGAAAATTAAAGTACAATTACAGAGGTAATTGATCACAATTACGGTAATTGTAATTGAAAAAAGTAATTGAACCCAACCCTAGTGCCGGCAGTCTCTGTCAGGGCAATTTGACAAAATCTGCGCACAGCAGAAACCTTTTTTTTCTTTGTTATTTCGCATATAGATTCTTTGCAATCTGTATAGAAGAACCTTCTAATAGATGAATTAGCTGACAATTTTACTGGTTCACTGGAATAATTCGTTGCGCATATGTTGTGAGACAAGGCAGAGAGACGGGACGGGAGACCACGCGGGCAGGGAAAAATATACATTGTAAAAGGTTTTTAAAATGGATGCCTCTTACTGGCTGCATTTAAAGAAGGCTGCGTAGTAATAATGAGGCGGTACCAGGACCAGCTGCTTGCCTGGATTTTGAAATCCCCTCAAGATCATTATGTCTGAGACCAAGATAAGACCAAGACCAGAGAGTGTCAAGACCAAGACAAGACCAAGACCATGTAAGAGTGGTCTTGAAACCGGTCTTGAGTACTACAACACTAGTAAACACCTACTGTAAATCCTTTGTGTCCAGTGATAATTTCACTCCGCAGTTTAGCCTAGATTCAGAACCAGGCCAATGTCCGATTAAACACCCCCAGAAACACCAGTTTTGCATTCCATACCAGATAAAACCAGGCCATTAATCTCATTTAAGAAAAAATTGTAAAATGAATAGAAAAACACCCTGTAGCTATGGTTATAAATCTGAATTTGACAGTTGCAGTGGTCATGTGTTAAGGCCACTGACAGTGTATGTAGTTCTCTAACAGTTAATGGTAAACTCAGCCGCATTTATGGTCAGTCAAGAATGAGTGTGTGGGGAGCTAGTCTATTTTAATTTCCACGCCAAGCTAGGACCTCTGCTACCTGCAATGTGTTTAAAGTGTTAGAGTATGCACTTCCATTGCTAATCACAAGTTAGTGTGCTATTGGTACAAGCATACAATTCAACACAGCAGATGCACACAGATAGTCATTCACACCTATGCCTTCTGGCAGTGGGTAAATAATGAGAACTTTGTCCCGCCGAAAGAAAAACAGTGAGAACTTTGATCCGCGCTTGTATACTCCAAGCGCGCTAAATGTCATGCTGACTGCCAATGAAAAATACTGCAGTCCTACATATTCCATCAAATAGCACAAGATATATACAACAATTTTAACATCTGATTCTGTTCAAGGCTGTGACTCCAGGAGTCCAGCAGTTCATGTTCAGCTTTTTCATAAATGCCGTTCGTCAGGTTGGAATTATGCAGGTGTAAAAGCAGTAAAGATATTTCCACCGATTCACCTTTCCTCTTGGCAGCTATTGAAGTCGGTCAGAATTCCATAAAACAGAAGGTTACGCTCATTTAACTGACATTCAGAGACAACTTTATTAAGCATACCTTTCTGGCACCGAGTACTGCCCCCCTCCCACCCCCGCGAACAGCCTGAATTCTTTGTGTTATGAATTCAACAACATGCAAGGAACATTCTAGTCTATTAAGAATGACGTGACATGCAGATTTTTGTGTCCAAGCGCACTACTTTGGTTTAAAATAATTTTAAATGATTAATAATAAGCATAAATTTATTCTATGAAACCTGTATAATTTGAACATATTTCCAGTTTATCATAAAAATGATATATATTATGTTTTGCCATCTTAAACCCTCAAAATGTCAGGTGGCACAAGTTAACACTATGTGAAATGTATTAAATATGCCATTTAAAATATGAATAAATATAATGTTAATATGGGGGCATAATTTTCTATTGAAAACCTTTCAAATAAACAAAGTTTAATAGTTAATTGTTTGGAATAAGAAAAATAAATTTGTCTGGAAATCTGCATACCTGAAATGTATGAATGCCACTGCACTGCTCTGACAACTATTATTTTAAATTCAAGAGAGAGATTAGTAAACAGAATATTGCATCATCAAAAGGAACTCAAGGGACCTTTACTGATGAGTGAAAGGTATGTAGATCTCTCTCAAATATTGATAAAAAATAGCTATTTTCTCTTCATAGTAAGACTTGGTCAGTTTACATGTCAGGTGGTACAACCAATGTAAAACTAAGAAAAAGTAATTTTATTCTAAAACTCTTAATTGTATTGTAAAAATGAATGAATGAACTAGCTAGCAAAGTCAAACGGTTGTATAGGTGTCCAAGTAGATGCCTGAATAATTGGGACTTAGTAGCAAATGTCATGTGGCGCAACCAGTAAGTCAGGTGCCGCAACCAGGTAAATTACTAATTTAAACCAAGAAATGGGGGACTGACGTAAACAAAATTTTGGACATTGTCATATAAATAATCATTCTATACAACAACATTCTTTTTAAATTTGTGAAGTATTTATTCAAATTTAAAATCTATAGTTGGATGTTGGAAAACCAAAATACCCGCCCCCTACAATAAATAACCCATAAGTTACTTTTAATACCCAGCTCAACTACAAAATAGTAATGTTTTAGGCAGAGTAGACACTCTCAGGTATAGTTACTAAAAAATCACTTAGAAAGAGGGAAGTGTGTTTTTTTTTTCCCCAAGAAACTTTTGGTTGCGCCACCTGACATTTTTTGGCTGGCGAAAATGCAAATACCATCTAAAACTCTACAAAAACCCTGTAAATGTTGTGCAACCTTTTATACTTGTTTGTACACACTCTTCCAACTTCAAATAAATGTAATCTGTACATTTTAAAAGATTTATGAAAAAAAAATTTTTTAAAGGCTTACAGAGGCAAGTACCTCTGAATAGTGAAGTACATTTACCCATTTTTCTATTCCCAGAGTAAAACCAGCTCAAAATGCAGAGTCAAATTTCCATTCATGATGTAAATACACAAAACCAGTTCAAAATTCAGAGTCAAGTGTCATTGTGTCAAATTTAACCAAATGTCATATATCATGTCACAGAAACAAAGATAACGCAAATTACAGATGCTAATACACACTGTATTCATTATATTGTTGCAGAGAATGAAAAGTGAACAAATCAGTACACAATTCCAACAAAGAACATTCTTAAAGTCTGGAAACCATACGTAAAGTATCATCTCCCTGTGTAGTATCATCCTCCAAGCTAGACTCTGCCTCTGCTCCCAGTGTCAGCATTATCCATCACAACTTAACCACAGCTATCAAATAGCATTCCCTCTCGGTTGCTGTTTGAGTTTGTGGTCCCCTTGGCCCTCATTACCTTATAAACTCCTCACCTTTACACTGCTGTCCCAGCTACTTCTCAGTGATTTTCTAGGTTCACGCTGAAGTCTGTATTACCCTTTTTCATTAAGTCAACAGTCAAAATGACCTCCGTCTCAAAAACAGGGAAGTGGTCACCTCCAGACAATGCAAAACTAAATCTTTATTAAGAAAGCTGCGCTGATTTACAACCCCAGTTCTGAAACAATGGAAATATTATGGAAAATGCTAATAAAATCCAGAAGGAACAGTTTAAAAAGTCAATTCAAGTTTTACTATATTGAAAACAGTATAAGACATAATTTGATGTTCCAACGTGTAAATGTATTGCTTATGGAAAATATACTATGTTTTGCCTGTAAGGGAGTCCAAAAAAGTTTGTTCAGTCAACCAATTTGTGACATGACCATGCCTTTTAATCACACTCATTTAGCATTTGGGCACTGAAAACACCAGCTGGTCAAGTCTAGCCAGCAGAATATTTCCCCATCCCTTTAGCTGTGCATTTACAGGTCCCTGAATGTCGCAAATTTTGCTCGATAATTTGCCTAACATTCTCAATCGGAGACAGACCAAGATTGCAGGCAGGCCAATCTAGTGCCCGCAATCTGCTAACACAGACATGCACATCTAATCTGTGTGGAATGAGGTTCGGCATTGTCTTCCTGCGAAATACAGGCATGTCCCTGGAACAGACAATATCAAGGTGACAGCATAATGTTGCTCCAAAATTTGTTCATATTTTACTGTGCAAGTGACCCATGCCAGATGCTCTGACACACCCCCATTCCATGACAAACGCTGGATTTTGATCCTGATGCCAAGAAGAGCTTGGATTTTCCTTTTTGCCTTTCACAGGAAAACTTAGCAGCGGCTATTTACCAAAAGCATTTGAAATCTTGACTTGTCAGACCACAAAATTTGCTTCCACCCTGGTACTGCCAATCCAGGACAACATCAAATCCAGAAAAGTCAGTGGTGCTTTCAGACAGTGCTGCTGTATGGTTTCATTTCTGCAAAATAAAGCATTAACTGGCATCTGTTTACCAAAGTATTTCGAAGCCCAGGTCATGATATCTATCACAGGGGCATGATGGTTCTTAAGACGATGATGTCTGAAGGATCAGAGATCACATAAAATCAGAAGCAGTTTTCGGCCTTACCCTTAGCACTCAAGGTTTGACTGATTCCATCCAAATTT
Source organism: Gymnothorax reevesii (assembly GCA_029721435.1). Taxonomy (NCBI): domain Eukaryota; kingdom Metazoa; phylum Chordata; class Actinopteri; order Anguilliformes; family Muraenidae; genus Gymnothorax; species Gymnothorax reevesii. The sequence continues at coordinate 34,985,286 of CM056586.1, read as the reverse complement.
TAATTATATTATGCAGGGTGAAGATGGTGAAAATGCCCCAAATCATACTGATCTTTCTTTGGAAAACATTCTCAAAGTGATGGATTTTAAGCTTACGCAACTGTGGGAAAATTGGTGAGCCGTGAAACATCTTTGCTCTTGAATGACTAGGCCTTTTTCGGAGGCTCACTATATAATAATAGGATGCGCTGTTTCACCATCATCTTAATATTGCAAACTGACACATCATTCTTAGACCTAAACTGCCCCTGAATCAGTCATCATATTACAGTAATCAGATTTCCAAAAAGTGCTTATTTTCAGTAACTGAAAGTATTGAATAAACAATTGGAGAAGTGAAATTAAAACATAAAATAATGTATTGCTGCCAAGTTCTGAATATAGTACAGGGCAAAATGGCTTTCCAATCACAATTTGATGACCTAGATCACAATTCCACTAATTTAATACTGAGAAATTTAGAAAGATGCCATCATTTAGGGATCTGTCATATACCTATATTCCCAGCATGGCAAAAAGAATAACCGTCCCATTCTGAGACCAACATTCCAGGACATTTAAAAAAAAAAAAAAAAAAGAAGTACCAAAAAAGTCCAAAAAATGCAAAATAATCTTTTAGTTGTCTTAACAACAAATCAGTGGTAAGAAAATGAGAAAGGGTTAAACAAATGCACTCCTGAAACCATCAGCACCACCATTTGCATGTTTCCGGCACAAGCCTGTTTGGGGAAAGAGCCGGAAACTGCTTCACTGTAAAGTTGAATTGACTAATGCTTTGAAGTACCGGAGAATATTGCAGAAAGGCTTGCTTCCCACAGCTCAAAAGTTGTTTTCTAAAGATAAACTATCCAATATTATTATTTCCATGTAAAACGTTTTACCCACAAGGCTTAAACATTTAAAGAAATCAGAGGAAGAACCAATCCTATATCATCCAACTTTTTTTTTTTATTCTTCCCAATTTCCTCATCAATGACTTGTAGTTAAGATCATTGAAGCATCATATCTTGCTATTTTGGGCTTGCTCCATTTTTCTTTTGGCCAGGTTTGTAAACCTTGTGTACTCCGGTGACCCATTTTGGCTCCACCCATAGTTCTAGAATAACTCTACAAGCAATTAAATGTTAAACTCACTTTGTTCGTTGACACACATTATCCCCCCAAAAATGCAAGGTGACGATCAGCAAATTTTTTACCAAGACGTTCGAGTAAAAACAACAAAGCTGAGTGCCTATAACTGATATAAAAATGCAACCACTTTTAATTTTTTAATCTGCCTAGGGCCATGTGTCAAGAATGACTTTAGTAAATGATTTGCAGGGTCTAGGACTATCACAAAACTGCAAAGGCATTTTCTGGGCGCCTGTGCAGTACAGTAATTCCTAATCATGGAATACTTTATTCTTCAAAACAAGCTTTCAACGATGTGATTGATACCAATGTGAAAGTACAGCACCAAGACTAAGTAACTGAATAACCAGCAGGATGTTTCTGGTCACTCTAATATTGAAAACTCACATTTTGAAATTTGAAATTCAATTTGAAACCTCTTTTATTAAGGTGAGATTTTTTGCTCCTGGGGGTCGCCAAGCCAATGTTGACATGGAGAATAAAAAAAAAAAGATTGGTCATTATAAGTGGAAATTTCATTGTAATATATTGCTTAACTGTAAAAATGTAAATAATTATGTATATATGTATAATATATTGAAATAAGTTCATTGAAACTAATTAATATTGTTGCTGTCATTCCGTGACATTGACTTTTTGAAATTTCTTGCCCATAAAGCAGGGTTAAAGTCCATTTTTGTTTATATAACATACAGTATTAACAAAAAACACCTTAAATATGAACATATTGAAGTTTCATAACTTAACTATGACAGGAACATCATTTTCTGAATAGTTAAACACAACAGTTTAATTCCGTGACAGAGTAGTTTTTGCTTGTTTCTTCTATGAAAATTTCTCAAAAAATATATTTTCACTAAATAATATTAAAGAACCAGTTAATACCTTCAATATGACACATCATCATTATCTTATTTAGTTGTACAGTTACAACCCAAAATGTAGTGGGACTGTAATTCCGTGACAGCTTGGCAGCCCCCTCCTTTTTTCCAAACGAAAACAAAAGGAAAATGTCACCAAAAGGAAAAAAATAACCGACTTTAACTGCAATCAGTCAAAAATGGCTGCGATCATTATAATATGAAGAAAATATATCAAACGCCTGCGCTTGCATGCATTTTAAATTACCCACAGCAAAATTATGTTTCCGTGCCAAAGTCTAAGAGACAGCGTATCCTTGTCCTTTCCTTCCATGGGTCTCAGACAAAAACAGCACCAGCTTGTCTGACAGGTTCTCCCATGCGGTATTGCGCACTGGTGAGAAAGGTGGAGCCATTACAAAGAAATACTGTATTCACTCAAATGCCTAAGTACTTAATGTATGTGTCAAATGCTGAAAATTCCTTGTCTAAAATCTAAATCTCTGATCCTCCAGTATTTTTATTGGCTCCATCACCAGTCCTCTGCCCACTTTCTGTCTGCACAATCTCATCCTCCCTGGTTTTCAATCAGCAGAGCATGCCTATGCACAATCACACACACACACACACGCACACGCACAAAAGCGCGCTCGCAAACATGCACACACACGCATACGCATCCACACGCGCAAACACACAAACACACATGCACAAGTCTCTCAGTGCTGAAGTTTTCACAGACTTTCCAGCTGGACCGAATCACAATCATGACACACGCATCTGCTCAGAGTGGTTACTTTCCTTTAAGCAAATTCATTTCAGTTCCTTACATGCAGTAACACAAAACAATGCAACATTGCATTGCAACATAAACGCACATTCCCAAACAATTACCCAAAAAAAAGCACAAAGGACCCCACAATGATAAAGACGGGAAGTGAAAAAGTGTTTGCTCATGTTACTGCTAATGAAAGACGATATATTTGTCAAATGATACCATAGCTGTCAGAAGTCCAGACACACCCACATTTTTCAAACAAGCAAGAACTAGAAAAAGAAAAAAAGTCTATTTTACAAAGAAAGAAATACCAATATATAAATAGTCATCAAAATAACCACCATCTGCGATCATTATTGAGGAGAAAATTCATATTTTTTTCTCTCTGAGGGCAGTTAACTGACATAACCCTGATTTTTGTAATCTTACTGACAACAGGCCATGTTAGTCATTAGGGAGGCTGCTCCCTACAAGGTAAACTGAAACATGGCAGCAATAAAATGGTAGGTTATGCAAAGTAGTGCATGTCATTCCACCTCTGACAAGAAACAGGTCAGCTTCAGAGCTGAAAACATGAGCCTGCAGCATCCACAAAGCACAGAGACCTACATCAAGTCAAGTCATTTTCTCCATCAGTGAACAGATGGACAGTATGCTGCACATTAATAAAGGGAACCACAGCGTAGACATGCATCTCCAGACCCCCTAAAGAAATCATCCCCAAAATCAATAGGCTGCCTGACCTCGCCATGTACAAAGCCCATGCCAAATATTAAGCGAATTGCTTGAAATTTGTGGCCTGTGGAGGACTCACAAAAAAAATCTCTACAGACGCGGCGTGACAATCACTGATCCACAGTATCCTTGACTCGCCTGAAGACTCAGGTACTCCAGCCAACCATGGTAAGAGCCATTATCGACAAATAAAAAAAATTTGGAACAGTGGCAAACGTTCCAAGGAATACTGGCCTGCCAAAATTCCTCCAAGAGTGCATTGAAAACTAAATCCAGAGGGTGACAAAAGAACCAACACTAACATCTAAGAGAACTACAGGCCTCAGTTTCCTCAGATAAGGTCAGAGTTCCTGAAGGACTAGGCGCATCCTGGGAAATGCTTTTGTACCAAGTCATGATTTCAGTCACCTGCTGACATCGACCGTTTCAAATCACATCGTTGTTTAACTTCTTCACCTCTCTTCTTGTCCTAAATTGCCAACTTTTTAAAAATTGCGTTGCAGGCCCAAATGGCAGGAATAGACATACATTTCCAAATAAAATGAAGTTGACCAGACAAATCATTACATATCTTGCTTTAGTTTTGTCTGCGGTGAAATATAAGTCAAAGCAAATTTAGAAATCACTGCTTAGAAATGACAGCTGTCTGTTTTTGCTTACATATTCACACCGTCCCATCCCCCCTCCCCCGAGTTGGGGTTTTCAGTTGGCAGTTCAACGTATTGTCAGGAAGCCAGAGGTTTGCATATCAAAATCAAAAAGCAATATAGTTACATTTTTTTTTTTTTTTTGCGCAGGGACCAACTTTGGATTCAGAATCCCCAAATGGCTCGGGCATTTGTAAACACACCAAAAAAATAAATTCAGAAAGCCAGGCACAAAGGTGATCTGAACTGTATATACATTACAAATATGTGTAGGCAAAGACCAAGATTTTAGGAAAATGATTTGCTCAGTACTAAGGTGCACTCAAAAGTGCTGAAGTGTCCTCCAGTCTGAATTTTCACAGGAAGAGAAGGAAAATGTGTTTGCCCACCAGGAAAACAACTAGTGAACTATAGTTTCATTCTGACATCTGAAATCTTACAGTATTACATTAACAAAACTATACCAGTTTCCGGGTTAAGATCAGCATTAGCAAAATCTAACAAAATAGACATGGGAGAACGTGTGTAAAGTTAATGCTGTGCAATGATTTTGCAAACGCTGTTCATGTGTTATGAGCCTCATTAATCAGAACGTCAAGGTAGACAATTATACATTCATCAATGGCTTATTTTAAAATATCAATTCCTTTTCTTAAAGCTAAACGATCTCAAGTCAAAAACCGAAACTAACTCATATTTACAAAAGATATACGCATACCTTAAGTCAGCACGTGGCGTCACAGTGCCATGGTGTGTCAAGTGTACCCTACGTGGCTTCCCAGTAATACAAACGTCGCTGGTCAAATTGTATGTCGATAGGGAACGTAGTCTGACAGCTCGAGACAATGGTAATTCATTCAATAAGACTACTCCAGTAGTCTGCCACTTAATTATTTACTACACTTTAAAGGGAGCGCAAGCGCTTTAGCGTTCATCCAAACGCAGGTGTTACTGAATATTTAGGCGAACATTTGATCACCTTATTTTTTTATGCAGTGTCATAAACTATGAGACAAGTCTATCATGAGAACAAGTCAAACGACACTCACCGAATCAGTCATTCCCGACATTCCAAAAAAAAACTCTTTCAAGAGTCGCTTCGCGGTCTCTTTCAGTAAAGCTTCAGCTTGAGAAGTCCAAAGTTGATGCCTTGGAAGTCAGTCCTCTGTCAGTAGGCTACGCCCGTAAATGAAGATAAACTAAAAAAAAATAATAATAATAATACGAGTCAGTACCAAAGCACAAGGTCGAAAGACGAAATTAAATTCGTATTATTTCTAATTGATCGGCGCGCATAGCCTATACCTAGAGCAAAATAATAAAAAAACTCGCTGTTGTTTCATTTCAAGTATGACCACCGATGAGTCTTTCCAAGATTTAATGTAGCTGATCACCAATCCTTTGTTTCCCGCGATGTATAGGCTCCTGCTGACGATTTGCCGTGTAGGATACCCCCTTGAAACTGACGCCCTCCCTTCTTTCCCTTTCTCTCTCGATCAGTCAGTGTGCCTCTTCCTCTCCGCTTGAGCGTGGAAAGAGGACAAAAAGGAGGGGCCATGAAGGCCATTGTGTGGATGTAGGTGTGGTATTTTACCTAAGCAGAAATCACACATGTTCATGGCATGTTTAGTTTTATACCCAGCGCTTGACTAAAACTTTTACATTGAAGGCGGCTTTTTTTAAACTTCTAAACCCACTTTTGGTAATATATATCGCCATATTAGACAATTTGTTCGCATAGCCCATTCCTTGCTAATTTTATGGTGCTGTGTATTTCTTACTTAGGAGCCAGAATAATTATAAACCGTTAAAAAAAAGATGTTTGTCTCTATATGCGACTTATTTCTGAAACAAAGCCGACTTCTTTCATAAATTGCATCCATTCTAGTCGAGCAGGTGGTGTCCAGACCTGCTCGTTTAGGATTGGCCAGCTTCTTTGGCACTGCCAAGAACACGCCCCTCTGGCGTCTGTTCGGCTCCTTGACTGATTTTAAAGAGACAGATGGGTGTGTTGGTGCCTCATGAGGTACTAGGCAAGTGCCGTGAATAAAATCAAACCAACACAGTCAAACTTGCTTTACCCAAGTGCTGACCATTTTTCTGTCTAAGAGTCGTCCTGTATGTGTCTTGAAGCTGTAAATTTGCAGTGAGTGGTATATTAAATTATTTAATCAATAATGTAGCCTATAGGCTAGCACGTAAATGCAGCCTTCTTTCGGTTCAGAATACTATCAAAGCTAATTGAAAGTCTATTCCCGTGAGATATTTTGAACAGAACAGTATTCAAGAAACAGTCTTGTCTTCCAATTAAGTATGTGTGTGTAACCAGCCTACTGATCAAGCTATGGGAAAACGCCTCAATGAACTTAATTATTAGGTAACATTTTCACGTTTAGTTTTTTTTTTTCTATTTCATTTACTTCACTGGCTTCTGGAAAGGGGCATGCCGTTCTTTCATTTTCTCTCCGAATATGTTTGTGTAGTCATGGGGACCAAACATTTTTCTTTCATTTTTATGGAATAATATACTCAGTAATAAGACTGTACACTTATCTCTTGCTGCTATCTTGGCCCATAGTTGATCAACCTTCCACAATCAGAAATCTTCAATAAAATGAATCGGGTACTGCGAACCCCAACATCTTCATGCCGCTCCGATTTTCCGCGATTTCTTGGCTGCTGGTATTGGTACAGTCGCAGCAATTGATAAGGATTCGAATCCCTTTGTAGGCTTCGCGTTTGATCGCCGAGTCTCAACCACATTAAACTGTTGTAGGCTATGTGAGAGCGCCCTCCTTGGACTACATAAAGGTAAACTATGCACGCCTCCGCGCTTGCTTCAGGATTACGATTTCCAGTTTATGATTTGTTTTTGAGTAACTGTCAATTCTTATTTATTTATTGTATTAAATGTTTTCAACTTTTGTCCTGGCATTGGCAAACATGAGACGTCTGCCCGACGTGCAAATCATAGTATAGACTTGATCAACACGTCGGGCAGTCGTTTTTTGTTTGCTGGGAAACTTGGCAGTTTCGGTAAATCGCACGGGAAGACATATTTTGCGGCCGTCGAATTGAAGTGATAATACAAAGCAATAATAAAAAAGAATAACACAGTTCCAACTGTTTGCATCGGAATGAGGTAGTTTAAAGAAGCCTGGTGTAGCTGTGGGAGTACATGAGCCACAAACTGTAGGGTAATCGAAATAAAAAGTGTACCAACTTTTCTTCACATCGCAGGATTTTTGGAATGCAAAGCCAGAAATAACAGCATAAATGGTGGACTTCTTCCATCTTTCAAAGTAACCAACATTAAACTACAAAGGTGTGAAAAAGTATTAGCCCCATTACCAATTATCTCCATTTTTGCTTTTATGTTAGGCCTATATTTAAATGTTTCAGATCATCCAATTAATTTTAATGTACGACAAAGACAATGTGAGTAAACACAAAATACAGCTTTTAAGTGATCACTTAATTTATTGACGGTAGTAATTCAAAACGTATCTCCCATGTGAAAGCATACTTGCCCCCCAAAACCTAATAACTGATTGTGCCACCCTTGGAGGCAACAACCGCTATCAAAAGTTTGTGATAACTGGGACTGAGCCCTTTACATTACTTTATCAGAATTTGGTCCACTTTTCTGCACAGAATTGTTTTCATTCAGCCACACTAAGGGTTTTCAAGCATGAAATACCTGTTTAAGGTCATGCCACAGCATCAGGTCAGGACATGGACTTGGACACTTCAAAACCTTTAGTTAGCTTTTTTTTTTAACTGTTCAGAGGTGGAGTTGCTCGGGTGCTTCACACGATTGTCCCGCTTCCTAACCCAATTTCTTCTTCTATTGCTGATTTTCAATTATTGACGGTAGTGCCAGCCTTGGCAGCAACAACTGCAATCAAATGTTTGAGATAACTAGCAATGATTTTTTGATGTCACTGTGGAGCCATTTTGGCCCATTCTTCTTTGCAGAATTGTTTTAACTCAGCCACATCAGACAGTCTTTTTGTATACTGCAGCATCTCAATTGGATTCATATTTGGCCACTTGAAAACCTTTGTGTCGTGTCTTTTGAGCCATTCAGAGGTGAAGCACACAAGCAAGTCCACATCATTGTCCTGCTGCATAATCTGATTATACTTTAGGTCACAAACTGATTGCCAGAAACTTTTCTTCTGGATTTACTGGGAGAGAACAAAAGTCAATATTCCATCAATTATGGCAAGTCACCCTTGCCCTGAAGCAGCAAAATAGCCCAAACTGTCACATTACTGCCTCCAGGGTTGACTGTCGGTATGATGGGCAGAGGAATGTATGTCTTCAAAAAAGTATACATTTTGACTCATCAGTCAACAGAATATTATCAAAAAAAAGGTCTTGGGGGTCATCAAGATAATTTTTTGGCAAACGCGAGATGAGCTTGTTCTTTTTGGTCAGTAGTGGTTTAGGCTCTGCACTTCTCCCATAAATACCATAGCTGTCCAGTTTCTTTCCTATTTTAGAATTGTGAACCGTTAACTGAGGCAACTGAGGCCAGCAGTTCTTTAGATGTTTTTCTTTGACCATCTGGATGAGTTGTTGAAGCACTGTTGGACAAATTTAGGTGGGCCGGCCACTCCTGGGAAGGTTTTCCATTGCTCCAAGTTTTCTCTTTTTAAAGATTTTGGGTCTCACTGTGGTTTGCTGGAGACTCTGAGCATTAAAAATAACTTTGTAACTCTTTCCAGACTAATGTATGTCAACGACTTTGTTTCTGATCTGTTCTTGAATTTCTTGAGATTGTGGCATCATGTGCCGCTTTTTCACTACTTCATCACTGACAATCAGATTACATGTAATTATTGCTTATATTCAACAGTGCTAGCATAATCATGCCTGAGTTTTTGTAATAAATCAAACAAATTTGTTTAATTGGTTGATTTAGTAACTAAGGGGGCAATTGCCTTTTTTTTTTTTTTTTTTACTGTGGGCTATGGAGGTTTGGATTGTTTTTTTCCTTCAAGAAATTAAATCATCATTTAAAAAACTGCATTTTGTGTTTACTCAGAGTATCTTTGTCTAGTACCCATCCTGGTCAAAAATGTCACACACTGTCATATTTAGTTGGAACTCCTGTAGCTTTGATTACAGTGCAAATTCATTTTGTCTTCATTCTGACAACCACAAGCAACATCAGAGCATTTATGTTCAATCAGAGTTGCCATAATTTTTGGCTCGAGATCTTGTCTTGAAGGGGAGGTGATTGAACCACTCATAGTCTTCTCCAGAACATTCCAATAACGTTCAACATGGTTAAGGTCAGGACTTTTTGGCAGCTAAATCATCCGTGAAAATGATTCCTCATGCTTGTTTTTCACATTCATTGTTTACTCTGCTAGATACAGGCCAATGATTTGCCCCTTGTGAAATACTGTAACATCTTTTCTGCCATGAAGGGATACGTCTTCCAACATGATTTTCCAAGAAATGAGAAGCTACCTCACTGCATCAGTAAGGGATAAAATAATTATTGCCTGCTGAAACATATTAATTGCTGGAGTAATGATCCAGTGAGAGTATTTGTTTATTTATATCTACTTTTATTACCCCCCGTTGCGGGCCGATAGGCCCCGAAACGGGGGTCTAGTGGAGACCAGCGTATGTATGTATGTATGTATGTATGTATGTATGTCCGTCCGTGCGTACGTCCGTCCAAACATTTTACAATATCTCTCCAATGCCCCTGGTCCGAATCAAACCAAACTTGGTACCATATCACACTGGGATGGGGGAAGGGTTACCATGGTGACTGTTGTGAAGGCCCACGTATTGTTCTATGGGGTTGGGTGATAGTTCTTATTTTTTGCCCTTGTTTTGGTCCCACTTATTCTTCATTGTTGTTAGTTCATTATTCACTTGATTTCCAGTGTTGTTTTACTGAGTATATTATTTTCTATAACCCTCTAAGCAGTCCCTGCAGTGCAGGAGTGTATTACGTTTTCAGACAAGTCAAGTTCTGGGATATACCGAGATGTGTTTAATTTACGGCGAAATACATGTTCACATTTTCAATTATTCTCAGCCAATGAACGTGTGTTGTTGTTGTCGAATGTGCCAGCAGCAAATCCGAGGTGGTAGAATTCGCACTTGATACATTGATGTGCGCGAGAACGTAATGTGGGAGAGTCCGTTAACTTTCAGAGGCTCAGTTACGTTTCTCTCTGGTTTTATCATAGTGAGTCGCATACCAGTTAGATATCAGCTTTAACGGTTGTATCGCCACAGTATCGTGTTTGTGGGTCGAGGTCGCCTGCATTCCTAGTGATTAGTTTGGAGTGAACACCGCAAGAAGCGTTGTTCGTTAAATGAGGAGTTTCCAGCTAAGAAGCTCTCGCTGGGCTAATTTGACTGTGGCTAAAGCGAAAGTTGGAGCGCTGGCTCATCCACACCGTTAAATAAAGCTGCGGGTGCGTTACGTTAAACGTATCCATCCGTAAGAAACCAACGGTTACCTGAATGCCAAAGGAGTGCGACGTCTGGTTTCCCGACTGGATTCCCCGCTGCCACCCCCCTCGGACCTAATAGCCAGCTGCTGGCTACAGTTCAGCCCGCTGCTTTCTCAGCCCACCCTGGATTCTCCCAGGAGTCACTACAGCGCGCCACCGGGGTACCTCCAACGGACATCAGACTCTCTACCAGCCTATCAGGCTACAGGTTGCGCCTAAGCTGGGGAACAATAGTCTGTTAAGGGGGGGGAAGATTGGAAGGGAAGGGGGAAGAAGGGGGGGAAGAAAAAAAAGAGGAAAAAAAGGAGAGAAAAGGGGATAAAAGAGAGGGAAATGAAATGAAATTTTTTTTAATGACATTTCCCTCCATTATTGATCATTTTGCACATCTATGTGCATTTAAAATTTGTTTTTTTTTTTAAATCCCTAATTTTCCCATTCATTTGCATGGGTAGAAATTTGATAAATGTTCTTCTTGAAATTATTGTTGCCAGAAATTTAAGATATTGTCCTAAACTGTATGCAAATTGTATTATAATTTGGACACTTATCATCCTTATTAAAAAGGATGCCCATATCAATATTAATTATAATAAATATATGTAAATAATGGAATTATACCTTAAAAACACATTGTTATTAATGATAAAATAGGTATTCACATATATAAGTGTGTTATTACACATTTACATATATATAATATGTATATTATATATTACTATTTCTGTATGTTTATTTTATTTTGGCATAATTTCAACAAAAAATGAGTTGATTAGAATATACTTAGTGGTATAACATTTTTAAGCGTGCCTAAACCATGTCAATGAAATAGAAAAACACAAGAATAGATTTTTGATCAAATGTATTCAATAAACAAACTGAAGTGGATGACACTCAATATACAAATATACAAAACTGAACATATAAATATACAAAAACAAGCGGTGCCAGGCACAACAAATCCCGGCCCTCATACGTACTTTCACCTACTAGTACAAAATTCAATAGGGATCTATTCTGGGTCAGTGGCAATCCCTATACCCAATTTGGGGTGAATCTGGCCATTAGTTTTGCCGCGAGAGTGTTAACAAGCAAACACACACAAACAAACCGAACCGAAAACAATTCCCCTTGCCCTCGCCCTTCGGGTGGGACGGAGTAAAGATGTCTCTTGCTCTTGCCAGAGAGGATACAGTCACTGCTTCCTCTTCTTAATCTCCTCCAGCCACTGTTCTTTGGGCAGAGTCTCTGCGGAGGGGCAGTACACCGTCCCCTTGTACTGGCTGTGCCCCGTCTCCATAGTTCTGAACTGCCCACATTTTTTGCACGTGTTGTGCTCCACTTTGCGGGACAGTTTTCGAACAGGGGCCGGAGCAGGAGCAGGAGCAGGTGCAGGGGCAGAGAGGCTGACCCCAAGGGCCGGGGGAGCACCTACAAGGATGGGTCCTTGTGAGGCCACAGGTGTCAGCAGCAGCAGCCGTGGTTGGGGTGGGGCAGGGAACAGCTGCCTTTGCACTGGTCGGACCGGCACAGCTGGTGGGGGTGCAGCCAAAGGGACCTTCCTCTTCAACTGTGCCTGGCCTACGGTGCTGACGGGCAGGTTGTAGAGGTGCGCTGGACCTGGTTGAGGAGGTGCTGTTGGTGGGCGCACATTTGCAGCCACCAGGGGGTCAACTGCCACGGACAGGCGGCTTGGCAGATGCAGACCCTGTAACACTACTGCCGTGTCCTGCCTCTTAATCTTGGCATTGTGCCATTTGATCAAGGTTGTGTGGCTGACGTCCACCAGCTGCAGGGAGGTCTGTTGCATCACCTCTGCATTGCTCAGGATGAGCTGCCTGATCTTCCTGTAGTCGTCCAGGATGAGATCCCACCTGGACCGTGTGCCGCTTCCCTTCTTCTTGGGACTGCGATGGATGGCACACAGCCGCACAAAGATGGTCTCAACCAGACGACTACAGTCGGGACTCTGAGCAAGCGGAGCAGTGGTGGTTAGGGCGTGCCTCTTTACGCTGTCCACCCCTGGAGTGAACTCCTGCCTCTTGCTAGCCTTGAAGCGCCCAGTGTGCAGCCGGGCCTGATGTCTGGCCGCAAACACCACCCTCTGCCGGTCATAATCAAGCAGGCTCTGCCAGAGGCCAACGATGTTGCTCACCTTTGCCGAGAGAGCACAAGAAACAATGTATATTAGGAAACATAACAAAGAACGTGTTATGGGGCACAGTAAGAGAGATCAATAATCCTCACCTGCTGATTATCCAGTGTCAGAGATGTCAGGGTCCTAAGCTCCACCAGGTACTCAGCCAGGTTGTCAACCCTGTCCATGCCAGGCAGGCCAGCATCATCCACAACCTGAATAAATATTTAAATATACGAGATGTTCACACTCATGGATATATTTAGTAATGTACATACACATATGCGTGCTTGACACAAAATGCAACATTTACATACCACAGATCCCGAGGCAGCGGAGGCTGAGGCAGCAGCAGGCTGGGCGGAGGCAGCGGCAGGGGCAGGTTGGGCAGAGGCAGCGGCAGCAGCAGGCTGGGCAGAGGCAGCGGCAGCAGCAGGCTGGGCGGAGGCAGCGGCAGCAGCAGGTTGGGCGGAGGCAGCGGAAGGGGCAGGCTGGGCGGAGACAGTGGCAGGGATAGGCTTGGCAGAGGCAGCAGCAGCAGCAGGCTGGGCGGAGGCAGTGGCAGGGGCAGGCTGGGCAGAGGCAGTGGCAGGGATAGGCTGGGCAGGGGCAGGCTGGGTGGAGGTGGAGGCGGTTTGAGTGGAGGAGGCAGGGAAGCTGGGGTGATCGAGGAGACTAGACACAGTGACGTCCAGGGTGTGGTCTTCCTCAAAGCCCTCGTCTTCATCATCCTCGCCCTCTTGGACATCCTCCAGCATGTCCTCAGTCTCCTCGGAGTCAGGATCCACCCTCAGAGGCTGTCCGGTCTGACTGAGCAGGTAGTCCACACCAAGCAGCTCACCTGTGGAAGACACATACACACACCAATCATATCAGCATATGGCTTTTGATGCAACGTAATAGCAAAGAATGTTGAAGGCGCTCTTTAGACTGCAAATGCATACCAGTGTATTTTGCAGGTGGCCTGAAAGTTGGCACATATGCCCGGCCAAACACCTTCATACTGTGGATGTTGACACAGTGGGCCACATCCCCGGTGTACGTTAGGAGAGACGATGGCTTGCTAGTAACTGCCGCCGTCCCTCGATCCTGATTCCATCTGTTCAGGCCTTCCAGGAGATAAAGTTGAAAATTCAGCGCATTTGCACTGGTTCCTAAGGAAATAAAGAACATATTAGACCATTTTATATCCAAGACAAATAACTTTATAGGTTGAACAAGCATTGACAGACACACCAACCTGGAATGAACCTGTTCAGGTGGCAGTGAAATGACTCCAGGGACGTGGACCCTCTGGCACAGCGGTACTTCGTGAGGACGACCCCAGCCTTCTTACTGGTGCCTGTCTCTGTGTAAAGAGGCACGCCTGGCACATCCTGGATGCACCGGACATGGCGCTTCTGCACACGCCAGATGTGCTGCATGCGTGCCTCGTCCAGCAATGGAACGCCCATGAGGTCTCTGCCATTTGCACCCCCCAGCTCATGCAGCAGCTGCTCAATGAGGCGGATGGTGGCCTCCTCACCACGTGTCCTCCTGCGGCAGTACAGTGCAAGCTCCTTCTTGCTGATCCTCTTGTCCACCAGGATGGCAGTAAGTCCGGGCACACCCTCTTGCATCAGCTCCTGTCTCTTCGCCTGCCGCAACAGCTGGAGATCCCCTGCATCCCACTCAAAGATGCAGGCAGACAGGCAGGCCATGAAGGTGGGGTAGAGGGTGTGGGCGTCGGTGGTGCAGCCCGCAGCCAGTCTCCTCATAAAATGCCAGATGTCCAGGCGCACCTGGAGGTCTGGCCACTCCCCAAACCGACTCTGCAGCTTGCTGGAGGACGCCTCAAGAATGCAGCAGCCGCAGTCCACATACAGCAGCACAGGGGGTGGAACTGCAGCCTGGTGGTACCGCTGCATGACCCCAGCCACCATCCTGTCCAGTCCTGGCCCCTCCTGTACGGTGAGGACACTGGTTAGGATCTGGCCAACCTCGTTGCCAATCGAGGTCACCCAGAGAGCCGTCCCCCGTCCATGACCGGCCAGCTTCTTCGTGATCTGGAAATAATCAATATGGTAAAATATATTTGAAAATAGTGATTAATGCATGATTTCATGAATTATCTAACACAATGCCACCGCATGTGATGAAATGCTACCTTTTTAGTGGAGTCCATCTTTAGGATGGTGCCAAAAGTCGAAGTGATGCTGGCCTTGATGTGGTCCAGACGGCTGAGGATGTCCCTGCCGTAGACGGACAGCAGCCAGCGACTGGTGGGGATATCAATGGGCTCTGGGGGTTCCTGGCAGACCACCGGATAGAGGCTGGGTCGGTCCACAAAGTCAGCACACTCTCCAAGATAATGTGCCAACCTGTTCAACCAGTCCTCCCCGTGGTTCTCCTTCAGCTGTCTCACCAATCGGGCTGGGCTGTTTCCCAGCGTCCGGTCTCGCAGAAGCCTGATGACACGAATGTCACAGGCATACCTGAAATGCACAACAGAACTGCAATTAGTCACATGCTCAATGGAGGGGCACGTCAGTGGCATGAGTCTTCACCATCATCAATTATTCGACACCGCTTTACTCACTTGCGAGTCAGGATTAGCCGAAACATCTTCTGATGAGGCAGGTCAAGCTGGTCCCGGACAGTCTGACTGGTCGACAGGTAATTCAGAGAGCACACAGTGCACCTGAGTGTCTCCGTCACCATCAGGTAGTACCTGTCAATGTCCAGGACCTTGCGGGCCCTCTTGTGGACACCATAGCCTGTGAGGTTCTTCCCACAGGCTGGACAGGAAACCCTCACCTTCCACAGGTGATAGGGCATCCACACCATCAACCTGTGGGAGAAGAACCGGTCAGGTGTTGGCGTCTGGTGATAGATGAGGGCCGGAACAGGAGGGTCGTACCACAGCTTCAAATCTGGCCGCAGTTTACCAGAGTGGAATAGTGTGCTGGAGATCCACCTCTGGTCTTGAACAGGGATGGTTTTGGCCATCTCCCCTGGCAACCAGAATGAAGCTGTGGGAGCAGGTGGGAGTCCTACAGGCTCCTCCTGTTGAGAACACAACAAGTTTAGAGCATAACCTAAAGCTGACACTCTTACATCACTTTTTTTCTTAATAGATATTGCCTTTTTTACTCACAACAGATGACGGAGAAGGGCTGGGGGCCCTCACGGAGGCCGGTGAGGCGGTGGGTGTCCTCACAGAGGATGTGGGGGTGCGAGGCCTCACAGAGGCCATAGATGAGGTCCTCGGAGAGGACGGAGGGGGAGCGAAGCTTGGCGGCACAGGACTGGGCGGTGCACGGCTGGGTGATGCAGAGCTGAGCGGTGCAGGGCTGGGCGATGGTGGAGGAGAGGGGCTGGGGCTGCGACTCACTAAATTAGGCTTAAGTAAGGCCATCTTAGACCCACCAAAGCGTGACTTTGTGAACTACAAAAAGAAACAGTTTATTGTATCATTATTGGGGCTGCATTCAGTCTCATATTTTAGCAAAGGTGATGTGTCGGTCAGTGGGGGGTGTGTGGGGAGGGTATAGGCAGCACGTGTATGTGTTGTGGGTGTGTCAGGAAACAAGTGCATGGGTGTTTGCCATATGATAAGCCTGCCAGATCAGACACAATACTAATATGAGCACAATGAAGTGCAGAGGATAATCCTCAGTCACAAAGACCATTCGGTACCTTTGACAAACTTGGAGGAGGCCTCAGGAATGACCGCGGCTCAGTCTGTGCAGGCCCAGACGTTGCTGCTGCGGTGGCAGGGCCTGATGATGCTGCTGCGGTGGCAGGGCCTGATGATGCTGCGGCGGTGGCAGGGCCTGATGATGCTGCGGCGGGGCCAGGCTGGACAGACAACAGCAAGGGTATTAGATGCAGAACAGCAGGGCAACATGAGTGATGCATCAGAACAGCATATGTGTTATCGAGGGCTGACTGCGATGAACAGTTATGTCCAATATATAACATCTGAACATAACTGTTTATTGCAGTCAGCCCTCATTATAATACAAATGTTTATCCCAAATAATCCCTTTAATTGGACCGGAGCGTATTCCATCATAGCTAGCTGACATGAGTGAATAGCTCATGCCTACAGGTCACAGCCATGCATACGTTCAGCTCAAAATGGCACGCCTCATATGATCCTGTTGTAGTTTATCGTAGTATTGTAGTTTGTATTGTATTGTAGTTTAATTCAATCAGATTACCTTAGGGGTGTGGAATCCACAACTGCAGGCCACGGACCCTCCGAACAGGGCAGTCTGCCCACGGGTCTGCATGGGGCACTTCTCAATCTGAGGGAATAACATGCATTAGTTACTCAGAGTTAATGGGGTCTTCTCAGGTGAGCTACAGGAGGTGTCACAGGTTACTTTGCTTTACCTTCTGATAGAGGTCGTGCCACTTCTGCTGACGAGGGGCTGGTCTGTTGCCTGCTCCAGAGGGCCAGACCCCTGTGCTGGCAAATGCCTTCAACCTGGCCATCCACTCACCTTCCCCCATGGCCTTGTGGCTCTTTGGCTTTGTGCTCATCTGCACATAGCATGCAAAGGATTGGAAAGAAATACATTCATTGGTCAATGATGTGACATGCAGATTTTTGTGTCCGAGCAGCGTATTACTTTGACTTAAAATTATTTTAAATGATTCATAATAAGCTTCATTTTATTCTATAAAACTATATACATTTTATGTTTTGCCATCACAAACACTCAAAATGTCAGGTGGCGCAACTGTCCAAGCAAGTAAACACTATGTGATTTGTAATAAATATGTAATTTAAAATATGAATTATTATAATATTAATATGGACGCATAGTTTTATATTGAAAACCTTTCAAATAAACAAAGTTTAATAGTGTAATTGTTTGGAAAACCAAAATACCTGTCCCCTACAATAAAGATTCCATAAATTACTTTTAATACCCAGCTCAACCACAAAATAGTAATGTTTTAGGCAGAGTAGACACTCTCAGGTATACTTACTAAAAAATCACTGAGAAAAAAAAAGAAGTGTGTTTTTTTTTTCCAAGAATCTTTTGGTTGTGCCACTTGACATTTTTTGGCTGGTGAAATTGCAAATTCAGTCTAGAACTATTCTAGAGCCCGTAAATATTGTGCAACCATTGAGACTTGCTTAATCACACTCTTCTAACTGCAAATAAATGTATTCTGTACATTTTTAAAGATGTATATATAAAAAAACATTTTAAAAAGGCTTATTTGTCAATGACCCTCATACAAGTTCTTGATCCAATTCTTTACCATTAACATTTACTTACAGAAGAGACATTGCCAGATAATTTTCTCAATAAAGACCAAATGGTAGAGCGAGCTGTATGATGTAATCTCTACCACTATAAAAAGTGTCACCCCTCCCCCATTCATTTCAACTGAATGGCATTCAAACAAAACTTACTGGAAGCTAAATGATGCCATGGCAATATGACACGCTCGAACAATTAATTTTCCTTCGAACTGAACTTGAAACTATTAAAAGTAGTTTGTAAATTCTTATTTATAAGCATAATTATTGCGACGGCTGAGGCTGCATCCAGCATAAAGAAGCTGAAGCATACGGCCGAAAAACACGACCAAAGGAAAAATTCTTGATTAAAACTCGGAAATTCCTTTCTATCTCAGTTGTAGACATGTATTTAAGGTGGGTTTAATTCATACATTATCACGAAAAGCCATAACGAAGGGAAAAAACGTTAAGTTTGGTGTTTGCGATATAACGGAAATAACCTAACATTATATAAAGGCGAATTTGCGGGGGAAAAAAACCGAAGTCGAAACTCGAAAACACTGCTTTTTATGCGAGAAGAAACATCGTAGCATTTACCGAAGCATGACCAAGTGACAATAAATTAAACATATCAAGAATAAAAAACTTACTTTGTTCCGGTGTGCGCTCTTCGAAATTGAGCTGCAGCCCTGTCGTCATCCAATTTCAATATGGATTACGCAGCAGTGAGTGGACAGGTCCATTGTCATCTCGTGACATGATTGGCTCTCGTCCATTCTTACAATGGAGAGCTCGTTCCACAATTGGTCGAAAATATATGTACAGTAACAGCCTAATGTGACCCAGGTAGTTGGGAAGCTGGGGAACAATAGTCTGTTAAGGGGGGGGAAGATTGGAAGGGAAGGGGGAAGAAGGGGGGGAAGAAAAAAAAGAGGAAAAAAAGGAGAGAAAAGGGGATAAAAGAGAGGGAAAAGAAATGAAATTTTTTTTAATGACATTTCCCTCCATTATTGATCATTTTGCACATCTATGTGCATTTAAAATTTGTTTTTTTTTTTAAATCCCTAATTTTCCCATTCATTTGCATGGGTAGAAATTTGATAAATGTTCTTCTTGAAATTATTGTTGCCAGAAATTTAAGATATTGTCCTAAACTGTATGCAAATTGTATTATAATTTGGACACTTATCATCCTTATTAAAAAGGATGCCCATATCAATATTAATTATAATAAATATATGTAAATAATGGAATTATACCTTAAAAACACATTGTTATTAATGATAAAATAGGTATTCACATATATAAGTGTGTTATTACACATTTACATATATATAATATGTATATTATATATTACTATTTCTGTATGTTTATTTTATTTTGGCATAATTTCAACAAAAAATGAGTTGATTAGAATATACTTAGTGGTATAACATTTTTAAGCGTGCCTAAACCATGTCAATGAAATAGAAAAACACAAGAATAGATTTTTGATCAAATGTATTCAATAAACAAACTGAAGTGGATGACACTCAATATACAAATATACAAAACTGAACATATAAATATACAAAAACAAGCGGTGCCAGGCACAACAAATCCCGGCCCTCATACGTACTTTCACCTACTAGTACAAAATTCAATAGGGATCTATTCTGGGTCAGTGGCAATCCCTATACCCAATTTGGGGTGAATCTGGCCATTAGTTTTGCCGCGAGAGTGTTAACAAGCAAACACACACAAACAAACCGAACCGAAAACAATTCCCCTTGCCCTCGCCCTTCGGGTGGGACGGAGTAAAGATGTCTCTTGCTCTTGCCAGAGAGGATACAGTCACTGCTTCCTCT
This sequence comes from Gymnothorax reevesii, assembly GCA_029721435.1. Lineage (NCBI taxonomy): Eukaryota > Metazoa > Chordata > Actinopteri > Anguilliformes > Muraenidae > Gymnothorax > Gymnothorax reevesii. The sequence continues at coordinate 34,965,415 of CM056586.1, read as the reverse complement.
TCTTAATCTCCTCCAGCCACTGTTCTTTGGGCAGAGTCTCTGCGGAGGGGCAGTACACCGTCCCCTTGTACTGGCTGTGCCCCGTCTCCATAGTTCTGAACTGCCCACATTTTTTGCACGTGTTGTGCTCCACTTTGCGGGACAGTTTTCGAACAGGGGCCGGAGCAGGAGCAGGAGCAGGTGCAGGGGCAGAGAGGCTGACCCCAAGGGCCGGGGGAGCACCTACAAGGATGGGTCCTTGTGAGGCCACAGGTGTCAGCAGCAGCAGCCGTGGTTGGGGTGGGGCAGGGAACAGCTGCCTTTGCACTGGTCGGACCGGCACAGCTGGTGGGGGTGCAGCCAAAGGGACCTTCCTCTTCAACTGTGCCTGGCCTACGGTGCTGACGGGCAGGTTGTAGAGGTGCGCTGGACCTGGTTGAGGAGGTGCTGTTGGTGGGCGCACATTTGCAGCCACCAGGGGGTCAACTGCCACGGACAGGCGGCTTGGCAGATGCAGACCCTGTAACACTACTGCCGTGTCCTGCCTCTTAATCTTGGCATTGTGCCATTTGATCAAGGTTGTGTGGCTGACGTCCACCAGCTGCAGGGAGGTCTGTTGCATCACCTCTGCATTGCTCAGGATGAGCTGCCTGATCTTCCTGTAGTCGTCCAGGATGAGATCCCACCTGGACCGTGTGCCGCTTCCCTTCTTCTTGGGACTGCGATGGATGGCACACAGCCGCACAAAGATGGTCTCAACCAGACGACTACAGTCGGGACTCTGAGCAAGCGGAGCAGTGGTGGTTAGGGCGTGCCTCTTTACGCTGTCCACCCCTGGAGTGAACTCCTGCCTCTTGCTAGCCTTGAAGCGCCCAGTGTGCAGCCGGGCCTGATGTCTGGCCGCAAACACCACCCTCTGCCGGTCATAATCAAGCAGGCTCTGCCAGAGGCCAACGATGTTGCTCACCTTTGCCGAGAGAGCACAAGAAACAATGTATATTAGGAAACATAACAAAGAACGTGTTATGGGGCACAGTAAGAGAGATCAATAATCCTCACCTGCTGATTATCCAGTGTCAGAGATGTCAGGGTCCTAAGCTCCACCAGGTACTCAGCCAGGTTGTCAACCCTGTCCATGCCAGGCAGGCCAGCATCATCCACAACCTGAATAAATATTTAAATATACGAGATGTTCACACTCATGGATATATTTAGTAATGTACATACACATATGCGTGCTTGACACAAAATGCAACATTTACATACCACAGATCCCGAGGCAGCGGAGGCTGAGGCAGCAGCAGGCTGGGCGGAGGCAGCGGCAGGGGCAGGTTGGGCAGAGGCAGCGGCAGCAGCAGGCTGGGCAGAGGCAGCGGCAGCAGCAGGCTGGGCGGAGGCAGCGGCAGCAGCAGGTTGGGCGGAGGCAGCGGAAGGGGCAGGCTGGGCGGAGACAGTGGCAGGGATAGGCTTGGCAGAGGCAGCAGCAGCAGCAGGCTGGGCGGAGGCAGTGGCAGGGGCAGGCTGGGCAGAGGCAGTGGCAGGGATAGGCTGGGCAGGGGCAGGCTGGGTGGAGGTGGAGGCGGTTTGAGTGGAGGAGGCAGGGAAGCTGGGGTGATCGAGGAGACTAGACACAGTGACGTCCAGGGTGTGGTCTTCCTCAAAGCCCTCGTCTTCATCATCCTCGCCCTCTTGGACATCCTCCAGCATGTCCTCAGTCTCCTCGGAGTCAGGATCCACCCTCAGAGGCTGTCCGGTCTGACTGAGCAGGTAGTCCACACCAAGCAGCTCACCTGTGGAAGACACATACACACACCAATCATATCAGCATATGGCTTTTGATGCAACGTAATAGCAAAGAATGTTGAAGGCGCTCTTTAGACTGCAAATGCATACCAGTGTATTTTGCAGGTGGCCTGAAAGTTGGCACATATGCCCGGCCAAACACCTTCATACTGTGGATGTTGACACAGTGGGCCACATCCCCGGTGTACGTTAGGAGAGACGATGGCTTGCTAGTAACTGCCGCCGTCCCTCGATCCTGATTCCATCTGTTCAGGCCTTCCAGGAGATAAAGTTGAAAATTCAGCGCATTTGCACTGGTTCCTAAGGAAATAAAGAACATATTAGACCATTTTATATCCAAGACAAATAACTTTATAGGTTGAACAAGCATTGACAGACACACCAACCTGGAATGAACCTGTTCAGGTGGCAGTGAAATGACTCCAGGGACGTGGACCCTCTGGCACAGCGGTACTTCGTGAGGACGACCCCAGCCTTCTTACTGGTGCCTGTCTCTGTGTAAAGAGGCACGCCTGGCACATCCTGGATGCACCGGACATGGCGCTTCTGCACACGCCAGATGTGCTGCATGCGTGCCTCGTCCAGCAATGGAACGCCCATGAGGTCTCTGCCATTTGCACCCCCCAGCTCATGCAGCAGCTGCTCAATGAGGCGGATGGTGGCCTCCTCACCACGTGTCCTCCTGCGGCAGTACAGTGCAAGCTCCTTCTTGCTGATCCTCTTGTCCACCAGGATGGCAGTAAGTCCGGGCACACCCTCTTGCATCAGCTCCTGTCTCTTCGCCTGCCGCAACAGCTGGAGATCCCCTGCATCCCACTCAAAGATGCAGGCAGACAGGCAGGCCATGAAGGTGGGGTAGAGGGTGTGGGCGTCGGTGGTGCAGCCCGCAGCCAGTCTCCTCATAAAATGCCAGATGTCCAGGCGCACCTGGAGGTCTGGCCACTCCCCAAACCGACTCTGCAGCTTGCTGGAGGACGCCTCAAGAATGCAGCAGCCGCAGTCCACATACAGCAGCACAGGGGGTGGAACTGCAGCCTGGTGGTACCGCTGCATGACCCCAGCCACCATCCTGTCCAGTCCTGGCCCCTCCTGTACGGTGAGGACACTGGTTAGGATCTGGCCAACCTCGTTGCCAATCGAGGTCACCCAGAGAGCCGTCCCCCGTCCATGACCGGCCAGCTTCTTCGTGATCTGGAAATAATCAATATGGTAAAATATATTTGAAAATAGTGATTAATGCATGATTTCATGAATTATCTAACACAATGCCACCGCATGTGATGAAATGCTACCTTTTTAGTGGAGTCCATCTTTAGGATGGTGCCAAAAGTCGAAGTGATGCTGGCCTTGATGTGGTCCAGACGGCTGAGGATGTCCCTGCCGTAGACGGACAGCAGCCAGCGACTGGTGGGGATATCAATGGGCTCTGGGGGTTCCTGGCAGACCACCGGATAGAGGCTGGGTCGGTCCACAAAGTCAGCACACTCTCCAAGATAATGTGCCAACCTGTTCAACCAGTCCTCCCCGTGGTTCTCCTTCAGCTGTCTCACCAATCGGGCTGGGCTGTTTCCCAGCGTCCGGTCTCGCAGAAGCCTGATGACACGAATGTCACAGGCATACCTGAAATGCACAACAGAACTGCAATTAGTCACATGCTCAATGGAGGGGCACGTCAGTGGCATGAGTCTTCACCATCATCAATTATTCGACACCGCTTTACTCACTTGCGAGTCAGGATTAGCCGAAACATCTTCTGATGAGGCAGGTCAAGCTGGTCCCGGACAGTCTGACTGGTCGACAGGTAATTCAGAGAGCACACAGTGCACCTGAGTGTCTCCGTCACCATCAGGTAGTACCTGTCAATGTCCAGGACCTTGCGGGCCCTCTTGTGGACACCATAGCCTGTGAGGTTCTTCCCACAGGCTGGACAGGAAACCCTCACCTTCCACAGGTGATAGGGCATCCACACCATCAACCTGTGGGAGAAGAACCGGTCAGGTGTTGGCGTCTGGTGATAGATGAGGGCCGGAACAGGAGGGTCGTACCACAGCTTCAAATCTGGCCGCAGTTTACCAGAGTGGAATAGTGTGCTGGAGATCCACCTCTGGTCTTGAACAGGGATGGTTTTGGCCATCTCCCCTGGCAACCAGAATGAAGCTGTGGGAGCAGGTGGGAGTCCTACAGGCTCCTCCTGTTGAGAACACAACAAGTTTAGAGCATAACCTAAAGCTGACACTCTTACATCACTTTTTTTCTTAATAGATATTGCCTTTTTTACTCACAACAGATGACGGAGAAGGGCTGGGGGCCCTCACGGAGGCCGGTGAGGCGGTGGGTGTCCTCACAGAGGATGTGGGGGTGCGAGGCCTCACAGAGGCCATAGATGAGGTCCTCGGAGAGGACGGAGGGGGAGCGAAGCTTGGCGGCACAGGACTGGGCGGTGCACGGCTGGGTGATGCAGAGCTGAGCGGTGCAGGGCTGGGCGATGGTGGAGGAGAGGGGCTGGGGCTGCGACTCACTAAATTAGGCTTAAGTAAGGCCATCTTAGACCCACCAAAGCGTGACTTTGTGAACTACAAAAAGAAACAGTTTATTGTATCATTATTGGGGCTGCATTCAGTCTCATATTTTAGCAAAGGTGATGTGTCGGTCAGTGGGGGGTGTGTGGGGAGGGTATAGGCAGCACGTGTATGTGTTGTGGGTGTGTCAGGAAACAAGTGCATGGGTGTTTGCCATATGATAAGCCTGCCAGATCAGACACAATACTAATATGAGCACAATGAAGTGCAGAGGATAATCCTCAGTCACAAAGACCATTCGGTACCTTTGACAAACTTGGAGGAGGCCTCAGGAATGACCGCGGCTCAGTCTGTGCAGGCCCAGACGTTGCTGCTGCGGTGGCAGGGCCTGATGATGCTGCTGCGGTGGCAGGGCCTGATGATGCTGCGGCGGTGGCAGGGCCTGATGATGCTGCGGCGGGGCCAGGCTGGACAGACAACAGCAAGGGTATTAGATGCAGAACAGCAGGGCAACATGAGTGATGCATCAGAACAGCATATGTGTTATCGAGGGCTGACTGCGATGAACAGTTATGTCCAATATATAACATCTGAACATAACTGTTTATTGCAGTCAGCCCTCATTATAATACAAATGTTTATCCCAAATAATCCCTTTAATTGGACCGGAGCGTATTCCATCATAGCTAGCTGACATGAGTGAATAGCTCATGCCTACAGGTCACAGCCATGCATACGTTCAGCTCAAAATGGCACGCCTCATATGATCCTGTTGTAGTTTATCGTAGTATTGTAGTTTGTATTGTATTGTAGTTTAATTCAATCAGATTACCTTAGGGGTGTGGAATCCACAACTGCAGGCCACGGACCCTCCGAACAGGGCAGTCTGCCCACGGGTCTGCATGGGGCACTTCTCAATCTGAGGGAATAACATGCATTAGTTACTCAGAGTTAATGGGGTCTTCTCAGGTGAGCTACAGGAGGTGTCACAGGTTACTTTGCTTTACCTTCTGATAGAGGTCGTGCCACTTCTGCTGACGAGGGGCTGGTCTGTTGCCTGCTCCAGAGGGCCAGACCCCTGTGCTGGCAAATGCCTTCAACCTGGCCATCCACTCACCTTCCCCCATGGCCTTGTGGCTCTTTGGCTTTGTGCTCATCTGCACATAGCATGCAAAGGATTGGAAAGAAATACATTCATTGGTCAATGATGTGACATGCAGATTTTTGTGTCCGAGCAGCGTATTACTTTGACTTAAAATTATTTTAAATGATTCATAATAAGCTTCATTTTATTCTATAAAACTATATACATTTTATGTTTTGCCATCACAAACACTCAAAATGTCAGGTGGCGCAACTGTCCAAGCAAGTAAACACTATGTGATTTGTAATAAATATGTAATTTAAAATATGAATTATTATAATATTAATATGGACGCATAGTTTTATATTGAAAACCTTTCAAATAAACAAAGTTTAATAGTGTAATTGTTTGGAAAACCAAAATACCTGTCCCCTACAATAAAGATTCCATAAATTACTTTTAATACCCAGCTCAACCACAAAATAGTAATGTTTTAGGCAGAGTAGACACTCTCAGGTATACTTACTAAAAAATCACTGAGAAAAAAAAAGAAGTGTGTTTTTTTTTTCCAAGAATCTTTTGGTTGTGCCACTTGACATTTTTTGGCTGGTGAAATTGCAAATTCAGTCTAGAACTATTCTAGAGCCCGTAAATATTGTGCAACCATTGAGACTTGCTTAATCACACTCTTCTAACTGCAAATAAATGTATTCTGTACATTTTTAAAGATGTATATATAAAAAAACATTTTAAAAAGGCTTATTTGTCAATGACCCTCATACAAGTTCTTGATCCAATTCTTTACCATTAACATTTACTTACAGAAGAGACATTGCCAGATAATTTTCTCAATAAAGACCAAATGGTAGAGCGAGCTGTATGATGTAATCTCTACCACTATAAAAAGTGTCACCCCTCCCCCATTCATTTCAACTGAATGGCATTCAAACAAAACTTACTGGAAGCTAAATGATGCCATGGCAATATGACACGCTCGAACAATTAATTTTCCTTCGAACTGAACTTGAAACTATTAAAAGTAGTTTGTAAATTCTTATTTATAAGCATAATTATTGCGACGGCTGAGGCTGCATCCAGCATAAAGAAGCTGAAGCATACGGCCGAAAAACACGACCAAAGGAAAAATTCTTGATTAAAACTCGGAAATTCCTTTCTATCTCAGTTGTAGACATGTATTTAAGGTGGGTTTAATTCATACATTATCACGAAAAGCCATAACGAAGGGAAAAAACGTTAAGTTTGGTGTTTGCGATATAACGGAAATAACCTAACATTATATAAAGGCGAATTTGCGGGGGAAAAAAACCGAAGTCGAAACTCGAAAACACTGCTTTTTATGCGAGAAGAAACATCGTAGCATTTACCGAAGCATGACCAAGTGACAATAAATTAAACATATCAAGAATAAAAAACTTACTTTGTTCCGGTGTGCGCTCTTCGAAATTGAGCTGCAGCCCTGTCGTCATCCAATTTCAATATGGATTACGCAGCAGTGAGTGGACAGGTCCATTGTCATCTCGTGACATGATTGGCTCTCGTCCATTCTTACAATGGAGAGCTCGTTCCACAATTGGTCGAAAATATATGTACAGTAACAGCCTAATGTGACCCAGGTAGCGCCTTACTAGAGTAGGGAGTTGAATTGGCCCGGGCCGGGTGGGTGTGGGTGGTGTTTTGGAAGGAATGTGGGTGAGTGTGTGTGTGTATGCGTGGTTTGGCATGTTGTTATTGATTTGTATGTGAATAAATGCTCATGTTTATTATTGTTAACTCTATTGTTTTGTATTGTTAACTCTATTGTTTCTTATTGTTAACTCTATTGTAGTGTGAGTGTTTGAGTTTAGTCATTATTGTTCCCACTGTGGTTAGCCATCATTTTCTTTGCTATTATTATTACTTTACACAGCCAGTGCTATTCTAAGGTAAATCTAAAATACAGTCCTTTACTTTAGCTCCCCGGCTACATTTTGGTCCTTCGAGCCGGATATGTTGTGTACTGTTGGGTTTTAGCAATTTTAGTATGGCTGAACAGGTGGAAGGTGAGAAATTGGTTATTCCCCCTCCCCCCCCTAAGACTGAGACACGTCCTCAGAGGAACAGACGGGTTCCAAAACATTTACAGGCCTATGAGCTTAGTAGTATAGAGCAGCCTAGCTCCCAGTTAGTCAGGGAAGTAGGTTCCCCTGACACTGACTACACAGCAGACTTAGAGACTGTATCCATAACTAGCATTAGCTCACCTACCATGGCTACGCTAGTCAAAAGGACTCTAGATGAGTGTGAAGAACTGAGTGAGTCTGAAACTGATGGCAGTGATACAGCCAGCTCGACAGAGACAAGACTGTCTCAGGGACGACACACTAAACCCCCATCTCCAGCTAACTCGATCCGATCCAAGGAGAGTGAGAAGGGGAGTTCTGATCCCGCCCAGAAGAAAACAGGACCAGTATCAGTCTGCTCAGTCAAATCAGTGCACTCTAGAAAGAATGGAGCGAGCGGACACCCAGACCCTTCTGAGAAGAAGAAAACGAGACCAAGCTCAGTCCGTTCGGTCCAGTCAGTGTGCTCTAGAAATAGTAGAGCGTCGAGCGCACACACAAATGTCAGCGGTCGCTCCTCCACTGGTGTGGATCTCGGATTCCTGGCTGACATCTTCCGTAGCCAATCAGAACAGGCGCTGGAGCGTGACCGACAGGCGGCAGCGCGTGAAGAGAGGGCATGCCAAGAAGCAGCGGCGCGGGAGCGCATGCTATTGGATGCTGTAGAGAAGGAGCGCCAAGCCGCGCTTGAACGTGACCGCATCCATAAACAAACTCTGCTAGCCATAGTTAACAGCAGACCCGTGTCCGCCCAAGATTCTAGGACCTCATCAGCTCGCCCCTCTCGGTTGCCATCGCCTGATCGTCCAGGAGCCGACGAGAGGGAGTCCAGATCCAGGTTACACCAGGAGAGCCAACTGCCCCATGATGATCTGCTGATGAAACAGCTGACACAGCTAAAAGAAGAGGAACGGGCGAGAGAGGAGGTCCAAAGAAAGAGACACGACAGCCGCTTCCCTGAAGGTGAGTGCTTCCGCAGCGAAATGAAGAACCACTCGATGCTACCCACCGGTTCCCCGCATTCCCCAAATGTGCATCAACCTGCACGACAGCCTGAGGAGCGAGCAGCTTCCCCAACTACAAGGACCGTCTACCAGATGCTGAGTCCGCAGGTGGAGGGACCCAAATTCCCCCATTTTAAAGATGAAGATCGAAGCCAGTACGTAGAACTGCGTATCTGCTTAGATACCCTCCTCGAAGGTCCATACTCGAGCAGTACAAGTACCGCCGTGCTCCTGCAGCACGTGAAGAACCCCCGTGCTCACAACATGGTCCTCGCACATGCGCCGTCCCCGACTCCCTACACGTCCGCGATAGATGACTTGGACGCACGATACGGCCGTCCCTGGAATTATGCCCTCGCCGAGCTGAAATCTCTGGACCAACTCCCCCCGATTAAGGAGGACCAGGCCCTTGACGACTTCTCCATTAAGGTTCACTCCCTGGTGGGGATGTTGAAGACACAGGGCGAGGCGGGCGAACATGAGATCCGTAGCACGTCTAACGTGGAGCGACTGTTACAGAAGATCCCTCGTTTCAGGCAGGAGAGGTTCAGGCGTCAGCAGGAGCTACTGCGTCCTGGAAAGATTGGATTAGACCTCATGGATTTCTCACAGTTCCTGCTACGAGAGGTGAGACACATGAACATCGACCCCATGGGCCACTCCGACCAGAAGAAGGAGAAAACGGACAAAGGCGATCGATGGAGTACGAGTAGACCAGTGAAAGTGATGTACGCGAAAGAGGAGACTTCTGATGGCCAGACATCATCCACTGCTAAAAGGGACAAGGTGAAGCGACCTCCCCCTCCATGCCCATATTGTACAGAGCCACACTGGTTCAACGAATGTGAGGGGTTCAAGAAGATGAACACGGAGGAGAGAAAACGGTGGATCCTAGAGAATAAGAGATGCCACCAATGTGGACGAGATCACAAAGGCCGTGACTGCACGTTGAAGAGGCCATGCAAGCGGTGTGGTGAGGTCCACCTTAACATCCTCCACGACGTTATCCCTCTCCTTGACCAGACCGAGAAGATCTCCAAACCATCTGTGTCAGACGAGAGCGCCAAGGGTCCTGGGTCTTCCACCGTCTACTACATAGACCCCTCCCAGAGCTGCGGTTCAAAGGTCCTCCTTAAAGTCGTCAAGGTCTGTCTACACCACCAAGGTGCCGTATACGACACTTATGCAGTTTTGGACGACGGGTCGGAGAGGACCATAGTCCTCCCCGAGGCAGTGCGCAGGTTAGGACTGAAAGGGGATGAAGAGAGGTTGACCATCCGGACCATCCGCCGGGACACCAAACAGATCGTGGGGGCTCGGGTGAACTTCACAATCTCCCCGGCTGGGCACCCAGAAGATCAGTACCAGCTAAAAGGCGTCTTCACTGGTGACCAGCTGGCTCTCTCATGTTATGACTATCCAGTAGAGAAGCTGCGTGAGAAATATCCGCACCTAAAGACATTAGACCTCCATCCAATCAGAAGGGTGGAGCCTACCCTTCTCATTGGATCTGATAATGCCCAACTGATAGTCTCGCTTCTCCCACCACTTCGAGGCCCGCGAGGCTGTCCGCTGGCAGTGAAGACAGCACTGGGATGGGCGCTTCAAGGTTCTACTGAGTGGGGAGATCGTGAGCGCAGAGCAACAACCTCCCTCCACACTCGCATCGAGGAAGTCCAGTCCCTTACGGGTCCTGACCCCAGCGTCGAGCTTTCAGAAACAGCTCTGTTTGAACACGTCCGGAGACTCTGGACACTAGATGTCCTCCCGTTCCGGAATGAGAAGCAGTATACCCGGTCGAAAGAAGATGACTACTCAATCAACCTCCTCAGAGCAAAGACTGTGCGCGTTGAGGTCGCGGGCGTTCAGAGGTACGCTACCCCGCTTCTCCGAAGGGAGCCAATGCCGGCGTTCAAGGTCACTCCGAGAGTTGTCATGCAGTGCCTGGCCAGCACTGAGAAGCGCATGGCAAGAGACGAGACACTGGCTGTTTCCTACCGAGCTGAAATGAAGAAACTGGTCGATTCTGGTCTCGTTGAGAAGCTCAAACCAGCAGAAGCGGAGCAAAGCGCGGAGTCGTGGTATCTTCCGCACCATAATGTCCGGCACAACGGGAAGGACCGCGTAGTATTCAACTGTAGTTACCAGGTCGGAAAGCTGAACTTAAATCGCCACCTCCTTCCCGGACCAACTCTGACGCCCTCGCTCATCGGGGTGCTTGTGAGGTTCAGGCAGCAGCCAGTTGCCATCAGTGGGGACATAAGGCGTATGTTCCATCAGGTGCGGCTGCTTGAAGATGACCGGCCCTTGATGCGCTTTGTCTGGAGAGAGAACCCTTTCGATCCTGAGCCATCTCTCTACCAGTGGAAGGTGCTTCCCTTCGGGACCACCTGTAGTCCCTGTTGCGCTACTTACGCGCTCCAGGCTCATGCATCCAACCCAGAAGCACCCACTGGAGTCCCTGACGTGGTCCACTCCAATTTCTATGTCGACAACTGCCTCCACAGTGTGGGGACAGTCCAAGAAGCCAGGAGACTAGTCAGAGACCTGCGCACCTACCTGTCTGAAGGCGGATTCGAGGTCTGTCAGTGGGCCAGCAACAACCCTCGGGTCATCGAAGACCTCCCCAAGGAGGCGAAGTCCACAAGCAGTGAAGCATGGCTGTCACTTTCAGCAGACAGACCCCAAGAGCCGACTCTTGGCCTGCTGTGGCAGTTTCCAACAGATATCCTGCGCTACCGGAACAAGCCAGTCAAGCCACGTCGAATAACAATGAGAGTGATCTACAGCACATTAGCCAGCCAGTACGACCCGCTTGGCTACATTGCTCCATTCACCATGCGGGCCAAAGTGTTTATCCGGGAGTTGTGGGCCCAAGAGAGAGGTTGGGATGATCCCCTCCCTCCACCAATGGAGGAAAGGTGGAGAAGCTGGGAGGCCGATACTTCCGACTCTTAAAGAAATCCAGCTGAGGCGGAGCTACTTCAGTCCATCTGTAAACCTGGTGCAAAGTACTATCACTCTCCACATCTTCTGCGACGCTTCCCAGATGGCGTACGGATCAGTAGCATATCTCCGTGCCGAGGAGCTCGAAGGTAAAGTGCATGTGGCGTTCGTCCTCGCAAGGTCCAGAGTTGCTCCCAGGAAGCAACAATCCATTCCACGGTTAGAGTTATGCGCAGCACAGAATGGGGCGCAGCTTGGGAGGCTTTTGCGGGACGAATTACAGCTACCTCTGCAGAGTGTGACCATGTGGTCGGACAGCACAACAGTCCTCACCCGGTTAAGGTCCAGTTCATGTCGCTATAAGGTGTTCGTGGGCACCAGAGTCTCAGAGATACTGGACCTCTTCGACGCCCCTTGCTGGAGGTATGTGGACACCAGTAAAAACCCAGCTGATGTCATCACGAGGGGATCAACACTCCACGACCTTGCTGGACCGAATCTGTACCACACAGGACCAGCCTTCTTGTTGGAGCAGGAAGCTGAGTGGCCAGTTACTCCAGTACTTCCAGCGAAGTCTGACGACACAGAGCTACGTAAGACCCTGTTCTGCGGAGCCCTCCGGTCCATGGAACCTGAAGAACGGGATGAGACTGAGTATGATACCCTTGAAGAGCTGCAGAAGGCGATGTTCTGTGCCCAGGAGGGCCTCCCTATCACGACAACACTCAGCGCCGATGACTATGCAGCTGCGGAACTCATAGTGCTGCGGAGCGCACAGCAAGACGCGTTTGCCCGAGAGTTGGAGTGCCTGAAGAAGGGAACACCAGTTCCTTCCGACAGCAGGTTGCGGAACCTGTCCCCAGAGATCGACGGGGATCTCATACGTGTGGGCGGAAGACTGCGTCGCGCCGAAACCCTTGAATTCGACACAAAGCACCCCATTGTACTCCCGGCCAAGCATAGAGTTACCACATTGGTAATCAAGTACCACGATTGCAAGGTGCAGCACGCTGGTTGCGAGAGAGTCTTTGCAGAAGTGAGGAGACGCTTCTGGATCCTGCATGGGCGAGAAGCGGTGAGGAGGTACCAGAAGACCTGTGTAGTTTGCCAGACCTGGAGGGCTACTCCTTCTCAACCAATGATGTCAGATCTGCCAGAGGACCGCCTGCGGTTAGGACAGATCCCGTTTTACTCAGCAGGAGTTGACTGCTTCGGCCCTCTCATTGTCAGAAACCGTAGAGCGTCAGAGAAGAGATGGGGTATAATCTACACTTGCTTGACAACCAGACCGATGCACCTGGAGGTGCTGCATCAACTTACCACTGACAGCTTCCTCATGTCGTTCAGACGTTTCACCTCAAGTAAAGGAACCCCCAAGATCCTCCGATCTGACAGAGGAACGAACTTTGTGGGAGGCGAAGCGGAGCTCAGGGAGAGCTATGCCTCCATGACTGAAGAGGTACGTGACCGGCTGGCAGAGAAGCAGGTGAAGTTCATCTTTAACCCACCGAACGCTCCACACTTTGGGGGAGTGTGGGAACGTGAGATTCGTACCATCAAGAACATCCTCTACATTGTGCTTGGACAGCAGGTCCCGAATGACGAAGTGCTCCGCACTGTGTTGGCAGAGATAGAGAGCATCATGAACTCACGTCCTCTCGGCTACACCTCCAGTGACATTGCAGATCTGGATCCGGTCACCCCCTATCTGCTGCTGACGGGGCGGCGAGATTCGGCCTTACCCCAGACCGTCTATGATCCAGCGGAACTCACGGGCAGGAAGATGTGGAGACATAGCCAGGTCCTCGCTGATCGGTTCTGGCGACAATTCGTCTTGCACTATTTGCCCACACTTCAGGTCCGACAGAAGTGGACCAAGGAACGAGAGAACCTGTCTGAAGGGGCGGTGGTGTTGGTGATAGACCAGTCCCTTCCTCGAGCAGCCTGGCAGACAGGAAGAGTTACTAAGGTCCTAGCTGGTCAGGACGGAAGAGTCCGTACTGCAGTAGTACAAGTGGGTGCAAAGACGTACACCCGACCTGTATCAGGACTCATAGAACTACCCCGTATATCTGATGAGACTGCTAGGGCCCACCTAACTTTAGTCACAGACCACCAGCGTGTGCCTTCCCTTAGTTGAAACTGGTAGTTTCATGGGGCGGCTGTTGTGAAGGCCCACGTATTGTTCTATGGGGTTGGGTGATAGTTCTTATTTTTTGCCCTTGTTTTGGTCCCACTTATTCTTCATTGTTGTTGGTTCATTATTCACTTGATTTCCAGTGTTGTTTTACTGAGTATATTATTTTCTATAACCCTCTAAGCAGTCCCTGCAGTGCAGGAGTGTATTACGTTTTCAGACAAGTCAAGTTCTGGGATATACCGAGATGTGTTTAATTTACGGCGAAATACATGTTCACATTTTCAATTATTCTCAGCCAATGAACGTGTGTTGTTGTTGTCGAATGTGCCAGCAGCAAATCCGAGGTGGTAGAATTCGCACTTGATACATTGATGTGCGCGAGAACGTAATGTGGGAGAGTCCGTTAACTTTCAGAGGCTCAGTTACGTTTCTCTCTGGTTTTATCATAGTGAGTCGCATACCAGTTAGATATCAGCTTTAACGGTTGTATCGCCACAGTATCGTGTTTGTGGGTCGAGGTCGCCTGCATTCCTAGTGATTAGTTTGGAGTGAACACCGCAAGAAGCGTTGTTCGTTAAATGAGGAGTTTCCAGCTAAGAAGCTCTCGCTGGGCTAATTTGACTGTGGCTAAAGCGAAAGTTGGAGCGCTAGCTCATCCACACCGTTAAATAAAGCTGCGGGCGCGTTACGTTAAACGTATCCATCCGTAAGAAACCAACGGTTACCTGAATGCCAAAGGAGTGCGACGTCTGGTTTCCCGACTGGATTCCCCGCTGCCACCCCCCTCGGACCTAATAGCCAGCTGCTGGCTACAGTTCAGCCCGCTGCTTTCTCAGCCCACCCTGGATTCTCCCAGGAGTCACTACAGCGCGCCACCGGGGTACCTCCAACGGACATCAGACTCTCTACCAGCCTATCAGGCTACAGGTTGTGCTTACTAGAGTAGGGAGTTGAATTGGCCCGGGCCGGGTGGGTGTGGGTGGTGTTTTGGAAGGAATGTGGGTGAGTGTGTGTGTGTATGCGTGGTTTGGCATGTTGTTATTGATTTGTATGTGAATAAATGCTCATGTTTATTATTGTTAACTCTATTGTTTTGTATTGTTAACTCTATTGTTTCTTATTGTTAACTCTATTGTAGTGTGAGTGTTTGAGTTTAGTCATTATTGTTCCCACTGTGGTTAGCCATCATTTTCTTTGCTATTATTATTACTTTACACAGCCAGTGCTATTCTAAGGTAAATCTAAAATACAGTCCTTTACTTTAGCTCCCCGGCTACAGTGACCTTGACCTAATTTGCATATTATTTAGGTCTCAGGGTCAGCAAGTGCAAAAATCACATTTATGGCCACTGCTAGCTTGGTAATGAAGTTAGGTGGCTGAAATCTTTCTTTAGAGCAGCTACCTCTTCTCCTTGGATATCAACTGGAGGCCAAATGACCTTGAACCTGACCTTGAAGATTGGTATGACCTAAAATTAGGTTATAGTCTACACGAATGATTGTCACAGTTGACACTATCCCCAGAGCCAGTCTAAGGCCTTTGATCTTTGACAACTAAGTTTGGTACAATAACATTATGAAGGTGGAAGGGTGCTATGGTAACTGTGACCTAATTTGCATATTAAACAGGTCATGGGGTTAGCGAGTGCACAATTTTACTGAACTGGTTGTGTTATATCTTGCCTGTGACTTTAAGCTCAGAAAGATGCAACGGGGGGTTTGCCACAGCAATGCCTTTCTTGTTTTGACCAGGCAGTGTATTAAAATAACTTTGATCATCTGAAACATCGGAGTGTGACAAATATGTAAAAAATAGAAGAAACTGGGGAGGGTGCAATAACATTCCCTCAGCACTGTAAAATCAGGAGAAAAACTTTGATAGAAACTATTTATCAGAGATATCCGAAAAAAAAAAACTTACCACACCCTGGTCATATAAGCCTGTATACCTTGGCCCATTTAGTAATGTAGACAGAATCATGCCGGTGAGTGATGCAGTGGCGTCTGAGGGCCCCAAGATCACGGGCATCCAGTAAAGGTCTTTGGCCTTGTCCCTTACGCACAGAGATTTTTCCAGTTTCTCTGAATCTTTTGATAATGCTATGCATTCTTGACGATGAGACCTTCAAAGCCTTTGCAATTTCACATTGAGGAACATTGTTTTTATAGTATTACACAATTTTTTACACAAGCCTTCACAGGTTGGAGAGTCTCTGGCCATCTTTACTTCTGAGAGACTCAGCCTCTATAAGACATCCCTTTCATAGCCAATCATGTTACACACCTGATGCCAGTTAACTTAATTAATTGCTAAATGTTCTTTCAGCTGATTTTCTTATATATTAATTGCTGTTTCAGCCCTTTTTTGCCTGTGTTCCAACTTGTTTGAGATCTGTTGCATCCAGAGAATTTGAAGCTCGTTTTGTGGATGAAAATGTAAAATGTCTCATTTTCAACATTTGAAATGTTATCTACGTTCTATTGTAAATAACATCTTGGCTCATGTGATCTGAAAGTAATTGCATTTTGATTTTATTCACAAGTTACACTTCGTCCCAACTATTTTGGTATTGGGGTTGCCTATATTTCCTTAATTGTCCTCAATTCCTGTAAATAAAGAATTGTGTAGTTCTCTCCATCCATTTTGGCTCTTGGATCTTGAATATACTGTGACAATAGTAAGGTGAAATGGAATTAAATCTAATGAACTATCAATGTTGACCACTGCCAAATGTTATATTAAATTATTTTACACTTAAAGCTGAATTAAGCAAGCTAACTAACATTACTATACATACACTCAAATGAGAAAATAACCTAGAAATAGTTCTTCATTATTTGGAACCCGTGCTACCAGCTGCCAATGTAAAATCTCTGCCAGCCATTCAGAGACACATCATAGCACTTGCAATGTTAAAGGAAAAACACCACGACCTAATTTGAATCGAGTTGCAGATGTTTTTACTGCAATCTCCATCGAAGGGGCAGCTTTCTCTCCATGCCCTTAAAGTGCACAGCCAACTCAGACCAAACTGGAGCATTTACTTGTTCAGGTATTCTGTCTTCAGTCTCACTACCTTACACTTACTAAGTAAACCCTCTTGCACAAGCATGTTTTATTTGGTAAAGAATAAAGCCGATTCTAGGCCAAGTTTCAGTCTTCAGTAGGAAATGTTATAGGTAAACTTATATTGGCTTTGTAAATGCTCCTCTGGCTACACCATCACTATTCAGTATCAGACATCAAGCAGAATATTGGCATGTTGGAATCAAAATAGATTCTGAGTGCTTGAAAAGTCAGTTGTGTGAACTTGTGACTGCAATACATGAATACAGGCTTGCCTCTTACAATCTACTTGCAATTTGTAAACCTTAAAATGGTTCATATGTCTGCTGTTTGAATTCGAATGGCATTGAAACTAAGATGAAAAATTGAATTACGGTTGCACCTTATATGCCCATATGTTTTCAGCACAATGGACAGTGCCGTTGTTGAGTTGAGTTGTGACCCCATCACCCCACAACGTACAGGTGCTTCACTGCTATGTCCAGTCGTTTGAAGCGAGATAGCTCTCTCCAGGAATTGAATGGAATGTATAATAAAATCACCTGCAGTTCTTGAGACATGCAACCGATGTCATTGCAAATGAGACTTAGTCTCCATCTTCGAGTGATTTTTGCTTACCACACCTCACGACGTCACCATCACGGTTATGATACCATCTGCGAAATTGTTGACCTGTGTTGAATTCAGAACCTAAACCACAGAGAAAACCTAAAAAATACATATACAGCCCTCCCATATTACCATGAAACGCGGATGATGACCCCGCTCAAATGCACTACGTATGGCGTACGACTGCGTGGCGAGATACTTAATGTTTTGAATGGGAAGTAGTTCCGGTCATTCGGAATTTTCGTAGTAAGTTCCAAGGACAGTGGTGGAGCAACCAAATTGGCATTATTTAATAACAATAATGGGAAAATCAATGCCAGAGGAATAAGCGCATAACAGACATATATTTATGAATGTATATATAAACCGAATGAAATTAAACACTAAAGTATTTACGGTGAAAACAGTAGCTGTATATATTTTTTCATTAAGCATGCGTTCAGTAGTAGGTATTTCCCCCCTATTGACAGTACACTAATTACAGCACGCAGATCTGAGTGGAATCCCTGCGCGGCAATCGGCCAGCCCAGCACTGGTAGTCGCTACGTGAGTGACGGAGAAAGTGCGTAAACATTAGCCGCTGCCTTGCTGTTAGCCCTGAGTGGGAAAGGAGTTTCTCTCTAAAGGTGAGGAAATCTCTCATCCCTCGGAATGGTAAGTTATGCGATTGCACTGCCTGCACCGCTTTGTGTAAGTATATTCTGCACCATGACAGTAACTTTGGTAGCTACATTTCTATAAGTGATTGTTTTAATTATTATTTCTTATGGGTAGCTAGCTAATGGGAAGTCATTACGAATGAAATCCGTTGCTGATAAATACTGGAATTGACGTTTTTCTTGCACGTTTACCCGCTTGGCACTTAAAGTGCTGATCCTGAACTCCGTAGCAATGTAGTTCACCAGCTGTGGCCGCTGCTATGATGCTGACAAGCTGACATTGTAGCGAGCTCGATAGGCTGACCTGTTCTGCGACATGAGTGATATAATAGGGACTCAAAATGCATGCGAATTTAGCCAGAATTTAGCTTGCGTTCGGATAATATGTGTTATGTCAAGAATAAACTAGTTAACATTGTTAACTCTGCTGCGAATATAGCGCTAACAAATTTGGCACATTTTTAAAATTTTGTTTTCATAGACTGATGCGAAATTCAATGCAATACACCTCTCGCCGTCGTTACTAAAATTGCACAAATAATTGATCAACGCTGCCCTCTATCTTGGGTGTTGCGTTTAACGTTAATTGGGTTTTAAATTATTGCAGTGCAGTCGGCATGTAGCTAATGTGCAGGTGTAATGTAAGATAGTGTTGCTGTCTGTTAGATCGAAATTGCTAACATAGCCAGTATTTAGTCGGACAGCATATTGTATGTATCATACTTGATTTGAATATTATCTGTATCTTATATTTGTCATATTGTTTGCTTTTCTGGACCCGTGGCCGCGTATTACATGTTATGGGATAATTTCTGTGTACCTGTCGGGATACGTAGATCCATTCGAGGAAGGTCGGTGTGGATAGATATGATGGTAAATAAACTAGCTGACTTTCTCATTTTTAGGAACTCATGCGCCGTTTACCGCGATTTCACGGTATATTTAGAATTAATGAGTCGATTATTCTGCGTAAGACGCGTTGTGCGCTGTCCACGGTGCGGTGACTTCGGTGAGGATAGATTGAGAGATAGAAATATAAGTCCTGACTGATCTGTTTCACTGTTTATTAATCCTAGATATCTACTCTTACATTAATGGCGCAGTGATAGAGTTGTTTTCTCTGCTAAGGTAATGGTTTGGGAATTTGGTCTCAGTGGTGTTGAACTCCCTTTAGAGTTTCTCTTTTCTGTTTGTAACCTTGCTAGAAAAAAGCAGCAAGTCTTTCGCGGATCATACGAGGTATTTACTGGGATTGTGCTTTGCTGGGGGGTATTGTGGTTTTTTGACCAAAGCACCAATCAAATGTTTACTAGCTGGTGATGCAGTTTGCGCAGGGCGCAAGGAGGCGTGTCAGAAGTTTGACTGAATCCACTCCGTCCCACCATGACGCGGGCGAATTCTCACTATTTAGCTGCTTGTACAATGCAAACCATATTTGCTTCAAGAGCCCATTGCTAGTTTTCTGAAAACGAGGCTGCAGCTGATGGCGCTCTTTGAAATTTGCTGATGTCGCTTTACGATTAGAAGGAAGGACCTTATGGGGCCTGTGGTAGAGCAGTGGAGGTCCCAGTTGGCCGGTTCATTTCTTTACTCACAGGCAGCGGCGCTAATTAACTCCTCCGTCCCTAGGGTGTGTAAATGAGGCTATCCATAGTCTGATCTTTTCCTGAAGCCTCCCACCTGGTATAGGCCGGGGTGAGGGGGAGGTGGTGGGTTGGGGGGGGGGTTCAGTGGGTGGTAGTGGGTGTGATGTCCCTGAAGGCAGTTTTTTTTTATACTGTATCTCAGGGATTTGTCATTAAACCAAAGTTTTATCAGCAAAACTGTACCCTGATCACCAACAAACAGAACATCCAAAAAAGATGGCCGGCACATAAATAAATCACAGTGTTCATAGGATGTTCTGTTTGTTGTTAAAATGTTTTTATAATTCTTTATTTAGTTATAAATCTGTTCTAATCGTTCTCTTTTTTTTTGGCTGTCGGACACGGAGCATTTAATGTCCGACTGGCATTGTACGGACTTCGTTGTATTTATAAAAATGGCCCAAATAAATTGATCGCAGTGCCCATTGGATGTTCTGATCGTTGGTGATCTATTTTATTCTTTATCTCGTTCATCTGCTCATATCAATACTTTTATATTCTGCTGGCTGCCGGTCATGGAGTGTTTTGCATTTCACGTTCGATAGTCTTGATCGTGCATGCAATGTTTAATTCACAATGTCATTGGCTATGGAATTGATTTGCTCACTGACTACAAGTACTATTTTATCTGTGGTGTGGAAATAAAGCGTGAATCTTTTTGATCCATCTGACTAATTTTCAAGAGAGACCGAATAAAGACTGTTGTCTATCTTTAACGGAAGAAAACAGACGAATAAAAGACCAAGAAAAGTTGACAGCTATCAATTTGCATTTTGTGAAGGTCGAACAAAAACATGGCCAAGTTTGTACGTCTAATAAATGCTGTAACTCGAAAAATTTGAACTTTTATGACTTTCTAACGCAGAGTATTTAAGGATCTCTGTCTGACAGTCGCTAAATTCGTCATAAATGTGCAAAGTCCCGCGCCAATGTTGCTTCACTTTATTGAGCAGAGCTTAAACAGAAGCATTGATTGAAATTCTCAGTACTCGTCTTGAAGAACTGAGCCCTCTTATCAAAACATGAACGTTTAATATCTAAAAGATTCAGTAGATTTGAAGAAATTAAAAATAATAATCAACTGTCGGACACAGAGTTAAATCGAAACCATCTGACTGTCGTCCCCGTTCGACTTCCGGACACATAGACACCGCGTTATTTATTTATTTACGTATACTAAATGGGGGGGTGTGAGGTACAGTTCAGGAACCACTCGCGAGAGACAGGAATCCAAAAAACATATGCCTTTAATGGGGTCCGAGTCAAAGCCAAAATACACAGGAATTGCCAAGCCACAATACAAAATCCAAAACAGTATCGACTTGACAGGCAGGGGTCAGAACCAGTAAGACAGATGGGCAGAGGTACAAAAAAGATAGGCAAAGAGTCGTAGTCGATGGGCAAAGCCAATGATTATACACAGGGCATCCAAACACAAAACTCGTGGTCATACAAAAATGGGTCAATATCCAGAAAGACAAAAACAGTACAAAAAGCGCTATGGCAAGAATCAAGGTCGGACTATCCAGTAGAAGCGAAACAATAATCAATGGCATACGAGGCCCTCTGCACAAAGAAATATTGATCAACGTTCTGACAAGAGCTTTGAGTGAAAAGACTCCTAATGTACACATAGGAAAGGTCACATGCTATACAGGGATCAGCTGTGGGAAATGAGGCTAATTACATTGGGAGAATCACATGAGGGAAACCCTAACCGCGAAAATTGGCGAGAGACAAAATGCGAACTGGAATCACACAAACAGCCTATGACATTTAAACAGCTCCGGTCCAGGAGTTCTACGTGCACAGATAACAAGAGCAGGAGAGTGATTAAGCACATGCGAGAGATTCTCACTGAAGCTCGGGAGAGGAAAGCGATAGACAAGGGGCGGAGAATAGAACAGGGGGATTGCGGAGAGGTAATTAGTCTATTAGTAGCGGTGCAACTTTACAAACTAAACTAGAGTGCTCATTAGTAAGTTAGTAATCTTATACATACATGGATTAGTTGTGTTAGTAGACTATAATACAAAATACAAATGTTAGTCTTATTAGTAATCAGAACGGCAGGGCGAAGAAAGAAAACGAGATTCAAAGGAATATATTAAACACCGGAATACATTTAAATCACCTGAAGTCAGTGAACACGCAGACAGGGAAGACGGACTGAACCAACTAGATCACACCAACTGGATCACAAGATGGGGGAGACAAGTGCAATGGAACTGAACATAGAATGAACCAAAAACCTGAATGTTACAAAAACCAAACGGAATAAATAAAAGACAATAATCATGAACACAAAAACAGAACATAAACATGACCAAAAACCAAAACCCAAAACCAAAAACCAAAAACGGGGGGGGGGGCATGAGATGTCCGTGGGGGGGGGAGGCTTGGCAACGCCACTGGGACTGTGGGCTATACTACAAGGCAAGATTAGGGGGTTAGCGAGGTATATTGAGTTTAAAGCTAAGGTTTTCAGTATCACGGTGGTGACTCTCTTTACCTGCCGCCGGAACTTAGGGTATCTCTGATTGTGAGTAAAGTGTTTGTGGAGCCAGCTCATGCAAATAAAGCTTGGCTGATGTTGATCTTGTTGCATTGTAGATAACACTCCGAGCTGGTGCGATTTTGAACAGCAGAGTTGATGTTGTTTCGGTATTCTCTGGAGTTTTGACTTCATCTCGGGTTGGCAGTGATGAGACGTGATTTATACTGAATTGGCTAATGGATTGGAGCTGGCAAGTGCGTGGCATTTAAATGTGTCATCTTAACGTCTTTCACAGTGTAAGCAAGCGTTTGTATGAAGGCCATTGACTGAGCTCTTTGGTTGTTTATCCATGCTAATCTTGATCACTATTTCACAATCAGTGACAATCATTACGGATTCCTTGGCTCTGTTTTAGATTGTTTTGGAGCCTGCAATATGTTCAGGCAACTGAAAGGGTTTTCACATACTTGTGGGTTTATTCTCTCTCTCCCTGTAGGACTGATCACAGATATAAGTGCTGAGGTGCTTCCAGGAACCCCCTTTAGGACGGACCTTTCTGGTAACTGACCATTTTTTTCTGGTGAGTATGAATAAATAAGAATGGCGAAAGCTGTCGTCAAGATTTGATTCTGTGTAGATATTTGATGCCACAAAAATACCTTAAGGGTGCTCAGAACTAGTCAATTTTATTACATGAAGATCTATCAAAATTTTTGCTGGAGAGTTGGTGTATCTCCAATTTTCCAGATATCACGTCAAAATGCTCTTTCTGCTAATGAAATAAGGTGAAATTTACTATCATGCAGATACAGGGGCATATAAATGTTCCAAAAAAGCTCCCTGTTTGAATGGTTAGCGCTTCAAATAAATTGGATGCTAGGATATGAACAGAATAAAAATCCTCACAGTATTCTTTGTATGGAGATTCTTCCTATCCAACAGACACAGAATCTGCCATCTAGGCCTACGTGTTGTATCTAGCAGTTGTTACAGAAGTCGGCCCTTTTGAAATTCCCTCCTTGTTGCTTTCACTACTACTATCATAATACTTCATAATACTGCTTCTACTTAATACTACTACTGATCTAATATAATCTCTGCTGGTTTAGCCATTCTTCCCTTCTTCCCTTGCTGGTTGCCTGAGTTGTCTCGCACCAAGTTCAAAAATATGGTGCCATGCTATCTAAAGGTCGATTAATGGAGAGGTCTGGTCGATGCATAGGGTCTGACCTTCAGAAGACTACTTGATGTCTTCCAAAATTCAGGCCCTAAGCACCAACTAGACTGTTTTGTTTAGCAACCTCGAGGTGCTAGACTCTCCCCAAGTGCTTCCCTGATATTGCGAGTCTGTTCTGAAGAAATCCATGTGTGTTTCACCAATGGCACTTTTTATACGAAAATCTACCTGAAGTGTGTTCTATACCATTTTGCACTGAGGCAACAACCTGTCGTCTTCCGCCTGGACTGATTGTTTCCCCCTTTCTCTTAGCAGAATATCGGCAACTCGTGGACCATGGGCTCAGTTGCAGTGTTGACCCAGGAGAGCTTTGCTGAACATCTCAGTGGGCTTAAAGATGCAGAGACTGCAGGTAAGGCAGGGAAATCAGGGGGAAACGGGGGCTGGTGTGTGATTTGAACTGTCCTGAATCCTGTATTCGCCATACACATTACCATGTGTTGGGCATTTACTCTTGTAATTGGTAATGAGGCACTCAAACATACAAACACATGGATAATCTATGAATATAAATACTCAATATGTGTTCTATATGTTACATATAAACATTAAGAACAAAACAAATGGTGACACTTTACAGTGAGGGTACATAATAAACATTAGTTAGTACAGTACTAAGCATGAACTAACAGCTGATTAACATTTAACTACCGCATATGGTGAGCATTAACAAATGATGTTCACATCAACTAAAGTATTAATTTATGCATTATTAAGTGGTTCAACAGTTTGAAGTGCTACATAAGGGATACTTAAGGCGAAAATACTTATTGTGCACTTCACAATAAGGGATACAAAGAAATTAACAATGGTCAATTATGGTTGTGTAATGCTTATTTCGCTATTTAATGCATTAGTAACCTGCTAATTAACTGATAGCTCATGAACTAATGTTTACTAATGTACCGTTATTTTAAAGTGTTACCAAATAAATGGAGTGCATCTGTGTTGAGTCCCTGTTGATGGCTCTGCACTGAAGGACATTGAGGGCAGCGTTGCCCAACCATGGGCAATGAAGAGTCGAGAGCATTAGGAGGGTTTTATTACAGCCAGTAACTTCACCTTCCACTAACTGGTTCCCTTCACTGCCAAAAACGTCTGTCATAACAGGTCTTTAAATCTCACCATGTGACTTAATTTCTTAATTTTTTTCTCTCTCAGGTGGAAAATATTTGCTCATAACAAGTTATCGTGTTTGACAAGCAAAACTTTCTTATTCCGTTGTTAAATCCAGAAATTTTACGAAGTTATCTTGCCTTATTGGCAGTCTTTGTCTTACGGAGAAAAAAGTAAAAGAAACAAGTGTTTTGAGTCTAAATACAGGACTAAAATACTTGGTAAGTTGGACTAGTTTTATTACTTTGCCTTGTTGAGGGTATATTCACGGATGAAATTAGCGGAAGTCTTGATTGGTTGGAATGAAAGCCCGCACTCCCATGGCCCTCTGTGCAGGGGTGGATCCAGAGTAGTTTACATAGTTTCCAGAACTCACTCAAGTACCTCATTGATTGGCTGAAAACACTTTCATTGTGTTGGAACTCACTCAAACCTCATTCTGATTCGCTATTCATGTCGCAAACTACTCATGGAAACTACTCACTTCAAAAGCTGGATCCACCCCTGCTGTGAGTCATGATTGGGCACCAGTAGGGTATGAAATGGAAGGGGGTTGAGAGGGGGTTTGGGGGGAGGGTGGGGAAGTGAGAAAGGATGAAGGATGGGAGGAAGATGAAGGGTATACTGAGTGACCTGCTCGTTGCAGGTAGACCCCCGGAGGAAGAGGCCGACGTCCCCACATATTTGGAGGCCTTTCCCCCTCTCCCTGAAAAGGGGGTTCAGGGAGAGAGGTTGGGCGAGCCGACTGGGGCCTGGGGAAAAATTCGCCCAATAAAGGCCTCGGTCATCACCCAGGTGAGAAGCAGGCTGATACTCTACACATTTTACTTCTGATGTGAAGTGCCATCATTTGACAAGTTCTGACTTTAATATTTTTTAACCCCATAAAACCTGTGGACCTACAGTACAGGCCAAAAGTTTGGACTCACCTTCTCATTCAATGCGTTTCCTTTATTTTCATGACTATTTACATTGTAGATTCTCACTGAAGGCATCAAAACTATGAATGAACACATGTGGAATTATGTACGTATGTATCAAACAGTTGTCCAATAGGGCTGTTGGCTGTGTATCAACCTGACTTCTGCACAACACAACTGATGGCCCCAACCCCATTGATAAGGCAAGAAATTCCACTGATTAACCCTGACAAGGCACACCTGTGAAGTGAAAACCATTTCAGGTGACTACCTCTTGAAGCTCATCAAGAGAATGCCAAGAGTGTGCAAAGCAGTGAGCAGAGCAAAGGGTGGCTACTTTGAAGAAACTATAATATAAGACATGTTTTCAGTTACAGGTATTTCACACTTTTTTGTTAAGTACATAATTCCACGTGTTCATTCATAGTTTTGATGGCTTCCGTGAGAATCTACAATGTAAATAGTCATGAAAATAAAGGAAACGCATTGAATGAGAAGCTGTGTCCAAACTTTTGGGTTGTACTGTATATATGGGTACATCAAATGCAGTTGCTGTGTTCCAACCTGTTGAACTTCAGACCTATCTGAAATTCTTGTGGAGATCTCAAGGTTTCAAATGATCCTAAATATGTTCTGGTGAATTACAGGGAAATGTGCATAAAATGATGTACAAGATCTAGATATTTTCCATTTGATGTAATGCTGTGGCCATAAAAACATGGCGTCCTGGGTTTGAATATTTCTCACGGTATAAGCGTGATGTAACCTCAGTGAAGCGCTAAAACCAGCAGATACAGAAAATGTATGTGACATTGCCCTAAAATATGGAAAAAATGCTTTTTAAAATTTTTTATCTGCTTAAGAGAAAACTTAAGTGAAAAAGTCTAAGTTTAAGGGGTTAAAGATGGAAATTAAAGGAATGGTTTTTTGTTTTTTTCCAAAAAAGCATTCTGGTTCAAAAACTTGATTGAATGTGCTGTATATTCTTGTAATCAAACTAAACAGGTTTTTAAAGTCAGGTTTTTTTATAAAATGAAAATATGTACTACACAACTTGTATTGGATGCTTATTTTGGCTATAAAATAATATTATTATTAATTTGAGTAAATGCATCACACATAGTGAAATTAATGTAAATGTGTTTCTGTACTGTTTAGTTGCTTTGTTTAGTTTCATCACGTTTCTGACCTCTTTCATCTCCTGCCACCCTCCCCATCTCACTCATGTCCCCAGGTGTTTCACGCCCCTCTGGAGGAGAGGCGTTACAGGGACAACAGTCAGTTCGGGGAGGGTGAGGAGGCCAAGGTGTGCCTGGACATCATGCAGAGGACGGGGGCTCACATCGAGCTGTCGCTGGCCAAGGACCAGGGCCTGTCCATCATGGTGACAGGCAAACTGGACTCTGTCATGAAAGCCCGCAAAGAGATAGTGGCCCGGCTGCAGACGCAGGTGAGAACTGTTCATTGTTGTTATAATTCACATTTGGAGAGTCAGCCCAGCTCACTCGAATTTTTCTTGCAATTTTACCACCGTGCCGTGATGGCATAATGAAGGTGATAAAACATTCCAGTAGTATGGTGAGAATGTTCTATTCTGGATTTGGAGGGCGTTCAGACTAGTCTGGCTCTTCTGATATCACTTTGACCAGCATACTAGGCCTGAGTTGAATATTGTGAAAAATTTGATCATGGACACAGCTATTTCCATTTGGATCCCCTTACCTCAGGAATGCAAAATGTGCTTTTAGAGTGTTAAAACACTTCCTGAAGAATTCTGTCAATAGACTCTTAGTGTTATGTTTATTTTAACCCCAAATAGGAAAAAGTTGGGATGGTATGGAAAATGCATATAAAAACAGAAAGCAGTGATTTCTAAATTTACTTTGACTATTATATCATTGCAGACCATATGGAGACAAGATATTACATGACTCAGGATTACTGATGCAAACCTTAGCCAACTACGACAATATGTAGCTACATCCGCAAATGCCAGTGAAAAAACATCTCTGATGGACAATCAAGCCCACTCTGATCCCAACTTGTCATATGCTACCTGATGCTACCTGACCAAGCGTCAATATATGACAAAAAAAAAACAGTTTTTCTGCATCCTTAATTGATGCCGGTGTTAAAAGGAACCCTACCCCCTAACCCCCAGCCCTTAACCCAAACCATAACCCTAAACATCAAATAAAAAACACCAAAAGCTTCCTTTTTGTTGTATATCGATGCTTGGTCAGGTTGCGTCACTATATGAAGAGTTGGGATGAGCATGTATTGGAGTATCACACGCTGGAAATGTGTATTGTGGTCAGAGCAATCAATATTTCAGGTCATTTTTGGAAGATATGAACTCCTTTTGCTCAGGACGGACTTGAACATGGTGATCCGCCTGCATGAATATGCAAATGGAGGGCAAATGAGCTGGACCAGGGTGTTGCTGGTGGGTTGGGGTCGGTTCTCATACCTTCTCATTGTTCTCATGGCCTCTCGCCACTGTTCCTCCATTAAAGGCCTCGGCCACCGTCACTATCCCAAAGGAGCACCACCGCTTTGTCGTCGGGAAGAACGGGGAGAAACTGCAGGAGTTGGAGTTGAAGACGGCCTCCAAGATCGGCGTCCCGCGACCGGATGACCCTAGTGTCAACATCAGAATCACAGGTTCGAAGGAGGGCATCGAAAAGGCTCGACACGAGATCTTGCTTATCTCTGCGGAGCAGGTGAGAAACCTCATACAGTGAACTTAATTGCAGACAGATGCATCTTCAGTACTTAGGAAGAGGAACATGACATGTACAACGTCCACACTTCAGTATCTTTAAGGCAATTCTCTGGTGTCTGGAAAACAAGGTTTTTAATCTTTTACCAAAATGAAAACAATTCAGCATTTGATGCTATTTTCACATCTTGAATTTTCTCTCTTCTGTAATCATATGCTGTTTCTTATGGGTGGTGAGTCAATGAAAATGAGGTTCAGCACATTGTGGCTTCAGGTGAATGATGGTGGCTAAAACTGAAGCTTTAATGAGATTTGCTGTGTACATGACTCCCCTTGTGAGGTTGATAGGGGCGCAGAATCAAATTGGGTCGTTCAATGGCAGTATTTCATAGCAAAGGGAGATTAACAACAATGCTGAGGTCTTGTTTCGCTCCCAGTGGTGTCCCTGTATAGCATCTTAAAATGTAATACGTTCAAATAATGTAAAAACAACATTTATTTTAACAAAAAAATGTTAAAACTTATTTTCTGATACTTCACCTATTATGTAATGATATTCTGCATGTAAGACTATAAAATTGTGCGCATAATGTGGCACAATTTTACGGTTGCCTCTGAATTCACTTGAAACAACTTGTAAATACTCGTCACATTATATACAAACTGTTATTATTGTATGCCCTAATCATTTTGATTATATTATATTGCTAGCTAACATAGGGAGGTTGTTGTAATTTTTATTACCTCCGCCAAGGAGATTATGTTTTTGCCGGTGTTGGTTTGTCTATCTGTCTGTTTGTGTACAAGATGACTCAAAAAGTAAATAACAGATATCTCAGAAATTTTGTGGGTGGGTTACTATTACATCAGGGGTGGACCTTATTGATTTTGACCGTGATCGGTCAAACAATATGGCTGCCACAGCAACCATCTCGAAATTCTATGCTGCAGATACCTTAAATTTCTTATGAGCCTTGTTTACTCAGCAAGATTTCGACTGTGCTGCCTTGGCGGTGGTTTGCACTCTCGAAGTGCCTCTAGTAACATTTTTTATTACATTATGCAGAGTTATTTTGTAATGTGAATAATGTGAATGCATGACACAATAAGTTGCTGCCCCTTGCTGGTCTCTCAGGATAAGCGGGCGTTGGAGCGCCTCCCTCTGGAGAAGACCTTTCACCCTTTCATCGCCGGGGCCCATAACCGGCTGGTACAGGAGCTGAGTCAGGAGACTGGGGCTCGCATCAGCATCCCCCCGACCAGCCTGCCCAAGGACGAGATCGTCATCACCGGGGAGAAGGAGGCTGTCGCCCTGGCCGTCGCGCGGATCCGTGCCACCTATGAGGAGACGGTGAGGACGGGGAGGGGAGGTGCGGCAGAGTGCGGGTGAGTGGTGGGGAATAGGGAGGGTGAGGAGGATATTTTGAAAGGAATGATGGGATTGCTGGGGATCTGGAAAGGTTGCTTGCATTAGTGTGAATGTAGACCGGAGGAAAGAGTTGAAATGAAGGAAAAGATATGAATGGAACTATTTTTGAAATTTGTCAAAAACTTGTTTAAAAATAAAAATGATATTGTTATTTATTTGGCAAATAACTAACTGAAACAACTAAATAGTCCTTATTCACTCATAAAAATCCAAATAAACTTAATATTTTGTTTGGCCTCCTTTGGACTTGATGGCTTGCGTTCTTGCTTTAAACCACTAAAACTAATTTTTATGCTCAGGAATGCAAGTAAACTGTTATTTAGCATCTTAATCAAAAAATAATAGTGAACTTTCTGTCTTTTTGTAAAACAGTAAATTTGAAAATTCATGGATAACAACAGGAATTATATTTTAGCATTAAAAATATTTCAATAAAAGATTGTGCATAATGGTGGATTAACCATTACAGAAACATAAAAATTGATTTTGGTAATTATCAGTACTGATAATTTAGGACAGCTGTGGCATAAACCTTACATTGGGTGGTGGTTGAATATATTTGTTTAGCGCTGTACATGCCAAAATGAAGGCAGTCCAACAAAACATTACAGTATGTGAGTATGTGACTTTTATTACCCCTCAGCCGCCACTCGGGGAGGAGGGGTATTGTCGTCCTGTGCGCATCTGGGCGTCCGGGCGGGCGGGCGGGCGGTGGTATAAATCGGTTTTCGTGGATTTAACGGAGAACGCCTGCGTGGAACGATTCCATTTTCACATGACATAGTTGTCCTGACGAGAGGATAGTTCCTTTTGAAAACCGGCGTTGTGTGCTGACCAATATGGCCGCCACAGCTACCATCTTGGTTTCCGCAAAGAACGCCTTGTTCGATTGATGCCATTTCGTGGTGGTGTATTGGAGGTAGTTAGAGGAAGGTTCCTTTCAAAAATTGCCACCGCACACGATATCAGTGCTTTCTATTCAGTTCGCTCAATTTCAGCTATAATTTCATGTGCTGGGGCTTAGGGCTACTGCCTTCGCCCCCGAGAAGCACATTTTTATTAATATTTTGGCCATACCATGTAATATAACAAGCTCTACTTGTTCCTTAGAAGAAAAAAACAACCACAATCTCGGTGGAGGTGAAGAAGTCTCAGCACAAGTACATCATCGGACCCAAGGGAAACACCCTGCAGGAAATCCTGGAGAGCACGGGCGTTTCCGTGGAGATGCCTCCGCCGGACTCGGGCTCCGAGACCATCATCCTGAGGGGCGAGCCTGACAAACTGGGTCCCGCCCTCACTGAGGTGTACGCAAAGGTGAGCGTCGAGGATGGAGGCCATTTTCTGTGCTGGAATTATGTGGCCAATCAAATTCGTGGAGCAGTGGAGCAATTTTTCATGGAGCACCCTCCGGAAAGGTTAATGTACATGAAGGGCAGCCAGCGCTGGTCCCAGAGGGCCTCAGGTTGTGCTCATTTCTGTTCTAAGCATATATATTCCATAAAAATACTGAGATTCTAAAACGCATGTTTTTTGCCAAATGTTTGTGTACAGTTCAGTTTGTTACTCATTTGAACTTTTTTTTTTCCGTTTTCATTGTTAAAGGAGGCGGTTGGTACCAAAACAGCTGTTCCAAACCGGCTTTTTTTTTTGTCACCCCTTTGCTGAGTTACCTAGTGCAATAACCTGATACTACGGTAGAAGGTTGAACTAAAAACACTGCAGTCTGTTGATTGGTCAAGAAAGAATCATCATTATTGTTTTACAAGGCCTAAACTCAAACCCACCATTTAGGTGGTTGACATGGCTATTACCACCCGTTAGCACCTCTGCATACACTTAAAAGTAATGTCTGCTATAGAAATGCAAACCAGATCTTAGGTTTAGATACTGTCCCATACAACTTACGCACCAGTTCCAAGGGGACTGGAGACGTGGTAGTGCAGTGGTCAAGTAGGCTTGACTTGAGATTGTAAGATTATGAGTTCAAGCCCCAGTCACGGCCTTCGCGGTGTGTTCTTCGGCAAAACACTTCACTCCCGTTCTCCATGCCTCACTTCACCCAGGTGTATAAATGGGTACCAGCAAATACAAACCCAAAACCAGTGAAGTTGGCTCGTAGTGTAAATCGTAAATAAAAACAGAATACAATGATTTGCAAATCCTTTTCAACCTATATTCAATTGAATACACTGCAAAGACAAGTTACTTAATATTCGAACAGGCAAACTTTGTAATTTTTTGCAAATATTAGCTCATTTGGAATTTGATGCCTGCAACATGTTTCAAAAAAGCTGGTACAAGTGGCAAAAAAGACTGAGCAAGTTGAGGAATGCTCATCAAACACTTATTTGGAACATCCCACAGGTGAGCTGGCTAATTGGGAACAGGTGGGTGCCATGATTGGGTATAAAAGCAGCTTCCCTGAAATGCTCAGTCATTCTCAAACAAG
This sequence comes from Gymnothorax reevesii, assembly GCA_029721435.1. Classification (NCBI taxonomy): domain Eukaryota; kingdom Metazoa; phylum Chordata; class Actinopteri; order Anguilliformes; family Muraenidae; genus Gymnothorax; species Gymnothorax reevesii. The sequence goes on along the minus strand of CM056586.1, from coordinate 34,933,466 downwards.
GATGGGGCGAGGGTCACCACTTAGTGAACAAATGCGTGAGCTGATTGTCGAACAGTTTTAAAACAACATTCCTCAACGAGCTATTGCAAGAAATTTAGGGATTTCATCATCTACGGTCCGTAATATTGTCAAAAGGTTCAGAGAATCTGGAGAAATCACTGCACGTAAGCGACAAGGCCGAAAACCAGCATTGAATGCCCGTGACCTTCGATCCCTCAGGCGGTACTGCATCAAAAATCGACATCAGTGTGTAAAGGACATCACCACATGGGCTCAGGAACACTTCAGAAAACCACTGTCAGTAACTACAGTTCGTCGCTACATCTGCCAGTGCAAGTTAAAGCTCTACAATGCAAAGCGAAAGCCATTTATCAACAGCACCCAGAAACGCCACCGGCTTCGCTGGGCCCAAGCTCATCTAAGATGGACTGATGCAAAGTGGAAAAGTGTTCTGTGGTCTGACGAGTCCACATTTCAAATTGTTTTTGGAAACTGTGGACGTCGTGTCCTCCAGACCAAAGAGGAAAAGAACGATCCGGACTGTTGTAGGCACAAAGTTCAAAAGCCAGCATCTGTGATGGTATGGGGATGTATTAGTGCCCAAGGCATGCGCAACTTACACATATGTGAAGGCACTATTAATGCTGAAAGGTACATACAGGTTTTGGAGCAACGTATGTTGCCATCCAAGCAGCGTCTTTTTCATGGACGCCCCTGCTTATTTTAGCAAGACAATGCCAAGCCACATTCTGCACGTGTTATCAACAGCATGGCTCCATAGTAAGAGTGCGGGTACTAGACTGGCCTGCCTGTAGTCCAGACCTGTCTCCCATTGAAAATGTGTGGCGCATTATGGAGCGTAAAATACAACAACAGAGACCCCGGACTGTTGAACAACTTAAGGTGTACATCAAGCAAGAATGGGAAAGAGTTCCACCTGAAAAGCTTCAAAAATTGGTCTCCTCAGTTCCCAAAAGTTTACTGAGTGTCGTTAAAAGGAAAGGCGATGTAACACAGTGGTAAAAAGGCCCCCGTGCCAACTTTTTTGCAATGTGTTGCTGCCTTTAAATTCTAAGTTAATGATTTTTTGAAAAAAAATAATAATAATTTCTCAGTTTGAACTTTAAACATCTTGTCTTTGCAGTGTATTCAACTGAATATAAGTTGAAAAGGATTTGCAAATCATTGTATTCTGTTTTTATCTACGATTCACATAACGTGCCAACTTCTCTGGTTTTGGGTTTTGTAGTCAGGGAAACCTGATGTAGAGCTAGTACCTGCGATGGACTGGCATCCCGTCCAGGGGGAGTAGTTATACTTTTAGTCACTACATGCCACAGAAACTGGGGTTAAGCACCAGGCTGATGGGCCACTGGCTCAAAACAGGCTTACTTCTAAGGGGACTATGCTTTTTTTTTGTTTGAAACACTGCTTGAGGTTCTGTTCCGATCCGATATACTTCAAATTGCAAATTGTAACTTCAGCACTGCGTTTCCAGTAATGGAGCCATTCTCTTACCTGCTCTCTCGCTCTCTCCCTCTATCTTGCTCTGCCCCGCCAGGCCAAGAGTGCGATGATCGTGGAAGTGACCGCACCGGCCTGGCTTCATCGCTTCATCATTGGGAAGAAAGGACAGAACATCGGCCGCATCACCCAACAGTTTCCTAAAGTAAGTGAGGGAAGGACGGCAGGAAGGAGGGGTTATCAGTGAAGACATGAGCCACAGGAATAGTAAAGACCATGTTGCGCTGAAGGTGCTGCTGCCACATTGCCATCTGACTAAAGTGGAAGGCGTCCTTGTCTGTCTGTTTATGTTCATGCGTGGATGTGGGTCAATGATGTGACATTGTCTGAGTGCACTAATTTGGTTTAAAATCATTTTAAATGATTCATAATTAGTATCATTTTATTCTGTAAAACCTGTTTAATTTCAACATATTTGCAGTTTATCGTAAAAATGATATATATTTTATGTTTTGCCATCTCAAACCCAAAAAATCTCAGGTGGCGCAACCGTCCGAGCAAATTAACACATGTCAAATGTAATAAATATGTAATTTGAAATATGAATTAATACAATATAAATATGGGGGCATAATTTTATATTGAAAACCTTTCAAATAAACAAAGTTTAATAGTTTTATTGTTCTCAAATTGTTTTGAAAACCAAAATACCCGCCCCCTACAATAAAGAGTCCATAAGTTACTTTTGATACCCAGCTCAACTACAAAATATATATGTTTTAGGCAGAGTAGACACTCTCAGGCATACTTACTAAAAAAAATCACTTAAAAAAAAAAGGGAAGTGTGTTTTTTTCAAGATACTTTTGGTTGCGCCACCTGACAATTTTTGGCTGGTGAAATTGCAAATACAGTCTAAAACTGTACTAAAACCCTGTAAATGTTGTGCAACCATTAAGACTTGATTAAACACACTCTTCCAACTTCAAATAAATGTATTCTGTATATTTTTAAATATTTATTAAAAAAAATCATTTTTAAAAGGCTTATTTGTCATTGACCCATGTCTGTCCATCATTTTTTCTTGACAACCGTAATCAATTTCATGCTTGGCAGGTGTATTACTGAGGGCTCGAGGAAGTGCCGTGTGGAGTGTGAAGTTGTTAGTATGAGTTACTCTCAAGAAAACTGCTGGCAGCAATACTGGAGGCCAAGCAGTCAACCTGTTCTGGACAGGCTCGTTTCGAACAGGCACTGCACAAGCAGGGATCCATTACTTACAGTTCCTCCATGCCACAGACAGTGTGTTTCTTAAAGAGAGGATCATGATTTTTGTGGAGAACATTGAGGAAGATTGGGATACACACTTGAGAGTATGTTTGAAAGATGAGTATTATTATTTAACACTCCGATTAGACTTGCGTGCATGTCCTGTTGTATTAGTGTGGAGTACAGTATAAAAACATAAAGAACATCACATATTAATGGAAAACAAAAATAGAGTTTAGGGAGCTTCCATACCTTATCAGTTGGAAAGAAACTTGTGATTAATGATTTTTACCCTCGGCCTGACTTCAGGCCGAAGGGTATTGTCATCAGTTCTTCGTCTGTCTGTCTGTCCATCTGTTTGTCTGTCTGTCCGTGTGTGCACCTCTGAAGTCAGCATCAATAAACTAGTTACCCATGCCAAAACATTCGCAGCAATGTAGGGAATCCAGGCCAGGAAATAATTTTTCAGATGGGGAAAAAATGTCATTTTTCGCGTTTTTGAAAAAAACTGTCGTGGACTGATTTTGATGAAGCATTTGAGCTAGGGGGTTTATACCTCGGGGAATGATCATATACATGCAGGGCTCTAGATTAGTGAAAAAAATTTTTATTTTTCCAAAATTTTTGTGGGGACTTTGGGCATTTTTGTATTTGTAAATGTATGTTCTGTGGTATTCTACTTTGGTTATTGTGTAATTTTTCTGGGACGTTTCATAAGTCAGGCCGAGGGTGTTCAAACGCGGGCGTTTCTTGTAATTATTCTTGTGGTGGAAACAAAAAAAACAGTGACGGCCCTCCAGGAGTCTGTCCGTCTGAACAGCAAAATGCACCAATGAGGTTGAGTGAAATGTTGGCTGACCTTTGACCTCCCTGACCTCCGTGCAGGTGCACATTGAGTTCACGGATGGAGAGGAGAAGATCACCCTGGAGGGACCAACAGAGGAAGTGGAGCTGGCACAGACCCAGATTCAGGATATCATCAATGACCTGGTCAGTTCTGGGTCATGCAGGGAAATGATTCAAACCCTTAAAGGGATACTCCCCTCATTTATCTTATTTGAATAAGTAAGATTATTCGCTAGATTATTATAATCTTTACCAATCCTGAAATTTTTGTTGATTTCCGCAGTCCTTTACCATTTTAAATCGATTTCTATTGCATTTACGATGAGCTTTGCCATTCTTGATTCTGCAAACGGAAGTCATGACAACAGTGCTGTAAACAACCAGGCAGGGCGATTAATGTTCAGTTAAACTGTTAGGATCGCTAATCAGAATGCGTATCGCATAATTTCATATTGTTTTACTGCCATGTTAGTCACATAACATGTCATAGTCACATAACACTGTCGCTATTGCACTTACTCTACAAGAGACGTCATTTTCGCCCCACTGGCTTTGGCTTTTTTCCAGTCTCTATTCAGGATCCAGCAGTATGCTAAGAATGCGGTACAATCTGTACTTGTAGGCTATTCATCATTATCCTAAATGGGCCAGTGTGGGTACAGCTTTCATTTCAACCAAGCCCTTACACACCTGATACTACTAACCAAGCTCTTTAGCAAAGACTCTTGGGGTTGATTAGTGGTGTCAGGTGTGTAATGGCTTGGTTGGAATGAAAGCTGCACCCACACCGGCCCCCCGCAGGATAATGTTGAATAGCCCTGCTGTACTTAGTTCAACTGCCCGAGAGCCAGAAACTGCACACCAGATCTAAAATGCATCAGCGGACTATTTTTGGCGAAAAAACAGAAAATTATTGGTCTAGGCACCATTGTCGAAAGTTTATCATTGCTTATTAGCATACACTAACCACATTGTAATAGTACAATGCTGGTTTAAAATCGGTAAAGTATCCCTTAGAGAAGCTTTCTCATGGGGTGTGTATCCCTAGAGCACATTTTCTAACTATGTTACCAGCCTACATAGTTTGTCCGTTCAGTGAATGATTCCAGCTATGTCAGTTATCATCTGTGCTTTCAAAAATGGCACCCCAATCAGCTGCAAACCTGAGTTTGCTCGTCATTCCATCTGGGCGGGTGTCATGTCAATTTCTGCTACTCGTCAAGCCTCCCTTGCATTTCTTAAAATATCAAAAAAAGAAAGCTTCTCTAAGGGTTACCGATTTTCAACCAGCATTGTATTATTACAATGTGGACAGTGTATGCTAATAAGCCATGATTTACTTTAGTCAACGTTGCCTGGACCAAGAATTTTCTGTTTATTAGCCAAAAACTGTCCGCTGATGCATTTAGATCTGGTGTGCAGTTTCTGGCTCTCGGGCAGTTGAACGAAGTACAGATTGTACAACCACATTCTTAGCATACTGATGTATCCTGAATAGAAACCAGAAAAAAAAACCTAAGCCAGCGGGGCGAAAATGACGTCTCTTGTAGAGTAAGTGCAAAAGTGTCAGTGTTATGTGACTAACATGGCAGTAAAACAATATGAAATCATGCATTGATTTTTTGCGATCCTCACAGTTTAACCAAACATTAATCGCCCTGCCCGGTTGTTTACAGCACTACTGTCGTCACTTACAGAATCAAGAATGGCAACGCTCAGCATAAATGCAATAAAAATCTATTTAAAATGGTAAACGACCTCAGCAGTCAACAAAAACGTCAGGATTGGTTGGGATATTGATAATTTAGCAAATGATTGTGCCTTTTCAAATATGATAAGAGTGGAGTATCCCTTTAAGCCCACTTTACAGAGGCTCAAGACAAGCAATGTGATTTTTTTGCAGCAGAGTACAGACAACAGTTCTAGGGGCACATAAACACAGACAAATTGAAACATAGTGAGTCTTCATTGTTGTCAGTGTTGTGGAAATTTGGACTTTATGGCTTTTTGTAGCTTATCGCTGAATTGCGTCGCAGGAACTGATTACAGGGTAGATAGCACACCTCTTTCTGGTTACATCCACTTACAGCTCTCCATAAAAATATATAATATGGTAAATAGTTCTGCTGGTTGCTGGTAAATGGGTCCAGTACAGCATCCCAAAATGAGCTCTGTGTGCATAGTCCTGCTCATGAAATGTGTCAGACCCCAAACGTCTGACCTTGAGACTTCTCTCTGCGCTCAGATTCAGAAGATGGACTACACTGAGGTGAACATAGACCAGCGCTACCACAGTCATCTCATCGGCAAGAATGGAGCCAACAGTGAGTACTGACATACCGCTCATGACTCTCTGAAACACGTACATGCAAGTTTGTTTAGCTATACCTGTGAGGACATTGTATCGACTTGCGGTCATGCTGTGCAGCCTTTCCACTACCCTAACTGAAACTAAATTATGCCTAACCTTACCTTAACCTAACAGTAGCCTTGACCCTAACCTTAACCTTACTGTAACCATGACCCTAACTTTAACCAGTTGGCCACAATCCTCTGTAATTCTCTGTGAGGAGCACCCAAAATGTCCTCACAAACCCCAGGTTCCTCACAACATTTTTATGTTTACCTGCATTTTCCTGTTTTATTGTGTGGTGTTTATTCCTTTGTCATGTATATAGTGTTCAGTTAATCAGCTGAGCTCTGTTGTTTAAAGAATTTTTTGTTTCTGTGCTGTAAAGATTTGTGTAACCACATTCAAGTCTCTGTAAGATCTTTATTGTTAAATTTTGTAAATTATGTATATTATGGAATTGTGTTTACATGGCTGTATATATGATTTAAGATTTTAACTGCTTTTATTGGTGTGTTATTAAAATGTTATTTGAGAACTTGTAAAACCAATAAAGCTCATTTGGGATTTCTCAATAGTTGATTCTCTCAAGTATGGCTGTACAAGTTCTCTCTCTCACACACACTTACACACACACACACACACACAAAATCACTCAGCTTGCACTGACACAATGAACCTTTTGGCAACTGAGAAACTTTATATTTGGTAAAAAATGGTGAATCCGAACGTGCCACTACACGGGAGCAGAGCATAATTGGCTTTGCACTGCTCTGGGATTTATTAGGAGCAGCATTGTTCATTGCTTAAACTCCTCCTACTGGGCATCCAAGCACTCCTGGGTTGCTCTGTGAGCACGTTTGCATTTCCTCTGCCCTTTGCTCTGTGCATGCGAGGTCTGAGTGAAAAGAGGCAGTGTTTGTTGGGCACTTGTGTCGCTGGAGAGCTGCAAACTGTTTGCACTCTTCCAAGATGGTAGCATGATTTTTTTCATAGAGGAATGATTGTATGTGGTTTGATAATTCGAAATTCCAAATTTGGGTGGGCTTTGTGATGTACAATTTGTAATAAAGAAAGATGTGGCTCGTTGAATAACGCTGTGAAGGGCAGTTTATACTGACCGCGATCAAGTCATGTTACATCACGAGAGCCTCAGTTTAAATCGAACACTCTACAGACAGTTTTGGAGTGTGAGCTATCCCAGCATGCCTACTGGTGGCGATTTTGTTGCCTTCCATTGTAAATGAATAGGATGCTGCCACGTTCTGGGATGCTTCCCCAAAGCGTAATTGCTAACTAAGTTAGAAACTTACATAGTCACGCATCACACAGTCAGTGGTTCCAACTATGTAAGTTAGCGTCTGTGCTTTCGGGAAACGCACCTCTGGGTGGCTTTACCATGAGACAATACAATTATGTGCATAATCCAGCACTCTAAAGCCATGAAGTTTGAAAGACCCCGCTCTGCAGTTAACAGGATAAAGGAGCAGTATAAGGTGTCGGTCCGGATATCCCAGGATGCAGAGCAGAGCGGGCTGGTGCGTATCGAGGGGGATCCCCAGGGGGTGCAACAGGCCCGAAAGGAGATCATTGACCTGGCTAAGCGTGTGGTGAGTCCTGTCTCCTTGGATGCCAGTGCCACTTTGACCTTTCACCATTGCACCTTCAGCCTGTATTTTACGGGGAAAGTTCCAGTGTGAATAAGTTACTCTGTTCCAAGAATGCCCAGGGAGAAATACACAATAGAATAGTTAAAAGTAGGGTGGGATTGAGACAAACGGGGTGTAAACCTGTTGCAGTGGTTTTTGGGCCCAACAACTGAGTCCTTCCCAACTTCACCTCGACAGATCAAGTTCAATATGCAAAGTCAGTTACTAAGCCCAAGCGGCCCATCATTAGGCCACCCTGCCACCCAGAAGTTATCAGTGAGGCTGGAGCAAGTACTTTCAAGTCCTTAATGTGGCAAAAAAACTTGGTCAGTGATAACTTGTGTTTTAGTCTAATGTTTCGGGATAAAAGAAGGGGTGGGGGTGCATGGTGGATTCCTTACTTTTGCAAAATGATTCTTTTATGTCTCTCTGCAACTCTGTGTACCCCTTTGCCTCCATCCTCTATACACTTCTTAACTCCTCCTCCACAGGAGAATGAACGCACGAAGGAGCTGATTATTGACCAGAAGTTCCACCGCACCATCATCGGTCAAAAGGGGGAGAAGATCAAAGAAGTGCGGGAAAAGTTTCCGGAGGTACTAAACCTGACCAACGGACCCTGGGACACTTTCCTAAACCACTCCCTCATGTAACTGACAAATTGGACCGAAAGCAAAAAGAATTGGAACAATTAATTTGTGACAGGTCAACTATAATGCACTATAATAATAAAGCAAAATGGATGGAGAAGGGAGAGAAATGCAATAAACTATTTTTAAGCCTCCAATATAGAAATACAGCAAAGAAAAATATACAGAAATTAAAAAGGATTGATGGGACGATTCTCATCTCTCCTACAGATATTCTGAATGAGGAAGAGAGATATTTTACAGAGATATTCTCCCCCCAGTTATCAGCTGTTTCACTATGTAATACTGATACTAATTCATTTTCCCCTCAAAATCAAGTTAAATTATCAGAGGAACAGAAAGCAACATGCGAGGGGCTAATTACAGAAACTGAGCTTTACAATTCAATCATGTCCTTTCAGCGGGGGAAATCGCCAGGGTTAGATGGTATCCCAATAGAAGTCTATCAAACGTTTTATGAACAGATTAAAAACCCCCTGCTCACATGTTTTAATTTTTCATATGATCAAGGTATTCTCACCGGGACTCAGCGAGAAAGTGTAATTTCTCTGCTCTTAAAACAAGAAGCTAGCGGCCACTATAAAGATCCGATCCACTGAAAAAACTGGAGGCCACTCACTCTTCAGTGCTATGATGCGAAAATATTAGCAAAATGTATAGCATTGCGTATAAAGAATGTCCTGCATGATATTATACATCATGACCAGTCTGGTTTTATACAAGGTAGAAATATTTCAAATAATATAAGACAATTACTTGAAATTATAGAATATTATGATAAAATAAAAAAACCAGGTTTGATTTTTATAGCAGACCTTGAGAAAGCCTTTGATAAAATCAGATGGGATTTCATCTACCAATGTTTAGAATTTTTTAACTTTGGTAAATCTTTAATACAGTGGGTTAAAGTAATGTATCATAACTCCGTCTCCAAAATTATAAATAATGGTTCTCTCTCAAACCCCATTATACTCTCTCGGGGAGTAAAACAGGGCTGCCCGTTATCACCGTATCTGTTTATTATGGCAATAGAAGTACTTGCTATAAAAATACGAGCAAATAATAATATCAAAGGTCTAGAAATGCAAGATCTAAATACAAAAATTTCAATGTATGCCGATGATACCATTTTTTTACTGAATTCTGATTATGAAACACTTCAGTGTCTTACAAAAGACCTGGATGAATACTCAAAACAATCTGGGCTGAACCCTAATTACGAAAAATGTCAAATACTGAGACTTGGTTCCTTGAAAAATAAAAATTTCACTCATCCATGCAATCTACCACTTCACTGGACAGATGGACCGGTCAATGTTCTCGGTATACACATTCCAGAAGATATTAGTGAAATTTCAACGGTTAATTTCAATAATAAACTGAGTAAAATTGAAAAAATTCTGCTCCCATGGAAAGGGAAACATTTGACCATTTATGGCAAAATAACTCTGATTAATTCATTAATTGTATCCCAGTTTACATATTTATTCATGGCATTACCAACTCCTAAAGAATCACTTTTCAAAATTTATGAACAGAAGATATTTAAATTTATATGGAATGACAAACCTGATAAAATTAAACGTGCGTATTTCTACAATGATTATGTATCTGGTGGCCTAAAATTATTAAATTTAAAAGCTTTAAATCTTTCACTGAAGGCCTCCCTTATTCCAAAATTCTATCTCAATTCAAACTGGTTTTCCAGTAAGTTACTTAAAAGTGTCCATCCTATGTTTGAAAAAGGATTCTTCCCATTCCTGCAGATTAAACCTGTGCATATTTAGTTAATTACTGACATGTTTTTTAGTGTTTCCACCTTTCTGGAAGAAGCTCTACAGAGTTGGTTGCAATTTCAGTTTCATCCACCAGAAAATACAGAACAAGTTCTACAACAAATAATATGGTTAAATTCCAATATACTTGTTGATAGAAGAATGATTTTCTGGAAACGCATGTTCGAGAACGGAATTATTTTTTTAAAGGATATAGTGAATGAGGAAAATAAAATTATGTCCTACAGAAAATTAACTAGTGTTTATGGAACTGTCTGCACACTGCAACAATATAATCAACTTATTGGAGCTTTACCAAATACTTGGAAATCAAAAATTATTAAAAGACCAGGAGGACATTTAGTCTGTCTGCCTCAAATGAAAATGGTACAATGGTTAAAGAAAATAAAGATTAATAAACATATATACACATTTTACTTAAGAACAAAGAATTTAGTTGCGACACCATATAGAATTCTAGATAGTTGGGAAAATTTGTTAGACACACCAATTCCATGGAATAAAGTCTTCAAAATTCTTTACAATACATCACTTGATCCGAAGATAAGATATTTTCAATATAAGCTAATATATAAGTTTCTAGCAACAAAAAAGATGCTAAATATCTGGGGAATTGAGCCGTCACCCCTCTGTTGATTCTGTCAAGAGGAAGCGGAGTCAGTAGTCCATTTGTTTTGGTACTGTCCTGTGACAGCCCTTTTTTGGATAAAGGTGCAAAATTGGATATCTCAGTATAATAGTATACAACTAGATTTATTTAAGGTATTACTGGGTGATGTAACTAAAGAAAAACACCAAATATGTAATATCATTGTCTATCTTGCAAAAATATTTATTTTCAGGTTGACATCTGTTGGGGAGTTAGGACTTGAGAGATTCAAGAATTTTGTCATGTATTACAGTAGAATTGAGTGTGCGATGGCCTATGAGACGGGTCTTGTAATTTATGCCAAAAGATGGGATAAAATTCGGGAGGCTGAAGGTTGGGAATAATAAAGAGATGGAATGGATGAGCTAATGGTTACAAATGCCAAAAATATAAAACTCTGAGAATGTAATCCTTATTGTATTGTATTTTATTTTAGTTTTTTATTTTTTTTTAATTTTTTTTGTTTTTTGTGGGTGTGTGTTTTGTTGGGTGATGGTAGGAGGATTCATACTTAATTATATAACTGATTAAATTAATAAAGTTGTCCTCCAAAGTGGGGGGGTGGTGGCGGGATAGAAAAGAAAAAAAAAAAAAAAAAAACCACTCCCTCACTGCTAGCACTTCTCTATGAAGCGTCACTCTGTGTGAGGTCTTCCTCATAGCCTCATTTAAGGGGAGGGTATAAATATGTGTGCAAACTTTGGGTTGCCTCTTCACTGGGATACTGAAGGAGATATCATCTGTCACCATGACTACCAATGGATTTGACCAATTGATCAAATCGTCCTGCCTAGGGTAAGGGAGAGTGAGATTAGAAAGTCAGCATTGGGGCTGACTTGCTTTTGGAGGGTCGCAAAGTCCACTCGTTCTCGGTGGAAACCGGGTTGGGATAAACTTAAACTTGGCAGCCCCTTCATGTAAACACGGTGACAGAAGGATGAGTGGGTAGGGCAAGGGCTTAGTGCGCGATTTGGGATTGATATGGAATCTTAGCCCAGATGCAAGACGATGGACGTTGTGAAAATGAACGCGTCGTCTGGACCGTTCTCTTCCAGGTCATCATTAACTTCCCAGACCCCTCCCAGAAGAGTGACGTGGTGCACCTGCGGGGTCCTAAAATGGAGGTGGAGAAGTGCGGCAAGTTCCTGAACAGAATCCTTGCCGATCTCGTATGTCCCCTACACCCTCCTGAGCCATCCCCCCTCTCCAGTCAGAGTAGCAGCGCAGTGATGTGATACCAGCTTGACCCAGACCATTGGGCCAACCAGACTGTAGACATGTGAACATTGATCCTATTGCTATGATCTGCCAATGGCCTTAAATAGAATTAATTGAATGATCCAACCCGAAAACTTGGAACTGCTTTTTGTTTCTCTAAATTTTACCCTAAACAACCTCGTAATTTCTGAACATGTCACTGCATGAATGAGTAGGGGGTCGAGTAAGTGGAGTCGATTGGATATGCTTTAGTTGCCTACATGTAAATTGGGTCATGAATGGTCTGCTTAGCACCAGCGCTTTGATAAACACCTTGGCTCAGTCAAATTTTATGATAAACCAAGACTAGCTGCTTGTTATGTGTGGGTAATGATTCTGTGTATTCTCATTTTCACATGACCTTTTCTCATTTTTTCTCATCCACAGATTGAAAATAACTTCTCCATCTCTGTACCAATCTTCAAGCAGTTCCACAAGTACATCGTTGGCAAAGGAGGGGCCAACATAAAAAAGGTGAGATGTTCAGAATTCAGTATGACCTTTGGTGATTTATAGATGTACTAGTCCATCTATCTTAATGAGCTCCTACAATGTGACTGTGTCTGAAATTACTGATGCCTCCTTATGAAAAATTACTATAGTTCCAAGCTATAGTTATGCTTTAGTAACTGGATGGTATTTTTGCCACCATAGTTTAGTATTACTATAGTGATATAGTTACTCAAACTGCAGCAATACAGTTGTGTGGACTGTGGTAATACTATAGTTATAATGTGATGACTGTAATACTACTCTAGTTATACTATGCAAACTACAGTGATACAGTAGTTATGCCAAAAAATACTATAGTATTACTAAGAAATAACTACTGGATATTTTCATAAGGGCCTACTTGCTCTTCACACAATGCCCTATAACATTTGAAGAGTTTGTTTCCAAAACGCAGCATATTCATTATACTCACTTTGAGTAAATCCTTTTTTTTACGTGGGTGCCTTTTTACGTTGGTTGCATTTTAAAGAAAACACAAACTTTGACCATGGAAAAATACACCTTATATTATGAATTTCTAAAAATGCATTTTTTCCACCATGTGTAAGAAGCACAGGGCTATCACTCGATGGTATTATGTCAATTTTTATAATTTTGGCACTTACTGCATTTTGGAAAGAAACTCCACATTTAGTGTGTTAATTTTCAAAAGCAAACATTGTCTCTAATGGAACCCTATGAATTATACTATTTGGAAAGGAGGGCAGTAGGAATACCATCATTACTTTCTCAGACAATATTGTCCATTTCTGCAGTGGCCCAGCAGCACCCAAAGTAGCAGATGTCTTTAAATAAGTGCATCCTGTGTCAATTGTTGGACCCTTCAATTTTCGATAGGTTTAAGTACCTTGGACATCATTGAGTATTGTAGTACACCGCTGTTTTGTATGTTTTTCATTGTAGACATATTATACTTTTTTTGCTAAATGTAAACTTGTATCATATGCTATTAATCCTTTGTTCTATGTATTTTACTTGCTTTTGTTTCCACTGTAAAGCAACCTTAGGTCTGAGAAAGGCACTATATAAATAAAACTTATTATTATTATTATTATTATTATGCGTTCTTCTTGCTCCACAAAACAGCATACAATAATATGTGATTGAACTGAGACAGCCTTTGTGCTGAAGTATATCCTGGTGTTCCGATCAAATAGATCCGAGAAGAAACGAACACCAAGATCGAACTTCCGATGGAGAACAGCGACTCTGAGGTGATCATGATTACCGGGAAGAAGGAGAACTGTGAGGTGGCGCGAGATCGCATCCTGGCCATCCAGAGAGACCAGGTAAAGGAGGGTTTTGTGATGTCACAAAGTCCCACAGAAGTGGCTCAGCACTATTTCTGCTGAATTCTTTACATACCTGGGGGGAGAAAGTGCTGCAGTACTAAGAATATTGGTTTACTCTGTGCTTCTTCAATCAAAAGGGTCGTCCCAGTTAAATACAAAAAGCCAACTGACGCCGAAACAAAGTGCTTTTGGAACCTCTTTGGAAGGTTTTTCTTTCTCTCAGTGGATTGGACATTGCTCTGATCTTTTTTTTTCCCCAGTGTAAAATTCCCATTATTATTTATTGACTTGTAGCAAAGAACAGGTGCAGACGAGGTGAGAGGAAGGGTAAAACCCTGCCTACAGGCGGTAACTTTATTGTAGCCCGCGGACGAAGTCGGTGGATACTGTGGATTCACGTGTTTCGTCTCCGCCACCGCTGCCGCGTCCGCGTCCATGGACACTTTCTTGTTGATGCTCTACGGGCTGTAATTTTTGATCAATTCCTTTCATATTTGGTATAGACTTGTGTCATACGTCACTAAGCACACCTCATAATTTTGGCTGCCTTGGCAATGGTAGTGGCCAAATAATATGCAATTTAGTGGCAAAGCATAGAGATTTCCTTGTGGACGCAGTGCAGGCTGCAATTTTTGACCGATTACTTTCATATTTGGTATGGACGTGTGTTACACTTCACATATGACACCTATTGATTTTTGTTGCCATGGCGACAGTATTGGCCAAATAATGTGCAAATTTGCGCTGAAACATTCACACTTCCTTGTGTATGCTCTACAGGCTGTAATTTTTGACCAATTACTTTCATATTTCGTATTGACGGCTTACATGGTTCTTACTGGATGACAATAGCTGCATCAACCACAGCCTTGGTGGAACAAAAGTGACAATCTGTCTTGAACAGTTAATGGGCTGCAGTGTTTCTGGCTTGATCTTTGAGTTACGGGTCCGTACGCTTGTTACCTCAATAGAGGGCTTCCAAAAAAACCATCCACAACGTTTGACAATGGAAATGCAAAAATAACCATCCTACTGTGTAAAAAAAACTTAACAGAACTGAATGAGACTGCTTGGTGGAAACAGTACTAAGGTGACTGCCCTATCTCTGTGTGTTCCTCAGTTGGATTCTGAAACTCTGTGATCCGTCAACAGGCAAACATAAAGGAGGTAGAGGTGACGATCCCAGCGAAGCTGCACAACTCCCTGATTGGGTCGCGGGGCTGCCTTGTGCGCTCAGTGAAGGAGGAGTGCGGCGGGGTCCACATCCGCTTCCCCTCTGGTGGGTCGGGATCCGACCGCGTCACCATCCGCGGGCCGGCCGAGGAGGTGGAGAGAGCCCGAAAACAGCTGCTGCAGCTGGCCGAGGAGAAGGTATTGCATTACAATATGTGACTGAGCAGTTAACAAAACTAAGTCTTACAACGCTGACTCCACACGCTCAAATTCATAATCTATAACTGGGCCATAAAGCCATACCGGCCATAGCCAGCCGCCATACCACAATTCAATCTGCTCCAGCTTTGATAAGAGTAGAGCGTTCCTCGCTCATGGCTGGCTCTTTCGACCTGCCACCTAATCATCCCCTGATTTAATTGGCCGTGCAAATTGCCCTCTCCCTCCCCACCTCAACCCCCCAGGGCTCCCTTGAAAAAGAGATCTCAATCTCAACTTCCCTGGTTAAATAAGGGTTAAATAAAAATAAAATAAATAAACCAAACCGAGTCTTGCAACGATGACACCACACACTCGGATTCATTACGCACGCATACCTGCACCATTAGTGTTTACACAGTCTCACAACCAGAGACAGTACAAATGGATATAATCTGACCCACAAGGCTAGCGTAGGGTTCATCTGCTTAAAGTGTCGACTTTAGTCTGTTGTTTTATTGATGCTTGCAGACTTACTTGTTTTATCTTGTGCACATTTGGCCTCATGCAGCAACATTCTCTCAAAATTTTCTTGTATTTTCCCTTAGTTTTCTGTTCTGTCTGCTCCAGATATAAGCATTCTTACCATCCAGGTCTGCTCTTACCCATGTGTGCTGATTAATGAATCCCGCTTGATCGTAAATTGAAGACACCTGGTCTAGTGCTTGTAATTAGTGTAAGTAATTAGCAAGATACATCGCATATAATACGAGGTTTTGCGTATTTTGAATTTTGACCTTGCTTTGACTTTCAACTTTGTACGACCCCTCGAAGTTACACTGAAACCTTTAAACTCTACTTCTCTAAAACTACTTGACCAATGAAGCTGAAACCTGGAAAGTATCTTCCCACCCATTAGGACACTAAATTTGTTCAAGGCATTTCCCCTGAGTGGTCAGGTGAGCTACAGGGCCCGTGGCACTATTTTTTAATCCATCTCTCGTTCAGTGAGCATTTGCTCAGTGATGCAGTGATTTCACTCAGTACATGGGTGTGGCATTTCCAGATGGTGATCAGACAGAATGAGCAGTACCCAGACACTCCTTATACTGGGGACAATAAAAGGCCACCCCAAAATGTAAAATTTTGTCAAAAGTCATCATGCCTCCGATGTCTTAGGTCATGCAGGAACGTGCCATTAGCATGCTGGATGCAGGGATGTCTACCAGAGCGGTCACTGTGCAGCTGAATGTTAACTATCGGATGACAGGCCGCTTGAGAGTTTGTTTCCGACAGACGGGCAGTACTTCAAATCGACCTCACCCACGTCAGCCATGTGAGACCACACCAGCACAAGATTGCTACATCCGGCTCGTCCACCTGCGGGATCGGCTCAGATCAGCGACACGCACAGCGAATGAGACCGTTGGTCTGCACAACAGACGCATCACACAACAGAGAAGCCAACTTGCACGCTTGGCGTCCTCACCGTGGTCTGGATCTTGCTGCTGTCCGGCGTCGGAACAGACTCGCACGGGCAAACGCACACGTTCGATGGCCCTTGGCACGCCGGAGAAGAGTACTATTCACAGACAAATCCCGGTTCCAGTTTTTAGGTTGCTGGCCGTAGGCTACTTTGCGTCCGGTGGCGTCAGCGTCGTCCGCTTAAAGCCGTATCTCGAAAATGGTCTGATGAATTTTTTTTTTAAATTTGGGGATGTGATCAAATCATTTATCAAGTTAATGAAAAAAAATTTTTGATTGACTCGTTCCTTTAGACCTGGTGGCCATTTTTATGTCGAAAATGGCCATATTTGGCACTTAGGTGCAATTTTCTCCAAAACTGTCTGGTGAATTTTTTTTTATTGCAGCAATGGAATCAGTATCATGACCTCCCTCTACGGCATAAATGTTGTTTTGATTGAATCGCTCCTTCATAGCGCCACCTAGGCAATGTGTCTGGACTTCATCATTTTTCGGGGCGTTTTGTGCTATAACTCTCTTAATATATCATTTAGAGCTTAGGTATGTATGAGGCACCTTTGGAAATCAGGTATGCCAAACATTGTGAGTCAGTCACATTTGACCTTGGGCCTCAAGGTCAAGGCCAAATGGAAAAAATGTGCAATGACTCTCTTAATATAGCATTTATAGCTTAGGTATGTAGAGGCACCTAAGGGGAATCATGTATGCCAAACATTCTTGTTTGTTCGAATTTCACCTTTGAGCCTCAAGGTGAAGGTCAAATGGAAAAAATATGTTATAACAGCTTAATGTGGCATTTAGAGCTAAAGTATGTGTGAGGCAGTTATAGGGAATCATGTCAGCCAAATATTCTTGGCAAGTTGAATATGAATTGGGCGTCAAGATCAAATGGCAAAAATTGCTATAACTGGCTGAATATGGCAATTAGAGCTCAGGTATGGTTGGAGCATCTATAGGAAACCATCTATGCTGAACATACTTAGGCAGTCAGTCAAATTTGATGTTGGGCCTCAAGGTTATATGACAAAAATGGCCCATATTTGTTAAATATTTTTTGTAGAGCTAAGGTATGTATTGGGCACTAATGTATGCTGGTTGTTTTCGACATATTGGATTTGACCTTGGGCAACAAGGTCCAGGTAATGACAAAACAGCCTAAAAGTCCTTAAATGTTGGCTTTAGATCTTCGGTATGTATTGGATACTAATGACAAATTATGTATGCTGATTAAACACACCATATTGGATTTGATTTTGGTCTTCAAGGTCTAGGCCATGTGACAAAATCAATCAATTTATTTCCTCGTTTAATAATGTCTTGAGAAATTAGTATGTATTAGGCACTAACTCGTATATAATTAACATTTTTATGGGCATTGTAACCGCATGGTCGACCTTTTTTCACGGTCAATTGCGGCAATAAAATCTGGTCGACCCATTTTTGGATGTTTGTTCCTATTAGCATCATGGAATAGAAAGAATAATACTAATTAGACCCACTTGGTGGCAGTGTTGTGTGAATAAAAATCATTCACTGAAAGCAGAGCAAGAACCAGAAGTGAATTGAGAAGATGTCGCACTTCACAAATTGACAGCAGACGACAGTGAAAGTTCAGGTTAGGAAAAAAATCTCATCGGATTTCATGATGTAGACTTCTTAAAGATTATATTTTTGCTAAATGGCAGAAATATTGCTGTCTGTCACTCATGAAAAAGTGTGACTGCTCAGCTGAGTTGCCCGATAATGGTAACTAAAACCCTTTTCTCACTGAGCTGTGTTGGCACGCGGAAGTGTGCGGATGAAACAGTTCTCTTCTTTCGCAGAGAAGAATTGATTCGAAGAACCGTGAATTGATTCGCAGTGGTACGGGACCATTCGCCATCACCACTGATATTCAAGAGAAAATTAAACGTTTAAATTTTTTTGCGGATGTCCAAGCTGGAGGTTTTTAACGCCAATATCGTGTAGACAATGTGTTGCTTTTGCAAGAATTCGTGTTGGCTTGCTGTTGAATCTGCGGGCTGATGCTAGTCCATGGGAGCAAGTTTCTTTCAATTGAAGAAAGAGTCTTGGATTTTGTACTCCTCCAAATGGGGAGAAAAAAATACGCAAGCTTGATTTGACTTTTTTTTTCATCACACTCGGTGCAAATAAGTCTAAATCAAATTCTACTAAAAGTGTCATACTAGGTTTTTCCAGTTCACAGGGGATATGTTTTTGTTATCATTCAAAATGTATTGTGATACAAATTTTTTGCTGTTTCACCTCGCTATAGGAAACTGAGAGCTCAGTTCTGTTTCTCTCTGGTCACTACACTACAGCGCACTACAGTCACTCTGAATGTGGTCCTGTCTTCTCCAGCAAATGGACCACTTCACTGTGGAGCTGCAGGCCAAACCCGAATACCACAAGTTCCTCATCGGCCGAGGTGGGGCCAACATCCGCCGCGTCAGGGAACGAACGGGGGCGCGCATCATCTTCCCCACCGCCGACGACCCCGAGCAGGAGGTCATCACCATCGTGGGGCGGGAGGAGGCTGTGCACGAGGCCCGGAGGGAGCTGGAGAGCCTCATCAGAAATCTGGTGCGGCCACAGCGGGGCTGGATTGGCTGAGAGGTGGGAGTGGGAGTGGTTAGGGTAGGGATGCTGGCGGAGTGTGCTGAAATGCTACACATTTGCTAGCATCGGCTCATTGGTAGCGACCATCCGCAAGTATTTTATTCATAGAATGGATGGCTGTGCTGTGGGTTATGGGTAATAATGCTGTATAATGGGGGAGAAGGGTGAGATTCCTATTTTTTTTGCTGCTGTTGAAGCATCTAGCGTATCCTTGCGTTTTGGAGGGAATATCGCAAAATGGCTCCCTCACAATTTTGCTGATTCTTGTTGGGGTCCATTTGATTGCTATGGTGCCCATAATGACAAAACAGCCTATTTGTCACCTAATGGGCCATAATAAGTTTTTGGTTGTTGGGTTGTTGTTATTGAAATGACATTCTACTTCGTAACAACCACCACTTGGGTCAAAGTGTTGGTTTGGAATATACTTTGTACGTGTTGTTGCATACAGTACATTAAACCTCTATGATTCAGCTCCAATACCGTTCTTGTTATTTTTGACAAAGAATATGCTGGCGAGGTGCCTGAGTTCTGTTTCCATACTGCCACGAAGCAATTTTATATGATGGCACAGTGGATTACGGTCATCGTAGCTTTTGGGATGTTTATTCTTGTGTCAGCGGAGTTGGACTGTGCTTGACTTGCCACACTTTTAAAACTACAATAAAAAACCAGCACTCCAAGCTAGGAGAAAAGCATTCTTTAACCACCAAAGGACCGATCAAATCATCAAACCAATGTCAGGTGATTAGGTATTTATAAAGTACATACATTTTTGTTTAGTAAATCAGCACTATCTGCAATGTAATCATCATGTTAACGGTTATTGTTAAAAGAGAGAGTCATGTTTTCATCAGTGCGGAGTAATAACCTGTGAAAGAGCTTCCTGCATCAACTTCACTGTTCTCCACCCTGACCTCACCAGGATGACGTAATCGAGGACAGCATGGTTGTGGAGCCGCGGCATCATCGGCATTTCATTTGCCGGCGGGGTCAGGTCCTGAGGGAGCTGGCAGAGGAATACGGGGGTGTGGCCATTAGCTTCCCGCGCACGGGCGTCCACAGTGATCTCGTCATGCTGAAGGGGGCCAAGGACTGTGTGGATGCTGCCAAGCGACGCATTCAGGAGATCATCCTGGACCTGGTAGGTATCGGTATGTGAGCATGCAGTTGTGTCTCTGTGCCAGATGTGGTGGACAGAATTTCATCCCCACTGTGTGTGTTTTTATCTCTGATAAGATGTAGTGCTGGCCTGTTGATTTTGCAGGGACCCAGGGATCGATATTTTCCTGAAGTAGGTTGACTCGGATGGCTATCAGCAGCATTGAAATTTATTAAACATCTGATGCAAAATAGCTATTGAGGTCCATTCAGTGCTATGAAGTGGCGCAGGCATCTTCTCTGTCAGAACACTCCGTTTATGAATGAGACCTCTGGTCAGGGGATGCTGGCTCCAGTTCTGTATGCATTTCGATGGGTGTTAATGCTCTTTAGCTCATCATTGCCCTCTGTTGGCGGTTTCAGGAAGCGCAGGTGACGGTAGAGCTTGCGATCCCCCAGCGGTTTCACCGCGCGGTAATGGGCCCCAAAGGCTCGCGCACTCAGCAGATCGCTCGCGATTATGACGTTCAGATCAAGTTTCCTGAGAGAGAGGAATCAACAGGTACGTCCCTCACTCCCTGTGCCTCCCTTAGTCCCGCCTGCTTTGTGTGTATCTTTCGGTATTGAGTCAGGATTATGCTTTCATCTTAACTACGTAAAATGCAGAAAATAAATTAATTTTAGTTAATATCCTTTCAATGTGCATATTTTATTTTTTGAATAAGAAAAGGATTTATCATTTAAAGCAGGGGGGCAGTGTGGGTGCTGGTTTCATTCCAACCATGCAGTGATTTTTTTATTTTTTTATTTAAGATTTATTTATACATAGGGTCTGACTGAGACCATGTCTTCTTTTCAGCGGGGCCCTGCATTACAAACAATTAAAATGACACAGTTTACTAGGACATTTGTAGTTTCAAAAAATAAAAAAATAATAATACAATGCCATTATCAAAGGGAAAACATTACTTAAAACAACCACAATTCTCTTGATAAAATAATTTGATCAAAGTGTTAAAATGTCTGAAAGGAACCAGTTAATTCAGTTTCAGTTCAGCTTCAAATGGATTCCAGGTGTGAGACATTATAATAAAAAGCTCTCTTACCCAGCTCCGTTCTAAGACGACGAAGAATCAGATGCAATGAGTCCTGTGACCGTGTCCCATAGCAACCCACTTGCCGAGTAAGCAGACTAGCTAGATAAAGTGGGATTTTCAATAAAACACATTTATAAACAAATGAAAACCAGTGGTAGTCTCGTCTAGCTTTCAATGACCCCCACCCTACTGACTTGTATAAGACACAATGGTGGGTGTGGAGGTCAAGACTAGTGCTAAGTCTATAATTTCTATAATGCATTTTTATCTTTTTACTTTCAAAATTGTAACAAGCCCTATTTCTGTATGAGAAGCCTGACACTCCTGATTCTACTTATTAACTGTGTCAAGGGCTTTGATTAGTAGAATCAGGTGTGTAGCTGCTTGGTTGGAATGAAAACCTGCACCATAGAGCTTTAAATAACAATACAGTGGACACACCATTGGCCGACTACGGCGTAAGACATCTGGTGAGGTCTCCATATCACGACTGTAATCATGTGACTAGCTGTGTAAATGAACATTGACATTGACAATTGCATCTCAATTTTAAATCGGGATTTTCATCCAGATTTGTTTGGCTATTGCAGCGCATCTTTTTAGAACACAAAGAACGAAAGGGCAATCAGACCAGAACAAGTTGTCCGCGATCGGGCAAACCCACCAGCCTTTCATTCAGCAGTGAGCTGATTGAGAGGATTCATCCGGTGAGCAAGTCCTATTTGAGTTATTTGATGAGCTCTCCCCTAAACTAGTGTATCGGCCAGAAAGAATTGTCCTGGTGATGGTAATAGTTATGTCCTGCCGGGCGAAAGGCCAAAAGAGGGAATATGTTATTATGCTGTCCGTTTGTCTGTCAGTCCATCTGTCCATATCGGAAGGTACTCGGCTGGTGAAATCCACTCCTCCTACAGTTTTCATAGGACGTCCCTAAAACTCTGCACATTTGCTGCAAATAGACTAATGATATGCATATAACTTTGGCAGTGTATGTTGTGCTCTCAGAGCAGTCTTGGTTTTTTACTGTGTTGATGTTGTTTAATTCAGCTGTAGGATTCATTCATTTTTATTCTCTGAGCACATTTGAGTACGTTTTCTTATTTTGCAATCAGTAAAATTAATTTTCCCTTTCTTTAGGTGTGCGTTAGGCATAGGCCAGCTACATAACTGGTTTGCTAGCTTTTTCGATTGAAGTTAGAGTGCGCCCCAAAGACAGGATATTGCTCGGTAACGACCTTTCCTTCACATGTATTTACGTGGACTTGCATCGTAAGAACAGGCGCAGTTACGACCATGCTCAGTCAGGTACTCTCGGTGTAAATTAAAATCAGAAAGACGGACGTAGCTGCTATCAGCGCAAGTTAGGACCTACTTTTTACGCCGTGTTGGTGCACTCTGCTCCAGCAGCTGTCTTTCACAATTTGCTAAATCCATTGTTTACTTATTAGAAACAAGAGCGCTCAGAGACCGCAGCATCTCCGCCATGCCACGACAACTCTGTGCATTAGTTATTTTTTCGTTGGCTGATGTAGGGTGTTGTTGCATTCTACCGCCAGGTGGCAACAAAACCCTAAAAAAAAACGCCGCTTGTAAATCCAGCTCATTGGAAAGACTTCAAATTCCCAGAGAAACCCCTTGGACATTTCTTAGTCCCTATAGGTATAATCCTCTCTGGAAAACGTTTTATAATTTTACCAATGACTGCTGCCCCTGTTATACATTGTGTACGTTCCAAAATTCCTTCTGGTATGGCAGTGTCGTCCTCTCGTGTTGGACTCAAGTTGACGGCGTGATATGTTTGATTTTATGATGTACCTTCTGTTGATCAAATCACTTGAAATGACAATGTAGGGTCTGCTGCTTCGCATAAATCCTTGAATTGGTACACCTGAAAAAAGAAGAGTGAAATTTAATTTTTTGTTTTGTGGGGGAGCCGAAAACCGTCTCAAGGCAAAAATGAATGAAGCCGGTACTAAAAACCATACATTTACAGTCGTAAGATGGCGGCCAGAAAAGATGCGAGAAAGGGGCCAGTGTCCACTCTAATGTTTATTTTAACTCATCGGCCTGCACCCACACCAGCCCTTTCTGGATGAGTCTCTGCATGTCTAATTTAACCCCTTTGCACAGAATACAAAATTTTGCCAATTTTTCCTGTTGTGCACAAGCCTATTAAAGCTTTAGAGCTCAGGATTTGTGTCACTGGGATTTTTGAAAATTATATAAGTGAAGCTAGACATTTGGAAATTCAATTACAGAATTGTTTAGGAATTAAATTTTAGAATTTACGGACGCCGGCATCTACATCTGCAGAAAGGGGACAGTGGAATGACTCTGTTTCGTCTCCCGCTCAGGGACAGAGTCAGCTCCACAGGAGAATGGTGATGCTGGCCATGATGAGGAATTCGTGCCTCGCAAGTGTGACATCATCGCCATCACTGGGCGGGTGGAGAAATGTGAGTTTGCGAAGGCAGCCCTGCAGGTGCGTCCCTCCCTCTCTTACTCATCCTACTTCATATTGTTGGAGAAATTTTGTCCAAATGATTGAATTCAGAGCAATCGTAGGTTCATCAAACCGGACTTTATTTGCAATAAAATCTGAATCAGTAAGTCAAAAACAGGTGTACAAGGAATCAGGAATAAGACATAGGTACCGTTCTCATTTTTATACGCAATTGGAAAAACATAAATTCCCTTTTTTGACAACTGTGATCGGCCAAATCAATCTCACATGCATTTGAGTCACGCAGCCCTCATGTCTTCCCCTCCATCAAATTGCCCTTAATTGGTCAACCGGTATTACGACAAGATGACCTTAACACCTTTTGGTCGAACTCATCTTCTCTTCCCCCGTCTGATTCTGTAGTTTGTTCTTCTTTCTCTTCCACTGTCTGATTATAAAGTTAAGTGTCTGTTCACCTCACTTTCACCTCTTTGTGAGGCTCTTTCCCAGCGCCTAGAGCACACACCCACAACTTCCTTCCTGTCCAGTAAACAGGCAGGCAAACCGCAGGCCCGCTGCCTCTGATTATTTCAAATCGTGACTGAGAAGAAGAATAATTAGGCCCATTTTGCATGTATTCATATTATAATTTACTCGGAATTCTTCCACTGTATCAAGTCAGGAAAATAAACCCCACACGCTAAAATCTGGGGTCTTTTCAAAGTACGTAGGGGAAAATTACGCATGAACTGCTTTGCTTTGTATGGGGGGAAAGATATGGCTGTAAGCAGTTGTGAAGAGTGTGTAGTTGCTATGAGGCGGGTGGCATTATGCACCACTATCGCCCTGACTTCTGTTACTTTCGACTGTATTTCGGCATTTTGAGAAATAAACTTGTGTTTTGGTCCTTTTGCCATCCTTCTTGAATTTCTAATCTGGACCTCTCTATTCTTCCTTCCAGTTTCCTGTTTAACCAGAATTAGCTGCTGTGCTACAATTTCGATTCACTGCCTGTCCATCATGCTCTATTATCCTGTTTTGTTTTTTAAACATCAGATTGTCAATCAGTTATCTTTCGCTGTCATTCCCCCAGTTCCTCGCCCTTTGATCTCATCTCTCCTGCTCGTCTCTTTAAGGCTCTGGTACCGATCACTGAGGATGTGGAAGTCCCCTTTGACCTTCATGGCTACATTATTGGACAGAAGGGAAGTGGAATCAGAAAGTTGATGGAGGAATATGAGGTACAGGGTGGCTACATTTGAACCTGAGCAGGAAATTGCTTTAGGCCTGTCAGCATGTTAGCATAGCTCACTCACACAGCCTGTTCTTCCACATACACTATTTTATTTATTGAGAGGCTACACATTGTCTTTATGTTATGACCACATGTTTTAAGTGTGTGTGTGTGTGTGTGTGTGTGTGTGTGTGTGCGCGCATATTATACATTCATGTATATCTCTGCTTCAGGTACCTGTATGTTCTGACCCAATCACATAGACGTAATGATTTGGCCCTTGTTAAAGTCCCTCAGGTCCCATTTTTTTCCACATCCAACATGTCCACTATAAGAACCATTTGTTTGCTTACCATCTAAAGTCTGTCCGCAGGCCTTAACATTTGCAAGATAATAAATATTATTCACTTCATTTTTGAGTGGTTATAATATATAATAATTATAATTTGGCTCATTGATGTGTGTGTGTGTTCATATGTATGCACGTGCACACATATGTATGTGTATGTGTCTGTGTTTGTGTGTGTACTAGTGGTCAGAGGTTTAAGAAAATTACCTCCACCAACGAAGTTGGGGCTGAGGTTATGTTTTTGCCCATTTGTTTGTTTGTTTGTCTGTTTGTGAACAACATAACTCAAAATGCACAGCACAGATTTGTCTGAAATTTTGTGGGTGGGTCGCTATTACATCAAGAATGGACCCTATTGATTTTCACTGCGAGCACTGCAACAATATGGCCGCCATGGCAGCCATTTTGAAATCCTATCACACGCGATAACTCAAAAAGTAATGCACAGATTTGTCTGAAATTTTGTGGGTGAGTCGCTATTACATCAAGAATGGACCCTATTGATTTTCACTGCGAGCACTGCAACGATATGGCCGCCATGGCAGCCATTTTGAAATCCTATCGCACGCGATAACTCAAAAAGTAATGCACGGATATGTCTGAAATTTTGTGGCTGGATTGCTATTACATCAAGGATGCACCCTATTGATTTTGACCACGATCAGTGAAACAATATGGCAGCTATCTTGAAATCCTATCACACACGATAACTCAACTTTGCTCCCACTTATGCACATTTGGATTGTGCTGCCTTGGCGGAGGTTTTCACTCTGCGAGTGATAGGTTAGGTCTAGTTGCTGTAATGGAAATCAAAGCGCCCTGCAAAATATAGGTCAGTTTCCTCCATTATCGACAGTCATATGTACAGAAGGAGATGTTATTATATCAGGTGTCTCTTCAGCTGGTTCTGATCGGTGTGGAGCAATGTGGCAATGCTCTGATGAACTGCTCCATATCTCCTGTTATATCTATTGAGTTAAACAACTGAAGGGTATCAGATGCCGATGGAAACGTATGTGGTACTTTGGGTGTTTTTTCATAAATGTGAACCTAAAACTATTAAAAAGTGTGTGTGTGTGTGTGTGTTTGTGTGTGTGTGAGGGCAGGTGAATATATGGGTTCCACAACAGGAGCAGCAGTCAGATGTTATTAAGATCACTGGTCAGTCTGAAAATGTGGAGCGGGCTCGGGCTGGACTACTGGAGCGGGTCAAAGAACTTCAGGCTGATCAGGAGGACCGGGTAGCAGCACCAGAACATCTATCCATCCACACACACACACACACACACACACACACCCACAATATGCCTACACTGGTGATGACCAATTCTTTCCTGGAGATCCACCATCCTGTAGGTTTTCACACCAGCTCTGCCAAACCACACCTCACAAAAACATGAGATCCTGTCAGGCTAGTCCCTCGTGGAGTCAGGTGTGCCAGATTAGTATTGCAATGGAAACCTGTGGGATTGTCGATCTCCAGGAACTTGGTTAGTGGCCACCTTTGGTCAGGCTTTCCTGCTGGTGTTATGTCTGATTGTGTTCCCCCGTCAGATCCTGTTCCCCCCAACGACAGAATGCAATGATGATCCATAAATTGAGTGGAGTGAGAGTACATTTGCCTCTAAATTTGATGGGAAAACAAACAGGATGTTAAAGCATGAAGTAACTGCGTGATCATTGACAAACAGCTGAGTTCCATACAAATCGCAGGAGATAAGGGAGTGTCAGAATTCATTGTTTTATGAGGCTTCGTCTTTGGTATCCTCCTTATCCCTTTCAGTACTATCGGGACATATATGTCCCACAATATTTCCAGCAACCCTTGCATTTTTGCCAATTCTGTATTATAGTCACAAAAATGACCTATTTTTCCAATTGTTAACTCTGATATGTATAACTGTATTCAGCATTGGAAGGGTAAAGAGCATGCTCATTCATCACACCCCTGACGTTATTTCTTACGTGATTTTCCTGAATCAGCGGCTGCATCACATAACTTTCTCATGGGGGAACATGACTCGTTGGGAACAGAACACTGGACCTGGTATCAGCTCCAGAAAATTGCTGCGCATGCTAGCAGAGCCAGTATTGCAAAATATGTTGGGAAAATGCATATGTCTGGCTCATTGCAGATCCTTGTTCATCATGTAACTGCAGTGCTTTTCCCATAGCCCAGCACATAGCATATTTTTGATATTACCCGAGGGAAATATCACTTTTGAAAAAATTTCTTTGGCTGAGAGTGTTGGAGAAAAAAATCATTCCATGTCGCGTCACGCTCTTAACCGCATAATGCCCCTGTATCATATATGATACACCAAATTTGAAGGACAATGTCCACCTGCTAAGATGCAACACAACCACAACTGCTCACTGTATCATATCTGATACACAGTGCTGCCAGCTGGAAGGAAGAAGTGAGATTACAAGAGTCTCTCCCCTAGTCACTCACTTAAAGGTATTAGCTCCCATGTGAATGGGAATTCATGAATTTCCTTGGACTTTGGTAGTGAAATTTGGCATTCCAAGGTAAATATTACACAAAAACGTATTCTTATACATGTTAAGGGATAGCTATAGATAGTAGAGAGCATATAAATAATTTGACATTTCGAGTGTTGAGTTCTGGAGGGGTGCTGATTTTTGGCTGTATCAGATATGATACTCCTGGAATTAGAAGAAGTTCTGTTCAGCAATGTATATTTAGCTGTCACAAAACCTAATGATGAACAGTGAATCTGAATGCTACCCTTCAATACTTTACTGGGTCATATTTTCCTATAATGATGTCTGTGTCTGGGCATTAGGGTTAATGTTTAGCCAAACTGAATAACACAAGTGTAACATTGGTCAAATCACTGTGACAGCATTGTAGTGAGCAAGTTAGTTAGCTAGTTGGCTAGCATGCATGCTGTACCTTTTCATAACCATTATGTAACATTAGTTTGTTTCCTAGCTACTCAGTTGACTGTGAATTTAAAAAGCATGGCTAGTTTTACCGTGAATGTCTGTGACTCAGTGACTGACGGACTATCATAGTGATGGAATTAGCTCGGTGTTAACACAGTGGAAATTAGCATTGAAGCGCTAACGGAAATTGTATTTGTTTTCTTTTAAATTATTCAACTAGTTTATTTGATAAACAGAATCTTATTCTCTTGGCCATGTCATACGAAAGTTATGAAA
Organism: Gymnothorax reevesii; assembly: GCA_029721435.1. Lineage (NCBI taxonomy): Eukaryota > Metazoa > Chordata > Actinopteri > Anguilliformes > Muraenidae > Gymnothorax > Gymnothorax reevesii. The sequence goes on along the minus strand of CM056586.1, from coordinate 34,904,845 downwards.
TTTGCCTAGGCATGCAACAACCTCAAAATTTATTCCACTCGTTTCATAACTTTCATATGACACACCCACACGTGTAAGATCCTCTATATAGCGTCTCTGGTTTCTCCTGAGAGCTGAAGCCTAAATGCTAATGTTTACCAACCCAGTGTTGTATTTACTAATTTCTCTCTCTAAATTCCAAATAGACCTGCTGGTACAACAGTTGTTACTCTGTGCGCATACTTGTGGGCAGATTCTTTGGAAAGAATAGCAGTCAAGTGATTTTTTTATCGAGAAATCAGTTCTGCCTAAACTCATTTATAAAAGCATATTCTCTGTTTTGAGTAATGGTAATGACTGGCTGTTTGTTTTCAGAATGTTATATTATGGCAGTCAGTCACTCTCAGTGTATTTCCCTTTGCTCTATCCAGGCTCTTCGTAGCTTCAAGCTCACTATCTCCGTCCCTCCCAAATATCACCCCAAGATCATTGGACGCAAGGGGGCTGTCATCTCCCAGATCCGTAAGGACCACAACGTCAACGTGCAGTTTCCAGACAAGGGGGAGGAGCAGCAGGTAAGCTGGGGTACACTGTATTTCAGCTATATACTGTATGGGGGTGGGTAAATCATCGGAAACACTGCTTTATGGAAAGTAACACATGCTGTGTTTGTTGAGACTGGCTCAGATATGAATTGATTCAAGTCTGGGGTGATTTTATAACTGTCCTAACAAGTGTTTGTCTGTGCCTGGCAGAGAGGTTTCATATGCAGCCATGCTTCTTTTTTGTGCTTTTTTTGCTGTTGCAGTCCTTTTGGTATTTAGTGTTTTTGGTCATGAGTTTTTTTTTGGTCATTTTGTTTTTATCCCTTTATCTTATCTCCACTCATGTCTCAGTTTCTCACATTTTTTTCTGTTTCTCATTCAACAATATCATATTTTATCCCCCCTTTTTCCTACTTGCAGGACATGATCACAATATCAGGGTATGAGCAGAACGTAGAAGAGGCGCGTGAGGCCATCGAGCAGCTCGTGTCGGTTCTGGAGGAGATGGTCAGCCAAGACGTGAAGCTGGACCGCCGCATCCATGCCCGTATCATTGGCGCTCGGGGCAAGAACATCCGCAAACTCATGGAGGAGTTCAAGGTAGTGTTATAGGTGTTCGACCACGCTGTCAAGACAGTAAAGTTTTTTAGTCTTCTAACATATTTCATCCTTTCCTTTGACAATTTTTGAGATTTGAAAGAAACTTCTGATTTTTTTTTTTTGGATTGATTGAAACAACTATATATTACTCTAGTATTAGGCATTTTGGAGCATTATTGTGGGTTGACATTAATATGAAGGGAACAGGGGTGCTGGCCAGCAGAGGGCAGCACCCAGCTTGCAGACATGCAGGGCTACGGCTGTAGTGACATATAATCACCTCAGCTGCAGCCCATTGCCTTCATCAGGGACTATTAAATGCTCAGCTTCTTGGCCTGGAAGGGGGAATAAAAAACTGAGAGCCTTACAGAGCCATTTAGCTGAGACTAAGGGCTGGACACCAGGGTTTTCTTTTACTTTGTTTGGACAGTATTTGTCCTGCTTGGAGGTGAATCTGTTGTCTTAGACACCCCTTCTGTTTGGTTATTGGACGCTCCTACAGAGTTTATATTACCCCTTTAAGCACCACAATTCCCTTGGGTCATGTGAACAACATTGGTCACCGTTTTGTAAATGATTTCATTGTGATAAAGCCTGCACCATACAACACAACAGGATATATTGCTAAACCTAGCTGTCTCTCATATTTCCTTAAAAGCCCCTTTCTTCTTTGTTTAAATTTTTTCAAGAAATGGTTTCATTGCCTCATTCATTTTATGACCAGATATTGTTCAGATGTTCGAAATGGCAGAATGGATGCTCCAAGTAAATGTGAGTCTTTGTATTGGATTGTCCCTTACTGCAGGTGGATATCCGATTTCCACAGCCTGGCTCTGATGATCTGGACCATGTTACGGTGTTTGGACTCCCGGAGCGTGTGGACAATGCCATTGATCACCTTCTCAATCTGGAGGAGGAATATGTGAGTCCCAACATCTCAGCCTCACGAGTCAGACTGTATCCTATTCGAACAGGAATAGATTTGATTGGGAAGATGAGCTAATGTGATTATGACCACATCCATGTCTGCGATTATGATCCCATCCAAATTGGTCATGTCACTGACTTTATATTGACTGTGCGTTCAATGGTACAAAAAATAACTATACCGCTCCCATGCAAATTAGCTTGTTGGTAAAATTAGGTAGTTCTATATGGGAAATGGTTTTTTTTCTGGAATTTTTTTGGTTTTGATTAAGAATTGAAAACTTGGAAGAGGCTTTATCTCGTTCCGTGCAACCCACGTCCACTGTCTAGCTATGGTATCTAATTCCTGTAGTCAACACCAAGTTTTAAGAGGAAGCTGCCGACAGAAATTCCACAAAGTTCAAAACTGAACGCTCAGGGCTGTTTTGATGTGACTACATGCCGTGTGTATGAAGACACCCTCATCTCGCCATTTTTCTCTGCTAATCCTGCTCAAGTTTATCACTGTAACATACACTGTATGGTAATGGTCAACATCCTAAAACGGCACACTCTTAGAAAAGAAAAGAGAGACAAATCCTACTGTTCAAGTAACAAAAAATAATGACCGCAAAACTTCTTAATCCTTTCAACTTTGACTTTCACTTTGATTTCCCCTTAAGCAGGCTCAAAAAGCCTTTTTTTAGTATTGTAGGACGTCACGTAACATATTATGTATCTGCTGGCTGGAGAGCTTCACTGAAGGCTTATCACACGTGTATTAGGTGAAATATACAGACCGAGAATGCCATGTTTCTATGGCCGCATCATTACATCAAATAGAAAATATCTAGATCCTTGTACATGACTTTGTCCACGTTTAGATGTCATTCAGCAGGACACATTTGGAATGGCTCGAAACCTCTGGATTGCCCATAGAATTTACAATAAAGTTTTCCAGTTTTGAATAAAGTAGCTGCACTTGATGAAGCCACAAATGGGTTCGCAGGTCAGACTATCCAAGGAGCTGTACGCTCGTGCGTTCATGTTTCTGCTCGAAGGTGTGTGTGTAAGCGCTGAGTGCTCTCTCTCCTCAGATGATGAATGTAACAGAGACCGAAGCGATGGCTGCCTACATGAAACCGCCCTCGAGAGGGCACAGAGGGGGTGATGAGGATTATGGGATGCCTGCCAAGGGCTATGTAGTGAGGAATGCTCCCTGGAGTGAAGCCGGAGACGCGGTGAGTGCGGAAAGGGAGGTTGTCAGGGGTGCCTCCCAAACATCTGGCACTCAGTGAAACTCACACAAACAAAATTCGGGTCAGTGCCTGCGCTCATTTGTGACACACGCACATGATTGTAACAGATTATTGACACTATTTCATTGTGTTGCTATTCAGATGTGCCTCAAGTTTAGGGTACATTTTAAACGGGTCAGTCTTAAAATAAGACATTGAAACTGAGAAACATGGCAGAGGACGCCCTTATACATCCTTAGATGGATTTCCTTTTTTAATCTGAAAAGATGCAAACCACAATGTAAAGGCAGGTTGCATATTTTGGCACAGCAGTAAACCTTGCCAATCTCTCTGTCTGTCATCCACTGCGATTGCGATAAATCGCTGTTCTCATGGATGTGATGTCATTGCTTGTCATCAAGGCCCCGGACATGAGCAGTGCTGAAGACTTCCCAACCTTTGGAACTGGTGTGGCCCCAAAACAGACGTCAGCCTGGGGCCCCAAGAAGTTCTGAGACTGGGAAAGGGAGAGGACTGGGAGGCTGAACAGGACTTTTACAGGCATGCCTTCCCTCACCGTACCCCGCTCCTGGGCCGACCGCGTCTCTTCCTCTGCTATCTTCCCTTCCTGCTGTAGAGAATCATCGCAGCGATGCAGCAGGCGAGAGGAAGAGCGAGCAGGTTTCTCCACATCAGAACGACTTTTTCTCTTACCTCTGTCACCCTCTCATTTCCTCCTGTACCAGAGATGTCGACGGTCGACAAATTTCTTTAACAGGGTAGTTTGAACACAGCTCTCTCTTTTTCTGATTTTGAATCCCCTACATTGGACAATCAGGAAGTGGATTCGGCTCTCTGTAGTGGCTTGGACTGAAGACAGATCTGTGAGACTCTCTAGGAAAGAGATCAGGGTTATATACGGTAAGAGTTATAAGGTCACATTAGTTTTCTGGATTGGAACCAGGAGTGAAATACTTTTAGTAGATGAAGATGCTTTTAAAATGCTCTGGCTACATTAGTGTGGATTTATGCTGTAGCTGGCCCCTGTGTACAGTACTGCTGGAGGGGATTACTCAAATCATGTGACTAAGGGGGCATTGTATCATAAAACACACTCACAAGTGTGTACAGTATGGTTTATTTTTACTTAGTTCTACTCAGAGATGTACATACCCCAATTCCAATCGAGTCGGGATGTTGTGTAAAACGTTAATAAAAACAGAATACAATGACTTGCAAATCCTTTTTGACCTATATTTAATTGAGTACAGTACAAAGATATTTAATCTTCATACTGATAAACTTTATTGTTTTTTTGGAAATATTCAGTCATTTTGAATTTGATGCCTGCTACAAGGTCCAAAAAATTTGGGACAGGGGCATGTTTTCCAGTGTGTTACATCACCTTCCCTTTTAGCAACACTCAATAAGCCTTTAGGAACTGAGGACACTGATTGTTGAAGCTCTGTAGGTGAAATTCTTTCCCATTCTCGCTTGATGTAAGATTTCAGTTGCTCAACATTCTGGGGTCTGTTGTTGAATTTTGTGCTTCATAATGCACCAGGCATTTTCAATGAGATACAGGACTGGACTGCAGGCCAGTCTATTACCCGCACTCTTTTACTACATAGCCACGTTGTCGTAACATGTGCAGAATGTTGCTTGGCATTGTCCTGCTAAAATATACAAGGATGTCCCTGAAAAGGCATCGCTTGGATGGCAGCATACGTTGCTCCAAAACCTGTATGTACCTTTCAGCATTAATGGATAGATAAGCAGGTTATCCATGCCATGGGCACTAACACATCCCCATACCATCACAGATGCTGGTTTTTGAACCTTGCGCTGATAACAATCTGGATGGTTCTTTTCCCCTCGTTAGCCTGGAAGACATGATGTCCATGTTTTCCAACAACAATTTGAAATGTGGACTCGTCAGACCACAGCACACTTTTCCACTTTGCGTCAGTCCATCACAGATGAGCTCGGGCCAAGAGAAGCCAGCGGTGTTTTTGGGTGTCGTTGATATATGGCTTTCGCTTTGCATGGTAGTTTTAACTTGCACTTGTAGATGTAGCAACAAATTGTATTAATTTAAATAGTTTTCCATAGTGTTCCAGAGCCCACATGGTAATATCCTTTACAGCCGGGCTATTCAACTTTATCCTAGAGAGCTGGTGTGGGTGCCGGCTTTCATTCCAACCAACACTCACACACCTGATACTACTAATCAAGCTCTTTTGCAAAGACTCTTGGAGTTGATTTGTGGTGTCAGCTGCGTTAGTGTTTGGCTGGAATGACAGCCTGCACCCACACCGGCCCCCGCAAGATAAGGCTTAGTAGCCCTGCTTTACAGAATGATGGCAGTGGCATTCATGGTCATGGGCATTCAGTGTTGGTTTTCAGCCTTGCCACTTACGCGTAGAGATTTCTCTGCATTTTCTGGATCTTTTGATGATATTATGGACTGTAGATGATGAAATCCCTGAATTCCTTGCAACTGCACATGGAGAAACATTGTTCTTAAACTGCTGGACTATTTGCTAGTGCTGGTGAAATGAAGCTTCATGAAGCGTTGAAGCTTTCCAGCCAGATGTGTTGAAGTGTGGTTCATTTCTTGATGTTTCGAATGCGCTCTAGAGACCCCTGTTGGTCAATAAAAACACATACGAATTGCGCTTCGTAGGAAATGGTAGTCAAGCATAAGCCTTCATCACGAAAGTGGCAGAATCAATAAATGCAAAACAAAATGAAGTACCTCATGTTATGTCACAACGAAACTGTAAGATACTTTCCGGGACAGGACAGAGGCTAGGGAATGTGCATGTGAAAAAAAGAGCCTTGTATTTTTGTTCAAAAATAATGAGCGATTCCCCTAATATAAAAATTAAAAACTATCAAATTAAGGGAATTTATTATGTATTGGAAATTATTTGAAAAGGTTTCAAAATATGACGTCACATAATAGTCGAACAATTTGGCCTAATAGCCTCACTAAGCGAACTTATTCGGTGAAATCAAATCAAAGTACTCCCGAACGGGAAACAACTTTCTCTTTCTTGCTGGCTCCATCGCACGCAATGACAAACTCGCAAACCGCACTGACAAACCTCCACTACTGACAACCCACGAGCTGCAGAAGAGAACAGGGAGATTTTATAGTCGACTAACTGACTGACTGACATCATTTTGCCGAGACGATACAAGCCTCGACATGGAGCTCCGTTAGGAGGTGCTTCACATCTTTGATACAGGCTCCAAAGCCTTGGTATCGACCGTAACAGCACTACTATTTGCTCACGCAGCTGTTCACAAAGTGGTGAACCTCGCCCCATCTTTGCTTAATGCCTAATCATGACACTCACCTGTTTCCAATTAACCTGTTCACCTGTGGAATGTTCCAAACTGGTGGTTTTTGAGAATTCCTCAACTTAACCAGTCTTTTGTTGCCCCTGTGCCAGCTTCTTTGGAACATGTTGTAGGCATGGAATTCAAGATGAGCAAACATTTCCCAAAAAACAATATAGTTTATCAGTTGGAACATTAAATATCTTGTCTTTATAGTGTTCTCAATTGAATATGTCGAAAAGGATTTGCAAATCATTTTATTCCGTTTTTATTCACATATTAAGCAACTTCATTGGAACTGAGGTTGGTAGTAGTACCTTGTTATATTTTCCAGGATTGCTGAAAATGGCTCTACAGTTTGCCATTCTGTTATAGGGTAAGATAAGAAATGAATTCTGTTTCTCTGTTATTTATTAAATAGATTTTTTTAAATATACTGAGAGTTAATTGTCAGTTTCAGCCAGACAAAGAATTCAGATCGGAGGTTAGCTGTGATTTACTGGGATGATAATATTACTTATAATAATTATGCTTGGTTTTTATTTGACAAACTTGAATCTTGAGTTCCATTAGTGTGTGTATGTGTGTGTGTGTGTGTGTGTGTGTGTGTGTGTGTGTGTGTGTGTGTGTGTGTGTGTGTGTGTGTGTGTGCTTGCATGAGTTTGCCAGGATTAAGCTTAATCAAGCCATGTTCCTTCACCTGTTTTTTGTAAAACTTCCCATCTAGCCTCTAGTGTCCAGTGCTTTACAGCTAATTCAGTGCATATTTTCCCATGAGTCATCAGGAATAGATAACACTGGGACAATCTTTTCTTTGATAGGATGTAAATAAGCTTATTCAGTGAAGGTAACTCAATTTACCTGACTGGAGAAAGAAATGAGATGAAAATCTGATGTATCGGAACATTTGTGGACATGTCCATCTGGTTTATTCTTCCGGTCATAACCCAAGGCGATCTTTTTAGTCTGAAGACGGCGTAATATAATAAAGCCTAAACTATAGGAAAACAGGGTAAACCAGCTTACTTGAGAGTGTGTCAAGTTTGAACTTGCAATGAGCATCAGAAGAGGTTTTCTGGACCCGCATATGCTGTTACTATCCCCAGTAGCGTACAGTTATATAACATTGTAATGCCCTTCAGCTAACATTTGTCTATTAGGTGTCTGAAGAAAAAATGACTTAAATATAGAAACATTTGACTCCTGAAATTTTGCTGCTGTTGACCCAAGCCTAGGTTTTTCGGCTTTGCTTTAATAAGCTGTGTAGGTGAAGGTTTTTTGACGGCTTTGTTAAACTGGACTTCTGTGGAAAGACTTAAGCTGGGTTGAGATATTTAGACTTAATCAATGTTGGAGTTCATGTCTGAACACAATAATATTTGGCAGATATCTTTTCTGAAATACTGTATGTTTTTACCCTGAGAAATGAAGCTTTACTTGCCTGTACAGTGGTGTTCAAATGACGACCTCTGGAAGGCTCTAGCTAACATGCAGCGGCTTGACTAAATCAGAATGACAGTGATGAGGCCGAGCTAACTCGATAAATGGGCCTCCACTGTTAAATGGTTATATTAAATGGCAGCTATAGGTTTTTTGACCAAGTTATGGCCAATCACCCCACTTCCAAAATTCTGGGAAATTAATGTTTGTGGCGATGAGCTTTTGCAATTCTTTTGTGCGAGTTCCACTTTGGAAAGTACTGTACGTGATTAGTTTCATAACGCTGAATTGGATTGTTGGTGCTACTATAACCTCCAGCAAAGATTATGGAATCACCACACTTTGAGCCTGTTCATCCAGCTTTTTTACTTGATAGAAAATTAACATAATGCAGGTATGACTGAACAATTTTTGTTCGATAGGTGAACAGAGACCCTTCATGAAACACACCTCAAACAAATCAGATTTAAGTATTGGAGTTAATATAATTTTTATAAAGGATAAAAATATGGAATTACTCAATGCCGAGGAAAGAAATATGGAATCACCTTGATTGTGTTTCTATTTCTTTTAGGAATGCCTTATAAATATACAAATAGGTCGGCAGTTAAGAGTTTTTGCAGACCTTAATTACCAAAGTTGGACGCCTCATTGAGGAAATATGGCACCAACATGAGAGCTGGCAACTGAAAATTGAAAGGAAAGGATTTAAAAACTGCTCCAAAAAGGAAAGTACAAACAAATGGGAAGTTATAAAATGAAAATACACTGGTAGAGCATAGAAGACAAAGTGTCAGGACAGAAAACCCGATGCAATATGCCTTGAAAATGGAAAAGGCACAAAAAGCAAATTAAAACACGAATGGGCGGAAACTGGAGTCGATGTTAGAGACAGAATTGTAAGAAATCCGCTGAAGGAATGGGATTTAGATTCAGAAAAGCCAAACTAAAACCTAAACCCTAAAAAGAAGAAAGCAGGGTTACTGTGGGCTAAAGAGAAACAATCATAGAGTGTTGATGATTGGATGAAAGTGATTTTCAGTGATGAATCACAAATCTGCATTGGCCAAGGCGATGATGCTGGAACTTGTCTATATGTTTTGCTGGAATGACATCATAGACAACTGCATGATGTGAGACTGCATTTCAAGTAAAGGGCAGGAAAGACGGCAGTCATTACCTCAGTCAATGCACAGGCGAACACTTAAATTCTGGACCATTTTCTCATTCCATCAGTGGAATAGCTTTGGTGATGAAGTCATTTTTCGGGTTGATATTGCACCTTGCCACACAGCAAGCAGTGTAAAAGCTTTTCTTCAGGAAAGGCATTTCAATTCATGACCTGGCCAGCAAATTACCTAGCCAGTCCACATCACAATCCAATTGAAAATTTACAGTGGAATTAAAAAAAAAAAACAGCCCATGACAGGGCCGCATCCTGCACAGCGGGTCTGTCAACTGCTACTGGAGAAAGTTGGAACCAGCTTGTCGGAGACTATTGTTTTTCATGAATGAAGTCTATGCCTCAAAGAATTCAAGTAGTCATGAAGAGGGCAAAAAAAGAAATTATTCTGATTTTTTTTGTTGTTGACAATTCCATCATTTTTTCCCCTACTTGATCTGGAAAAAATAGCCCATCAATCCAAACACTTTGATTTGTTTGATGTGCGTTTCATGAAGCCAGATGTTCAGCTATTGAAGAAAAATTGTTTTGTGTCATATCTACAATTTGTTTATTTCGTTTGAACTATAAGGGAAAAAAAAAAAAACTGGATGAACATCCTCTTAGAGTGGTGATTTCATCACAGGGGTTGTGGCAAGATGTGCTATTCCCATCAGTCTCAAACGTGTGTTGATTTATATGGGGTTGGGGGGTGGACGGATTAAATGTGTGTTGATTTATATGGGGTGGAGTGGATGGATTAAATGTGTTGATTTATATGGGGGAGGGGTGTAGAGTGGATGGATTAGGGGTGGAGTGGATGGATTAAATGTGTCGATTAATCTGGGGGTGGGGGTGGAGTGGATGGATTAAATGTGTGTTGATTTATATGGGGGTGGGGGGTGGAGTGGATGGATTAAACGTGTCGATTAATCTGGGGGTGGGGGTGGAGTGGATGGATTAAATGTGTGTTGATTTATATGGGGGTGGGTGTGGAGTGGATGGATTAAATGTGTGTTGATTTATATGGGGGTGGGGGTGGAGTGGATGGATTAAACGTGTCGATTAATCTGGGGGTGGAGTGGATGGATTAAATGTGTGTTGATTTATATGGGGGTGGGGGGTGGAGTGGATGGATTAAACGTGTCGATTAATCTGGGGGTGGAGTGGATGGATTAAATGTGTGTTGATTTATATGGGGGTGGGGGGTGGAGTGGATGGATTAAACGTGTCGATTAGTCTGGGGGTGGGGGTGGAGTGGATGGATTAAACGTGTCGATTAGTCTGGGGGTGGAGTGGATGGATTAACTGTGTGTTGATTTATATGGCGGAGGGGTGTAGAGTGGATGGATTAAATGTGTGTTGATTTATATGGGGGTGGGGGTGGAGTGGATGGATTAAATGTGTGTTGATTTATATGGGGGTGGGGGTGGAGTGGATGGATTAAATGTGTGTTGATTTATATGGGGGTGGGGGGTGGAGTGGATGGATTAATCGTGTCGATTAATCTGGGGGTGGGGGTGGAGTGGATGGATTAAATGTGTGTTGATTTATATGGGGGTGGAGTGGATGGATATGATGGGTGTTGATTTATATGGGGGTGGGGGGGGGGTGTGGACGGATTAAATATTATTTTATCCCTTCAGTTTACAGGGACACGAACAGTAGTCAGAATACACAACAAAAATGTTTTGTTAGTTGGTCAGGAGGATCTGTGTTTATACATGTATTGTTGGTGGGATACTGTTCAACTTTTCTTTGTTTCTTTACGCTGTTGAAATACTCTCATCCCCTCCATGAATGTAAATTTCTCATTATTCTGCCCTTGGTTCGAGTGATGATGTCATTGCTGGCTAGTGATGAAAACATATCGATTTTAAAACTGATAGATCACTATTGGCCTTAAAATAATTGTAATAAAATATTTTGACATTATTTGAAAAATATGCAACACAGCAGTAAGTTGTCAGTGACTGAACGTTTTCTACTCCAAATAAAATATAGAAAGAGTTTAAATGACTCCTGCATTTTGTGACCCTGGTATGAAATGAGCGACTCCGAAATGATGTACTGAAACAGTGAAAATGCCTGAGAGCTGAATGCTTGAATGAATGATGTTTGACCGTTTGTACATTCTGTTAGGGGCTTTATTTACCTGGAAATGATGTTCCTTGCAATTCTAATTTCCTCTCAGATGTTCTTGAGAAACGAGATCTGGGTATTTTGGTGCCGCTCACGCTTTCTGAAACCTTCAGTGCAGGCAAAGTTCACATCAGGGTGCCAGATGATGTAGCTATACACCCTTTGAAAAATCATTTACCTTCAGGATGCGGAAACAGTCACACGCTGGTGTCTCCAGGTTTGAGGTAGGACTCTGTGAATAAACCGGGGTCCTCTGCGAACAGCCTCTCACCGGCGGCTCCCGCATGACGACCCAGCGCGTGGGAGGACACGCACACACACAGCAAGCACAAACTCAAATGCATCTCCTGGCCAACTCTAGACACCAACCATTTCAGGATGGCTACCAGAGTTAGATGGCCTGAAAAGTACAGCTACATTTGGGTACAGAACACACTTTCCAGAGCTCAAACATGCAAAGACAACGGAAACAAGAAATGACACAATATGAAAGGCAACTAAGAAAACAGACCAGACCGCTCGATTTCATACAATGTGCATACTTTCTATTTTTTCTTTACAAATCAGGAAGATATGATTTATGTTATGTAACAGTCTGTACAACATAAAGAAAAAAACAAAACAAACAAAAAATACAAATTAATCGTTGAAAAAAAGCAGCACTGGGCACCAATGACCCACTTTTTCACATTTTAAGCTGACACTGCAAGCACGGTTGTCAACCCACTCCTCCCCTCCCCTCCCACTAATAACTTATAGTATTTTTTCCCCCCGGGCAACCAATTTGACTACATTACCCAGACAACCCCACTTCTCCATAACGGAGATAAAAATGGTATTGCCTAGGACCTCTTGGCAAGCTCATTGGATTTGACATGAAAAGAATATAAATCACTGTGCATCAAATTGGCATCAAAAAGCTAAATGCAGAGCACAGAAGTGCCACTTCAAAATTAAGATATGCTTTAAGGAGATAGTGTTGTTTGAAACTGGGCAATATCTGAGTGAACTTTTGTCAGTTAATGTAACATAAACAAAAAATAACTAAAGTAGGCATTACTGAAGGAAAAAAATGCACGCATTTGCATTGCAAGCACTTGTATCAAGACCACAGTGTAAAAGAAATGCCATTTCCCTAATTTCCTTGCATGTCAGCACCGAGGCACACCCGTGAATGGCAGGTGCCAGTATCTGAATGTGCAACAATGAGCATGAACACGTTAAGGTGAGAAGGGGTCTCAAAATGAGCCAAAATTGTAAACATTAGGAACACAAAGGAAGGTGTGGTGCATCCATAATACTGAAATCCTACATTAGCCCGTCTTCATCTTGTTACACTTCTACTTGTTTGCAAATTTCTCAAATTTCCCCTAAAAGCCAACAGAATTCAAAGGGTTTGAGTAAACTGAAAATTGGAGATTAGGAAACATTGTGCAATGCCACAAGTCCATTTCCGCTCAAATTCCGGAACGTTAGGAGCCTTTTCGAGCGGACAGCCCCTCCCCTCTGAGAACTCTGACCAATCGGCTGCTCGTTACACAAAGACAGCGAAAAGGGGAACGTCCAAATGAAGCCACAAATCCTAAACCGCCAGAGGGCCTCGCGTAACACTCGCAGCTCAGTGCATCAGGGTTAATGCAAAAAATGGCAGGATCACAGGATCCTTAAATGAAACCAAAAGCTGTCCTCACAATTTCTCAACCTTCCCATCCCACAATGGCACGATTAAAATGCTTTAACTGGTTTCTAGCTTATCCACGCAAAATGAACACTAAACGTGGCTGCCAGTTCAGCCTCATTGTAAACTGCACCAATTGAACTTACCCCACAGTTCTTAAAGCAGTAGACTTATTAAAAAAAAAATAAAATAAAAAAAGATTGCAGGAGGTGAGATTTATTTAATGAATGTAGGGCTCCTGAACCTAGTCATGTTCTGGAAGCCACCACAACCCTCTAGGAACAGACTTTGAGGAGCCCTGATAAATTTGGTCCCTCAGGACCAAAGCGAACTGAAAAGAACCTGCCCTTTTGCACAGAGGTTTGATTCCCCATCTCATCTGTTCTTCATTACATGGGCTCAGGATCTTCAAATTTCAAATGCAAATGTTTTGTTGCTTCACCCGATAGTAAAGGGAACCAGATAACGATCAAACACAAACATTTTTAGCAAGCCAGATGATTCTGTTTGCGTTGAACGTGCTCCGGGCTCTGGGTTGACAAAGTAAGAAGGGACCACAAACGGGCATCAAGACAAAGCAAAACAGCAGAAAAAAAAATAAAGACAGACTGGAGTGAAGAGGGAGAGGAGAGGTGGCGCAGAGCCGCGCACGTTTACAGAACAGATCAATCAGTCCGTCTGTCCCTGTAAACATCTCTCCAGCTCGGACGCATCTCCTTCCCTCTGTGGTATTCTCATATGCCCTCCTGATTTGAACTTCATTGTCAACACGTCTTTGTTTTTTTTTGTTCTTGGTGTCATTCAGCAGTTTTTTTTTCTCCCCATTTGAGTTCATTTTTTTGTCCCCCACACCTACCCTCCCTTCCCAAAAGTGAGTTTATTTAAAAAGCGCAGAGCCTGGATGATTGGAAGTGCTGAGAGAGAGGAGGTTGCGGTGTTTGGTAGTGTTTGGTGTGCAAGGCCAGAGCGCGACTGCGCCGAGTACAGGTGTATTCCTCATATCATCCGTCTCTCGAGGACAATCATCATGCCTTAAACCACAGAACAAGACCGAAGAAGGGGTGTGGTGTGATTTTGAATGAAGGTTCAGGTTTTTGGAAACGGTTCGTTACAGAGATGTATGACTGAAGCAAGGACCCGAAAATGCGTGCATGAGCGAAGAGACAGCGATGAACAGGGTATCAAATCGATAAGTTTAAAAATCGCCCACTTGAGTCCAAAACGTAAAGTGCAGGCAGTGTCTCTCCCCCGCGTCTGAAACCGCACCTAACTTCCTGCGATAAACGGTGTTCGGAAACAAACAGGACAGGCCGCGGAAGTCGGCTCTTGTTCTTCCAACACCATTCTCAGCTGGAAAATTCCCAAAAAGTCACAGAAGTTGGGGTGGGGGAATGAGCACAGGAAGTTGGGAATTTTGTCAGCTGCGCGCCTCGACGCTCACCCCCTCACTCGATCCGGACTAGGAGGCCGTACAGCAGAGTCCCGCCCTTCTCCTTGGTGATCCACTCAATCTCGGAGTTGCTGAAGCGAGGGTCCACAGACTCGCTCACCCCCAGAGTCTGGGGTCCGGTCTTGTAGGAGCCCGGCCGAACGCAGACTTGGAAGCCCACCTGCGCCTGGTGATAGCGGTGCGAGCGGGGGTCCCGGAATCTGGGCGCGAAACGGAGAGGGGGGTGGGCGATGAGGGGTGTGGAGAAAATTGAGAATAAAGGGTTAACAATAGGTCCCGCATAAATGCTAACAGGAACATAAATCAGCACATGGAGGTCTCCGCTCGCTAAAATACATGATAAAAACCTGCCCCCCCAGTGAACCCCCCAGCTCCCCCAGTGAACCCCCCTGTCCCACTATACTCCATCCCCGCTCCCCCACTGAACTCACTGCACTTTGGGGGCGAAATACTCCAGGCCAGAGTATCGCATGGTGGGAGACAGCTGTATTCTGGGCACTTCCCTGTCGGGGGCGCTGTTCTCCTCCGGCCCGCTGTAGCCGTTCTGGCCCTCGGCCTTGACTTGCGCCACCGCGAACATGGACGATGTGCCTGCGGGTCAGATCACGAGTGAGCTTTTCTGTGTGTCGCCGCGCGTTACTCTCATGTTTCTCTCGAAGCATTTCACACAGCTGTAACAGAATGTGCTACTGGTGCTTTCAAGCCAATCATAAATTTAAAGAATGTAATAACAAACCACTCATTTAAGGATATGAACTTAAATATACCATTACCTGCAAGACAGGTTCCCACTGTGTGTTTAGTGTATTTTTTTGTGGAGAACCTTTTCTACGAAGACAAGACATCTTGTACATCAACACAAAATTGTAAAAGAAGGCATTTACACTTAATGAGGTACGATTTATTTTAATCAATTTGCATTCTTCGATCCCATCCGATTCTGGAAGATCCAGTTAGTGAACTATGTACAAGCCTGTTTGTACGGACCCCACGCCATCATTTCAAGAAAGCAAAGCCTATTTGCAGTCCACTCTGAAACACGCACCTGTCAACTGCTTTTCACTCTTGGTCACAGTCCTCGCATGCACAGAACACGGGCTTAGGAACCCCAAACATGCATGTGCTCTGAGAGCAACTGACAAGTGCTTGGATGGCTAATAAGAGTCACTTCAGCAGCTCACAGTGCAAACCCAAACTAAGCATTACACACCCACGTCCCCGAGCAGCGCAAAGCCAATTACGTGCTACTCTTATGAGATAGATAAACGGAAAAATAAGGCATCATTTCTAATTTTCGATATAATTTTTCTTGTCTGTCGCAAGAATAAATGGAAGCCTGTCAGACATTTTATTAAACGACTGGTATCCATATTTTGCCGACAAATGATTGCAGGGTTTACAAAATGGCCATGCATCTCCTTCCCTCTTCCGCACTAAAACAACACATTCTTCCTTAAATCACACAGCAGCTTACAGTAACGCATTACCTCGAGAAGACCACCACCAATCACTCGCAGTCTGACAGGAGTGAGAACCCTGATAGACTTAAGTGCTGAAGACACTTAAATAATTCAGCAGAGAATGAGTTTAGTGCAGCTGACGATCAGAAGGGCAGTCGGGTCTCTGGGGCGCACCTGACAGGAGCTGGCTGTAATCCAGGGCTCGTCTCAGATTGCCCACAGAGGTGCCATGATAGGCGATGTGCCACTTCTTAAGAGCGTTGGCCACCTCGCAGTGGGGCTTGATCCTGTCAGACATAGCAGATCCATCAACCGTCCATCTCTCATCAGCGAATAAACACCTAAACTATTCACAACAACGACAGTCAGTTGCATTAAAGTGAAACAGCAAGTCAGGGGGATGAGCCCCTCACTACTCCAGATCTCCAGGTACAGGAGGTCAATCTTTTGAGGTCACCATGCAATGAATTACAGTTTCACACTCTGATCAATGCTAATGATTTCAAGGACATCATCCAAGTGCTGAAAGGCATTTCTATGCCCTTTCCAGAGCATGGATGAACCTGAATCTGATGTCCACCACCGGTCAGATATGTAAAAGGGAAAATATGACCAAATAAGTCAAAGCGATGAGAAAATGAGCAACAGACATATAGCACAGGTGAGTGTATATGGTGTGCATGAACGTAGACGCAGCATTTAATGTAAAACGCTAGCAAGTCACATTTTTGAGGGAAATGATTTTGACATTATTTTAGACTGACTT
This sequence comes from Gymnothorax reevesii, assembly GCA_029721435.1. Taxonomy (NCBI): domain Eukaryota; kingdom Metazoa; phylum Chordata; class Actinopteri; order Anguilliformes; family Muraenidae; genus Gymnothorax; species Gymnothorax reevesii. Next base: position 34,888,131 of record CM056586.1, on the reverse strand, counting down.
TCTTCTTCTGCATCATTTCACACTGGAAGTGTATAGAAATAATGTACAGATTTCCAAAAAACACCAAAGAAATGGCTAAAGGCATAGCCTTATTGATGGGGTTAGAGGTTTTCCCCTATTTTTCTCAAAATGTCTGACTCACTGGCTTATTCCGTTTAACAGAAGACACCGTATACAGGCGAGGAAGGGAGGCGCAAACTGACCTGAGTGCGAAGCGACACCAGCCGAACGGAAGGGCGTAGTCCCGCGGGGGTTCCCCGCGCTTGTAGTACGCCTCGTCCCCCCGCAGCTTGTGGCAGGACTCACAGTAACACAGGTTATACTTGGCGTCCTCGTTAAAATAACCGTCTGGCAGAGGAAAGGGGGGGAGATGGAGACAGGAGTTATACGACCCAAGACAGGGGTGCCTGATCTTAATCTGCAAAGGGCCATCGTGGGAGCAGGTCTTCGTCTAAGCCCAGGTCAACACCTGCTTCAATAAATCGGGGGGGGGGGGGGGTCAATCAAGACCGAGATGAGTAGAATCAGGTACATCAGTGAGGGGCTGCGACAGAAGCCAGCACCCACACTGGCCCTTTGCAGGCAAGACTGGCACCTCTAGGCTAAATCATGAAAGAGAAGGAGTACAAGTGGGTTAGGTAAAAACTATCCAAATCTAAATCAAACTAGGCTTATTCCGCCGGAGGCGACGCCTTGGGGTATATCCCCGAATGCCCCCAATTCTCCAATTCCCCAATCCTCGAGGAGACCCAATACAATATAAAGCCCCTCAGGTCATGACCTTTCATTAGGACTTAATTTCAGGTCAATCGGACAAATGGTTCTGAAGATATGGCCAAAATGATCATTTTCCATCACGAAGCTCCACCTGGTGGCAAAATATTGAACCATACAGGTATGATGTCATTATGAGACACGTTGTGAGGTCATGACCTTGCAGCTGCACATTATTTCATGTCAATTGGACAAATGGTTCCAAAGATGTGGCAAAAATGGTGAATTTTATGTGACAAAGCTCCTCCTTGTGTCAAAATTTTGAACCAAACAGGTATAATGTCATCCTGGGACACATCCTCAGGTCATGACTTTTCATTTGCACTTGATTTGAGGTCAATCGGACAAATATTTCCAGAAATATGATAAAAATAGTGATTTTTCAGTTTTTGGCCCCTGGTGGCCAATTTGGAAATTGTAAATCGTCCAAAATCGAATCAGTTCTTCCTCTTTATGATACTTACTTATATGCAAAACATAAAATTTCTAATTGAAATATTACTGAAGTTATCGCGTTAACACGTAGGATATCCGGCAGCGGTCGGACCAAAAACATAATATCCCCGAAAAGCCGTTTGGCATTTGGGGATATAAATGGCCATCTTTGACCATGACAACTGCAGAGCAAAATCATTGCATTTCTTTCTACAAGTTGAGTCTCATGGTTTTGAAAGGTCGAAGCCAACACTACTGTGGAAGTTCCCACCGATGCTCCCTGCTTCTTCAATTTTGCGTTACATTTGTCTGAAGCCAGCTTGATTTTACTTCCAGTGTTGAAGAAAGGAAATAAACATTAACTTGGTTGTATTGCCTTTTTAATCACACCTAAAAGTCACGCTTCTATCCTGAGAAATACGAGTCTTTTTGACTTTACACTATTCACAACTTACCATGTGTCACTTCAGGTTATTTGCACAAGTTAAAACGGCTTCAACTAGATTTAGTCAGTAACCATGGCTTACAGGATACCCCCCCGCAACAACAAGTAGTCGGGCAGTACCACAGTCAATAGACCTTCCAGCAAGAGAAAAAATTTTCAAAATCGGATGAGTAGGTTATGAGATCTAGGTCCGGACGCACAGACGCAGGCACACACGCACAGACACACGCACGCACGCACACACGGACGGACAAAGCAAATGCAGTATACCCCCCTAAACTTCGTTGCGGGGGGTATAATTAAATGAAAAACATTAAAAAACATGAGAAGTGCACAAAACCTCTGAATGACAGAGCCAGTACACAGTGACTCGTGAGAGAGAGAGTAAAGGCTCGTCGGCTGCCCGGTGAGAGGGCGAATACGGCAGAGGAGAAGGGAGTATGTCTCTCACCCGGCAGAGTGAGCAGGTCTTTGAAGCGGGAGCAGAGGGCCTGATATTCACAGGTCTTATTGGGGTTCACCTCCGGAGGAGGCGTCCAGCACACGCTCTCTTTGATCCCTGCAGAGGAGAGAGGGACATTCATTACACAGACGGCCAGCAACGTGCCCTTTTCACCCAAGAGGCCACAGGGACGCTTTGTTTTTGAAATTCTTCATCTTCTTGAGAAATATTGCTAACAAGCGACACCCTGGCTGGTTCCAGTACAGGTCAAAAACACCCCATTCTCCTTTCAAGTCAACAGTAACTTAAATGTAAAAAATAAATAAAACTTTTTACCCACAAGGGTACATATCGTGTATACATTTTCTTCATCCAATTGTCTCCCTGTGCACCAATTTGTTGAGCTACGATGCAATTTGAACCAGTGAAAAACATTTGGAGACTTATCAGGAGCAGGTAACAGCTGTGAACAGGCTTTACAGACGACTTGGAGTCAGTTAACTGCACTGCATGGTGGCGCCATAGAAATAAACTTCAGTGTGCTGAAATGGTTTTTCCCTAAAGCCCAAAGAAAATCAATGGCTCATTTGACAGTAACTTCCATAATTTCGGCAAGGCGAAAGGGGTGTGGGGAATCGTGGGCAAGAAAAGATCCACCAGTCTATGTAAAGAAATCCAAACAAAGACTCAACATTGGCAAGAAAATCGAAATGAAAGAAAATATGCCTGATGGACAAATCACCATGTTTATCGAACATCCACTTTGGGCTGAACGCCGTTCCAATCATACTGGCCAACGTATTCCACTCTGGGTGTGAGTAAGTCTACAAAAGGAAGAAAATGTACCACCCGCAGAGAATGCTGGGATACGTCAATGCTAAACTGTACCTGCTGCTCATTGTCAAGGACAATTATTAGCCCCTGAATAGGTTACCTTTTTAGTTCCTCTTGCTGCTGTATAGTTGAACGATATACAGATTTTACAAACACAGTATTCGAGCTGGAGTGGCATCGGTACCAATGCCTTCTCTCAGACCGAAATTGCTCCAAAAGGCTTCACGCAATGAATATATTTTAATGCCCAAAAATGGGCCTCGCTGAAGCGGGCAATACCCCTCAGCCCCGAAGGTCACTGCTGCAAGGTCAAAGGTCAAACTGGGACGAAAGCTCGAAAAGGCAGACCTACCCCCCATGGGGAGTCCACATATGCAATATGAACTTCCTAACCCAAGTGGTTTCAGAGAAATAGCCCGGACAAAATTGGCAGCCGCCCGCCCGCCCAGACGCCCGCCCGCTGAAGGGACGACAATACCCCTCGTGCCCGTGTCGGGCTGAGGAGTAAAAATTCACCCTTCGATCAGAATAATTGGGTTACTCTCGACAATCATTACAATTTTGTTAATTGGCCAAATTTCTATATTTTCCCCATCTTTTAAAAAATTGAGCTAGCTGCTGCTGGTAAAAACATCAATAAAGTCAGAGATATAAATAGGGCGGGAGAGAAGAGTAATTGAATGAGAGAGAAAAGCATAGAGGAAGGAAACGACAGCGGGCTCATATAATCAGCCTTTCTATCATGACAAAAACTAGCTCGCTTTCAGCATAGACTACCTCTTACAAAATGTTATTTATGCTGTTCATATCAAGCGTGCGACAGGAGAGTAAACAGCTCAGTGTACCGCAGACAGAGAGCCGAACTGTACACAGACAAGAGCTCGTCTGACCCTGAAAACAATGAGAAAACTCTGCCAACCCATTTCCTGAGTTCATCGTCTCACTTAAATTAGGACTTTACGATTCAGTTAAAGTGAAATGTCGGTATAAAACATTTAATATAGGAATAAAGTAATTATGATGCAAAAAAGCATTTAAACCTTGACTAAGATCATTACTACCATGTTGCATTTAGCGTAATGTAAATGTTTGATGATAATATAAGTCGAAGATGAGACCGAAACATAATTGAAAACATGGTTCCAACATTGTTAATAGTTGAGGCCAAGGTTCATATAAGTGTTTTTACAATAAAGTCTTGGGTAAGCCTATGACTATTATCACTGGAGTACTATTTCAGTTTTGGACAACATAAAAAATGAAATAATTAAAACACTTCTTACCATCAACCATATCTGCCTTCTCCATGTCACCCTGGCAACGAGATTCTCCACTCTCCCTGCCCACAGCTGGCAAATTGCTGGTCACTATGGTAACCTGCCATGGAAACGCGACACATGACATCATGCAGTGATGAAACAAGCAGCATAACACACAGTGAGCTCCAGTGCATGCTTAGGACAAAGATGTCTCTCATTTCAATCGAAGACATACCCTAAATGTGATAGTTTTTTGATTGCAAACCTTAAATTTGGGACATATAGAGTAATGGGTATTTCTCCTTAACATTACAGGATGCCCTGCACATAGACATAATCCACTTTAACACCTTGCAGGAGGCTCTGAGTTGCAGCCTGCACAGACGAGAGTAAAGATCAGCTCAGTCGCCTCCAAATGGGATTATGGCGCAATTTATGTTTGCTGAGGCAAAGGTATTTTGGGAATAAGGTGAGATGGCAGAGGTTTAGAGGATTAAAGCTCACTGAAGCCACACTATCACCACAGTGATTACAGGGGGATCAGCAAGAAGAAATTTAAAACAGTTGAAATTTTTTTTTTTTAATTACATGGGACCAGTGAATCCTCAAATTAAAACCCTTTTATCCCACCATTTAATTTTTTTTTCCCCCCCCATTTTGATGTTCCCAAATGAAAAGCCCATAACAGAAACTATATGACCAAAATGCACGCCGAAGACCTTATTTAAAAGGCGACATACTTTGGCATTTCGAAATGTGCTCAGTGGTATGTGGCTATACCACAAGCAATACTACATCAGCTCAAATATTAAGTATTTTTTATTTAATTATTTTTGCCGGGTAAGCCGCAAATTCTGGCTGGAATACTGTGGTTAATTGTTCATATATGCCACACAAGTCATGATGTCCTCTTATCCTAGGATACTTGAACCTTCCAAATGTGAAAGCGCGGTCTGATTTTCACCCTGGTGTGCGGCGCCACCGCCAGCGAAAGTTACCACATTTCTTCTTACTCCATTCATGACAAACACCAAGATAGTGCCACACTGAATGCTTCTGTGTTAGGCTTCATCGTGGAGGGTGAGTGGAATAAAGTTGCCGTACCAATGGCACATTCATGGTGTGATGAAATTTTTGCCTCCAAAAAGGGCCATAATTAATTCTATGGCTGTTTTTAGGGCTGATTTGCTCTGGACACCAGACAGATATGGAGGCTGTGCTGGCATTTATTTAAACCCTCCTCAGGGCTTAACAAAAGGCTCCAAAAGTTTCCATGGCACTCTCAACCATTTTGGTTCGGTGGCCATCGACATTCTAGAAAAATGCTGGTACCCCCAATTTACGCATTATTTGTAAGGATGTTGGGGGCCTCATAAAAGTCAACACCCAACAGCCACAGCTATGACCCTTGCTCTGGTAGCAGCCCTTCCATCATACTTCCATGGGAATGTGGAGTTTGAATGGCACTTTTTACCACTTTCCCAATTTCCCAGGGAAAAATGGGGCAAAATCGCAGAATCCCATCCGCGTAGGTGGCGCTGCCTACCCATGTGTCAGATCTCGCAAAACCAGAAAAGTGCCACAACAGAATCTTCTGAAATGGAATCAGTGCCCCTAGTACTCTTAGAAAACACTGGTATTGCTATGGCACTTTGCTGGTGTGAAGAGTTCTTCCCATAGGTGGCGCTCCACAGTATACATTGAAGCTTTATTCTCTTATCTCGGAACACCAGACATGTGCCGTGGCCAAGTTTGAAGTTTCTGAGAAAATGCAACCCTGAGACTCTTACAAAAGAAAAATTGGCTTGGCAACTATCCGGTGTAAAGAGATTACTCCTATATCCTGTTTTTTTCCTAGAAGGGTTCGGCTGAGATTTTTGGTACACAAGCACTGAGGTCCCATCTTCATCTTGGTCGGTGCTATGACACTGCACATGCCAAGGCTCGTTAAGGTGGAGGTGAAGAGCAGTTATTTAAGGGTTGGCTGCACCTTATTTTGGTGCAGCAGTATTCTGCCTCTGGAGCCCCATGTATGTGGTTATATGTGCAACTGCTGCTCCCCTCCAGGGTTTTAATGTGATTCAAAAGATTTTTATATTTATTCTCAGCCTGTGCGTTTGGGTGCCTGGCTCTGTTTTTGGGAACATTATCCCCGTGCCCTCCGGCTTCATGCCCTCTGCCGGCGTGGACAAAACCATGACAGAGTCATAGCAACAGCCTGGGTGAGGGTGTGACCTCAATGCAAGCTCATCATTTTGATGTAGGCTTTTGGAGTGACTGCATCTGAATTTAGAGACCATGGCTAACTTCAGTGAATGTGCCCTCTCTTCAATGGGAACATGTGGAATATTTCTGCCTCTTCCCAAGGAAAAAAGTATGACTGTTCTTAGCTCACTGAAGGAAAACGTTGCTATGACTATTGGAGAAAACTTGGAGAATAGGGAAGGAATTTCTGAGAAGCATCTTATCAGGAACAGAGCTGCAGCTTTTGGCATCAGCGTTACGAATAGCAGTGTTGTATGCCCACATCATAGAAGACGGATGGGCACTTACTGGCGCGCTAAAGCTGCATATCAGCATCCAAAGCATGAAAAAAAAGGAAAACGGGTACAGAAATGTAGACCAGCTACCAAAGACATGGCAGCATTCATATCAAGTAGAAGTAGAAATGCCTCCACTTTTCCCAATCGGTGGGAGTTTGTGCACCTCTTGTCGGAACGATGTTTCCCGTCTGATGAATGACCCTTCTGATGATAATATGGGAACCGCAGAACCAGAAGGCTCTCAGGGAGACAGCGACCCCAGTTTTGAGTCCCACATTGTTGATCAATCAGCTACTCCTGGGCCTAGCAGGGAAGACCTCAACAGTATCCTTCACTCCATAGGGAGAGGTGTGGCATCTCCAGCCAAGTACCAGGTACACAGCCCTCTAGGGGAACTTACTGGCTCCCAGGTCCACAAACTGAAACGCAAGTACAACAAATGCATGGATCTTGCTTCTGAGTACTTTGCCGAGGCCCTTTGTCCTGGTCAAGGACAGAAGTTCTTGAAAATGATGAAAGAGACCAATCTAGATGACAAAGATGATGAAGACCTCCCTACTGCTCTAAACTCCTTCATCCTTAGTCTGAAAGATGCCTTTGAAGCTGCAGAAACCACTCAAACCAAAATCCAGCTCCTTTCCCTGATAGATCCAAACCAAATGACCAAGAAGAAAATCCAGGACATCTTCCACTGCAGTAAACATCTTGTATCAAAGGCGTTTGAACTCAGAGCTCAGGCTGGACCCGGTGTTGCCAAGGACAGAGAACTCATTCAGCGAAAATGGCTTGACTTGGACAAAGTTGAGGACTTCCTCAATTACATATTTGTATCAGGCTATTACCAGAATTCTCCCACTGGAACTGCTACATTTCAGATGGACACAGGAGAGAAGCTAGCAATTCCTCGAGCCGTTCATACTATTCTGAAAACCCATATCGTCCATGGCTACCAACAGCACTGTGCTCAGGTTGGTTTTGAGCCCCTCAGCGAAAGTTCATAAATCATAAATGAATGCAAAGCCAGTCAACAGAAAGCACTGCAAGGTTTGGACAATTTTACTGCTGATGGTGCCAAAATGTACAAGACACTTGATGACATCATCCAGTCATTGCCAATGCCAGCTGAAAAGAAAAAGGGCCTACAGCAACGACTTCACAAGTGCTGAAGATACTTGAAAATGGGATAGTTGAATAATATCCTAAGCCACGATTCAAGTGCATCCCACTGCTGCGTGTTTGCCCTCAGTGATCATTTGGATAAAGACCTTCAAGCCCAATGTGAACATGACCACCATGATAATGGCTGTCCAGATTGCGTGGAGATACTCACCAGTCTTGAGGATGTCAAAACAGCCATATTGGAAGCTGTTGGTCTGAAACAGGACAAGTTAGATGACCTACTGCAAGAACACGAACAGGCATCAGTGAAGATACAGGAGTGGCAACGGCACCTCTTGAGGGGAGTGCAGCAAAATCGAGCCAAGGGAGAGTTTTGGAGGAGATGACAGGAACTTTGCTTTTGTGGATACAAGACTGGGCAATGAAAATTTTGCCAAAAAAGTTCCGTGAAACAACACGTGAATGGTTTGCGAAACGTGGGATATCAATACACGTGGACTGTGTCTTCATGCTGCAAGACGACCATATGGAGAAAGTGACATTCCTTTCCCTTGTCGATCAAACTAAGCAGGATGCTCACATTCTTTTCTGTCCAGAGGGCAACTGCATTGCCACTTTCTGTAGTGAAGAGGATCTGGAGTCCCACTTAGCCTTTTGCCGCCACTCATTTGATCAGAGGGATGCAAAAGACAACCAGACCACGAGAGACAGAATTTGCACTGCTTTTGCAACACGAATGAACAGTCTATCAGCAGAGAAGGAAATGAGGAAGAAGAAGCCAGATGACCATTCCACTTCAGGAAAGGAACCATTGCTAACAGAAGAGTTTCCAAGGGGGTGGGCTAGGAAAATCAGAAGCAAAGGAAAACCTTTGAACCAAAAGCAGAAGGACTACCTTATCCAGGCATATGAAAAAGGGGAAAAAGACAAGAAGAAGGCTAGTCCGGCACAAGTGGCTGGAGATATGAGAATTGCCCGGGATGCAGATGGTAAGAAGATCTTCACAGCTGTGGAATATCTTACAAAGCAGAAAATCATGTCTTTTTTCAGCCATACCACCCAAAGTAGGAGACAAAAACAGATGAAGGCAACCCCTATACCGACGGAAAGTGAAAGAGAACATACAAGCAAGAAAAAAGATGCCGAGGTATGAAACAAGATTTCCAACTATTCATATCATTTTTATAACTTTTTGTACAGCATTTAAAAAAAAAAAAAAAAGCAATGGATGACTGTCATTATTTCAAATACCTTTCCAGGATACAGATGACCAAGACGATCTAGCGGCCAATGACATGGACGAAGTTGACATGGAAATTAAGAATGAAACTGCAAGGATTGTCAGGTGAGCCTTACTGCACGTGTGTACACACCCACTTGATTTCTACATGTATTTCCTTGATCCAACCATGCTGATTTCGAAATCTTAATAGCAAAGTTTATCTTTCAGCCTTCTCAGCCCTGATTCTGGATGTGAGATTGCAGGGTCTGTCCTTGTTATCATAGCCTTTGAGGAAATTACCAAATACTATCTGCTACAGTCTTTAGGGCCAACTCGTATCCTTAAAGAATTCTTCAAGAATAAGAGCTATGGCACTGTACATGATGCTGGCACTCATGTGTTGAGAAATTTTCCATGGGGTTTCATGATAAATTATTAGGCCAGTTCCTCAGATATTTTTTGTTATTTCACTCTTTCAGATTGTCGATGGTCACCATTTTGAAATTGTGCCAGGCTCCAGAAACGACAGATCTTACTAATTGGATAGAGACCATGTAGCTACCCTTGATATCCACACAGTAGCAAGAGTCGCACCACCCCTGGCTGAAAAAGGAGTGAAGAAAATTAAAGGGAAAGAGCGACAGATCTTCGAAGTACCAGTAGAAGTACACAAGGGCCTCCTGAACATTGTTTAGAATAATTTGGACATTCAAGCATCAGGAAATCAAGAAATGGACTTGTTCTTGAGAGTTCTAACTCAAGTTGAGATACTTTGTGTTATTCACTTAATTTTGGACTTTTCAGCATTTGGTTTACCATTTTACCGTGGAGTGCAATTCTGTCAGGGAGCTAGATACAGAGAAATACCGGTAGTTGAAATTCTGTCATAAACACAGTTTTCATAAGAGAGGTGTTGACTGTATCCAATTCTTGAATGACAAAATTTAGAGTTTTTACCCTCACAGTTTTATTTCATGCTGGAAAAATTCCCATGTCAGTGCTTTATTCTGGTATAAAGTTGTTTGAATGCTCTATACGTGGTAAAAAAGGTTCACTCACCCTCCACCCCCACAGAACTCTATGTAAAATCTCTTTACACCGGATAGTTGCCAAGCCAATTTTTCTTTTGTAAGAGTCTCAGGGTTGCATTTTCTCAAAAACTTCAAACTTGGCCACGGCACATTTTGCCCCGGGAAATTGGGAAAGTGGTAAAAAGTGCCATTCAAACTCCACATTCCCATGAAAGTATGATGGAAGGGCTGCTACCGGAGAAAGGGTCAAAGCTGTAGCTGTTGGGTGTTGACTTTTACGAGGCCCCCAACATCCTTACAAATAATGTGTAAATTGGGGGTACCAGCATTTTTCTAGAATGTCGATGGCCACTGAACCAGAATGGTTGAGAGTGCCATGGAAACTTTTAGTGCCTTAAGTTAAGCCCTGAGGAGGGTTTAAATAAATGCCAGCACAGCCTCCATATCTGTCTGGTGTCCAGAGCAAATCAGCCCTAAAAACAGCCATAGAATTAATTATGGCCCTTTTCGGAGGCAAAAATTTCATCACACCATGAATGTGCCATTGGTATGGCAACTTTATTCCACTCACCCTCCACCATGAAGCCTAAAACAGAAGCATTCAGTGTGGCACGATCTTGGTGTTGGTTATGAATGGAGTAAGAAACTTTGAAGAAATGTGGTAACTTTCCCTGGTGGTGGCGCCGCACACCAGGGTGAAAATCAGACCGCGCTTTCACATTTGGAAGGTTCAAGTATCCTAGGATAAGAGGACATCATGACTTGTGTGGCATATATGAACAATTAACCACAGTATTCCAGCCAGAATTTGCTGTTTATCTCAATTTTGACCCTGACAGCCTCACTACCAGGGGGCGCCGTCACCAAAACGTTGCAGATGTGGACCCGCCGCCTTGGGATTTTCCGTCATACATGCCATAGTAACTTTCCACCCAGCTTCAGCCAATTCTGAGATGTCAACTCCAAAAATTGTCAGAAAGGTGCCACTTTCTCAGAATATGGCTCTTAAAAAAGAAAAAAAAAGAAAAAAAAAAAGACATGCCAGCAACGTGCGAGCTTCACAACTCAGGCGATACTACTTGGTTGCCATTCGTACCATCGTACCATTACGACTACACCATGAAAATCTCTTTTTAGCTCGCTAATGAGACTCCTACACTCTGAAGCTGACACAGAACTACTGTCTAAATCTCCCTCCTGCGGGATTTCATAGCCCTGCAGTGTTAAAATAACTCCCACAGTGGAGTTTCCATATGGATACCTGCCACGTACAACAGGGCCTCCCCCTCCCTCCATCTACAGCAACTTCTTACATACAGAACACAAAAACAGCTCAGCGTTTGAGCGCACAGTTGTACCACGAGTAATTGGTTCAAATAGAGTGTAAAATTCTCAGAATACTTCTTTATCAACTGCATTCTCAGGAAACTTGACAGTCTAATAAATTCAAGCAACTGTTAAAGAGGGATACCAATTTCAAAGAACACAATAATTCTGATATTGTAATAAAAAATGTCATAAAACTCAAAGTAAATACCTACCAGTTGCGTGATATAAATACTGAGCGCCTGAAGTAGTAATTTTGTGCATACACTGTTAGGGATAAATATACCCAATATCTCACAGCAACAAGTGATCACATTATTCCTTCAAAGTCTTGCTAAAAAACAAAATGCCAAATTGTGTAAAATAACACGCAAAAAGCTATGGAGTTTTGTGCTGAACATTTCTGCAATATCACAGGCAGATTATTATACAATGGGTATTTAGCGAATTTATTATTACACTACCAGCAGTCACAACTAGCGTCCCAAGACAGAGACTTGCAAAAACTCAAGAAAAGAATCAGATTTTGTTTTCATCATGTGAAATCAACCCATTGCACACAATGAAAATCACTAGATTTGTTCCTTCTTTTCTCGGAAGGGAATCACATTAATTTTGGGGGGAAAAACAAGACCAGCCAGCAATGGCATTGAGAAGCATAAGGGAGGACAATGTTCGAAAATGAGAAAAAAAAAAACAAATAGGAGAAAAAAAAAAGGATGCCCGATAACTTGATGGAAATAAATGGCTCCACAAACAGATTTTCTGGAATCTTCATTTTGTAACTCTCGCCACCTATGAACTCTAGTCACAATTTCACATGAATTTATTACATGAAGATGGCTCTTAGTGGCACGAACCTGCTCGCACTGGCCGTAGAGGTCGATGAGGGGGTAACAGGGACTGGGGATGTCCTGTGCTGCCACGCCCTGGTCCATCCCGTTAACGTACAGGTGCAGGCAGCTGTTCCTGTCCACCAGCAGCCCCAGGATTGTGCCCTCGGGACATGTGTCCAGATTGGGCCCGTAGTTCTCACAGATCTGTCAGGGAGAAGCAGGAAGGACTTTGTTTGCATGTCAGAGGGATCGAGGTGCAAGAAGAGGCACTTTCGCTGAGGGAGGCTGGAGAGTCCTATGGGGGCGGCTCAGTGGCACTAAAAGCCTATTCACAGCAGCCATGTTTGAATATGGGGCCTTTATGACCCCTTTCGACACTAATTGGGTAACCGAATGATATGGGATGAGAAAGTATTAAAATTTAATCTAAACTGGCATTTCAGAAAAACATGTCCTTGAATAGAAATTGGTTAAGAGAAGAAAGTAATAATTTAAAAGTATAGAGAAATATAGAGCAGTTTTGCCACAAGAAAGGCATAGTGTTGAATGGTCTTCAACTGGAAAATTTTCCTATTAGCTCCTTGGGCAAAATGACCTGCAATACCATCGGTAGCCACAGGTGGGCGCCAGCTCCTGAAGTAATGGGAATCTCCATCCCCATGGACGATACAGTGGGTGCATCTCAACGCCTAGGCCAGTGGTTGTCAACCCTGGTCCTGGAGAGCCGCAGTGTCTGCTGGTTTTTGACGTTACCCTGAACTTAATTGATGAATGACAGCAGTTCATTACACACTTAACTCATCTCACCTGGTGTCTTAGGTTAGGTTTAAATAGGGCGGAGAAAACCAAACTCAGCACACCCTGCGGCTCTCCAGGACCAGGGCTTGCTACCCCTGCCCAATAAACTTTTATCTTTACTTTGAACTTCTACTTTGTCCGGATTACAACAATGCTAAATGTCCAACTACATTGACAAATCTTGGTTTCCACGTAGACTTCAGTCACAACCTGCATGTCTGTTTAATTGGCTCTCAGAGTCTTGTGGGTAGTTTCTGGTAGTTGATTAGGGCTTATTCCCTCAGTGCAGGAGTATAGCTGACAGCACAGGGTGAGCAGAGTTTGGTTTTCTCCACCCTATTTAAACCGAAGACACCAGGTGAGAGGAGTTAAGGGTGTAATCAACAGCTTTCATTCATCAATTAAGTGCTGAGCAACATCAAAGTCCAGCAGACGCTGCGGCTCTCCAGGACCAGGGTTGACGACCACTGGCCTAGGCTGCATCCTTCGAAGGCTGCATTTTAAGGGGTCGTCACTTAATTCCATCCACAAAACTAACATGGCATCATTTTACCTCTGTTGAACAGCTTTGGTTTATGCAAGTCTTCTCTGGTTTCCCTAACCTCAACACTAACCCCTAATAACCCCTTGTTCCCACCCCTTACCCAAAATTTAACCTGATTTTTAATTGTAAATGCTACTGGATGGAAACAAGCGTCGACCCCTAAAAATGCAGCCTCTGAAACATGCAGCCTACGCTTTGAGATGCGCCCAGTGGGTGGGGCATAGACGGGTGGGGGTGGAGCATAGATGGGAAGGGGCGGGGGGAGGAGTACCTTGAGGGAGTTGTGAAAAACAGAGTCTCGCTGCAGAAGCCAGGCTGAGCGCTTCAGACAGCAGGCTGTAGAAGGGAAGTTGAGGCGGTCGGGAGAGTGGCCAATCACACCCAGCGACAGGGAGGAGGTCCAGGACGGGTTGAGCCGGTCCACCTGAAACTGCAACCACAGCAAGACAGTGAGAACAGGGCGCAGAAGCGTGCACACGGACACACGCGCCAACGCTCACACACCACACACTGTACCTGGAACAGCTGCTGGCGAGAGAGAGGCTGAGCCGTGACCAGGAGGCCCTGGTTGTAGCTGGACACCCTGGCGGCTGTCAGATTCTGATTGGACAGCTGGATGTTCTTCCCATGATTCTCCAGGAAAGTCATGGCGGCTGGAACCAAGGAGGCCTCATTCTCGCACTGCGGGGGACGAACGTACGGTCAGAGGAACAGACATGTCTGCTGCATCGTTATATTTTCAGTTCCTGTTTACCTGCCAAAGCTAAATCTATCAATAATGCTCATTTTCACAGAATAATGTGCCACAACCCTGAGCTTCATCTTTACTCATACAAGCACTTCCCCTGTCACCATTTTACCCAAATCCACCTCCACGTCGCCCTCCCTCCCTCTCTCTCACCGGAGTGCTCTCCTCCTCTCCCTCGCTGTAGCTCTCGGAGGACAGGGACGGCGCTTTCGTGCTCTCTGTGTCCTCCAGCAGAGTGGAGCTGACGATGGACACCGCAGTCACCCTGCCGTACAGGTCCAGCACCGCAAACACGTTCTGTGAGAGAGACAGATAGAGTGCGCTCAGCAACTGCACTGTGTGTGTGAGGGCAAGTGTGTCTCGCGATTGTGTACGGAAATGGGTGTTGGAGTATTTGTCAGTGTATGGACGTGTAGGTGTGTTAGTTCAGCTGGTATAGTGTAAGTGTACTAGGTAGGGTTATAGGACAGTAACAGCTCAGCTGGTTTGGTGCAAGTGTTCTGGGTAAGGTTATAGGTCAGCAGTAGTTTGCGGAGTATAGTTAAGGTGTGCTAGGTAAGGTTACAAGGCAGCAGTCGTTTGCTGAGTATAGTTAAGATGCGCTATGCAAGGTTATAGGGCAGTAACAGCTCAGTTGGTATAGTATAAGGGTACTGGGTAGGGTTATAGACAGCAGTAGTTTGCAGAGTATAGTTAAGGTGTGCTAGGTAAGGTTATAGGACCGTCACAGCTGTGAAGTACCTTAGGCACAGCAGTGGCAGCAGGCCCCATGTCCTCTCCGTCGATCAGGATGTGCATGGTGTCATCGCTACATCTCTTCACCCCGACGCGATTCCCCACCTGAGGCCACAGACGGTACATTACAGACCACAACACGGACATGCGTAACACATGAATACAAGTCTGCTACTGGCACCGACAGCTCAAACCTGCTAGCCTGTCTGGCCAAATTTTCATAATTTTCCAACTTGTCCCTCAAGTCTATACACGCCAATGATGAGTTCCTGCGTCGTCTGATTGTCCACCAGTGTTCTGATTTCTTAAGCTACTGTAATGTGTGTACAACCGAGAAATGCTTTGTGGACGAATCAGGAGTGGGATGTCACGACACGTGATACGCACTGAGGATGACGGGGACTCTGCAGCCAAATTCTAAAAAATGTCGTCAGAGCTCATAACTTCAGTGAGCCATAAATGCCCCTCCCCCCCTTAATAAGCCCAAAGAAAGTCAATGGTTGACGTCACAGTCACGTGCTCCATAGAGGTTATATAGTCTATGATAAGTTTACGCAATATATCGATATTGATATACGAGATATCTCTGGGATTTTTGGATATTGGAATGTTGTGACATGACATAGGTGTTGTCTTCTCTAGTTTTGAAGTCTGCACTATAGTAAAGGGCTGCAGTTTTCTGCGCTTCTTAAGCTACTTTACCTGTTGTCCAGACATAGTTAGTCATCATATCCAGCTTACTGATGACTGTTAATCACAAAACGCATTGTGTAGACATTTTGTGGAAGCACCAAGATTTATAATCACAACACTGCCGCAATATAGACGCCAAGGTGTTCAGTCGAAAATATTGTAAATTTGATTTCTTCTCACCGACAGCCGGTCGAGGGAGCAGCCGTAGTTCTGTCGCTGCAGGACCCCGTTCCTCCGCACCTCCGACCCCGCCAGCAGCCATGTGACCTTAGTGTTTAGCTGGGGCAGGGAGGGTGAGAGGCCGCCCAGGGGGCAGGAGGGCAGGTCTGTGGGCTGTAGGGTGGTGAGGCCGACGTGGAGGGAGCCTGACCACTGCTCGTCTACCTCATCAACCTTCACCTGGGGGGGGGGGGGGGGGGGGGGGGCAACATCATAAACGATTACTAGAGGGTACTGTCTACTGCAGGGGTGTCCAATCTCATTTGAATAGGGTCTGCGTGGGTGCTGGTTCTGTTACAGCCCAACAAGCCAGATTCCACTGATTCCACCAAAGTCTTGATTGAACCTCATTAGTTAAGTATCTGAATCCTGTGTTGTTTTGCTGGGCTAAAATGAAAACCTGCACCATAACTGGCCCTTTCGAGGACAAGACTGGACACCCCCTAGTCCGCTGGTACTCTCAATGGTTCACTGTTGGAGGAGTGGGGAACATTACAGGTCCCCTTACGGTGGATTTACACTGGTCTGGCGCGTCATCGCCTGCCGACGCTTCGTTTTTCTTGGTTTAGCCGCTCATGGGCGGTTCAGCATGCCCAGTGACGTCACTGTCTGTTTAATTCTGCCCTGAAATAAGTATTGTCCACTGTACTGTTGGTGAAAGTAAACTGAAACCCCTAACGATATTAATTCAACCAACTATTACTTTTGCCCGCCTAGATTTTGATTTTGGTAGGGACTGTAATCGTGAATAAATGCAAATACAATTAGAAATAGAACTAGAGAGGCACTTGTAGAGTGCATACCTCCGCCAAGGCAGCACAATCCAAATGTGCATGAGTGGGAGCAAAGCAGAGTTTTCGTGTGTGACAGGATTTCAAGATGGCTGCTGTGGCGCCCATTTTGTTTCTCTGATCGCAGTCAAAATCAATAGGGCCCATCCTTGATGCAACAATCATCCACCCACAAAATTTCAGACAAATCCATGCATTACTTTTTGAGTTATCGGATGTGATAGGATTTCAACATGGCTGCCGTGGCGGCCATATTGTTTCTGTGATCGCGGTGAAAATCAATCGGGTCCATCCTTGATGTAATAGCGACCAACCCACAAAATTTCAGACAATTTCGTTGGCGGAGGTAATAATGAGTTTTAATGCTTGCGAATGATGTGAAGGCTTCCTACGCAGCGCATATCTCACCAAATATAAACGCAATTACGCGGCCCTCGTCTGGCAGCATTGAGCTGCGTGTTACAGTATTTATTTTAATTTTTAGCCATAACAGTAAACTTACCGAAGACCCCAAAAATCTCTGCCCTTCCTCCTCGTGCTGTTTCTTTGGTCACTGTCCCTGAAATTTGGCAGGGAACCCTCTAATAAAATCAAACAAGACAAAACTATACAGTTTCTCTTTTATATCTTCAGGGGGAACTTGCGAGAAGTAAAACTATCATTTCGGAGGCCACATGGCCTTGAAGACAATCGTCTGCTATCCCTCGATTGGATTTTCCCTTCGCGTTTGCCGGATTCATTAACATAAACCTGGGCTACCCCAGCTTCTTTGACGTGCAGCAAGCACCGAATTTGACGTGCCGCTTCAATCGTACATTGCGCCACTGCTTCGGACTTCCTCGCCGCTCACCATAGAAAATGACTGGGAGACGTAGGTGTCGGTTGACACGCTGGACCAGTGCAAATCCAGTGCTAGAGTAAGAGTAGTGTCATATTTATGAATGAATGTCCACATTGTAACAGTAAAAAGAGAATGGTTGCACATTTACTTTACAGCATATCTCGAGAGAATTTATTAAACAGCTGAACTTCCGGCTTCAAAAAAAAACAAAAAAGAAAAAAAATATCCTACACGGGTGCTTTTTGGTCAAAAGCTCTCATTTGAATAAATGTAAACTGCAAATGGTAAAAAAAGTATAAATGTTCTTCATTTTAAATTTAGCCTCCAGGACTTTGTCCTGAACTGTATCTAGAGCAAACAATGACTTTTCTTTGTCAAGAACAATCTATAGAACATAAAATACATCTTGCTTGTGTACAGGGAGCTTTATCTTGCAGTGACTCATGAGAATACACCAAGCTAACTGACACCACTCCACTACCTCACTGCCACCCTGGTCTCACCTCCCCCACCCACGTACCTCAAACAGCTCATCAGTCTTGAGCTCCTTGGCGCTGAAGACGATCCCATGAGCATATCCCCCTACCCTGACAGCCTGGCAGCCATCTCCCAGCAGAACCACGTTCTTACCGTGCTTACTGTGCAGTCGATGAGCCACTCCAGCCACTAGAGGGAGACAGAAACAAAAAAGAGGGCAAGAGGGCTTTATGTCAGATTTTTTCTGGGGCAAAGGCAGTGATTAGCAGCGCAATTTCCCTCCAGTAATCTTTTGGTTTCACACCAAGTTTTTGCAAAAGTGGGCACAAATGACTAAAGTACAAAACTGTTAGGGTTAGACAGGGACAAACCACAAGGTAATGAAAATTCATAACAAACTAGTCGAGTGGGATCGCCCGGGAGCCCTGGGCCAAGTAACCAGGAGAGAAACCAAATTTTTAAACCCTGGGCTAATCTCAACCAGCTATGAGATTTCAACAGTTCAGAGTTCAGAGATAGACATGACAAGCCCACCACAGACAAACACACAGGCCTGACACAAACACATCATACCTGGGGAGTGTATGGGAAAGCTCTTCTCTGTGATGTTACTGGTACACAGGCTGTTGTCCAGGGGCCCAGATGCACTTGTGATGGACACCTGCACGCACTGGCCGTACAGATCGATAACAGCGTACACCTCTGGAAGAGAGAAAGGTGACAGGAGGACGGGTTTACCGGGATCACCACATCTTGAAAGGGGTAAAGTTGAAGGGGAGGGAGTTTTGGGTGAGTAAACTGGTTCCATTCACCTTTACCTGGCGGCAAGCCGGTGCAAGCCACGCCCTGGTCCACCCCGTTGATGTAGTAGTGCAGGTCGCCGGTGGCCGAGCGCATCATGCCGATGCGGGAGCCAGTGGTGAGGGAGTCCAGGTCGCAGCCGTAGTTGTTGCGCATGGTGTTGCCGTCCTGCATGATGGCCGTACCGCTGTGGGACGGGAGAATAGTGCGTGAGCCGAGGTACAGCAGATAAAGAGCAGTAGACAAACCACCACAGCCAAGCTGCACAGTGTTATACCATCTGACTCTGATACTACCTCCAGTTGCAATGTGTTTCTACTCAAAAACAGACATCGTCCCCCCCACTCAGACCCCTTCCTTGCCTAACCCACCGGATGGACCTAAGCTGTGCACACAGTACCGGAATACGACCAATATTCTTCATGCTAACAGCACCCTTTGGTTGATATTACACTTCGAATGGTGAACATTCTGCTTTAAAGCAGGAATACAAGACATTTACACAAATAGGATGAGGGTTCAGGTAGAGAGGCCGAGATACAGATAGGGAGACTATACACAAACTATACCTGAGCATC
This sequence comes from Gymnothorax reevesii, assembly GCA_029721435.1. Lineage (NCBI taxonomy): Eukaryota > Metazoa > Chordata > Actinopteri > Anguilliformes > Muraenidae > Gymnothorax > Gymnothorax reevesii. The sequence continues at coordinate 34,868,640 of CM056586.1, read as the reverse complement.
CACGTGTCATAGTCGATGTCAGTCATAGTGTTGGGAAACTCCAGTTCCTCTGGCCTGATTGCAGTCACTCCTATAAACATGAAAACAGTCACAGCTTGAAAGGGGAAAAATCAGGTGTTAGCACCAGCAGTTAGTATACGGTTCAGTTCACTGCAGGGACAACTGCTTTTAACACTTGAACCCAATTTATTATTTTGAATGAAAAAAGCACTGTTTTACTGGTCCAAAATATAACAGAATAATGCTCATGTCAGATATAATGTGAAAAAAAGCCACTAAATGGCAGTATTGACATTTTTTTTGTTAAGCCAAGTCCGGAGCTAGGTTTTTGGGCATGTCCTGGGCATGCCTCAGAGGGGAAAGTCCCAGAGAATTGAAAAAAAAGTCTGGAAGGTGGGAGGGGGCTGGAAAAGAGTATATAAGGAGAGAAACAGAGAGTAAAGTAGTAGGAGAAATAGTGGAAGGATACATTTGACCAGACCTGTCACTCTTTACAAGACCTGTGAAGATCGTTTTGTGGATTTTTGCCTTTGTTGGAGCATTTTCCTGCCCCAGGACATCGCAACAAAGCAGCCCCATCTCAAGGGACTGTAAATATCTCATTTTTTTATTATTTAAATCTTGGTCAGACTTTGCTTATTATTTGCTTATTTGCTTATTATCTGTTAAAGTTTTAAAATTTTGTCTGTCATCCCTTGCTGTCCGATATGTCATAACAAATTGGGGCCATGACAAAGAGCCTTTTGTCAGATGGGAAATCCCGTCATAAGTGCGTTATGATCAATATAGGCATCTCTGAACATTATGTACAGCTCACTCTGTTAGTGGTTCAGGTACAGTTAGCAGTATTTGTTTTGTCCGCAGACGAGAGTATAAAGCCCTCAGGCCCTGTCCCTTGATGAGGCAGTAAACGGACAGAAATGCAAGAAAGAAATACCCAACACTATCAATTCAGTCTACTGTGTTTCAGTAAATAACTTCTAATTTCAAGTGATTGCCTTCCTTTTTTTTACCTTTGGTAGGTATGGCGACATTCCTGTGACATTTGTGACTGTTGGTCACAAAAGCTTGTTTTAATCCCTCCAAGTTCCTGAGTTGTATTTGACAGAAAGGCATGACCAGATGTGATGAAAATAAACTCTCAGTGTACAAGACAATCCACCTGTAGAGTATTTTAAAGAAAGCGACTGCTCAGGAGCAAATAAAGTGAAATGGTAATATTTTGTTGGACATGAAACCTAACCTTGAAAATACTTCATGAATTTAAGGGGCCTGCTCTTGTGAATTCTGGTATTCAAGGTCATAATCATGCATCATCACATTTGTATGACTGGCGGAATTATCGTGCCTGACACCAATGGAAAATGGCATAGCCAATGAAGAGCACTCGTATAATGTCACTACATTGAATTGACTATAAAAAAAATACAGCTTGGATATCAAATGGCATAACTAATGGAAAAAAAATATGAACTTTTACATCTCTGGATAACACAAACTTGAATTAGTCAAGCAGATGTGAAAACAACATGGGGAAAAAGGTGTGTCTGTACAGATATATAGATGATGTGTGTTTTTTTTGTACAATGAACGGGGGAAATATGTACTTCCAGGCCATTTCCTGTCTGCTCAGCCATCCATTATCTAGCAGGACTCACCCGCCTCTATTGATCCAGACCAGCGATCCACCATCTTCTGAATGACTATTTCAAACAGCTCTCCATCTCTGAGGGATCTATTCATAAACACAGACAAACAAAAATAGAGACACAAACATATACTTAAAGAGACAGACCTGGGGCCTCATTTATGAATGGTACGTAGGCGCAAAAAAAAAAAAAAAAAAAAAAGATACGAACGTCACTTTCTTTGTTTTTATAAATCAGAAATCTGCAAACTAGACATTAAAAAAAGGTAAATTAAGATTATGCCCTATGTCAATTAATTCCAAGTCCATCTTGATTAAATAAATAAAAATTCCATGCAGTTTATTTTACCCATAGTTTTATAAATCAGGTTATTTTCCACAAAATGTCATTTTTTTTTGTACGCATGTATTATTTAGGTATGAAATCCATGCAAATTTTTGTAAATAAGGCCCCTGGTTATAAAGTCATTCACAATCCCAAGTCCACATCTGGTCCTAACCCCACCCACCACACCCAGGCATCATATACTGCTACAGTTTCACACAAGGAGAGAGCGCTACTATCAGCAGTGGATTACCGACCATGCAGCGCAATATGGTGGCACCATATTTTCAACAAAAATTCAAGAGGAACTGCAGTCTTTTACAACCCCATTTCAAAAACAGACAAGATAGAGGATAAAATGTTACCAAGAACTGAATGCAATGATTTGCAAATCATTGAAACTCTTTAATTGAAACAAATGAAAAAGTGAGCACAGCACACAAATACCCCCAACCCTAGTGCAATGAACCGATTACAGATTACATATAAACTGGCACGGCGCCTCAGCAAGAGGTATAGAATGTATGAACGGATTGAGAAAAAAATGTAATAAGCAGTTTTTTGAGAAATCGGTCGGACGGAAGGACGAACATAACTGTTTGGTCCATACCATATAGTCCCACCCCTTATGGGTCAGGAGTATAAAAAGAACAAAGATGACAAATCAGATGCTGAAATTGAGAAATTTTATAGCTTTTTGAAAAATACTGGCTCATTCTGAATCCAATGTCAGCAACTTTTTTGGCAATGGGGTAGTAAAGAAGTACATCCAGCCGTAAAGTTGCACTCAGTTCTCTGGAAATCAGATTGTGGCCATTTTGTCAAACCTTTAGACTGGCAGCCATTTTGCAAGGTCATTATCCCTCGTGCTCCGTCCCTAGTATTGATTTCATCACATGGCAGGGACCTATATGAATCCACTCCAAGGCCACTTAAACAACATGATGCTCCTACGCCCATAACCACTCCCAACAGTCACCAGCTCCCTCTCTCCCTCACCTGTTGGAAATGACAATGGCGTCGTTGAACTCGCTGCGACAGTTTTGCCGCAGGGCAGTGCGGCCACCGTTGGTGATGACCGCGTTGGTGCCATGGAGCTGGTGAAAGCGCAGGTCATTGACACCATTGCCCCCGCCGACCGAACAGGGACTACCAGGGGACATGGCCGTGGGCCCTTCCGAGCTGTCTTCCGGCAGGGGGGGCAAGTCCGCTACGGGGAGAGCCCACAGTATATCAGTGCAGTCAATGCTAAATGGAATCCATCTTCATGACTTCTAGAACTCTATCATTTTGGTAACTTTTAATGGTTGCTCCATCAGAGTTAGAATGACTCTGCAGCTTTCAGTGGCCAGGAGTGATTGTTATTCAAGTGTTGGAACGTTCCGGAGAGAAAATTCTATAAAGTTCTATGTTTGTGTTCAAGAATTCTTTCAAATCGAGGGATCTCAGCTGCATCTCAGAACTTTGCCACTAGTGGGGCAGGTGCTATTCTCACAAACTGTTTGCGCATGATTGGCTTAAGTGCTCAAGGTTAAACGAGGACAATTCTGTGTCCGAATGCGCACTTCTGTTAAATACAGCTACCGATACTCTGTGCTAGCAACACAATGCCAGGTCAGTGCACAACACACAGCTACGGCATTTGCCTTGAGTGAACACATTAAATTGTCTCCAAGAGAAAAAAAAACAAAACAAAAAAAACAACAGTAACAGTTATAAAATTGTTACTTGCTTGCATTTCCTGTAGCATGAACATGCAAAGGAAAAAACAGTTTTGTGCATTGAAAATAATGACTGTGTGCTCTCTATGGCTGAAAGCAGAAGTGAACATCATGACACAAATATTCTAGCTCTACCCTCAGCAAGGTTTGGACATTTAATTGCGATCCCTCGAATGACAAGTAGTGATTGCAACATCGCCGTGCCAAAGACTGCTACAGTAGTGGTTGTTACACGAGCCTTAGAATGTCTAGTTACAAGATTGTAATCACCCGTTTGTAATTTAACACCATTAAGGGTCAAGTCAATCCTGGTAGGACTGATAACGAACATGACACACTTTGTGCTTGTTAGATATGGACAGCACCAACCACATAAAACAGCACACACACGCACACACACACGACCCCACTCCCTTACCCATGTCATCCATGATGGTGGCTTGGGCAGCCTGTCCGTACAGGTCCACCACGGCGTAAACGCTGGGCGGCACATTCCAGGCAGCTGGACCCTGCGCCACTCCATTTACAAAGAAGTGGAGGCTGCCATCCTCCTTCCGCACCACACCCACTGTATCACCTGCCTGGAAGAGACGCACAGGTGTCACTCAGGACTGGGACTGAGTATGAGATTAAGAGAAGGGGAAACTCAAAACCAGAGGTTAGTATGAAACAGATAGCAGGGAAAACTAAAAACTAGGGCTTATTTTGAGACAAACAACATAAAAACCCAAAACTAGGTTTAGTACAAGACAGATATCAGGGAAAACTCAAAACTAGAGTCCAGTATGGGGCAAACAACAAGGGAAACTCACAACTAGAGTCCAGTATGGGGCAAACTCAAAACTAGGGCTTAGCGTGAAACAGATGGCAGGGAAAAAAACAAAACTAGGGCTTAGTATGAGACAAAGAGTGGTGGAAACTCCAAACTAGGGCTTAGTGTGAAACAGCTAGTAGGGAAAACTCAAAACTAGGACTTAGTTTGACAAAGCATAAAAACGCAAAACTAGGTTTAGTGTGAGACATATACCAGGGAAAACTCAAAACTAGAGTACAGTATGGGGTAAACAGCAAGGAAAACTCAAATCTAGGGCTCAGTATAAGACAGCGGGTGCACTACGGTGATGTTCAGAAAGAGGAAAAGAGAAACAGAAGAGGTCAGAGGAAGGGGTGATGCGGGTAGATGAAGATGAGGACGCAAGCAGACGTACACAGGGTGGTGTTAAAACGCTCACCTTGAGCCGGTCCAAGTTGTGTCCATACTCATCTAGTATCGTGGTGCCGTTGTGCATAACGCCATTACCGGTCATCATCCAGGTCCCTGGGACAAAGAGAGGGGAAGTAAACTAAAGAGATGATCTCAGATGAATCCGTGTGACTGCATTTGGAGTAAAACAAGCATTTGAAATACCTTTACCCTAAAAAAAATATTTAAAAAAAAAACACCACACATTTCATGTCATCAGAACAACTTTTATAGTAATTAAGGTTTCACTGAAAGTTCTGAAGGATCTTCAGGGGTTTTCACTGAAGTAAACCAGCATCTAAAAAGTCACAGCATTTAAAATATGCATTTGAGCTGAGCTGCCGAATAGCTCACTCGGTTAAGGCACTGCGCTGCAGTGCAGAGGTGTCTATCACGTCGCGGGTTCGTGCCCCGGCGTACCCACCGGCAGGGGTCGGCAGCTTTTTCAGAGTAGCGCACAATTGGCGATCGCGCTACAGGGTTTCAAATTGGGAAGGGACTGCCGGATTTGGGTATACAATAACCGCTTTGTTCGTTGCTCCAGCGCCTCCTGTTGGCCAGACAGGCGCTCGTCAGGAAGACTCTGGGTTTGTTCACGTCCGGGTATCCTCCGCCCTCGTTCGGAACTTACGAGGATTCGACCAATGAGTGTATAAGAATCAGTGGCTGACGGACACGTGCTTCGGAGGAGAGCCGTGAGCCGTCTTCACTATCCTGAGTTGGCAGCAAGGGGTCGCATACGGGCAAGCTTTGTACATAGTTTACTAATTGGGCATTCCAGATTCGGGTGGGATTGGAGATGCCAAATTTAAAAAAAAATAAAAAATATGCATTTGAGGCGACACCCCGTGCATGTGTGCATGCATGCCAGGTGTGCCGCTGATACCTGAGCGAAGGTTGGTCATGGTGGAGGGCAGCTGTAGGTAGGCAGGGTTGTGTGTGGTAACCCCAATCTCAATGGACCCGGCCCACTTGTCCACCATCTTATCGATACGCACTTGGAACACTTCATTGGACCGCAGAGGCCGGCTGCTCAGGACCACTCCATGGTTGAAGTCGTCTGTCGCGCTGCCCGAGTGAAAATACCCAAGCAGGAGAGAAACTTCACAAACCGAACACTCTAACCCACACGTCCCCATGTCACACCAACCATGAGGGTGGGATTTTTTTTTTATCAAAGATAGCCACCTTACCTAGAGTCACAGCCTAAATCAAATTTTTGCCTAAAGATGAATCACCATTTAAAAAAAATTTCACATTAAACTTGGGCAAAATAGCCAAGTCACTGAGCCTGAAGCAGCCGTGTCACGATAACTGTGCATACTGACAACTTTGAAAAAGTAATCCGTTCAACTGCAAGTCAAAATCTAGAAGGTACTTTTCTTCCTCTATGATTATTGGCGAGGACAAACCTGATTCAATTCTTTGTATTCCTTGGCTACTGCTTGAAATAGCCATTTGAATCCTAAAATTTCCATAGAAAGCTACTTAAAGGCGAAGACAGCACCTTGGGAATTGAAAGACTGCCCCCTGGTATTGACGCCGATTTCAAGGCTTTCCAGTTAAAAAATGCATCGCCCTGAATCATTACCAAATTAAAAATTTATAAAACTATGCGTTTTAGACACTTCTAGAATTCTACTTTACGCTGAAATATACTTTGCTGAGGTGCCGTCTCCTCCTTTAAATATAGAAAGTATAATGTCAGTGTAACTAAAATATATAAATACAATGCAAAATGAAAGACGGAATGGCAAGGATGGAATCAGATTATGACTTGCAGCCAAGCAGATTCATTTTCTTGGGATGCAAGTTCTAACCATGCGCAGTAATTGTGACATGGCTCCTTTAAGTTAGCGAGGAAAGTTTCTAGGAATTTGCCAGAATTTTCTCGACAACTTCCAAAGGAATGAAAACCTTCAACAAACAATGACAACGGGAAAGGAAAATGAGACTCACTGTGGGCGCAGAGCGGTCCTGCCATCACTAATAATGGCCGCCTTTTGGCCGCAGTTTGGGTGGAAGAGGAGGCGGTCGGGAGTGTCGGGGTCAGGGGTGAGAGAGAGGGACGGACGAGGGCGGCCGACGTCAGGGGACAGGGCCCTCATGATGGCGTTGTTACGCCGTAGCCTGTCAGTGTGGTTGTGATTGTGGACGATGGTCACTTTCACAGCCATGCCGTACAGATCTACAACTCCGTACACAATGCCTGGGGTCTGAGCCGCTGCCACACCTGAAGACAACAGGTCAGAGAGGGAGGTCACAGAGGGCCAGTAAAACTCCTGCATGAGATGTCAGAATATGATAACACTTTCCTTAAAAAAATCATGTATCAAGATCAAATTCTGTTGAATAGAGCCGTGATGAAAGCAAAAACGGAGGCTCAAAATCTCATCAGAAACAAAAGCAAAAAGATCTGATGAAAGACAGGCCCAAAATCCAATTAAAAAACAAACAAAAAAACAGAATCCCAAAATCTAATGAAAACGGAGGTCCAAAATCTGACAAAACTGGCCCAAACTGAGGCAAACCGACGGCCAAAATCTAATAAAAAAAACAGCATAATCTGATCAAATAGAGACAAAAATTGAATCAAAATGAGTTAAAATCTGATCAAACAGAGGCTGAAAATCTGATGAAAAACTGAGGCCCAAAATCTAATTAAAAACAGCAGCCCAAAATGAGATCAAAACAAAGGCCAAAAATCTGATGCAAACAGAGGCTTGAAATTTCATTAAAAATCCCATCAACATGGAGGCAGAATTTCTACCAGACCATATTTTTCAGTGTATTATTGGAACATAAATATTTCAGCCACAGACAGGCACAGGAGAGGTTCTAAAAAAAAAACCTGTCTGAAAAACCTGCGTTTTAAGATCCAGGCCTTCCAGGCTTACCTTGGTCGATTCCATTAATATAGAAATGCAGAGCTCCACTGGCCTTCCTCATCAGGCCTATATGGTCCCCCTCCTACATGGCAGTAGAAAAAGAGTAGGGGATTCCTCACAAAATTAGGACAAAAAAAAATTTACAGAAAGGACAACAAGGGTTCAAAACTAAAGTAGCCGGCGATGCAATTTACAATATGACATTCAGGGAGAGATCTAAGAGAAAAACGGCACCAACGAAATGACTCACAACCGTCAGTGGACAGTGAACGCAACCATTAATCATGCAGACAGGAGGCTGCCCGTAAAGTGCACCGCATCAGGGGCGACACAGGGTCAGTCGGCTCGCGACGACGGCGAGGATGCCTGACCTGCAGCTCGTCCAGGCTGAAGTCACAGTACTCCCTGCGGGTCCCCTTTCCGTTGGTGAGAATCCCACAGCCGCTCATCATGATCGTGCCTGAAATCACGCGCAAGCGAGGCGTCAGCCCGGCGGCTGCAAGGTGACCTTCGCCACACGGTCACCGAGCGCACATTACCTGCGCTAGCAATCCATCAGGGTTTATAGGACATAGCTCTCATGGGGATGACGTGGGAACACAGTCGACAAAAGAGAGTAGCAAGGCTGCGAGGCTCCGCTATGCGCGGTATGACATTACAAGCCATATACAACCCAATAACAAATTTAACTGGGAAATTAAATTCAGCTGGTCCATCCTGCTGCGCGCAGTTAGGACATAAAAATTGCCCACTTACATCAAATTTGAAGCAGTTATATACATTTACGTAATGTAACTAGAGAAGCCTGCATCTCTGCTGTAATACACCGTCTGTGGCGCCGCTAGCTGAGCGAAACAAACAGTAAAATCATGACGACCACGCTCCTATAAATCAATTCCACAACCACAGAAGATTTATTTCCAAAAGCAGCCTACACTCAGTAAGACACAAAGTGCCCCCTGAAAAAGCATTCTAAAACCTAAGGCAATGTTTGAAAACAAACGGGTAACTCCTTCGTAAAAACTTGATGAAATGGTCAACGTTCACCAAAACCTTTATTTTTCAGCCTCTGTAGCAGATAGACATGAAATAAAAATCACTTGACAGCTTACACCTTTGGTTTTCGTTGAATATAACAACTGTGGCTCTAACATTCATTCAGATTAAAAATAAAAAAAATTATCACTGATTTGTTTCAAAGTGGCAGTGTGCAAAACAAAGTGGTTCTAACAAAAAGTCGATGCCGCTCCCCTCTCTCAGGTCTCAGCTACTGTCACAGTCCGAGCAGCAGCTTCGGAAACATCTTTTTGTAGTCAAATAAAAGGCTATAAAAATGTGAAATATAAAATCCCATAATTCATTTTGCCCTCTCTACTTATATTTGATTGAATCTCAATGCACTTCATCTGTCACATCTCTTGATAAGGGAAGAATCGTCCAAAACGCGCCTACTTCGCATCAGGTCTTCCAGGGAAAAGAGGGCAGATGTCGCATCCAGTCTTAAAGGTTAAAGAAACATATTTCACAGCATGAGCAAGTTTTTACAAGACAAAGGAAACATGAAAGTCAGTACCTGACCGCAAGTTGGTCATTGTAGCTGGGTAATCCAGGTTGTTCGGGTTATGTGTTGTCACTCCAATTTCTATTGACCCAGACCACTTATCCACCAGCTTGTCGATGCGGATCTGAACGAGAAGAGGCCCAAAACAATTACATCTCAATGTAGGACTGATGATGCACAGATCACAATGATTCACATAACAAAACTGCAGGAAGCTGAGCATAAGAAGTGCAGTAATTTTTTTGAGTGAGATCAAAGGAAAATGCAGCATTCGCATGCTTCACAGTAGGCAGCACGCGCCAAACCAGAGGTAATTATGGTGGACAGTAGTGTAAAGGTAACATTGGACAAGGAAGACAATAAATGTTATTGATGGCAGATGAAGTTAAAACAGCGCAACTTTTACGCCAATACATTAAACAGAATGACACACCAGATATAACAATACAAGAGAATAACAATAAAACGAGGAAAACGAGGTATCATTTCTCACCAATATACTGTAGCTAGTGCAGACCAACCATGACCATTCAACATTATATATGATCATGATCATCATCATCATCATCATCATCAATTATGTACATCAAAACTATACATGCTGAAACTGGATCTCCTAAGCAACACGTTGTTTACTTGGCATTGTGCCGCTTGGATATTTTCCCCCCTCCCGAAAAAAAAAAATCTAATAAGTTGGCCATATGCCCAATCCATGTGAAAATGGCAAAAGAACTACAGAGGAAAACTATCATCCACCCCAACACCAACCCTTAAACTATAAAAATCTGGTGATGAAGATGACCGCAAACTACCACTGGCTTCACCTCAAACATCTCGTTGTGGCGTAGCGGCCTGTTGGTCATGACGACACCGTTGTTGAACTCGTCCAGGGGTCTCCGCCGCTCCGCCGTCTTGTTGTTGTTGCTCAGCTTGATCAGCGTGCCGCACTTCTCGTGGAAGAGCAGGGCGTCATTGGTCATCACGCCGCCTAGCCCCGCCCCCAGTCCGGGAACGCCCCCTCCGCCTCCGGAAGGGCTGTGATTGGTGCTGCTTCCACCACCACCGCCTTCAGCCCCACCCCCACTGTCACTACTGCCGTCAACCCCCCCACTGCTGTTAACGTTACGTCCTCTCGACCCCTCAGATACGCCCCCTCCCCCGCCCCCTCCCCCTCCATCCCCCCCGCCCTCCTCCTCTGAGCGGTACAGGCTCACGATGGCGTTGTTGAACACGTCAAAAAGCTGGTGTTCCGTCAGCACTGCGGAGACAGAAGGTGCACGCCAGTCAGCAACGGCTGTGATGGCAGCTTGATAAAAGCAGAGAGGAGAACATTTGCACTGTGATCAGCGATTATAAAAAAACCCAGGATATCGTATAAAGGTCTGTGATCCAAAACGAGAATGTTTACTCCGTGACCAGAGCTTGTGATGGACCCCAGATATCGTATAAAGGACTCTGCTTTAAAACCAGTACATTCACACTGCGATCAGTGATGGCGATGAACCACAGATATCATATAAAGGACGCTGCTTACAGACAAGAACACTGTGATCAGAGATTATAAAAGACCCAGGATATCGTATAAGGGCACGTGCCCAAAAATTAGAACACTCACACTGATCAGTGATTGTGATGAATGACAGATATCAAATGAAGGCCTCTCACCCGTTTCAGGCTCCAAGGTGTTTGGGAACTTGTCAGGCCGGCTTTGACTGCGAGGGATTTCAGGCACTGAGAGTAACGAACAGTCAGCAATCAAAAACATTAATTTTCCCCCTGACAGAGGGACACCACAAACAAAAAACAGGCCAAATTTATAAATGGTGCCAACAATCAGAAAAGGCAATAATGCAACTTTTCACCTGCAGATTGAGGATTTATGAAAACAGATTTAAAAAAAAAATTAATCTAAAAATATTAGCACTTTGCAAGATTTCAACTCGATTTTGATCTATCAAGTAAAGACTGCATGCAGTTTCACGAGGCCACAATATTAGAAACAAAAATATTTTTGACCATACATCACGTCTAATATCACACGTATCCAAGACCTTTATCACATAACTGCAGTGCTTTTCCCATAGTACAGCGCATGACATATTTTTGATACTAAACTTTTGCAAAAATTTCATTGGCTGAGAGCATGGGTGGTAAAAAAATAAATAAATAAACAAATAAAAATTATACATTATAAAAATATAATAACAATAATCGCTCCATGGTCTTAACATGTAGCCACACTGAATACTGAGCGTAACATTGATTAAATCGGCATGGCTTAGCATTGTAGCCAGCCAGCTAAGTACGACTCTCATCACCAAGTTATCATTAGAACTAGAGAGCCAGCGTGCACGGAGCACTTTCCCATAACCACTATATAACATAAGTTCATTAGCTAAATGGCTCCTTAGTGGAACATGAATTTAAAAACCATAGTTAGTTTACTAGTCAGCGACTTGGTAAGCGTCAGAGAGATTGTGTTAGCTCAGTGCAAACAAAATGAGAATTAGCTACGATTACGGAAATTAAATCCATTTTCCATTAGATTATGCCATCCAGTCATGTGATGCATAGAATCTTATACTCTTGGTCGTGTCATATGGTATTTATTATATTCATGGAATAAATTTTTGCGCTTGATTTAACGATAGTTAATAATTCCAAACAGTAAAGGTTGTCTAACGCTTCAGTACAGTCCACACAGTTGGCAAGATTAGTATTTTGTGTTTGCAAACTAGTTGAGCGTTTATACTCATGTTCAAGTTGCTCAGGCCATGTAATCAAATTTCTGGCAGGACTAATGACATATCACTTACAATTATGGATTGATAAATTATGTCAATGTTATCAAATCTCTTTGATCAGCCTCTCAATAAATCATTCTATATTTGCGGTATAAAATCGGCCATATAATTTTATTATTTAGGAAGAGCGCAACAGACTCGGTTTTGCGAACTTTTGCGCACGCCGTGCATACCACAGAGCCCCCTGTTACAGACCCATTTAATGCAAAGCAAGGTATAAAAACAGCCTTTAAACACAATCCATCCACACAGAACAGAAGCCTGCCCCTCCTACCTTCCTCCAGGCCCCCGTTCACGGTAATGGCGCTCATGGCCGCCGCGGCCCCTCCTGCGCTGTCGTCCTCGGCGATGCCGGAGGCCTCCTCTTCCTCCTCCTCCTCCTCGTCCTCCTCCTCTCCCTCAGTGCCAGGGGGCGGGGGCTCGCAGCTGACCACCGTGACCTGTGTGCACTTTCCGTACAGGTCCACCACGGCCCAGAGCCGCGAGGGGAGGCCGCTGGCCGCGGCTCCACAGTCCTGCCCGTTCACCCACAGGTGCAGCTCCCCGCGGCCGCTGCGCTGGATACCGACCCGGTCGCCCTCGCCAAGCTGGTCCAGGTCCCGCCCGTACTCCTCCAGCACCGAGCGACCGTCCTTCAGCACCGAGCAGCCCGACACGATCCAGGAGCCACCCTTCAGGCCCGTGGCGCTGCTCGGGAAGTCCAGGCCCGCCGGGTCCAGTGCCGTCACGCCGATCTCAATGGAGCCGCTCCATGAGTTCACCTGGAGTTCACCCAGCGGGGGTCCAAGAATATTAAATATAACTCGCTTCATTCGGGGATTGATATAAAGATGAACTCCACTGTCAAAAATGAGTGAACATCAATATTGAAGTACAATTCAAAGAAAAGCATGTATTGCTGGGCCAACACCTGCCATAGCTCCATGTGCCCGAAGAGTTGCTCTTTGACCCCCCCCCACACACACACACACACACACGCACGTGCACACACGCGCGCACACACGCGCACACACACCTGCCTTTATGTGACCTTGATCTTTGACCCAATGACCGCCAAAACAGAATCAGATCAGCTAGCCCCCATGGGGACTCACCAGGAGCCTGTCTCACGAAGCTGGATTTCAGCTTAGTGAGGTAACTTCTGGATTAACCCTGGGTTTTCCGGAGCACGAAGCAGGTTCACTTTTTAGCGGGGTACGTTGCTGCGGTAACTTACGCTGAACCGGAGCAGGTTAAGTTCAGGATAAGATCTCAGCGGGTATACAAGACCACCTACAGGCCAATCATTGTCTTGGAAAAAATGACCTGCCCATTTCTTGAGAATCCCGTTGAGGAAGCCGCATGGAGTGAGAGGAGCGCTCCGGAGAGAGCACTTGTTACGTGACCAAAAAAAAAGCCACGTTACTTAAGCTACTTTCACAATAAAAGTATAATTGTGTTTTAAAAGCAGCCCGGTGTTTTAACATTTGGCACGCTGAAAAATACCATGTACATATGCCATGCTTTGTGAGCTGCTACCTGCACCAGGGTCTGATGAGACTCCCCCCACCACACCCTCCGTTATGGGGCGACCCTTGTTATAAGGCCAACTCCTCTGCAGGAGTGTACGGTTGTGTACCTCCCGTATGTTTCTTGTCACATTTTTTCCTGTGAGCTGAACACAATGTCAGATCAGTTCCATTGTGATCGTTCTACTACAAAGAGACGGCGTAAAAGGTAAAGCTTTGAGCATGTTGTAGTATAAACTATAGTAGACAATGCATGTATATTGTTTACATCATATATGTAGCCTGGAAGATATTACAATAAACTCACTGACCGCTTTGAACTATTTTCTTGTATTTATTTTTTACTTGCTCCCAAGTCCTTTTGGCTCCACTGGGGTTGCAAGTGAAATGAGGTTAAATTGTAAAAAATAAAAATCAAAACAGGCACATGCATTTGAGATACACACAGTGGTGATTTAATATTACAATCCCAATGACTTACGCATTGACAAAATCGGCAATTTTTAGCCAAGATTCCTTGCGGCTTCTGACAGCAGCAATAGCGTTGCTTTTCGCCTGAATGATGTCTTTATATTCTTCATACATCCTTAGAATTATTGTTTGCCCCTCCGTCAAGAAATACGTTGCTCTCTGCGGATTCTCCATGGTGCGCAGTTGGTCAAATGGAGTTAACACCGCCCCTATTACGTGCACGAGCACAGGTCTGGGTTGGAAACGAGTTGATAACAGGCTTTGTGAGACCGATAATCAAGACCGCGGATGTCTGGTTAAGTGCAGCTGGGTAACTGAGGGAAAACCCTGGTATGTTAATCCAGCTTCGTGAGACAGGCCCCGGGTCTCATTTGCAGAAAATCCCTCCAATCTGTTGGTAGATGCAGTGCAGAGAAGATACTAATGATGAATGCACACATGGATAAACAAACTAAAAACATAACGCGTAGCTGAATACCCCTCGCCCCGGACAAGATTTCCTGCCTCAAGGTCACAGCGCTAAGGTCAAAGGTGAAATCCGACAAAAAACATGATGTTGCACATCTGTGTCACAGTGAGTTACCATACCAAATTTGGTGAAGCTGCGATATTTAGTTGACGAGTACTGACCCGTACAAGATTTTCACGGTCAAGGTCACAGAGCTAATGTCAAAGGTCAAATCCAGCAAAAAAAACCTGACGTTGCATATCTATGGGTCATAGTGAGTTACCATACCAAATTTGGTGAAGCTGTGAGGAATAATTGCCAAGTACTGACCCGGACAATATTTCCAGGTTCATGTTCACAGAGCTAAGGTCAAAGGTCAAATCCAGCAAAAACCGGACATTGCACATTTATGGGTCATAGAGTTACCATACCAAATTTGGTGTAGCTGCGATCATTAGTTGCAGAGTACTGGCCCGGACAAAATCATGGACGGACGGACACACAGGTGACGACAATACCCCTCCGGCCAGTCGGCCAAGGGGTAAAAACAGTACACCTCTCACCCACTGTGTCTGTGGCACAGGCATAAAAATAATAAACATCCTGTAATGATTACGCCAAGAGGTTGAATCAGCAACCTTCTGGGTGTAAAGCACCTTATTCACAAGGTTATAGGCGCATAGTTTGCTTAGCAACAACAAATTATGCTAATGAAATAAGAAATACAATGTGGAAATATGCAGGACTGAAACAGGCTGAAAAGCATAATGTACATAGGGGAACTGGACTGTAAGGGCAGGAATAATGATAAATTTATATAATAGAAAGTATGCAACATTGCGTAAAGATGTCTATGGCGTGGAGGAAGGTAGAAGACCAGAGACTTCGTGCAGCCTAAGAGCTAATGTGAGCCAGATACAACCTGCAATGCTGGACTGAAAACACACACACACACACACACACACACACACACACACACCTCCCATCAGCTATTAGGAAACACTCCTTGATCTCATAACACATGCCCAGCCACATTTAACCTTGAGAGCACACCCTGTCCTCCATTAGCCTCTTCCCCAGGGCCACACTTTTCCATGATTTAAAGCTAAAAGTTTCCACTGACTGGCGGCACCTGGCACCTCTGCACCCGACTCACCTCGGCTGACAATATGGTGGCCAGAAATGTCAGGCCTGTCCTTTCAATTAAACATAAGGTGTCCTTAACAACCGAGTGAAGCTTGGCAGCCCGTTATTTTTCAAACAACAAAATATATTTCAGGGAAGATGTCTCTTCACGCTCTTGAAATAATCTCTCCGAAAACATACAGGAGGTAATCAAGAGCACTTCCTTTATCTGCATACAAACTGACAAACTACAGTTCTGGTGACATGACCATATTGATACACATTTCTCTACAGTAATTACAGACATATTTGAGCTATTAGACATACAAAAAAATTATTTAACACTGAAAAGGTAGTGAAAATGGTCTTTTTTTCTCTCGCTTTTTTGCCAGGTCAGGCAGTGTTACAGCAGCCCTCAGAGGTATATTAACCCCATAAGCTCTGAACCCATATATGGGTCCATAAAATGCAGCTGCTGAATTCAAACCTGAGGAACTTTAGGTTTATTTTAAATTCTTGTGGAGATCAAGGTTTCCAAAGATACCTAAATATGACCAGCTGAATTCCAGAAAAATGTGTATAAAATAATACACAAAATTTTCAATTTGACAAAAAGCCGAGGTCATAAAAACACGGCGTCCGGAGTTGTAGCTTCAGTGAAGCACTGCAACCAGCAGATACAGAAAGCGTGTGACATTGTCCTACAATATATTTAAAAAAAAAAAAACCCACACATACTCTGGCTTTGAGCCTACTTAAGGAAAAAGTTAAGTAGAAAAGTTAAGGTTTAAGGGGTTAAACAGGAGTTGCCCATTGGCTGGCCAGCCCAGATTCTCACATCAGGTGACATGACAGAGATAGAGTTGGCCTTCATTTTACATCAGCAATTGAGACACACACAAGCACCTTTCAGTCAGTGAAAGAGGCAAGCTGGCTCTTTCCTGACCCCCATTGTTCGTTTATGCATTAATTATGAAGAACATTTGATGTCTTTCTGCCAGACAATACCATTTAATGGTTTTTAGCACAGCACTCAGATTTCTCACCCTCTCCATTTCTTCTACAACATAGCTGGTGCAACAATGTAATGCAGCGGGACCCAAATAATGTCTCTGGGACTGAATCTATGCAGTTACATCTTCACTAGGGTACTAAACACACAAAAAAAGACTCAAATACATGGTTGCCCTGGACCGGATGACCATACAGCTAATTAAGGCAGGAAATTATTTTGTTGTTTAAGACACCCCAGTACAGGTGAGTTGGATTACTCAAACACTCACCAAGCCGACAAACCATGGATGGTTTGTCAGTTTGGTACCATCAAATACACGCTTTTACATTTACATACGAAGAGTTAATTCGCAAAAACAGATAAAGGCCATTCTTAAAATGAATAAACAAAAAGCAGTTTGATAAATATTCCTTTGACTACACAATTAAAAACATCATTTAGGAAAAGTAAAAAATTGAGATCTCAATGATATAACCAAACACTAATTTGATATTCCCTGGAGTGCACAATTAAAAAAAAAAAAAAAAACCATGATTTAAGAAATTAAAATGCACCTAACACTTTTTGCAAATGAACCCTTCATGTTGCAATGTAAAATTCTAACAACTTAATGGACCATTTTTCCCTCAACTTGCGGTTGCATTTAATCGTGTTTGCATACAAAATGTATTTCAACAAATCATACTTCTATATTGTTCACACAAAGCCAGGCATAATTTAGGCCCGCTGTAATTTCCGTGTGTACGGTTTGGATTTCAAATCCAGCATTTCACTAGACAATGACAATGTGTCAGACTACAATCAACCGCTCATTTCCCTAAATGCCAACATCATAATTATAAGCCTGATCCAGCATATGTCTCAGTAACATTTGCAGTTTGTACTCTAATAACCTTACCAAATCACTCTCTATGCTAGAGGTGGACAAAGAGAGCTGGACCCCATTCCAATTTACATTACAACCACACTTCAATTGCCTGAACTTGTGCATCGGCATTTACTCAGGAACTCCTGCGTTACAGCCAGGGGCTGTTTTGTGTCCCTGCATGAAATGTTTTGCTGAGAACTAAGGTACGTGCAAATCAACACTGATGTGCAGAGCAAATTCACTCCTTTAGCCAGGGTCAACTGGAGGGGGAAAAAATCCTCCATGTAGACCAGCTCTTTAAGGTCCAAATGACCTACACCCGCCCTAAATAAAACGGGAATCACAGTTCAAACTTTCGGTAAGAACAGTGCAGCACCATGACTACTTGAAGAGAAATCGTGCCAAATAAGTTGTTGAGACGCACAGGCTCCGGAGCAATGCCGCACTCTGTCAGATGCTCTCTGGAAGCAATGATGTCATACAGACGACAAAACAAAAACCTCGTCAACCTCGAGTTCATTTCCACAAAAAAAGAATCATATTTACTCAACTAATTTTGCCTTGAACAAAAAACCTTAGCAATGCGATACCGGCAAGTTTTAAATACAGTGCAAGATATTTCATTCGACTTCAATCCATTTGCAAATTCATCCAACCACTGCGAAATAAATCAGAATTGCATCTGAAGGTTATAAGATCTCACCTTCTGCAAGGCTGCATTGTAACCTAATAACCGCATATCCATGACAGCCTTAATCAATCTGCCCTTATTTACATGCAATAGGATATTTTTTATCGCAGAAGTGAAATGGTAGCGCGCAGTGTTTTTCAGCGGACCCTCACGGGCCCGGCTCGGCATAAATGCGCGTGGTGAGTCCATGCACCCAAATACGGGCATGACCAGGCCACTATATTCGTAAAGCTGTGAGGGACTGGTACAAGAATTCGGATACACAGGAACAGGGCAGAGGTGTGCATTGCCAACAACGGTTAGGAAAGGAGGAGACACTGGCATGCTAGCAAAACAGGACGGACCTGCTAGGCATCGCATCACAGAAATAGTATAGTGCACACCATCTTCAATTTTGAAATGTATCAGATAGCAGGAGGACCATGTGCTAGAGAAGAAATGAGGAGTCACTGATACAGCCACATAGTCTAGTCAATACTAATTGACATGAGGCTTCCAATCCAGGTAAATGTGAAGCAAGCTAATTGAAAACAAACAAGACGGCAAGACTCAATACTGTCATTACGGTCAATCTTCAGGTGTACTGTAGATGACACTTCTCAATTTGTATTTTGAAGAAAATACTAATCACAATAATGTACAGAAATGCACAAAAAATGGCTTCAAGAAAGCTTTCACGAGATCATCCCGATAAACAAAAGCAGCACGATGTTCACATTCTTGACACTGAAACCTGCTGCCTTAAGTGTATGCACACAATCCCCACTTGTTGGCACGTTAATGTTCGCATGCAAGATTGCTCATAACACCGCCAGCTCGTAGTAACCGTTAGACAGTAAATGCATCAAGAGACAATCAAGTACACTCATTCAGGACGCGTCTTTGCATTGACTTTGAATGTAAATTGTCGTGTGAAAAAATCGTTTCGCGTCCAGTGTGAAAGCAGCTTAAGTTTGTAACGGAGTTCGAAACATAAATCATCGCACGCCATTAGTAATCGAAATGACTCGCAAACTAATATCTTTCGTTTATGAACGAGCGAATATTAAACCTCACTTTTCCAAAGAAATTGGGACGTCCGACCAGGAGCACTTTCATTCAATTCAAATTCAACCAGCTACAAGTTAACGTTAATGCGAGTGAGCAACGCACACCCGCTCCAGCCAATGCCTCAACTTACTTAATCAGACAGCCCGGTAACGTTAACATAACAAACACAACTTAACAACTGGCATAGAAGCGGGCAGGATTCTGCGGTCTGCCGAACTGGCAGCACATAACGTCAGCTAGGAGCAGTTAGAAAAGATGAAATAACGTTAGCTATATCAGCCTGACATATTACTCACGCCATTCTCCTGCTGCCAGATTGCCGTCACCTATTTACCAACAAAACATTTGGGACAGCGCAATCAAGCTAGTTGGCTAACCAATCAGCTACACAGCTAGCTAACTAGCTATGCAAGACCCCACACAGCGATGCAGATATGCTGCAGCTGGCTCCAGCTAGCAGCTATCTAACGTTTATTAGCAAGCTAGCAATAGAACCCAAAATATTGCTGTATAGCAAGTGACTGATCATAAAACTTCTTTTACTCCAGTCGGCAATGAGTCCATTTAATTGTTTAGAATTCTCTGCACAGAATTCGTCTCTAGTGCATTCTTGTCCTTGATATTCTTCTTTCTTTTCTGCCCAGTTGTCAAACCATGCTCACCGCCAATGCCAGGTAACAGGCGCACAAACCCCTGTCTGGTCTTTCCAGGGCTCTGTGTAATATTAGGATCAACCCTATCCTGTCAAAGTGGTTTACCTTCTTATCGATACGGACAGTGAAGACATCACGGTCCCTCAGCGGCTCTCGACTAAGAACCAAGCCATGGTTAAATTCTTGGACCGGTTGGTTACGCTGAGCGGTTCGGTTGGAGTTAGAAAGGCCGATCAGCTTTCCGCTGCGCGGATGCAACTCCGCAGCCATTTTGCTGGGGCGGCACGCTTCACGACACTGCTGCGCCTTTTCCGTATGCAGTTTTTCCAATTCCGTTTTTGCCACGCTGCCTGCACGCATCAGTCCTCGGCTATACGGCAGAAGGTCGCCCGCACACACTTGTTTTACGGTAGTGTGGCAAGACGTTGCGATGAGACGGATGAAACCGATGAAAGAAAGCGTGTGTTGTCTTCAATTCATCCGAAGAACGACTGGGGAAGGTTGCTACCAACACGAACGTCAGGGAAACAGGATGTGCGATTTTATTGACACTTTGACAAAACAAGCTGCCAGTTGACAGGCATTGAGCATCCGTTCGCTGCTTTTTGAGTCATAATCGTGAATGAAGCTAGTAAATTGGCTAGCTACGCTAATATGATGACTTAGCAGAATTTCAGCTCCTCGGCATTGCTGATGTTTATTGGGTGGTAATACGCCCGTGCGCTCAATGGAGTATTTTGCATTTCGCTTCGGACAGTCTTGAACGTGCATGCGATAATTTATTCACACTATCAATGGTCATGGAATTGATTTGCTCACGCACTATTTTATC
The DNA here is from genome assembly GCA_029721435.1 of Gymnothorax reevesii. Lineage (NCBI taxonomy): Eukaryota > Metazoa > Chordata > Actinopteri > Anguilliformes > Muraenidae > Gymnothorax > Gymnothorax reevesii. The sequence goes on along the minus strand of CM056586.1, from coordinate 34,847,789 downwards.
TCTGCTGTGGAGATAAAACGTGAATCTGTTCAATTCATCTGACTAATTGTCAAAAGAAAGACCGAATAAAGACTGTCGTCTATCTTCAACGGAAGAAAACAGACGAATAGGCTAAAAAGACCAAGAAAAGTCGATAGCTATCAATTTGCATTTTGTGAAGGTCGAACACAAACATGGCCAAGTTTGCACGTCTAATACCGGTAATTCCTGGAATACTCGGAAAAATTAGAACTTTTATGACTTTCGGACACGGAGCTATATTAAAACCCTGTACGACTATCGCGCCTTTGCATTGACTTTGTCTGTAATCAGTCGTGCGAAAAATTCGTTTCATGTCCAGTCTGCAAGTGGCTTTACTGAGCATAGAACGGAAGCATTCTATATATCCAGTTTGTGGTTGGCTGAGAAAGATGTGAAGTCGTTAGTTTGCATCACAGATTCAGTTGCGTTGATGAAGCCAGGTCAAGTTTCCATTACACGTGCCAACCGCCTCTAATCTGACATCAGGACAATCGATATAGATACTATAATTTATGTCCTTATTCAGATAGTGACATTAAATAGTGCTTCCTGTAATTATTTCTTGCATTGAAATGTGCCTGACATTCTGGAAACCTGCCTGTGAGATTTCAGTGACGTGTGCGCACTGTGCGCCGGTCAGCCAAATTACCACTGCGCAGAAATTAAACCAGGTTGGAGCTGGCGAGCTTTCTGCGCAACTCCAACGGAGACTTTTTCTACGAAATTTTCACTGTGTCTTGATGAATATGTGACACCTCCCCCTACTACGCCGCCACACCCATCTCGGCGCACATCTGTCTACCAAATTGCCAAAGTGGCTGCGCACCTGTGGCACCACAGGAAATTACCACTGCGCGGGCTGCGCCGGAAATTACTACTGCGTGGGCTGCTGTACACCACGCTGCGCCACCCAGCGCTGCGCTAAGAAATTAGAGCCCCTAGTCTCAACACCACAGTTCTCTCAAATTTCAGGCCCCTCTGCAAGCTCCCATATCTCTCTAAAATCTTGGAAAAAGTGGTCTCTATTCAATTGAAGGCCTTTTTAGACAGACATGATATTCTGGAGAGGTTCCAGTCACTTCAGAGTTCTGAATCTGCGCTTTTAAGGGTTTTTAATGACTTTCTTCTAGCAGCTGATTCTGGTGATTTTACTATTCTTGTACTGTTCGACTTAACCGCTGCCTTTGATACTGTGGGCCATGACATCCTCATCACGAGTTTAGATCACTGGGGGGGGGGCATCAAAGGAGTAGCCTTTGACTGGATTGGGTCTTACCTGTCTGAGAGAAGCATTTCTGTCAGTGTTGGTAGCTTTGAAGCCTTCGCAGCCCCTCTCTCCTATGGGGTTCCACAGGGATCAATTCTTGGTCCCCTTCTTTTCACTTTGTACCTTCTCCCGTTTTGATCGATCCTTAAGAAACATGGGGTTTCATTCCACTGTTATGCAAATTATACCCAGATTTATGTACCACTGAAGCGGAAACATGCACACTCTACCAGACCTCTGTTTGACTGCCTCAATGATATAAGAGTATGGATGGCCTTAAGCTTTTTGAATGTTAATGATAAAAAACAGAGGCTATTTTGTTTGGACCCAATGGTAACTCCATTACCCCACATCCTGAGGACCTTCGTCCCTTGGCGCCATTTTTAAAGTCTACAGTTACTAATCTAGATGTTAAAATGGATCTAGATTTTAGATTAGATCAACAGATCAGCTCAGCGGTTAAAGCCAGTTTTTTTTCAATTCAGGCAGTTATATAATATAAGGCAGTTATAGGTTAAGCCTGTTTTATCAAGGCAGATCTTTCAAAGGGTGACCCATGCTTTTATAATGTCTCGTTTGGATTACTGTGATGCTCTGAATGTCGGTGTTAGCCAGTCTTCCCTCTCACGCTTGCAGTTGGTGTAAAATGCTGCCGCTCGTCTACTAACTGGTACACGCAAACATGAGCACATTACCACTATTTTAACATCCCTTCACTGGCTCCCTGTAAATTATCGTATCATTTTTCTTTTTGCCTTTAAATCTCTAAATGGTCTTGCTCCACCCTACCTCTCTGACCTGCTTCACCCCTACGCACCTTCACGGTACCTCAGGTCCGCTGATCAGCTGCTCCTGGTTGTCCCGAAAACTAGGCTGAAACTCCCAGGGGATCAAGCTTTTGTGGTTGCTGCTCCCAGACTGTGGAATGAGTTGCCAGTCGACATTTAGCAGACTCATTCTTTTCTAGTTTTTAAATCTTGTCTAAAAACTCACCTTTTCCTTTGGCTTTTTACTCTGCTTGAGAGTTGTCATTCTTTTATTTTTTAATTTGTGCTCTCATACCTATTTGTGTCTTATCTAACAATCCTTTGGACTTATTTTATATGAATATCATCTGTTTAATATATACTGCTCTTATTGCCTGTGTACAGCACTTTGGCCAACTTTGTTGGATTTAAAGTGCTTTATCAATAAAGTTGGATTGGATAATCAGGAGTGCGAAGTAAATGAATACAAACATTAGAAATTCAGATTTTTTTCCAATTCATTTTTTGCTACTGCTTGTTCTGGCTTGTAGATTCTGTCTGTAAGGACTGACTGATAGTTTGTTGTTACCAGAAACAGAACTCAGAGATTTCAGAACAGTATTTCATTTCAGAGAGCGGCAGAAAAAAGTAAGAAAAGTACTGCGTAAAATGGCATAGATTTGCTAGTGCCAAAACTCACGTTTAAACGGTGAATCCGTTTGCGTACAGATGCAGATCGTTGATTCCCGCTTCTTTGTAACTGCTCAAATGGTGCATTCATTTGCTGTATCCTATGAACATGTTGTGCACCCTAAACGCGGATTGAATATTCATCAGGAAGTGGTGCCCGCAAGCAAAAAAGAATATTGACGTGTTAAGTTCCAACTGTGTTTCCCAAGATTTGTATGACTTAAGTTCCTCAACCAAGCATGATCTGTAAACAGCCTATCATATTTGCCAATAGCCTCTATGCAGCAGTTGATAAATATAATTTTTCACAAAAAATGGTTTTGTCTGAGCCATGACCTAGAAACACAATAGCTCAATGCCAACTTAGTAGTGAAAAAACAGCTTTCTGAAGTAAAAAAAAAACAACTTGGCAGTGATACGACATCGTTTTACTGTGCCTCATAGCCATCTGATATTAAATAAACATATTACCGTACCATTTATTAACAGGCATACGCATCCATATATCAAAGGAAGAAGTCCTGGAGCACACAGTTATATAAGGCGATTTATTAAGGTGCATGTGACTAATGTTTCGACACAATGTCTTCTTCAGAGTCAAACAAGGGGCCAAGACTAGAATGAACATTTAAATCTCCCTCCACAATGGAGTTATAATTTTCCATTGGATAGAGTGAACATATTCAAATAAAATAGCCAATGACCCGAGTACACACACTCACAAATGAATGAACACATAAGAGAGCCCTTCCCATTGTCAAACAAAACATCTCATTGGTGGGAGAAAAAAATCATCAGAAATAAAAAGAAAAACAATGGCACAAAGGGATAATTAATTAAAGAAAACAAGACAAATTCATTTCTTCATTTAAACCAAAAGGTTCCACAGTGTTAAGGGTAAAAATCCAGTAGGCTTATCTGCGTAGGAGTTTATTCACAGTATCCCCGCCTCTTGGCGATGGGGTGATTTTCTCTATCCTCCAAAATTTAAGGGAAGCCACTGACCCATGTTTAGCCTGTTGATAGTGACACGCTATGGCATAATCAAGGTTTTGGGTGCGGATAGCAGTCTTATGTTCAGCTATTCTCACTTCGAGAGGACGTTTGGTTTGTCCCACATACACTAATTCGCATGGGCATTTCAACATGTAGACAACATGAGTACTTTTACAATTGTTGTCTACTCATTACTCATGTTGTCTACATGTTGAAATGCCCATGCGATCTCAGCGATCAGTTCTTGTCGCAAACAGTCTTTTTTCCGAAATGCAGTCTTGATTAGTACCTGCAGGTATCGTGCTGCATAAATGCACACTTGTGGTTCATCCCATTACTCTTTGTCAATAATTGCTTTTTGATTCACAAGTGTTTTATCCTAGAGAGGACAGCATGACCTATTTGACAATAATTAAAAGAAATGAATTGGCCCTCCAGAAAAAAGTATATAAACCCTTGTGTAACCGCAATGTCTTCTCAGCCTTGTGCATTTGAAATTACTGGAACACATTGTAACATGCAGTTTGAAAAAGTGTTCACTTCCCATTAATGGGATGGAAGAGCTGTGGAGCCAAATTGCTGATATAGACACCGGGAGTGAGTCCGAAGCAGACAGTACTGGAGGGTTTTCTAAACCTGACAAGAATGCACGCCTCCCAAAGTCCAGTGCCTCACCTGCATCACAGGAGGGGACTACGGCAGACTGTTTCCTTGCGAGGTAAACATACTGACAGTAAAATGAATGATTTTTTTTATGAGTTTGTGCTGGCTAATGGGACTCAGATGAGAAATTGACAAGTTTCTATGCTTTTCAATGGAGGAAAAACATTTTTGGGGGTTTGAAGAGCTTTATGGAGACTATTAATTAAGGCAGTACCCTCACTTGAGAAAGTATTCAGGGGGTATCCATTTAGATGATGCATGTCATTCAAGGAAATTTACAAGATATAAGCAATCAATTTGGAGTAAGAAGTTGCCAAAGTTGGCTGAAAATGAGTTCGCCAAAAAACTTAAAATATTATTCAAATTTCAAAGGGCTATAACTTGAAAACTATTGGAAATACTGGCCTAATGGTCAGCATTTTTTCATTTTGTGTGAATATTCACTTGTGAGTTTTTTCAAAGAACTTTGAGGAGGTGACCTGGCACCCCCTGGATGATTTGACATGGAATGACCCCCTCAGATGTAGCACACTTGTGGTCAAGGAATTTATTATCCCCAAAATATATTGTTTTACTGCCCAGCCATTTTACAGTTCTCAGTTTTTTTCTTACTATTTCAATGCTGAATTTTCTTGAAGATTTTTTGTGTTTCGTTCCCTTATTCCGTACTAAAATTATGAAAATAAACTGAGATAAGATGGTATTCTAAATGCTACAAGGGTCTTGATTCATTTGAGCTATTCTCCTGCTCTAAGTGAAAATCAAATTTTGAATTATAAATCCTTAAATATGGTATCACATAAATTTTCAAATTTGCCCTCTGCACAAGAAGGTTAATTGCTGTATGAACAAATAGACAGTGATAATTTGGGGTCAATATATCCTGTTCTCCCTCTGGGAAAAATTCAGAGCAGGTGGATTCTGGGGTGGAGGTGGGATGTTAACTAGCAACAAGGAGAAGGCACACAACAACAGACAATACTACCAGCAGCAGCAAGCAGAGGCAGGTTTTTGAAGCCGAGGAGCAGCAGGAGAGCAGCTTAAATAGCCAACCTTACAGAGGAGTGGGGCAGTGACAGTTCATGGGATTAGCTATAATGAGCACATGTCTCAAGTTGTCTGCCTAAACTAGTTTTGCAAACTATGTTCCAGTAGTGAAGGTCTAAATGACTTTGAATGAATAAATAAAGGAGCGCGATGGAAGATTTCAGCACCTGCTCCGAACAAATAGGGGGCAGAATTTTGACGTTTTTTCCAAACCTGCTTGGAATGGTGAGTGGTGTTTTTCGCACAGGTTTACCTTGCAATCCTATTATGTAACTGATAGGCAGTTTTGTTCAGTTACTCTTTGGCTGATGACAGCAAATCAACAGCCAGACTGCCCACTCAGAGACAGGGAACATTTAGTGGTGGCCAGAGACTGAATAAATGAAGAATAACGAGAGGTACTGTCTAGATAGATTCGATAGAGGATAGTTATGTATTCACCGGGAGGATGTGGTGGTATTTAGCTGAGCCAGAAAGCCTGGGGTGACAACTGGGAGTATGGTTATGCTCTTTATAGGGGTTTTATGTACTGGCAGCATGGCTGTTTAGGCTCAGGGAACCAGTGCCATCCCCAGTTGTTGTCTATTGAGGATTAGAGACAAATTCCCTGATCCTCATGGATGTTATGCGGTTTTGCTGCTGCCTTTTGAGTATTTCCTCCAGATGGCATGGCTCTGCATTTCTCATGAGCACATGTTGCATGCAGGGCAAGAAAATTAAGTAAATAGTTTGTAAATGATACTTTAAAAAAATTCTTGATTTATGTATGCATTTGTTTGCCTATTTGTCCACCACTCTCTAATGGCAATGTTGCATTCTTTTGTTGCTCAATCAGCTTTCAGTAACACTTTTTCAGGTGAATGTTGAAAATAAATTCTGGGAGCAGCTCTTTCCATTGACATACTTGTACATAAGTTAGAGTAAGAACACCTGCAAACCAGATAGTAGCAACCCACATTTGAGCAAACCCTCATTTTTTTGCCTTTCATGCCAAAAGACTACAGCAATATACATTTACAAATGCTGTGGTGCAAAAACAAATGCAACCGGCATGAAATACTCTGATCCTCTGACACAGGATGGTTGATATCTGGCCTGGAAACAAAATGCGGTGGAGAGATGGACAGATAGACAGATGGAAGTACGTTGTATGAAAAAGGCACATCTAGGCAATAAGATGAGATGAAGCCATATAATTTATTTTATTTTATTTTTTTAAAGAAATATTGTGTGAGGGTGTGATCAGGAACCAGTTCTGAGAATCAAGCAATGCAATAGAACTTGTTTTATTAATAAGGGGGTGGGGAAGATCACCGCAGGGCAGACGGCACGGGTACAAAGTGCTCACACTAAAAATCAAAATCCAATTGGCCAAAAATAGAATCGAAAACCAGGGCAGCAAACAGATCTCGTGGTCGGGCAGAAAAAAGGTCAAAACACACAGATGCAGCAATAATCCAAAATCACAAAGGCAAAAATCGAAAAGTCGGGCAGTCCAGTCAGATAGATAATCACTGCGCAATCAAGGCGAGAGAAAACGTGGCACAAGAAGACTGAGGAAACGATCTGACGGGGAAGTGCTGTGAAAAGACTCCTAATATACACACCGAGGGAATCACATGCTACACAGACACAAGTGCTGGAAATGAGACTAATTACAGAGGGTGGAACAAGAGGGAGAACCTAATCACATGAAATAGGCAAAAGCCAAAACGCGGACAAGGATCACGGGACAGCCTATAGACAGAAGAACGGATCCGGTTTGGGATTTCTAAGTGCACAGAGTGAGAGGCAGAACAGAGGTAAGACAGGTGCAGAGAATCTGCAAGAAATACAGCAGAGCAGATTGAGCGAAAGCAAGAGGCGGAGACAAGAACAGGGCAAGTGGTAAAAGCTTGTTAGTCAATTAGTAAGTGCAGCTATACAATCCCGAGTGCTCATTAGTACATTAAACAATAAACAATGTTACTGTTGGTTAGTAAATTAGCGAAAATAACAAACTGTTAGTCGGTGTTAGTAATATAGAAAAAGTGAGCGGAAGGAAGTAAACGAGATGGGGAAGGAAGATTGAAACCAGATACCATTAATTCACCCGAAGTAGTGAGACGCATACCGGGGCTGAGAGCTGTGACAATAAAAGAGACTAGACAGGGGGAGACAAAGTGCAATGCAAAGTGGAAAGCAAAACATGGACCGTAATAACGCTATGGTAAGATGCAAAATATGGAGAAGTGAAACTAAGACAGTAAATGAACAAATCTAAGTTACCAAATCACAATACGTGTATCAAAGAATAGTCAGACATTGCAATGAATCAAATACTAATAAAACAGAATAAGGCAAACTGATCAAAACATGGCAAGGTAAATCAGAACATGGGCATGGCAAGGCTGAACAGAACATGGCAGACAGCAGAATCACAACTTATTGAACGGTTTAGGCATTCTGGCCTGGAAAAGAACAGGATAGCTGACATCTGGCCTGGAAAAAAAATTTGGTGGAGGGACGGACAAACACACTGACTGACAACATGGTCCAGCTGATTTCCTGTGTATAATGTTAGAAGGACTAGACCATACCTGACCACTGACTCAGCACAGCTCCTGACCCCAGCCTCAGTGATCTCTACCCTGGACAACTGCAACTCCTCGCTTGCTGGTCTAAATCCTGTGCCCATCAACCCTTGCAGATCATCCAGAGTTAAACTGCTTGTCTTGTCTTCAACCTCCCCGCGTTCTCCCCCATGACTCCCCTGCTTAAATTCCTGCACTTGCAGCCAGTTGCAGCCAGAGTGAGATTCAGAGTCTTGAATTTGGCTTATGCTGTAGCAAACAAGACAGCCCCCTCCTACCTACAAGAGGTAATCACTCTGGCTCCATATATTGCTTGGCCACTTCGGTCTACAGCAACAAAATGGCCTAATTCTATGCACTTGCTGTATGTTGCACAGGATAAAAGCGTCTGCTAAATAAATCTTATGTAATGTTACCCAATGCAATGTGTAAATGAGCATCTTTCTTTTTACAATTTTTTTTCACCGCTAGAGGGCGTTAAAAAACAAAGAATTGAATTCACATGCCTGTAACTTGACAATGTTGACACTGTCCTGTTTAAAGGTCAATGCCTGGAAAATAATTTTTCACCATTAGTTGTTTATCAAAAGCCAGAAACGAAAAGTGAGTCAGCTTCTCTTCTTCATGCCCATCTCATATTTTGCATATTCAGATATGGTGAGAAATAACAGTCAAAACAATTTTAAGCCTACTCATATCATAGCTTTTTTCTGAATCCCCAAAATTCCAACTTTGAAGCCTTCCTGTTACATAGGAAACACTTTTATTGAACTCCATAGGGTAATAAGTCCTCTGCATTTGACCCTTCATCGCCATTTAGGAGCAGCAGACATTCACAGTGCAACATCTGGGAAACAAATGCATTTCTAAAGCCAGAGCCTTGGTCAGGATCTTCAGCAGGAGTTTTGCCAGAGTACATGTCTTTTTGTTGGGAAGAAACTCATGTGAATGGGGATCTCCACACAGAGAGGTCCTGACCAGTTGGGATCTACTCATTGGGAGGCAACATTAATAATCAACCACTGCTCCTTCAATGCCACCCATTTATCATTACCTCCGCCAAGAAGGTAATGTTTTGCCGACGTTGGTTTGCCTGTCTGTTTGTGTACAAGAGAACTCAAAAAGTAATGAACAGATATCTCGGAAATTTTGTGGGTGGTTTGCTATTTCATCAGGGATGGACCCTATTGATTTTGACCACAATCAGTTGAACAATACGGTCGCTATGGCAGCCATCTTGAGATCCTATGGCACGTAATAACTGAAATTCGCTCCCAGTGATATCACTCCAATTTTGTGGATGGATTGGTCTCGCATCAGGGACGGAACCTATCAGTTTGGAATGTACTGTATCAAATAATATGGCCGCCATGGGAGCCATCTTGAAATCCTATGTTGCAGATACCTTAAATACTTATGAGCCATTCTCACTCAGCATGATTTCAACTGTGCTGCCTTGTTGGAGGTTTGCTCTCTTGGAGTGCTTCTAGTTAGTTTCTGGATTGAACAGTAAAAACAGGAGAGCTATAGAGACCCACAGTACTCTGCAAAATGGATGGATGCTGTACATGTATTTGCGAATCATTTAAACATTTCGGCATTATTGGTGCCTTTAATTAGTTGTGAAAATTAAGAAAGTATCTTCTGATAATACTTACTACATTTACACAACTGCTCAATGGATGCTTTTTGAGTAATGGCCGGTAGAGTACGGAGGCCAGGTGCAACGACCAGAGAGAAAGAGAGTAGCACGGACACAATACAATCAGAGAATAATACAGACCAAACGAAAGTACTCGCGCTTTCAAAGGACGTATAATAGGCCAAACCACAGAAGCAAAGCACAATAATTCGAAGATAGAAAGTCATACAAATCCTGACTACAGATATCTTTGGCTATAGTGCTTAGCTACAGGCACTCTAGCAAAGAGGCGTGGCGAACATCCGGCTTATATAGAGTCCAGGGAAGCGCCGCCCCAGTTCAATCAGCCAGCTGGGTAAAGAATCCAATTGAAATGGGATTTGATACCGTCCCAGGACGAGAGCTACAAAGAAAAGTCCAAAACACAAGCACAAACATCCAGAACCATGACATATTGTTTGTTTAAGAACTCAGGATGAAAGACTGACGTTGGCTATATCAATTATTCATATATGTGGGTGTTCAGTAGGTACTGCTACTTCAACCACAACACTCCTAAAAGACAGTAAACACATGTTTGTGTGACCCATGAAATGTTTCAACAGAGCTGGAGGTCATCCCATTTCTCTGAATATTTTGGGTGTCTCCCAGATTTAAGCTCCCATTCTCTCTCAGTTTCAATAAAGCAAATAATGAAAAATTTGGAATGCAGAACACTTTAGTTCTGTTGACATTTCTGGAACGATTTGATGCTTTGCTCTCAGTGGAATAAAACACCACATAGATAATGCTTATGCACAACTTATCTGTGCTGGGGAAGGACTATAGTAGCAAAAGCCATCCATAGGTGTGAAAATTCTGTAAGACTAACAGGTCTGTAAATTAAAAATCTGATAATAAGCAAACATTTTGCAAGTTTTTTAAAAATGGTATGAATAGTATTTAGAACTAATCAGGTAAGAGATAATCCAACGGTCCCTGAAGTGTCATTCACATTTATGAGGGCGGTCAGGCATCAGCCAAACAGCCTGCCCAGTTATCAGACATTTTTATGAGTAATGCCAGCCTTCCGAAGTTTTATCATTTCATGTTATTGTTTTTTGGGAGATACACCTTGTGGCTACTTAATTAGGTACTTATGCTCATTAATGTAAGACGGTTGCAAATCAGTACATAATTGCTTGCGGTGCAGATCTGGTGAAGAAGTTATTTTGTTGTTCCTACCTTACATCTGAATGGAGGAGATTAAAGAAATGTGATCTGAGTGACATGGAATGATTGTTGGTGCCTGACGTGGTACAGAAAAAGGTTCATTGGTGTTCATGGCATACTGTGCTGTGGTTTTTGAGGGATTTAATGGACCTGTGTGTAATATTGGGGGGGTGTTTATTGGCTGAAATATTGACAGGAATGTAATTCACAAGTACATTTTCATCAGAGTATAATCACCTGAAATGAAAGCTATAGTGCGTAACTTTTACATGCCCGTAAATTTCCGTTTCATCCAAGCCACTACTAGAGGAGACGACACAATGCTGATAAAGCCAATCGGCTCCTCCAAAATCTCGCTGTATTTTTCAGGATTTGTTGTTTCGTATTCCGTGTCGACCGGCAACATTCCTGCGCTGGCACACAGAAAATTGCACGTTTTATTTTAAAACAAGAAGGGAGGAGGAGTAAGAGCGGAGAGTCTCCTATAAACAGAGCTTCTGACCCCACGTGACTTGTTTTGTTTGGACCATAGACTGTATGAAAAGATGGACGAAGCAACGTGAAGTCACCCATTGGTATCAGCATACCATAAAGGAAGCAAGGATATATATATATATATATATATATACATTTATATATACATATATATATATATATATATATATATATATATATATATATATATATATATATATATATATATATATATATATATATATATATATATATATATACATTTTTTTAAATTTCTCCTTATAGGTCCATGAAAGGAAGCCTCGATTTTGGCAATTTGAATTGCGCCATGTTGTCATTTTGAAACCAGATGTGTTTTCTATTGGACGTGGGCGAGAATCAAGATCCGGGGAGAGACGTGAGAGGTGGATTTGACCACAGAGATATCCCGTCGTTTCCGTGGCAGCACGCCGCCGCCATCTTGTGTATGTATACCGGGGCAGACGTTCAATGGAAAATGCAGTATAACTGGCCTAAACCGTGCTCGAAAATAACGAAAACTCGCTCATACGGGACAACAGCTGAAGTTCCGATTTCTCTGTAATGTCTTCCGATTAAATAAACATCGAATACACCGGATTTAAAAAAAAATATTTTTTAAAATAAATTTTGTTGTTTGATTATAAATCCTTATTTGTGTCCATTTTAAGTACGAAAAGATTAAAAGAACACGAAAAACAAGTCTCGAAGTTGTAGACACCCAAGTTCAGCCTACTGTTTACATATAACTCATTGGACATTTATACATACACAAGATGGCGTAGCTATTCTGCCGTTGCCGCTTTGGTCCAGCCCACACATCGTCCACTCTAGTTGTCTTATATCTCACATATAATATTATATTATATGTGGATTTGACCGTATCGGACGAGGACCAGAGGATAGCCACGCCTCTAAAGCATATTCTGTCTTTATCCTTTATTCTAGGTTACTTGGGACCATAATTTACAAAAATGAACATCATGATAGATCGAAGGAGACTTGAAACTTGTTATAGCTAGCATAAGATAATGTGAAAAATTATTATTTAAATGAAAAATCAGGTGGGAATTTTCTCAGACTTCAGTAGCATTGAACTTCTTTCTGAAACCACCGACGTCGCCATCTACTGGCCATTAAATAGAATGCCATTTACGGTACTTCCGCATGGGCTTCTTTTTTCAGACCAGAGTGCTGCGTCCATTTTATTTATTCAGTCTATGGTTTGGACCAGCGCCGCAGATTTCAAGCCTTCTGAATTCACAACTCGCTTTAATTCGAACGACGTTGGACTTTATGTCTAAGAACTAAATCGGTTAAATTTTACGGGCTCAGAGATTTATTGAATAATTCGTGAGTAATTGCTTTTGCGTAGTTAGCACAGAAGAGCAGAACAGTGCCGCGACAAACTAAAGAAACTGGGCATACGGCAGGTGAAAGTGCTGGCTAAATTGTGGCAATAACGTAAAATTCCTCTAGGGGGCGACAGTAGTTACGCACTATAGCTTAAAGAATTGTGGTGTTTTCTTTATCTTCGAATTGCTCCTTAATATTAACAGAGGAAGCGGGTCGTCTGCCATGAAGCATAATATTAGACCGATATTTTTCTTCAGCAGTACAGAATGGGAAAAATAAACACAACTCTCGAAAGGGCCTGTTGCTTTTTTTTCGAGTTTTGCAGCCACCGTAGGTTCCTGGACACACTTAAAAGGGGAGGGCTTGAGTTATCAATTGATTACAGTCTACAGTCTCACCGCTAGATGGCATTAAATCTCACATAATGGTCTTTCATCGGTGTTTTCGTTAAGATGGTCCATTGAGTGCAACGGTGAGAACTTAAAGGTAGACTGAGTGGGATTTTCCTGAAAACAATGCATAGACTTAAACAAAATAATCCTTTATCATCAGTTATGCCCTATTAGATTTCTGAGGCGCTCTTGTATCAACAGTGACCCTGCTGTCTGCTTGTATTTTCGTATCTTTCTTTGCACGGGACAATTCTGGGTGTCAGCCTTTCGGCGTTGGGTGTGTAGCCCTTAACTAATGCAGCCTAGCGGCTCTGGTGTCCTTCAGCCAGGGAGAAAAGGAAAATTTTGAATGTTGTGTTTACAAACCGAAAACAACAAATCCTACTCAGAATACCTTTAAAAAATGGAGCAACATTAGTTGTTATGAAGATCAACTAGTGATATGTAAAAATGATCATCACAAGACATGCTTGTTGGTGCACATTGTCCCGTGAGTTCCCACTGCTTACAAAACCACAGTTGTTGCAGAATCAGATCAGTTATACACTTGACAGGACAGCATGCAATCAATTCAATGTAATGAGGTGATACTATTTATATTCAACCTTGTCACCAAGGGGTGCGATAAATATCACCCTCCTGGGTGGTGGCTTCAATCATTTTGGTCAAAATATGCAGTTGATTTGAGAAAGGAGGTTTTCAGTCGCCAATTGAACAAAAACGATTTGATGGCCAGGATTAAGAATAAACTATTTACAAGGCAGCTGGGAGGGCTTACTCAGTAAAGGCGCCACTTGCAGTGGAGGAGCAACCACCATGGTGCCGGATCGAATCCAACTGTGAGAGCTACGTATAGCTGGCTTTGTGCTGCACAGGGATATGGGAGGTATACAGTCAGTTTTCGTTAGCATGGTTTGCTGCTCCTGCCTGCGCCTCTCACTGGCCATACTGGCGCTCATTAGTTGTATTCTAAAGCTGCTTTCACCCCTGACGCGAAACAAATTTTTCGCATGATAGATTACATTCCAAGTCAATGCAAAGACGCGCGTCATTGCATTGACTTTGAATGTAATTTGTCGTGTGAAAAATTTGTTTCGCGTCCGGTGTGAAAGCGGCTTAAAGAAGCGAATGGTGGGTTTCCTCTAGCCTCGATCTCTGCAAGTCAGGTTTCTAACTGTGAGTGAGACGAAGTAGAGGCTGATAATCGAAAATTTTGGAGGCAAACCGCGGACTGTCTACACTCTCCTGAGATAGCAGCATGAGTCACTACGGGAATACTTGCTCAGTTTGCAGATTGGACATTCCAGATTCAGTTGGGAGCTGGAGTTGCCAAATTCACCTGACTGAAATGGAAGTAGTCTCTGTCAGTCTGCATGTATGTCTGTCTTTAATTTTCGTAAACGTCCATTTATCCGATGGACTTCACACTTGGTGGGTGTTTTGCTGAGGACCCAAGGAAGTGCAGTGTCTCGCGTTAAGTTGTTTGACAGAGCAGTTTTCAAGAATGATGCAGGCTGCAATTACAGAGGCCATGCAAGTGGCCTGTTGTGATCAGACATGTTTTGAATGGACAATAGGCTTGCATTTTTTTTTAAGCCCAGGCACTAAAGAACCTAATATATTTTTGTCTTAAGTACTTCAGGACGTGAGATCTCACCTGCAGTCTATAAATTGGAGTCAGACATAAGTCTTAGTTCATGAATAGGCTAATGGCAAATGGTAATTGCCTAGAAGAAAAACAATTGACTGCCAGCCCTCAGCCCCAATACTATGCATATGCAGTACAAGGAGGCATACTCAATTTACGGTAAAAAGAAAAACCTTTCTTTCTCCCTACAAGGTGAGCTGATATAGTTTTCTGTTGCTGTAAAATGTAGGAGGAAAACACTGCAACAACAGTATTGGAGCATTATGAAAAGCCATGCCATGATAGTTGTCAGTGTACTACAAGATATGTGAGTTGAATTGATTGCAGATGAGCATGTCTGGTGCTATGCAGGACATCATAGCCCAGAGCAACCGGGATCTGTGTTGCATCTCTCAATGACGCAACAACCCCTGATCTTTTTAGCATTGAGATCTTTGGCAGACGGTAAGCTTCTCGACCTCTCCCTGATCATCTTCATTAGCTCACCCTCTTCCAGCTTCCCACAGTCACCTGAAGCTTGGCCAAAGTCCACAGGGACTGACCTCTTAGCCCCAATTTGTGTGCAGATATTTTCTGCAGCACTAAATATATGTCCTGGGCTCTGATGCTTCAGTTTCATTGCACAAAAAATGCTAGAATATGTGTACATAGATTGTTAAAATGGAGAACGACCTCACTGATATTTTCACCCAAAAAATCCTTAGAAGTACTAAATCTCTGTTCCTTTTCTTGTCTTCAGGATTCAATTGCTCCTCTGGATTTGCAGAGCAGAATTTACAACACAATGATTTATGAAAGTTCTGCATCGCCTTGCCACTCCCAGCATGGAATATATGCATTTGTGACCCACGTATACAGTGGCAAACACTTGATTGAAAACAGGGGAAGCACCAAAAATTGCTTGAATCTGAAGACTAGTCTTGACCCATGTTCAATAATTTAACTTCAGGAAAGATCTTTCCAATAATCAGAATAATCTGAATACAATACTAGGTTGACTGAAAAATAAATTAAATTCAATAAAATGTCATCTTCACAAGGTAGAGTACGCTTTATAGAAGAAGATAAGCAACTGGGTTATTTCCCCATGTGTGCTTGTAAAATATCTTGCAGTGTCGGCTACCTGTACTTGATTGTTAGCCGAGCATGTATACAATTTTGAACAACACAGAGTATACTGCACTTTTGCCCACAGTTTGCCCACAAATAAATACATTTATTTCTCATGTTACCATAGTGTGGAGAACTGGCTACACTTGACAGTCCTGATTATTTTCAGAGTTCTTGTAATGTTAAAATTACAAGGGATTTTTCTACCTCCACCATTTTCAGCTCAGCAGACGCCACTGCATATTAATTAATTGTTAATGGGCCGAGTGGTTGGATTGAACCTGATACCAATCATTGGATCCACCACGTCCACACATTATGTGCACATACTGTGGACATATAGGTTACTCTGTTACATTTAGAGCCATACATATTTTTTAAAAAAAAGGAAGATCAAAATAAGATTAAAAGCGGTTTTACATTTTCATTTTATAAGGGAAACCAGAAAATACACATCAGAGGAGATCCTATCTTCATAAGGAATTGGTCTTTGACTCATCTAAATTCTCCCAGGCGATCATAATGTGTTGTCTTGACAGGAGTACTGGGGGATTGGCTGTACAGACCCTGAGACCATCACGACACTAGGGCTAAATCTTACTCCAAGCATCTATCCCTCTCATGACATTGGCCGATTCTGAGGTAAAGGATCACGGAGAGCTGAGGACCAATAGGCAAAGAGAGGTGAGTGGGCTTGTGACTTGGCGAGGGGGGGTGGGTTGTTCTTTGGGGGCTCAGAGTTCCTAAAGCCCCTTCATCCTCCATCACCCCTCCAGCAGACTTACCATAATAGCGCATGACAAGTCCCCTTCTGTAAGGTGTGGGGTCGTAATCCCTCCGAGCTTACGAACTGTGCACCCGGATTTTAGCTTCTCAGCCTGTATTCTGCTTGTTTCTGAACACCACGGCCCATTTGAAGGACGGAGAGAGGGGGAGAAAGGGAGGGAGGGGGTGAGCAAGAAGAGAAATGACTGATCCTGCTTCTTTAGTCTGGTGAAACAGACTATGGTGGATTCCAAACTTGCGAACTATTAAAGGAAAATAAAAAGGGGCAAAGGACTACAAAAAATTTGACAGGATTTTTGTTTTGAATCGATTCTTCTTGGCATCCACTACAGAACACAAGAGTGAAGTAAGTTGCCTTTAGCTGAATATAAGATGTTCCAATATTTCATATTCATGTAATTATTATATAATTCGTAATTTTATGTAAATATTTGCTTTTATACATTTTTACATTTGTAAATTTCTAAATTTGACAGTATTCATTTTTATTTACATGCCTGTTATCCAGAGGCCTAATTAGACAAATTAGGCAAATCCATCTTATTAAGGACCAAAAAAAAAAAAATTGAAATTATGTTTTATATATATATATATATATATATATATATATATATATATAGGCATAAAATGGTTGACCTTTCATCTATTTATTTAGCAAAGTCTCATTTCTTGAGAAACAACAACTAGTTTAAGATAAGGTTTATTTAATGGGCCGGAATTTGGCTGCCTTGTGAATCGTAAAATTGGCAATAGAATGGCATTACACACAGGGTAGACAAAATATCAGAAGCATCCTTGAAAAGTAGATGCCATTAAAATGGCTTAAACAACAAATTTCCATGCTCATAAAAAATCATGTACAAGCCCTCTAGTAACAGAAACCTATAGCTGGCTGCTTAGCTGATAAGACTCAGCTGAGTCAGCAAGAGTTTGCTTGAGACAGCAATGAGGAAAATTTAATTAATCAAAAACCAAAGTGCTACAATGGATATTTATCCAGTAACCTTTGATGAACAAAAATCAAGTAAAGTGGAATTTAACAGACCCAATTGAAAGTTACAGCAGTCAGATTGTACTGAGTGATCTCAGGATGTTTTAAATATACAGATATCGTAACTGTGAATTGTTTGTATCTAAAGGAGGTTGTCATGTTTTAAGAAGACTAAGATAATAAGGCTTTTGAAATGGAGAGCATGTTTGAGCCTTTAATGTAATCCTTTAATAGCTTTATGGGTATACAAAGTCAGAGATGACTTCCATGTCTTCCTGGTCCCCACACCAGCCAAAGAGATGTTGACACAGGGCTTCTGGAATCCACAGAGATAACCATGTTGAAGTATAAAAGCAAGACTGGCAACCTCCACTTTTGTTAGAACTTTGTTACTGCATTAGGCCAGAGGTGGGCAGCGAGGGCCGTATCTGTCCCCGGTTTTCACACCGACTACTTGCCATTAATTAGTTGATCATTTAAATTAGCCAAACCATTTATGAAATCTGACGTTTCAGGTGCATTTCTTTAAATTATCATTAATGACCACCAAAGACTGTTCTTGTCTCCCTTCATAAAACATTTTCCTTTAATCAAATCATTACGAAACTCAATATAGATCGAGGGAAAAAGGTTTAGTCTCTCAGAATATTGGTGTCTGCTGAACGACTCTGACCAAAATCTATTCCAGTGGATTTCAAGAGAATTACAGGCCACAAACTAACAACATATGGCAAAAGCAGGGTAGCACACATGATATATCAAACATTTTACAAAAAAGTTTCATTTGCTTTAGATGGTCTGTGAGTGAGATGTGGGTGTATGGACTTAATTGAAAATGTATTACTCTACTCAGAAGTGGATAACTAGAGTCTGTGTCAGAGCTGTAGAACTGTAGGCATTATAGCATTAGCCTAGGACTCCACACTTGCAGTCCTATGCCAATGCTTTAAAGAAATGGAGATATCAATATCCTTTCTGCACTGGTTCCATTCCATTTATTTTACATCTACGAAGTATTATATTTATATGGAATTTTCAATGGAAAAATGCAAAAAATATTGCTTTTGGTATGTACCTGAACCTGTGGTTTCATCCTATTTGTCTGAAACCAATTCTGCTCTCCAGTATAATTATATAAATATATAGAAGACCTCATGGATTTGAACCAGGACAATAATTCTGTATATACAGACAGGGGACAAATTAATAGAAAAATCTACATAAATTGTCTGAATGAGGTGTTAGGCCTCCACAAGCTGCTAGATTGGCTTCAACACATCTTAGCACAGAGACTGCAAGTATAAAACCGGAGTACCTGGAGGGATGGAGTAACTTTATAGAGATATTACTTCAGTTGGTGTTTTGATGGTGGTGACGGGTAGCTCAGTCTAATATGTTGATCCAAAATCATTTCGTCCCTTGAGAATCAGCTGGTTCTATGTCCACTTTTCCTCATCTTGGGAAAATGGAGTTTGAAATTTTCAACTGTCTTATCTCTGATGTTTAGAGAGTTATCAAAATGTATTTTGTGTGGAATATTGTTGACTGTGGAAGGTACCCTAAACATATTGCAAACATGTTCAAAATCTCCATAGGCTTAGAGATATAAGCAGTCAAATATGGACATTGAACCTTCTGATTCCAAGGAACTTAAGTTGCCCTTGGTCAACAAGTTCTATGTCCAACATAGGACCTGGTGCCTTTACTGGGTTTACGTATGATCGAAATCAGGAAGTTTTATGTCCATCAGAGTTGTTTTAAAAAAGTTCAGTCAGGAAAACTCACGTTTCAATAAAATAGAACAATTTATTTATGGGTGTAAGCATTACATTGCATTTTGGCGGCGGCTCTGCTCTAGAGGAATGTCCTACCTAGGCACAGCAAACATACAAACAGTCATGAACAGAAATCAAAATCCCCCCAATGTGAGCAGAACCAAACAGGTGGAGATGGCGAGCAAATAAACCAAACAGCATGTTGCATAGCATGAAAAGTCATTGCAAACAGCAGCGGAAGTAAGTGAGCTTGACTTCTTTCAAATGGACCGCTGTATGACCTCTTGATCTGTATCCTCCAATTGTGTGCCTGCTGATGCTGACGTGCTGGTAGCTTACCAGGCTGCTGTCAGCTGATGTAGCTCTTCTCGAGTTTCCTGCTTGAACTAGTTACACTCATTTATGAACAAACTAAGAACGTTTTAGTCAATGAATGGTTATCTGTATTTTATAATCATTTCACAAAAAATGTACTGGGACACCATGAACAACGTTTATAAGGCTGAGGATTAATGAGTATTGAAAATGCTTCATACACTCATAGATAAAAGTATTGAATCAAATTTACAGATAGATGATTAAGTCACCTTCTCATTTGAACCTGTGACACCGGACAGCATTGACCCACTGACCAGAATCAATAGCCTGAAAAATAAAAATGTGAAAAATTAAGTATATATACGAAATGCAAATTTTTACCCAATTTCCCCCATACATATACATAATTATGCGTGGAGAAAATTAGGTGGGGGTGGGGGGGGGTCGAGTATCTCCCCCCTGATAAAATTTGATTTTCTGTGAAAATAGCATAGGCCTATGTTCTGTAAAATCAACTACAATATTGGGGTAGGTCTAGCTAGGGCCTAAATGGTGGGTGGGGTGGCGGTTTGGGTGGGGCAGGCAAACGGGCGGGGGAGGGGAAAGGGGTGTCTCCCCCGATATCCCTGGGTTGCCCCAATGTCGCTGACAAATTGTATATTAAGTGCACTGTACATTAGTACACTAGGCCTAAAGTTGATCGTTTGAGAATTAAGTAGTTCTATATCCATGCATATTGACAAATGTGACTTTTCCACACCAGTCCTAACACGACAAAATTAAGATTTACAGTGTGTATACATTGTTGGTGAACAACTTACCCATCAAAATAATCCATTAGTCTTTCGGAAGGGATCAAAATTGAACGTTTTTTTCTGAGGAGTTCCCATTTTGTGCTTTACATGTGCTCCTTGGCCATTTTGAGCGAATGTCACATGATCCAGGTACGGACCCTGATTGGTTCCTTGGACACAGAACCACCTGATTTGAAATGCGCCCCACTCAGGATATAGAACTAAATGTTTCTACGTGTTAATATGGTGTAGACTTTAGGTCGGGGAGCTAGGCACTAAGTGACATAAACCTAACTGATTTTAGAATGTCCTGATATGCTTAACTCCATTTCTGGGAAAAGTGGACATAGAGCCAGCTGATTCTCAAGGGATGATATGACTTGAGTTGGTTTCAGATCTGTTGACTGGCAGTGGTGTATGCTTCAGATAATTTTCATACGCATAAAACCATTCAGTGATTCCTTGGCCGCTGTGGGTCTTTGGTCATTGCCTTCCTAAGAGACAGTATACCCATCACAGCAAGGCTATGCACAGTCACACAAAACGCATGTATTCACGTCTTTGCATTGACTTTGAATGTTATCTGTCGTGTGAAAAAATTTGTTACGCGTCAAGTGTGAAAGCGGCTCAAGGCAGAGAAGTATTAAACTAAAAGCATGAACACAAACAATATTGTACCCCAAAAAGGAATGTGAGTAAAGGAAATAAAATGCATGCATGCCCTCTGCCCCATAACTGACCACCACGCTCAAAAGATAGAAGATGATGGCAGGAAAGGATGACTGATAAAAAAGAAAAAACAGTGCAGAGCATTGCCACAAACTCCTCCTTACCTTATAAAAGATCGACAAATCGAAAGTGACTGCTAAATGAACATGATATGATATGATTGTAAGTAATGGGATTGAGCATGGGAAAATATGAATTAGGCACATGCGGTTCTGCTGAAACTCTATCCCTTGTAACCATCTCATTCCCTCTCAGCTCACAGCTCCATCATGGACATCGGCGGGTTGGAGACAGTGGTGGCGAACTCGGCCTATGTGGCGGCGCGGGGCAGCTTGGACGGTAACGCGGCGGCCACCATGCGCGACAAGAAGATGCGCGCCCGGCTGAACCTACCCCACATCAAGCAGTGCGAGCACATGAAGACCAAGGTGGACCCGACCTTCGACAGCATGTGCGTCAAGCAGCCCATCGGCAAGCGTCTGTTCCAGCAGTATCTGGAGAGCCAGGCCAACCACAAGACCTCCTGCGAGCTCTGGAAGGACATGGAGGACTACACCATTTCGGAGGAGAAGGATCGAAAGCAGAAGGCCCAAAAGATCGTCAACAAGTACTACGACTCAGCCTCCAAGTCCTTCTGCAACTTCCTGGAGGAGAAGGCCATCGCCCGCGTCAAATCGGACCACCCCAACGTCCGGAACGACCTGTTCAAGGAGAGCGAGAAGCTGCTGCAAAAGCACCTGGAGACCACCGCCCTCGACGGCTTCAAGAAGAGTATGTACTTCCTGCGCTACTTACAGTTCAAGTGGCTGGAGGGTCAGTCGGTGACCGAGGAGTGGTTCATGGATTTCAGAGTGCTGGGGAAGGGTGGCTTCGGCGAAGTCCATGCCTGTCAGATGAGGGCCACAGGCAAGATGTACGCCAACAAGAAGCTTAATAAGAAAAGACTGAAGAAACGCAAGGGCTATGAGGTAAGGAAAAGACAGGTCTCCATTAAAGGTGAACTATGAAAGTTTGTTTACTTTCACTTCTGTTGACATTCAAACTAAAAAAAAACAGAGGTAGCCCGCCCCTCCCTCCCATAGTTCCCTCCTTCTCATGCTTTCATAACTGTCAACTCTTGTCGTTGATTGGCGGGGACGGTTTGTTATGCAATGGAGCACAGCCTGTGCCATGTCAGTAAAGCAGCGGTGTCAAGATCCTGTCCTAGGATACATTTCCCAAAAGCTACTTACATTATTCTCTCTACATGGCTCATATAGTTAAAAAATATAGGTTTCTAAAATAGGAAGCAACTATGCTTTCTTGGGAACATACCCTCAGAGGGTTCCTGTGTCTACAGGGTTATCGGCTAAGAGATGCCTTGAGAACAAGGTACAGTACCAGGCAAAAGTTTGGACATACCCACATTTTTCTTAAAATATATATTAAATAAAGAAATAGGCAGCCTTTATTTTGCAAAAAAGATCTAATTATTAGATCCATCAAACTAACCACCATTTGTTCTCACATTTGCAGAGCATTCTCACATTTTTTTTAACAAGGGCGGTCATATGACTATAATGAATTTGCAGCTGCACAGCTGTCTAACTTCCCATAGACATGCTGCACTTGAGGCTTGCTTTTTATCTTTGCGCCGAATAAGTCCCAAAACCACTTGACTTTAATTCAACTGTTGGAAAATAGAAGGAGCTTATTTGTCTGTTTACTTAGCAAAATATGGCTTCTTTGAGATTCCAAAATTTTGGACACTATTTTGAGCAAGTAAATTATTCTCTTTTCCCTTCTGACTGTTGACCTTTTTACATGATTCCATTTGAGATTATATAGAGAAGTTAAGCCATTTAATTTGTGCTGTGACATTAGCAAAGCGCGTCCAAACTTTTTACTTGTACTGTATGTGGACTCTTTGGCTAATTTTTAACTTTAATTACTATTGCGGAAACACAGCAAAAACTATCGACAATTCGACCCTCCAGGACTGGAGTTCGACGCCCCTGAACTGAGGACTACAAACGGAATGTCATGACAGATGACTAGCAATACCCACAGAGTTCATCATGTTCGCCGAAGAGAGGCGAAAGTTCAGCATGAGTATTGCAAAGGCATCCAAGTCCTTATATCACAGACACTTCATGAGTTCATTAATGTTTATCATGCTTTAAATGGTAGTTAAAGTTCAATTGGCCAGGACGTTAGGGGCATAAGAACATGAACTCTTATTTTCCATTTCTATTCTAAATAAAAATTTACTTGTGCTATTGATATATCCCTGCAAAAAAATGAGCTATAGGAATCATACAGGACAGTCCAATAGAATTCTATAGCACTTTACTACCTCAAGTCCGATTGAAAACAAGTTCTATAGAAAATCTCTATAGAGCAGTTCCTGTAGGACTTTTTTTTCCCCTAATTTGACATCTTCAATCCCATCCAAACATGGAAGGCAATAAACAAAGCAACCAGGTTATATTAATCCTTCCTGGCAAACCCTTCCCAATTTGCATTCCTGCAACTGTGCACAACTCTGACTGGCGCTGGAACCCAGACACTTCTGCTCTGCAACATGGTGCTTTAACCAAGTGAGCTACCCAGCAACTGGGAAAATTCTGTTGGTACTTGATGCTGATCTATTTGAATTGCATTTGAATTGAACTGAATTGAATTGAATTTGAAGGAACTGAGTGCCTTCGCTGAAAAGGAACCCCATGTTAGTTATGCTGTTGGGTGACCATGATACATGTATAAAGATGGTGGAATAAGTCTTAGCAGACCTCAAATTGTATTCAAATTCATTCTAAATCTGCAAATAATCTGCAATCACATGCAGGTAAATGGAAAGGAATAATTTGATTGAATTTTTTAAATTAAGGGAAACGTTCAAAAGCTCAAACTTTCAACTGTTAGAAATCGCTGATTTGTATGTTTGTTTTTAGTACGTTTTTATAATTTTTATTGCTATTTATTTATTTATTTATCATATTTATTCGTTTAGTGTATGTATGTTTCTGTACGATTGCGATGTCCTGAGTCTTGAACGTTTTCCTTTCATTTCCGCCTTATAGTATCTTGCCAGTCTTCACACTTTCTTCCCTGTATTCGGTGAGGTAATTCCCCTTCCTTCTCTCTGGCTGTTCTTTTTGGCTGTCTGCACCGAAGAATAGTTAGCGAGGCACGGGTGATTAGTTAGATCAGAGTTAGGACTCCACCTTCTTCTTCTCACTTTCCTATCACCGTCCTTGCGTTTCTAGTTCCGCCTCCCTCTTACAGCTGTTCTGCATTCTAGCTGGGATCACACTGATTTTTACCGCAGCTCCCTGCCGACTCGTTTCTTCCCATAGCTCGCTTTGGTTAAGTCTCGTATCTGCACTTTCTTGGTTTCGATTGTTGATTGCTCGTTTCTTGTGAATTCTCCCGTAAGTCTCGTTATTGATTGTTTGTATTACGTTGTTTGATTGCTGGTTGATTGCTTAGTACTTCATTCTCCCTAATTCCCATTTTGTACCCATCTGTTTAGATTCTCCTGTGTTATTCCCTCATCCCATCCTATTACCTTTTCCTTCCCCTTCCATTCCCTTAGCTCAACCCCTATTGTTACTGTCTTTGTGCGGATTGATTTTCTGGTTATCGAATATTTCTGCTTGTCCCCTGATTCTGATTCTGACTATTCTGCATTACCCTGTTTGCCTGGCTATCGATCTGCTTCTGTATTTGACCATGAGCTGTGTTAACCCCAATAAACGCCCTGCCGATGCTGAGCTGCATTTGCAGTCTAAGCCCGTTCCTTTCATCAACATAATTCTATCTTCGTAAGCAAAAGAGGAACACGAGTTTTCCATTATAGCACAATAAAGTTGTAATGCCTTGCATGTATATTTTTGAATTGCTGCCGAGGAAATGGAAAGAGGTCTTCAAATACCGTAACTGAAATACTGCTAAGTTGTGCAGTCAATGGTCTGATAAGAGAATCAATGAGTTGGTATGTGCCTGGTACCCCATGTGCTTATAAGCTCACCTTAGTTAAAAGGGACAATTATCTTGCTACTTCAGTATAGTGGATATCACTGCATATTGCACATTTTCTTACCATTAGTCCGGTCTCTCACCTCTAGAACCTGGATACTGGTAGGGTAAATTGACCCTTCGACAGAGCATTGCAAGGAGTCATAAGATTTATTTTTTTATTTAACCCTTATTTAGGATGTCTTTCCCATTAAGCTTTTGTTCTATTAGAAGGTCCTAAAATCCATCAAAGTCCTATAGAAAAGGTTTTTCCAACTAGGGTGTTCTATAGGAAGGTCTTATGGAACCGCAATAATCTTATAGGACTTTCTTTTCCTTAGAGGTGCTGTATAGGTTTCCAGCAAATTCCTATAGAACACGGAAAATCCTATAGAACATGCTGTTTCACAAATGTTCTATTGAGTTCCATTGTTCTATAGAATTCTAAAGAAGTCCAATAGAACATTTTTGCCGGGGTATGTTTTTGTTGAGCCTCTTGGATGTAACTGCCATTCATGAAAGTGCTGTTCCTTTTTATCAAAGGACAGTATATTTATATTGGAGTAATTTTCAGGGGCAAATTGACAATTTATATTGACACTGCTCAAGACCGGGTCAGAATATCTGAACTCAGGTGAAGATCAAACTCAAGACCGAGGGATTCTGTTCCACCGCTTTACCAAACAAGCTACCGAATCCAGCTGGGAAGGGTTTGCAAGTTTGATCTCTCAACACTACAAAGCACATGCCATATTGACATGATGAATATTAGGAAGGGCAATTAAATTTTGAAGACGCAGTGTTTCGATTCCATATTGCAGTCATGCTCAGGTACAAATTGAAAATTTATTCCAACACTGCTCACGTCTGGGTGAGAAGCTGAACCTGGGCCAGGTCCTGATTTTCTGATCTGGTCTTAAGCAGTGTCGGTATAAATCAAGTATACTTATGATGGTCCTTTCTTCCCTTGTGCTAATGGTCCAGTAGGTCTGAAGCATGTCTTGCCCTTTTTTTAACCCCTTTGCCTAGATAAAGACGACGTCCGTAACTTCCGAAATTTAATTCCTAAATAATTCTGTAATTGAACGTCCAAATGTCTTATCTCACTGGAATAATTTTCCACAGTCTCTGTGACACAAATACTGAGTTATAAAGCTTCAATAGGCTCATGCATTTTTTTTTAAATTTGGCATCTCCAATCCCACCCGAATCGGGAATGCCCAATTGGTGAACTATGTACAAGTTTGCTCGTTTGCGACGAATTCATGATATTGAAGACAGTTCACGGCTCTCCTACGAAGCACGTGCCTGTCAGTCACCTCTTCTAATACGCTCATTGGTTGAATCTTCTCAAATTCAGAACAAGGGCGGAGGATACCCGGACATGACCGCGCTTAGAGTCTTCCTGAGGAGCGCTCGTCTGACCAACAGGAGGTGTTTTGAGCAACAAACAAAGCTATTTATTTTATTTCCCAATCCCGGCAGTCCCTTCCAGATTTGAAACCCTGTAGCGCTATAGCCAATTGTGCGCTCCTCTGGAAAAGCTGCCGACCACTGCCGGTTGGTACGACCGGGGCTCGATAGACGTGATAGACACTTCTGCACTGCAACGCAGTGCCGTAACCGAGTGAGCTATCCGGCAGCAATGGGCTCATTCATAACAGGAATGAATATGGCATGAATTGTATCCTGCTCAAAGGGGTTAATCCACTCTAAGTGCTTAATTGACATTTCTTATCAGGACAGGTCACATTAGAACAAGCTTAGCATTAAATAACTAAAAATTAAGAGCTCTTTTAATGCTCATCTGTAAGGCAGTTCAGCAAGTTTTGCCTTGATCTAGTAACAGCTGATAAATGTTTTTAATCCTTTTTTTAAACCCTGGGGAGTCTTTGTTTGGTGCTGCACTTTTTCATGTTTATCCAACTGAAGAATCTGTCTCCCGCAACAAATTATGGTTCGTCATTCTTCAATGAGATTATTTCTCATTAAATATCTGCTAGCGATAAAAAAATTGAAATATGATGTAATATAAGTCATTCTTCAATGAGATTATTTCTCATTAAATATCTGCTAGCGACAAAAAAATTGAAATATGATGTAATATAATTTATGGAATTGAATTATTTAAATTCTGGCTTTTTCTAAAGGCTTCTGGCTAACTAGTGGATGCAAATAGAATGGATGCACATTCACATGCAAGGCCCAGACTACACCATCCAGTAGTAATCCTGGCTATTCCATATATCATGTGCTATGTATGCAGCAGCCTCACCATTTTCCACATTATTCCTGGACAGGGTGTATCAAAAAAATGTCCCACTTTGAAAAACTGCCCTAAAATTAATATTTTATAATTTTTTTGGAAATCCTTTTACATAGGTTGATTGACAATGCTTCAGTGCTTTTTTGTGCGATTGCACATACTCAACATGTCACGCATGACTGAGCACAGGCTAAATACGTAAATTGCGATACATCTGTTTTGCGCGAAAAAGTGCTGGGATGAAAAGAGGATCTGAGACCATGAGAGGCAATGTTAGTTATGCCCTTAGGTGTCCTAAAATTTTCTGACCAATAAAAATTTTAAATTTCTTTTGGAAAATCATTGACACCGTGTCCTCCAGGCTAAAGGGAGCAGGACCATCCAGCTTGCTATCAGTACACAGTTCAAAAGCCAACATCTACGATAGTATGGGGGTGAATTTGTGCACATGGCATGGGTAACTAGCACATCTATGGTAACATCATTAATGCTGAAGGATATATATATATATATATATATATATATATATATATATATATATATATATATATATAGGTTTTGAGGCAGCATATACTGTCATGCAGACGTCTTTTTCAGGGAACGCCATGCTTATTTCAGCAACTCGATGTTGAAGTCTACACTCTACATGCATTAAAACAATGTTGCTCCATAGTGGAGTTTGGGTGCTAAACTGGCTCACTTGCAGTCCAGCCCAGTCACCTAGAAACACAACAAAGGAGGCTGCAAAGTACTGAGCAGCTGAAATGGTACATCAAGCAAGAATGGGATAAATAAATTTTGTACCCAAAACTACAGCAGTTGGTCTCCTCAGTTCCTAAACTCTTACTCAGCATTGTTGAATGAAGAGGTGATGCAACAGAAAGGTTAAAATGCCCCAACTCCAACTTTTTTGAAACATGTTATTGGCATCAAATTCAAAATGAGCAGGTATTTAAAAAAAAAAATCTCAGTTTAGGCATCTTTTTCTTCTATTTTCAGTTAGAGTTTAAATGATTTGCAAATCATTGCACTCTGTTTTTATTTACATATTACTCATATTACAGCATTTTTACAAGCGAGGTTTTATACGTGAACGCTGCATAAAACTTTACTTGCTATTTTTAGTGTGCTATGCGGATGGGAAAGACAGCAAATTATGAGGTCATGGGGGACAGGATTGACAGAGTGAGAATGAAAGCGATTAAAGGGGTGAGGTGAAACGTGGGATTATGTGTTATTTAAGTGCAAAGAATTAGTTTAAACTAATTAGCAGGCCATTTATGCTCAATGCGAGAGGCTTGTGGGCAGCTGTGGAGAGTTACTCGGTCTGAGAAGAGAAAGTTTAGATAGTTATTGTTTGCCTTCTTGTCAGAGCATTGCAAGATTAATTTTTTACAGGCTCAAAACAGTAACACCCTCTGAAACTTTCGAGTGATGTGTCCCATCGTTTGTTTACATCTCTACTCTACAGTATGCATGAATATGCTGTGGTCATGAAAATTGAATGTGTCGACTCATGCTGATTCAAATATAATAAGATTTCATTTTCATTCGAAAAAAATTCAGGACAAACAAGCTAAAAATCAGGTGATAATGAACACAGTTACTAATATGAAACAAATGGTTATTTTTCTTTCTCTAATTGTCCACTTCTTGCAAAAAAATAGAGCCGCGTACAGTTGTGTCACGACAAGGCAGATGAAATACCGACAGCTGCCGATGTTTGTTGCCATTTTGTATTTTTGCTGCTGCAAATAGTGGGTTACACTTTACTTGAAGGTACCGTTGTAAGAGTGACATGACACTGTCATAACTATTGTGTGTGTCATGTAACAGTTATGACAGTGTCATGTCACTCTTATGACGAAGCTGTCATAATCAAGACAGCCAAAACAATGTCAACTTGTCATCTCAAAAATCGAATGACACTTAATGACAACGTTTATGACATTTGCATAATGTTTATGACATGTTCAAGACTGTGTCATGTCACTCTTATGAAGATACCTTCTAGTGTAATCAATTTGTAAGTAACAGCTTTCAGTCACAAAATATGCCCACATTTTTTAAGTATCCTGGATCCTGAGCACTAATGTATTTTCCCCAAAGTGGGTTAATTAGTTTACAGTCAGTCTACAGTATTTACACTTACTGAGTCTTTAATCCTTGCCATTTGGGTTACAGTTACTCTTAACCCCGATTTACACACTTGCTTTCTCCTTGGTTGTCACTCTGGATAAGAGCATTGGCAGGTTACCAGCAATAAATACCACAAAAATCATAGATTTGCTTTACTCCATTATAATTTTGATAATATTATCATTCTGCATATTGTGGATGATGCCATAAATTTTTTTTATAAAGTTTAACCTTTTGGTTAAAACGATTGTGACAGAGGGCTCTGTCTCAGGCTGCGGGCGGCGTCTTTTCCCCACAAACTAGCCACTTCCCACTCTTTGGTTGCTCGTGTTTGGGTCTTGTTACGTGTACACCACTTATACATATCAATAATACACATATTCCGACAACATAATGCGTTAGCTTCGAGGGTGCACACTCGAAGCGCGCAGCAGGGTACCCGGGTTCATGCACACAAACATTTCCAATTCACGTTCACAATCTTACTGGTTAAAACACCCCACAAACACCCTAAATTACACCTAAAGGTTTGTTAGCGTCTTTACTGTTGTTTGTTTTACCGTTACCGTCTTTATCATGTTACAAACACGCACAATTACTCATTGAAATGGTTGGTCCCGTCTTTATTGTACTTAGCGTTTGGTTTAAATGTCTTTTTGTTTGGTTATAGGATGTTGTTCGTTGTCTTGTCTTCCTCCGTTCCTCGTTTCCTCTCTCCATGTGTCTGTTTGTCTGTACTACAGCGGGGTACAACTACCGGTGCAGGGGAGGACCAAACAGAATTGCAGAAAACATGAGTTCATTTATTTGGTTTAGCTGAAGTGGCGCATGCGTGATGCCCACGGGGAAAAGCGGCCACTCCAGCGAAAAGGGGTTTTTCGTTCAACTGTGATGATCGGCTGTTACTAGCCAAAAAGGGTACAAGTTGAAACATTATTGTAGAGTGTATATTTGTGTTGGTGATTATGTGTATGTATTTGAGGGGATAATGAAGGGTTATCTATTTTAACTTAACAGAACGAATGTGGTATGTTCTGGGGGAGGGGCTTAGAGTAGAAAGGGGGGTTTTCTCATCATTGGAGGTTGAGGGAGTCAGGAGAGTGACAGAGTGTAGCTGTGAATTGAAGTGAGCTGAAAGTGAAGTTGAAGTAAAATTGAAAGTAGTGATTTGTTTATTGGTTTATTTATTTATTTGTTTGATTTTTTTTGTTTTTGTTTCCTGTAAATATTTGACATTTTGGACATTTCCTTCACTTTGGTTGGAACTGGGTTTTTTTTTTGTCCTTTGTTGCACTGTAAATAAAACTCCTTGCACCTACGTGCTATTTGCGGCGGAGCCATTTTTTCTTTTGTTTATTTTTGGTGCATTTTTGGGCGACCCGAACCCCTGTTCGGTTACACCCTGCCACATTGATCTATGATTAAATTCAATCAGTATCATTTTCAGAGCTTAGCATAAGGAAATGGAAGAGCATTCCCATGTTTGCTTCAAACAGGAACTAAAAATAATTTTGTAAATCAACACACGCCAACACAAGCTACTGTTGGCTTCATTTCAAGTGAGTTGTAACTGACCCTCGAGGTCATGGCCTGCGAGAAGATCATTGCACTAGTATACTGGAATAGACATTTAACTCTATTTCATAAAAGGCATATTGGTTACTACTAACTGGTAATGCGATCAATTTCAACCAAGAATTTCAACTTTCAAAAATTTCCATATGAATAAATCACCTGGAAGATAATTCTCTGGGACTAGTCTTAGTCTGTTAGGCATTTAGCTGTGAAAGAATTATTTGATTACTGATAAAAAGCAATGCTGATTATTTTTAACTCCTACTCAACCATTTTACAGGAAAGAACATTTCACCTTTTGCTTGTTGGTGGAAAAAGTTACATTGTGACATATGCGTGACGTTGACACAATAAGACAAGCAGCGTGCAAACCCAGGGTGAAAAACAAACTCTTTAACATAGAATCGCTCATATACTGTATACTTTCATCCATGGAATGAGTCAGTTGATAAGTCTGATTTTCCCCATGAATAATGCCTTGGAACTCGCAGAATATTAAAAGTATGAAGATTTTGTTGAACTCTCAGTATTTGTGCTTTCCTTGTCGTATAGGGCGCAATAATTGAGAAGAGGATCTTGGCAAAGGTGCACAGCCGCTTCATTGTGACACTGGCGTATGCATTCCAGACCAAGACTGACCTCTGCCTGGTCATGACCATCATGAATGGAGGAGACCTCAGGTGCATATAAACGACCATAGCCAAGGTCCAAGACAGGGTTAGGGAACTTTGTTTTGCTCCATTGTCCTGCATGTTTTAAATGTCTCTCTGTTCTTACAAATGATTCAGATGATTTTACCTTGCCAAAGGCTTGATAATGGGGTAGATGCTTGATGATGAGACCTTCCTACGAATTATGTGTGTCAGAGACGGAGAAACATCTCAAACATGCAAGCTATGGCTTTCCAGTAGCAGGATTTCCTACCCACGGGCCAAGATTACGACCCCATTGCAGTTCTACAGAAATCTGAGTTGCTTTGAGCAATGTCATGCATGTGTGTCTGAGTGCCAGTTTTAATTAAAAAAAATTATTAGAAGCAACTGAAATCGAAGATAATAATCAGGAAAGGTACAAAAAGTATTGACTCATTTTCACGCAGTTGTGTACACACACTCATGTTTATATAGCTATATTTTTGTGAGGACACATTTTTGTATTGCTTTACTTTCATTCTGTATGGCTTTTCCTGAAGCCTCAGTGCAACCAAATTAAGCTTAACCTTACCTGTTACCGTAATCAAAGCTTTATCTAATTAGCCGTGATCCTCTATGCGGGCCACCCAAAACGTCCGCAAGACCCGAAATGTCCCATGAATATCTGGTGTCTCAACAGTTGGTTCTCACAGGTATATCTATACAAGCCACTCCCCACCAAACACTCACACACACACACGCACACACACACACACACACACACACACACACATACATGCATATAGGCATTGTTCTAATCCCCTCGCTAATAAGTCTTGGGGATCATCCTGCTGGCTAATCTGAATGTAGACCATGAAGCTCACGGCTGGCATTCAGCAAGATGAGGTACAGTACATTATTCATAGCTGTAAGTGACCTGACAGTCAGGCTGTATCTGCCCTCAGGTCCTAGCCAAAGCACAAAGGTATCCACCCACCTGCTTTCTTTTTTGTCACAAAATTTCTAGCTTTGGGACATATATTCTTACAGGTTCTCTTTGACACAGTCCTTAGCTGTTGTCTTATCTCTGATGTTTAGAGAGTTATCAAAATTATATGTATAAATAAACAAAAATAATTTTGTGTGGAATATTGTTGACTGTGGAAGGTACCCTAAACATACTGCAAACGTTCAAAATCTCCATAGGCTTAGAGATATAAGCAGTCAAAAATGGACATAGAACCTTATGATTCCAAGGAACGTAAGTTGCCCTTGGTCAACAAGTTCTATGTCCAACATAGGACCTGGTGCCTTTACTGGTTTTACGTATGATCAAAATCAGGAAGTTCTTTGTCCAACAGAGTTGTTTTTAAAAAAGTTATGAACAAACCAAGAACGTTTTAGTCAATGAATGGTTATCTGTATTTTATATTTATTTCATAAAAAATGTACTGGGATACCCTGAACGACGTTTATAAGGCTTAGGATTAATGAGTGTTGAAAATGCTTCATACACTCATAGATAAAAGTATTGCATCAAATTAACAGATTGATGAATAAGTCACCTTCTCATTGAAACCTGCGACACTGGACAGCATTGCCCACTGACCAGAATCAATAGCATGAAAAATAAAAATTAGAAAAATTAAGTATGTATATGAAATGCAAATTTTTTACCCATTTTTCCCCATACATATACATATTTATGCATGGAGAAAATTAGGTGGGGGTGGGGGGGTTGGGTATCTCCCCCCCCCCCCCCCCGATAAAATTTGATTTTCTGTGAAAATAGTAGAGGCCCATGTTCTGTAAAATAAACTACAATATTGGGGTAGGCCTAGTAAGGGCCGAAATGGTGGGTGGGGTGGGAGTTTGGGTGGGGCAGGCGAGCGGTCGGGGGAGGGGGTAGGAGGGTCTCCCCCGATATCCCAGGGTTGCCGCGATGTTGCTGACAAATTGTATATTAAGTGCACTGTACATTAGCACACTAGGCCTAGAGTTCATCGTCTAAGAATTAAGTAGTTCTATGTCCATGCATATTGTTGAATATGACTTTTCCTAACCAGTCCTAACATGACAAAATTAAGATTTACAGTGTGTATACATTGTTGGTGAACAACTTACTCATCAAAATAATCCATTAGTCTTTCAGAAGGGATCAAAATTGAACGTTTTTTTTGAGGAGTTCTCATTTTGTGCTTTACATGTGCTCCTTGGCCATTTTGAGCGAATGTTCAAGAACTGACCGCTTCTCAAAGTGTAGGCTGCAGCCCCAAGAATGTTTTTTAGGCTGCTATGTCATCGAAGGCTGTTCTATTGTGAAGGCGACTTCGAGTGCAGCTGAGCCATGCAGCCTTCATCTCACCAGATATCAGGTGGTCCTTACACTCCGTTTCCATGTTGTCAATTCCATCTGATATCAGGCGAGATGAAGGCTGCATTTGTCAGCTGCATTCAAAG
This sequence comes from Gymnothorax reevesii, assembly GCA_029721435.1. Classification (NCBI taxonomy): domain Eukaryota; kingdom Metazoa; phylum Chordata; class Actinopteri; order Anguilliformes; family Muraenidae; genus Gymnothorax; species Gymnothorax reevesii. Next base: position 34,813,470 of record CM056586.1, on the reverse strand, counting down.
TGGCCTTCACGTTAGAAAAGGCTTTGATGACGTGGCAGCCCTGAAATGCAGCCTACCTGGGCTGCAGGCTATGCTTTGAGAAATGGCCAATTTGCTTGAAATGAAACGCCAAGGATGACTTAAAGAAAGAAACATGTTTTACCGGCTATGTAGGTACCACATGTACAACGTTGATGAGAAGAACCCGGGGTTTAAGGAGCCAAGAGCGTGTTTCTACACAGCCCAGATCATCTGTGGTCTGGAACACCTTCATCAACACAGGATCATCTACAGAGACTTGAAGCCTGAAAATGTGCTTCTGGATGATGCAGGTATTACTAGTCCCCACAGTCTGTCTCCTTTTGCTTTTGTGTCTGTTTCAGCTTCGATTACATTGCCCTCAGACAGTGACCTCTCTTTTATAAGAGAACTTTTATCTTGGGGGCAGAGCCTGAAGAAATAATGAATTGCATTTCTACGTGAACATACTTTCAAATGGCAGAGTAATTTTTTTTCTCAAATACATTTTAATATAAAAGCAGTTCTGTATTGTGTTTACCATGTTTACAGGTTCCAGATTCATTTCAGCACAGAAAAATATTGTTAAAATTCTGTAATCGCTATATCTCATCGTGATGACTATACCTATATGAATATTCCAATGATAAAAATCCGTGATACAGATGTGTGACAAAATAATGGAAAAATCAGCATCAACAGCCAAAGTAAGATGTTGGTCTTTCAGAAGCAGGCAAATCAGCTTCAACGTGTCTTGGTGTAGAGTCTGCAAGTGTTTAGCTTTACACGAGGAATATCTTCATCTAAGAGACATGCCCTCGTTTGATATTTTAATAATGGTGTTCCAAAATCTCCCCTCATGAGGTCAGCTGGTTTGAGGGCTGGTGACTGTGAAGGTTTTGGCAAATGCTTAAAGTCATTGTCATTCTCAAAAAACCAGTGACCCCGTGTGCCCTGTAGGGGTTGGGCCACTATCATCCTAAAAGAGACCACTCCCATCACGGTTAGAATACTTCATCATGGCCCATGAACACGTGATAACACGGAATAACACGGAATAATGCAGAATTTACTTGCTCTGACACTTCTGCCTTTGAGGGATGAGTGAAGACAAACCATGTCAGGAAAATGAACGAGAGCATCTGCATTTGTTATGCTTGTCAAAGCATTTTTTCAGGGTTTTTTTTGGTCACTCGTCTGTAGATTTGTTATTCTTGGGTGGATTCTTCGTTTCAGTGAGTATTATTCTCCCACTGATTGGGGAAGAGAGAGGCAAGAGGTGGAGCTATGGCCCTGAAACTTTGTGTGTTGTCCTGAGGAGCCAATTGATCACATGACGGGTGCTCCTAAAATGAATTGAGGTCCATGGCCCAGTTCACCTGTCTGACCATTTTTTTTTAAAATATGGAGAAAAAAGCGTTATACTGCCCCAGTTACCGAAAACTTGCTGATGCTGTGCCCCTGTCCCAACTTTTCTGAAATCTCTTGCTGGCATCAATTTGCAGAGTACATATGTTGTTGCAGTGGCAATACAATGCTCGGCATTGCGGAGGTGCAAGGGCTTGGGGAGGAAAAATAGTGGTGCGCTGTGTATTGCGCAAAAGTACGCATAAATCCGTGATTCCAGCCCATATTTGTCACTCACTGCAGCAAAAGAACCTTATGCATGGCCTCTCACCTCTCGATGTTGTTAATTAAGCATCCTTGGTCTATCCTCACCTTTTCTTACTCACAGTTTTCACGACAACCCTGCATGTTGTTACAGGACACGTGCGACTATCAGATTTAGGTCTAGCCGTGGAGCTGAAGCCCGGGAAAAACACAACGAAAGGCTATGCTGGAACTCCAGGTCAGTAAAATACAGACTGTGGTTCGTAAGTATTTGGACAGTGCCACTAGATAGAAAAGACTGTGATTCCTAAATTCCTACATGGAACACACAATGTCCATGCAAATGCCCACAGCTGAACGTTAACAGTCTCACATAATCGCATGAATCCTGTATTTCATTCAACTAGGCAAAGTAAAAACCCTAAAAGCAAAAAATTGTGTCACAGTTCAAATACTTATGAACTGGACGTAAATCAAGTAATGAAATTTATGAAATACCATACAATTCCACTAGAAGATGAGGAGTGGGCATATTTTAGGAGACTTTTATTTATATTCATTAACTTAATTAAAAAACTCTGAAACATAAGATTAACGTACTGAAATAAAAGCATGAAGTTTCCCCGCCTGATTTTGCTCAACACGTGGATTTTTTACTTTGTTGTTCTTTACATGTGCAGCCTTTTTTCTTATTTTTCATGAAGAGTACCAATAATTCTGGACATAATTTTATTTTTTCATTCTTAACAAGCTATGCAATTTGGAATGTGAAATATGGGATCTGATTTTATTAGAGATTAGTACTAATTATTTATGGAAAACATGGTGCACTTCATATGACTGATCAGCAAGATTTGACTCCTTGCTCCATCAATTTATCCAGGGTTTAGATTTTTTAGGTTAGGGTTTAGACTTTTCTTGTACATTTTCAGTACATATTCCTATCAAAATATAACACATCCACATTCAGTAATTTGGAAAATACAGTTGGGCACTGACAACTGTTTTGCAATTAGTTTTCTGATATGCTGTTCTTTCTCTTTGCTCCAGGATTCATGGCTCCAGAGTTGCTGCAGAGCAAAGAGTATGACTACAGTGTAGATTACTTCACCCTGGGAGTCACTCTGTATGAAATGATTGCAGCCAAGGGACCCTTTAGGGTTCGTGGTGAGAAGGTATGCAAGCGAGCTTGGAGACGGGTGAAACTTATTTTTGCTGAAGCTCATTATTATACATTACATTACATTAATGGCATTTTGCGAATGCTTCTATCTTGAGCTGTGTGCTGCACCACTCAAAGGGCTCCTGTAAGTACAAAAGTGCTTTGGACACTTAGGATACCACCACAATAATACATTTTCAATAAGGAAAATGATCCCCTTCTTCTCTTAAAGATGCAGTTGGTAACTTTGAGGAGAGAGAGGACTTGGCATAAAAATTTGAAAAAACTGCACTGCGCTCCTGCCCTAAGACCCTCCCCCAGAAGGCTGCTGTGCACGCGAAGGCATGCAAGCTATTATGCGTGCGACTGTGGAGAGCTTTTGCAAGTTCACATTATGAAAACGGCCAAGTTGCCGAGGCTGGTAAACCGTCAACACTGCTGGCCAACAAACGAGCAGAAATAATTCATGTTTACATGAAGAGTAATCTACAGCAGTATGTTTTCATTAAAAACCCAGCACATGCTTATTTCAGTAAGTTACCCGTTTTTTTTTAGTATAGAAATGGTCGTGAATCCTGCTGAATGGCCAGTAAACCATGTATGACAGCATTTAGCTGTGAGAGCACAGAAAGGTTACACATATTTATGAAGACAATAACACAACCGATAAGGTGACGATGCCAGGTGACTTCATAAAGATATTTTCTGCTGCTTTCTAATAAAACGACGCCAGTAACGTTAGCCCTGGCATCGGAAAAAAGCTAATGTTAGCTCGACTGCAACATCACAGTAACATCACGTGCACTACGGAGTACTATAACAATTACAAGGCGCTGGCTATTCCAACAGTGACTGTGCTTGTAAGTGACGTTCACTCGCTTATTTGCTGAGCGAAAATGAATTGATGCTGGTTAGGGCTGGGGTTAGTACCAGCTGTGCATGTGAGCAACACCAACTCGCTTATTTGCAGAGCATTGTGGAGCAAAAATGAACCAACGAATAAAGCAGGGGTTTACCTGTCAAGCAGAAAAGTCGCCAACTCTGCATCAGTTTTTAATCCTTCCAGATCACGGAGTTCCCTCCACCTCTGAAAAGCCACTCCGATTTTGACTCTGGTTTTATCCCTGGCTTTGTCTAATTCTTTCTTTTGTGCTTTTTTTTCTTCTGGCTTCCTCTTCTTACTTGTCTTAGCCGTGTGTGAAGGTTGTTGGTAACGGAGGTATTGGTATTTTTTTTCTCGCTGATGCCTGTTGTTGCACTAAGCTCCTGAACCCTCTCTCGGAGATTTGAGCTTGACTGAGCACTGGTGTGAACTGAGGAGGAAGGGGGAGGAGTCTGTCCGCAGCGCGTGCATATGCACTGTTTGACGGCTGTCAGACACCATCCTGGCTCTAATTGGTTCTTTTTGGTCGGTCCGAATGTTTCTTTTAAATTGCAGCAGGAGCAGTAGGTGGGTTTTAAGGAGCCTGTTTTTAATTACAGAGTACTAGTTTTATGTAATACTGTCTGTACACAGTGAAAATTTGAGCAAAAATCACAAAAAGTTACTTTTATAAGACTTACTACAGTAGCTTTAACCACAGTGGGTCTCATTCATGAAACTTTAGTAAATTTGTGCGCAGATTCACACATAAAAGCCTACACTACTAAAAACCTACTTCGGATTCATGAACACCGCGGGAAACTCAGATCTGATCGCAAACAAGAGCGTATGATCATGAATGCCAAACCATCGTAAAGTGACAGCGCGTTCTCAGTAATCAGCTGTTAGCATAAATCCCCGCCCATGAATTGCCAATGACCACCATATAAGGAGGTGTAGATGCATCCAGTAAACCTGTCAGTTATGGCGCAAACAAAGAAAGAGAGAGAAAGAAAAAAGACTTATTCCAAAGCGGAGATAGAAATCATTTTGGGTGAAGTGGAATTTTATTTTCATCTGTTAGCAGTGGTGTGACAGGGACAGGCAAAGCGAAGGCCTGGAGGAAGGAGACAGATGCCGTTAATGTTGTCTCTGTCATCCAAAGAACCATGTCCGAGGTGAAGCGTAAGCGGTTTGACATGAAACGGGAGGCAAAGAAACACATTAGCACACACAAAAAATACATGAGCCACAGGAGGAGGAGGCTCACAGTCACGACTCATCCCATGAATAACGGAAGGTTGCAAGTGTCATTCCTGATGAAACCTGTTTTACTGCACCACAAAGTACTACAGTGGCTAATTCACAATCATGAACCTAATCTGGATCTTAAACCTGCTAATTGCCAACAAATGTAACTAAATGTGTTTTATTTTCAATCGTTTGTCATGTTTAGGCTATATCACGTGTTTCAAATACATCTCAGTATTGTGTACATAACAGAGCACAATATGAATTAAAATTGTAATTTCCAATAGTGACAAGCACTATTTATGTGCACTCTTAAATTTACACAAGCACTACACCTGGTCGGCAGCATGTGTAGATTTTGTTAGTAGCTACGAAAGGAGTAGAGGTACTAAAATAGTGATGAATTCGGAGATGCACGTAAATTTCCGTCTGCAAACAGTTAACACACAAATTCGTTCTGCTGACATTTCATGAATGAGACCCAGTGTTTTCAAAACAGAAATGTTTCCAAAAGTCTCCAATTTGATTGTTCGAAAACCCCCGAAGTAGAGCAGATGTCAGGCAAAAACGTTCAAATAGTTATAGGTTTTAAAATTTAAATATATTGATGTGGATGTAGCCTTACTGTCACTTATTTTGACCCAATGTAGGTGGAAAACACTGAAGTAACTCGACGAATCCTGAATGACCCGCCATCCTATTCAGACAGCTTCAGCAAGGATTGCAAGGCCATCTGTGAGGGACTGCTGGAGAAAGATCCCGCAAAACGACTTGGTTTCAAAAACGATGGCTGCGATGATTTGAAGAATCAACCCTTCTTCAAAAATCTCAACTGGGGTCGGCTAGAGGCAGGTAGGAACAACTAGTGTTGCCTCACTGAATACTGTTGGTATTTTTTGTCAAACACCTGACGGTAAGGATGTTGGTGGGGATTTCGATGCCTTGCAAAGCTTTTACTCGATCCACTACGGCCTGATATAATATATACGTAGTTGCTTTATCCTAAAGATGGTAATAAAACATTTTCAATTTCTCTTGAAAATCAATACATGTAAGAATACACATGATCCATGTCATTGTGTACTGAAACAATATCAATCATAAATCATAAAAGCTGTCCATATCCATATGCTTGTATGTAATCATTCATAATAGGATTACAATTACATGCTATATGACTACTGTCTCAAAACTTTGTAAACCATCAAAATTATTGTCTGTGTTCCACAAATTCAGTAAAATTTACATTATTGACATTATTGCCCCACTCGCTTTCATTGCAATTGAAGTCACATTTGCATGCCCATACTCTTGCCACATGGACCTACTTATTTATGTTTCTTGATTACTATCTTTCCAGGCATGCTCAAGCCACCCTTTGTTCCCGACCCAAAAATGGTGTACGCCAAGAATATTGATGACGTGGGCGCCTTCAGCACTATCAAGGGTGTAGTTCTCGACAACAAGGATACTGAGTTCTTCAATGACTTTTCCTCCGGGAACATTCCTATCCCTTGGCAGGAGGAGATGATTGAGACTGGGGTGTTTGGTGAACTCAACATCTGGCCGGGCAATGGAAAGTTGCCAAACGACCTCGATCCCAACTTTGTACCCCCAGTTGAGTCCAAAGGTGGGGCTTGTGTCCTCCTGTGAGGGGCGGGGGGAGGGAAAAGGAAGAAGTTTTGGGAAACAGAAGTCAGAGGGTCAGAGGTCAAACTTTTAATGAGAAGATTTTTGATCTCAGTGCCCACATCATACAACATGAATAACCGCAAATACATTTTGTGACAATATTTATAAACCGCATGCATGAGCTGCTTATTAGCTCCCAAAAATAACGTAAATATAAGCTTACTGGTTCCTGAGGATTTTCAGTTGGAGGTATAATATCAGATGATTCAGCTTGAGGTTTATCATATTCTTGTGCAAATGTTTTTTTTTTCAAAAGAAGCATGATGAATGTATAGAATGCTTGGCTAAAAACCTCCATTCTCCGAAGATCTGTCCTTATATTTTGCTTTCAATTTTTTGTCAGAGCAAAGAACAAAGGTTTATTCAAACAGTCAGCATCTTGCAATAGAATGCTGACTATTATGGACTCTTGTAGAAAAAATATTCTGCCATTTGTTGATGTGAATTTAACTGCGCTGTCCCTGTGCAATGAGCCTTTGAAAGAGCTTGGGTCAGCATCCATTGTATACTGCCATATATGTTACAGTCAGATTGTGAAACTAGTGATTTTGTGAAATTTGTAGTGCTAGCCATTTCATGAAATGACTGGTTTCACAATCTGACTGGAGCATATATACTCCTTGTCATTAAAAAGCTGTGCGGTAAAATGTTGAATTGTAAAGTATGGGGTCCTTGCTTGCATGGTCAGTCTCAAACATCAGATGAAAGGGCATCTAAAGTCTGGCAGAGCAGAATTCATAGTTCCATCAATTACGACAAGTCCTCCAGGTCTTGAAGTAGCAAAGCAGCCCCAAACCATCAAACTACCACCACCATGTTTAACTTTTGGTTTAATGTTCTTTTCGATTCTTAGACGGGACGTTGAACATCCAATGTTAACAAACCAATCACTTGCTTTTGTTGACACCTTGCATTGTCACACGACCAATTTCATTCATATGAACTAAGGTTTTGTGTGCATGTGCAGATAATCCTTCTATTTCGGTTTGTTTACGCAGGTGCGGCTCACTGATTGGCCGATAGACAAAAACAGTGGGAATCGACTTTAGATGCCCTTTAATACAAAGAGAAACCAGGGCTACTAGAGAGATTAGTATAATCGTGAATTGCTATCTTAAGGTGAAACGTACTAATTTTTTTATGCCTGACACTGCATTTGTATTCTCATGGAGGGAGCATCGACGAACTGTTGATACAGCTCATGAATGGTAGTACTGATGTCTGAGATGTAAACATTCTTAAATGGTGCCGAGACTTTAATTTTAAAAGGGGGTCAGGCACTCTTAAATTTCTGGAGAGATTTTTATTGCAGATACATACAAAAACTGGGAAAATTAGCAAATACCACATTATGTAAAAATAGTTTAGGCTAAGCCAATACATTTGCAAATTTGAAAAAGACTATCGATTGATATGTTCAATGCCAGTGTTTTTTCCTTTGCTGCAAGGTATAGTGAAAATATGAAAACATTTCATTTTCAAATAAAAACACAATTAGAATTTCTAAAATATATATTTTTTTTTTTGCCGTGGCAGGCTTTCTATTTTTAGAATATATTGCTTTTATATTCATACAGATTTCATTGAACTGAAATTTCAAGGCGAATGCTATTGGTGCTGCGTATGTTACAGATGTTTAATAAAGTAAAACTATCATAGTTTAGACTTTATTAAATAAATATTGTAATTCTTGATTCCTTCTTGAGTCGCATGACCATACAGTGCCGGGAAAAAAGTATTTGCCCCCTTCCTGATTTCTTATTTTTTGCATATTTGTCACACTTAAATGTTTCAGATCATCAAACAAATGTTTAATATTAGACAAAGACAACCAGAGCAAATACAAAATGCAGTTTTTAAATGACGATCTCATTTATTAAGGGGAAAAAGCCATCCAAACCTACCTATGTGAAAAAATAATTGCCCCCTAAATCCTAATAACTGGTTGTGCTACCCTCGGCGACAACAACTGCCATCAAACTTTTGCAATAACTGGTAACGAGTCTTTCACATCGCTGTGGAAGAATTTTAGCCCACTCTTTTTTGCAGAATTGTTTTAATTCAGCCACATTGGAGGTTTTTTGAGGATGAACGGCATGTTTAACCCTTGTATGGTGTTTGGGTCTGTGGGACCCGTTTTCAGTTTTCATCAAAACATGTTTGCTGTTCATATGACTTTTAATTGGGATGAAGTAAACATCTGTTGATCATTTTAACATAAAACAACACAATCAAACAATTTTGAAAACCCAAAACTCTAGCGGGTTCCAGACCCATGAACACTGGCTGAGTAACAAAAATCCTAACACCATACAAGGGTCATGCCACTGCATCTCAAGTGAATTTAAGTCCGGACTTTGACTAGGCCACTCCAAAATCTTCGTTTTCTTTTTTAAAGCCACTCAGAGGCGGACTTGCTAGTGTGTTTCAGAACATTGTCCTGCTGCATAACTCAGGTGCGCTTGAGCTTGAGGTCACAAACTGATGGTCGGACATTTTCCTTCAGGATTATCTGGCAGAGGGCAGAATTCATAGTTCCATCAATTACGACAAGTCGTCCAGGTCTTGAAGCAGCAAAGCAGCCCCAAACCATCAAACTACCCCCACCATGTTTAACTTTTGGTTTGATGTTCTTTTTATGAAATGCTGTGTTAGTTTTGCACATGATGTAACGGGACGTGAACCACCGGAGTCCCAAAGCCTTAGAAATGGCTTTGCAAGCCATTCCAGACTGATAGATGTCAATTTCTTTGTTTCTCATCTGTTCTTGAATTTCTTTAGTTCGCGGCATGACATGCTGCTTTTTGAGATCTTTTAGCCTTCTCCACTTTGTCAAACAGGTTCTATTGAAGTGATTTCTTGATTTGATATGGCTGGCAGTAATCAGGCCTTGGTGTGGCAGGTGAAATCACTGTGGTTAATCACAGTTAATTCATGATTTAAGAAGGGGGGGGCAATTACTTTTACCACATAGGGCCAGGTAGGTTTGGATAGCTCTCTCTCCTTAATAAATGAAATCATAATTTACAAACTGCATTTTGTATATACTCGGGTTATCTTTGTCTTAAATAAAAATGTATTTGATGATCTGAAATATCTAAGTGTGACAAATACGCAAAAAAAAAAAAGAAATCAAGAAGGGGGCAAATAATGTTTCACAGCACTGTATGTATTCATACTATTTACCGGTCTTCATCATATGACATTAATATGATAATATTTTTTGATATGCGCTAGACTTGAATAGTTCAGGAAATAAAGACTCAGAGGTAATGCTGTCAATTGAATCTACTCTCTATTACAAGAAGGCCTTGGGCTCTGTTCCAACACCCACCTCCCAACACTTAACACATCCTACAATGGTTTTATTTTATGCCCAGTGTGCATCTCTGCCCTCATCCCCACCCTGTGCATGCTGTATTCCAGTCCGAGCGGCACGGTGGCACAGTGTTTAGCGCTGTTGCCTGTAAATAAGGAGGTTCCAGATTCAAATTTTGGTGGAGTTTGCACGTTCTTCCTGTGTCTGCATGGGTTTCTTCCAATCCGCCACCCTGAGAAACAGACACTGTAGGAACATTCCTGCCAATGACCCTGACCAAGACTCTGGTTAGTCTCAGGTGCTGCACTGTGGCTACCCACTGCTCCTGAGATACGAGGATGGGTCTAATGCAGAGGACAAATTACCTCATGGGGCTCAATAAAGGATATCTTCTATACTACCTTATCTGACATTTTCATACTCCACACTGAAATTGCATACAATAAAGGAAAGATTGTACATGTATATTTTGTATTATAATGATTGTAATGCATTATTAAACAATAAATAGGCACTAAGACCTCACAATGATGTTCACATGAATCTGAATTAACTAATGTAGTTATGAAATATTAACAAAGAAATGCTGTCCAGTGCTTCATTAATAATAATGGCGTGAAAAACGAAAAATTAATTTGTTCATTACGTGTTTATTCTATGGTTTTTTTCCCGTGTATACACTTACTAATGAATACATCTTATTTCAACAGCTGCATTACTTCATGGTGGTTCATAGGACCCTAGTGTTTATAGTGTTTCCAAAAAGGCATGACTACATTTGAATAGTAACACAGTACAGAACTTACAGAAGTACAGAACTTGTATCTAAATGTTTAGAGAAATATTGTTATGCTAACGATGTTGAGTATGTTAATGACTGTTGGGTAGGGGCTTTGCAGAACTCAGATCAACTGTGCATGGATGACATGAAGATATTATGAGTCTAGTGATGTTGCATTTATGTGATATGAATGGCAACATTCTAAATAAAATATTGTGAGCAAGTGTGTAATGGAATGGTTTTTTTATCCCGTCAGCATACAATGCCAGGGATATCGCTATATTTCTGTCCATCCATCTGAAGGTTAGCAGGTGTGGGCTTTGTTAGTACTTGGATGGGAGACCACCTGGGAAAACCAAGTCGCTGCTGGAAGAGATGTTGGTGGCCAGTTGGTTGTGATCTTCCCTCTGGGGGAATAATCCCCAGTGCAGTGATGGGGACACTGTACTGAAGGAGATGCTGTCTTTCAGATGAGACGTTAAACTGAGGTCCTGACTCACTGTGGTCATTAAAGATCCTATGACGCTCTTCAACAAGAGTAGGGGGTCTCCCGGTGTCATGGCTAAATTCCCAACCTGGCTCTTTCGACCTGCCACCTACTCATCCCCTGGTCTAATTGGCTATGCAATCTGTCCTCTCCATCTCCACCTCAACCCCCCCAGGGCTCCCTTGAAAAAGAGATTTCAATCTCAACAGGACTTCCCAGGTTAAATAAACCTGTAAATGTTTTCTCTGTGCATAACTTGAAAACTTTTGTGCATTTTTCATAAAACATGCTGCACACCTCAACTATATGCTGGAATAGTGCATTTTATTATTTTGGAGTTTTTTCATAAATTGATCACAAGATAACATTGTTACTGCAAAGTTGAGATTTTGACTAATAACTTTTGAATCAAAGGTCTCAGAAACAATTTTTTTTCTGGATTCTGTGGGTCCAGATGAACCAATTTATAACTGCCTCACCTGTTTGCGAATGGATAGATTTTATGGAATCTTTAATTTTTTGTAAAGCCTATAGAATATATCTCCTCCCAGATCGTGCAACCGATTAGTGCGGAATTTGGAACATAGCATCTTCATACAAAGATGCTTAAATGCTAAATAAACAAAGTTACTATAATAAAAAATGTGCCCACAGTATGCCAAAACATTTTGTGTGTGTCAATATATTGAGCTCCAGCTCCTTTCTGTTATATCCAATGATCACCAAACTTGACACCCCATGTCTACATCCCTGTCAAATTTACTGTAAATACATCCATTGGTGGCTCAATAACAAACAAATAGTCATAACTCCAAAACCATCTGCCTAATAAAATTAAACTTTCTGCATGTTAGTCAAGGGTCCTATATGGATACCTGTAAGTACAAGGTAATAGCTCAATACGGCCACCATCGGCCAATCACATTTCAGCAGCCCTTACCAAGCTATCATGTATCATCATGAAATTTTACAAGGTTGTTTGGGATGTGTGAAAGGTTAATCTGAATTAAATTGCTCTAACAGGCAAGATGGTGGCGTTGTAAAGAGCCAAAACATGTTTTGGGTTATAACTAGAGAAGTGTTGGGGCTGCATTCTTTTTACACTGATTCCCTGGCTCCAGCTGAACAACAGCAGAAACTATAACAAAAAAGCCTCTTCAACCCAAATGATTTACTTTTTTGGATTTTCCATGAATTTGAATTTTTTTCAGAACTTTTAAAGGGCATGTAAACAATTCGACAAGACTAACATTTTAAAAAGCTGGAAGGTGTCAGAAAAAAACACATTTGTCTCTGCTGAAACGAATCAATGAAATCAATGAAAATCATTCCAAAATCAATGAAAATCATTAGTATTCACAGCTTTGAACAGGAACTCCCAACCATATACTAAGCTCTAACCTATTGTGTCAATAAAGGAACACACAGACTCATATCTGTATATCAAGTATGGCAAGCAGAGGATTTAAGGATTTAATTTTATAATTTATTGATAGATAATTTGCAAAACACATCAAAATTATCATTCAGAATTATTTCGAGACTTCCATTCTTGATAACCAACCCCTTATTCTGGTCAAAATATGAAGTTATAGGCCTTAATAGTAATGTTTCTCTGCAGTTCGCTGCATATCCCGAATACAGGATACGTGCTCCTGGATCATAATTCACAAAACTTGGTTTCGAAAAATCATTCAGCAATTGGGCTTCAAAAAAAAAAAAAAACCGTTTGAATTTTTCATTCATTTGTCAGTTATTGTGATGTGATTTTCTGGAGGCAAAGGTGCCAGAAATGACGTCACAGCCATTTCCGCAAAGGAGAGGAAAATGTTTGAAACTGAAACACATTAAAAAGGATGTGGTGCTTTAACAATGAAACGTTTATCATCACCATTATTTTGGAAACCATTTAATTGATCTATAAGGTAAAATCAGATTTTGAAACAGGGTTTACATGCCCTTTAACCCTTTCAATACTGAATACAGTAATACAAATCAGTTTTTCCTCTTCAATATACAGTGCTGTGCAAAAATTTTAGGCACCATCAGTTTTTGTTTTTTTTTTTGGATTTAAATCTGGCTTTAAATTTTTTCTTTTTGTTTTCCAGATTGGTGTTGCTGAAGATAAAAAATATATTTGAAATTCCAAATGCTAATTTTAAAAATGGTTTTACAAAAAAAATTTTATATTTCATTAAAAAGCATTGACACTGATAATTGACACTTGACAGAGCCCTGATGTCAATATCATCATGGCTGTCTGCAGTTACCCGGAGGGACAGACACAACTGAGACAATCAGCCTGGGGAAGAATAGAGGCAAGTTTTCCACTCTGCCTGAATCAAGCAAAAAGCCAATCAACTGATAAAAGTACAGCACAACAGGACAGTATCCCTCACTTTCAGACAAAGGGTAGTCACAGCAATTATTTTGATTTAGTTTTTAACAGTTACAGCTCTGAATAGTGCATTTCTCAGTTATTAAAGACTTTTAATTTTATTATTTTTGCAAGCATATTTGGCCAACAAAATTCCTGCAAATGAGCCTAGACTTTTGCACAATACTGTATATGTCATTTTTGCAACTACAAAATGGATTTGGCCCGAATGCAAGGGTTTCTGGGACTCATGTCCAAACAGAATATTTGGAAATACTGTGAGACATATGTGTCCCATAAGTACTGAAAGGGTTAAAATCAATCTCCTCCTAGTCACTTTGATGGATTTGTACAAAGCGTGGTATACAGAATCTTTGGACCAATATCTTTAAATATTGTATGCAGAGAGTTGTTATGTCAAAAAATGCAGCCAAAGTAAAACAATAAATTTAGCTGGCATGGCCTCAGCTCATATCAAAGGGAGTAACTCATGAATGCAAGAATTTACATCAATAGGACGAGGTGGCAACTGGCCAACTGATGGCACTGCAAGATGCAACAGTATAGAATTATCTGTATATTTTCAACCAAATGACCTACATAAAACAACACAAAGTAACTTCTTACAGAAACTGAAGTTGGTTCAGCAGTATCATGGAATGATTTTTTAAAAATTAACACTGGACTTCAATTGGGCTCAATCCAGGGCTAAGACAGCACTGAGCCCTGGACTACAAACAGTGTGACCTGACCTTCAGTTCTCTATGTAATGACCTGTATGTGTTCAATGGCAAATTTCAGCAGTTACTGCAAGAAACATTAATCCACAAACTGCACAAATATGTAATGATTTTTTGAACTCCGTTAACAAAATCTTTAAAGCAAAGCACTTGGTTCTTTTTGCCACTTAGTGGTCATTTATTCACAAGTATAGAGAGCATTAAACCAAATCAGTTATAGCTGCAATATTGAAGTGAACGCATTATTTATTTTGCAGTCTTGCACAAATGTGTCCATAGATTAATTCTGACAGCTTTGACTTGCAGACGCTGTTTTTATTTTGCTGTTGTTGTTTTTTGGTGTTGGGAAAATGTTTTGACAGTTCCTTGTCTTGCCAACTTATTTTGCTGTTTTTCTGCCTGTATTTTCATCTAAAAAGTTTCATCTGTAGTTTCATCTAAAAAGTTATTCAAATATGAAATTCTGCAAATACATCTTGGCTTTCATCTTACCCTATAATGTGACAGCTTTTACATTCAAATCCCTCTGTTTGAAATTTATTCATTTCACACAGTTGCATTTTTGGATTCATTTTTCATTTTGAGCCATTTTAACCATTCACAATTAAAGCTGACTCACCATCTTTCAATTGTCTGCTTCAACATATACTGAGGGACAGAAAACTCACATGACTTTCCTCAAACGCTTTAAGCAAAGGTGCATTGTCTGGTCACAAATTTAAAATCATGGAACGTGGAACCTAATTCTCTCACTGTATATCTGATCAGTTCATACAGTACATGTTCATAACTTGCAAAATGATTCTTCAAAAAGGTCAAGGTCTCTCTCTCTACATTGATTTCTTGCTGTCTTCCACACAGACACACACAGCCAGGCCCTCTAGTCAAACACACACACAGGAAACTATTTTATAAATCACTAATTAACCACCTCCAATTCACTTTCATTTATGCCAGAAAGTGTGATTGATTATGAACAGGTTTATGGGTGTTTTATTGCTGATTCTATCTAGTCTTTTGGTAACATCAGAATGAATAAATAGATCATAAATACATGTTTTATCTTTGAAAAAATTATAAAGGATAATAAAGATAACACTTTGCTGGATATACAGTCCACACAACTCAACTCCTTTTTAAAGACTGCTCAATGTTTACAAAAAGGCTTCACATATGTAACTGCATTCAGGGTCTTACAGTAAATACAGTACAAGGTAATTAACATGATGTATTTGAAAGGAGTAAAATAGAATTTCAAATTATGTCAAATTGCATCTATTTAATTTTAATTGCATTTCCAATGAAAGGATTATAATTACCTTGTTGCTAATTGTACATGAAACTTACATATTAATTATGCTATTACTTGGCACAAGTTGGCAGTGCAATATTTAATAAATTACAGCATGCTCTGGGTTGATTAAAAATAATAAGTGAGTAAGCAACCATTCCCTTGCATTTTCAAGATTAATACAAATGGTCAAAATTTTGATAAAAATACTAATAATCATACAGAGCCTTTCAACAGATAAAAATCATTTGAAAAGGATTGTTCAGTGTTGCTGTGGGAAATGAGAGTGACTATTGGTACGACAGCTGGGCGGACAAATCTATTTATTGGCACGATAGTCGGGCATATTTGTCTATAACACTTCTGTCGCATGGGCTGCTCTGCTAAATCATATGACAGTTGTGCGGTAAATATAATGAATATGTGCATTTGTGTGAATGTAAATATGAACCACCTATGTAGTGCTCCAGTTCTAATAGGGCAGACAAATCTCCTTATCGGAAAAGCAGTAGGGCATATTTGTCTATAAAGGCCTTTACACACAGGATGCTTTTTTTTTTTTAAAGATTATTTCTTTGGGATTTTTTTTTTCTTTATTAGATATACATTCAGCAGAGAGAGACAGGAAAGTTTTCTGGGGAGAAGAATGGGGGAGACATGCAGAAAATGACCCGAGCCGGAATCGAACCCGGGTCCCAGCGGGACTGACACAGCAGCAGTGTTCGAAACCGCGCTCTACGGTCTACATACACTATTCTCACTACACGCTAGTCACACAACACACTACTTACTACAAACAAACTCTTCCTGTTACTTCTTATTTTTATTATTCCTCAGCGAGTTTTTCTGGTGATTTATGTCACGTTGCATCTTGGGCAATTTATATATGAATAGTAAGTTTACGATGCTCCCACAAAATATCTGCCTGATCTAGTATACGTCCGGGAACTTCTGCGGACACAAACTCACTCCCCACACATAAGTGAACACCCTACCCCCTAAATCTGATATCATCGGTAGTGCGAGTAGTACGTTAGTGCGCGGTTTCCAACACGACCAGCCTTTGTGGTGTGCGCCCTTTGGCCGATGTGCCACCGGGGCACCCCACCGGATGCTTAATGAATAAATTACACGAAAATACGAAATGCTCAGATGTGAGATGTTCGGATCAAAACTCTTCATAACATAACATAACATGAATGGCGAGAACAGGCCGTTCAGCACAACTACACCAGTTTCTTTATACTATTATGCATTTATTCCTTCAGATACTCAATGACTCAACGGTATCTAGCTTTAAGTCAAGCCTGCTCTTGAAAACCCCCAAGGTCTCTCCCTCAACAATATGGTCAGGCAAGCTATTCCACATTGAAATCACTCTTTGGGTGAAGAAATATTTCCAAATATAAGTGCTAAATTTACTTTTGGTCAAGTTTGTGACCCCAAGTTCTACTCACAACACTTGATCGAAGGAATCCTACATAATTCACTTTGTTAATCCCTTTAACATATTTAAAGACCTCAATCAAATCACCCCGTAGTCTCATTTTCTTAAGACTAAAGAGATTAAGGATTTCAACATATTTTCATAGCTTTCATCTTTTATACCTGGAATTTGCTAAGTGGCTCTTCAAAGAACTTTCTCTAGAGCCTCTATATCTTTCTTAAAGTATGGTCGCCAGAACTGTACACAATACTCCAGATGTGGTCTCACACCGGCTCTGACACGAATTTGCAAGAGAAACACAGGGAAATGAATTTACAAAGTTTTGACAGCTCACTCCAAAGAGGAAAAAGAGGGCAGAGGAAGAACAGGAAAGTGGTGGAAAAAAATGGACTCATCCTCCAGCAATGAAGAACTTTTCCTCCATTACAAAGTAAGGAAAGAGAAGGAAAGTTTCATCTCCTCATAGCGGCATTTTCTTTCACACATAAATGAGGACATAAAATATATCTTTTTATAATTTCTGTGCCCGTTTAGCTCATGAAACTGCACTGATTTGCGTACATTAGTTTGCGAGGCTCATTAAGCACTAAGCCACGAGAATCTGTTCTATAAATCTGAATGTTGTTAGGCACGATGCACATCTGAGTGACAATTGTAAAGATGGTGAAAATAAATGCTGCGAAGTCAGCAAAAGTTTTGGATTTTTCGCATTTATATTGGCATCCTAACAATGCCATATTAATTATATAAATGAAGGCAATAGACATTGACTTATTCATTATCATTTCCTATTATAGTTCATGTATTGGTATTGGTTATTCAGTCGATAAATTGTTTGATCGTTAATCAGGCAAATATAGACCCAAACAGCTTGAGGAGGGCAGTCAAGTGGTAAAGGGCTGACTGAGAGGCTATTGGCCCAGAGGAATGTCTTGCAGTCTGTCTGAGGTGGGCAAGTTGTTAAACTATGATTGGTTGATGTATTTGCTTGCAGTGCGAATGTTTGTAAAAATCGACCTCGATCCAAAAAATAACAGGTTTTTTGCAGCGTTATAATCACATTCTGTGTATAAACTCATGCCTTATCAGCAGTTCGACATTTATATATTTTTTTTTGTGCGAAATGCATCTGGTGTGTAAAGGCCTTAACACTACCGTCGTGTGGGCAGCTCTGCTAATTCGCACAACAGTCGCGCGGAAAGCCTCGGCCCTTGGAAATACTACGGCCATTGCTGATAAAAGGAACAAAATTGTAAAATAGCTTAAAGATACAAGGAAGACATAGTAGGTGGAAGGTTATGAAGAGAAAGGACATGCGAGTATCACAGGTGAGGGTCAGAGCAGAGAGGGAATCGGTCTGGTTTGGCAATGAATTAGATGGCTAACTGAATCAAACGTGTGTTGGGGCGGGAGGTGGGGAGGACGTATCTAAATTTATAGGGGGAAAGGACATCGCAACCATGGATTCACCCAGGGCATCCATTGGATATCTCATTGCTAACAGTAAAAAAATGACCATATGAAAATAGTTTTTGCAATATTCAAATATATCCATTTTGAAAATGTACACATTTGTTTTTAATTTGGTCAAGATGAATTCTATTCATTAATGTGCAAGGTTTCAGTCAGTGTTAGACATAGATATTAGATCCAGCTCTGAGTTTCATTGGTTTCGTCCAGTGAGTTATTTTTCATTTTCTGAGGGGTGAAAGGACAGCTGTGGGAAGAGATAGAGTTGTGCTTCTGCAAGGCCTGATCCAGGTCCACATCCTGCCGCTGGATCTGTATCAGTGACAGACAGCCTTCCAGCTTCGCATGGTAGTCATCTGTCAAAGGGTAAACACCACATACTGCTCAGACTCTCACCTGAGGTCTGCACACTTCTAAATCTTTCACCAGTGGTTGGATGCCAGTGCTAAAATTGTTGTCACATAAGTCACGCCTCCACCAAATCCTAAAGGTACAGCACCCTTAGAACTGGTGCATGAGCTGCATGGACCAGTGCCTAAACCCCAGATCTGGTTTGTGTTTCCATTTCAGGCAGTACACTTAAATGTAGGCGGAGTTGTTACCAAATGGTAACAGTCGCACCGACCACTACCTTGGCCAAGCACGAGAGCTAATTTTGTCTTGACCAATCAGTAGGCTGTAATGTTTCTAGCTCCACCCTTTAGTATTGAATCAGCGAGCTGGGTACCTCAACAATAAGGAAGCAAAAAAACATGACGGTTCTTTTGGCACCATACACACTTTTGACAATGAAAACACACAAAAAAATGTTTTAATGTATAACAAACTGATCTGAACCAGACTGCTTGATTGAAATGAAGTAAAAGACTTATTATTTACTTATTATTTTTGAGGAAGAGCATCAAGAGAAAATATATAAAGAGAAACTTTTAAAAGACACTGAACTAGATATTTTTCATTTTTGCTCACCATACTGAACATAGTGCAGTGTTCCACTGTAGCCATTTTAGCTACATACCTGGTACTCCCCCGAAAGCCAGGAGCACGCCTTCGTCCCACATTCTCACCCAGTCCTGTGTCGCGTCCATCAGCCATAACGGTTCCTTCTGGCCAAACTCCACTACAATGTAACTGCTTGATAATGTTAAGACCAGAGTATCAGGTCCTAACTTTAGCTTGGCAATTCTGGTGCCAAGCATCACAAAAAGTTCCTACAACAAGGGTAAATGCATGAGAAAGATCATTAGATAACATTAGAGGTTTGGGTAAATATGGTCAGATAATCCTGTTCAGAGGGATCATGAAACGTTCTACTCCTTTGTCATGTAAAATTACTTAAGTTTCCGCAAGCATACGATTACCAATGGATGTAATCTTTTTAAAAAAATATACTATGTACACGACTTTCAATGGATTTTTTTAATGACTATCATATGCTATATGTGTCTATATCAATTCCAAAACAAACAATTTCAGCTATTGCATGAGATAGACTGCGAACGCTAACAGGGGGAAAAGACTGAAGTGGTTGAACGGATAAGAGGGAACTAGAATAAAACACAGTTAACAGATAAATTAAGGCGTTGTCTCCTTGTTATTTTAACTGTGAGTAGAGTCTTCTGCGTATTTAACTGCGATTTCCAGTAAACATACACTATTGCAAAATTCAAGTTAAAATAACTGGAAAAAAATGTGCCAGTTTACAACAATGCACTTTAAAAGAGGATTTAAGAATTCGAAAGAAGGGGGAAATAAACCTCCATGAACGATGCGGCCATCCATCAATTCGTCATAGCGATATGATTGCGCATGTAGCAATATATGAAGTTGCATGCATTTGTGCAAGTTTAATGTTTATACCTCAGTTTGTGGCCTTGCAGTAATGATGAGCACCGGCTTGTTCTGGGAGTTCATGAGGCTCAAAATAGTTCCATTCCACATGGAGGACCGTCCCAGAATCTTCACCTCGACACCTTCCTCACCTGTCAGCTTTGATGGGAAGTCTGCAACACACAGGGCCTTCAGGATCGGAACCTAATCCTGACTCGTCTGTGTTCTTCACATCCATCTGCTGCTCCACACTCCTCCCTCCCCTCCCACACACTCTTCTCCTCATCCCTCTCTTCCAGCTGTGCATCAGCTTTCACCTCACGGTTAACACACTCTGTAATTTACCCCTGAAAAAATTAATCTTCAATGATTGGCAAGTGAGACATTGGTAAGTGAGTAATGCACATAGTAGTGCATGCACATACAGTACTGAGCAAAAGTCTGAGGCAGATTTTAAATAATTTTGGAGGGCAAATATGCTTGGAAATATGACAAAATTCTAAATTGCTAATGAGAAATGTACTAAACTGAGGTGTAAACTGTTAAAAAATAAGCCAAACCTATATTTGGTGTAACTTCAATTCGCCTAAAAATTTGGGACACTGTCCTGTTGTGCTGTAGTTTCATGAGATGATTAGTTTTTGCCTGCTCCAAGCAGAGTTCAAAACTTGCAACCGTTCTTCTGCAGACTGACTGTCTCACTTGCGTCTCTCCCTCCAAGAAATTGCAGACAGCCATAATGATGTGGACATCAGGGTTCTGTCAAGCCTATGTTATCTGTATCAACTGTTTTTCAATGAAATACAAACATTAATTAATAAAACCTTTCTTTAAATTTCCTTTCACATTTACTTTTTATCTTCAGCAACTCTAATGCAGAAAACAAAAAGTAAACATCTAAAGCAGACTTAAATTTTTTTTTAAAGTGCAGGGTGCTAAGACTTTTGCACAGTACTGTACATTTGCATATCGTTGCATAAGTAAGGGGCACTGGGGGGCCAATGAGCCATATGACATGTTTGTTATCAATAACTGTGAGAGCTATTGATGACAAATTTTTTTCCGGGTGAAAATCCTGCATGCTATGCTTTTAAACCAGTTTGGAATCGCAGCTGGGCTTTGAAGGATTTTCCCATGATCATTCCCAGCCATTGATTGGCCCATTATTGCATCCTCTCTCACCAGAGGTGTTGAACACAGCCAGGCCCATCCCTGAGAAGAAGCTCCCTTTCCGGATCTCATGGAAGCAGGGATGCAGGTCCTCACGGAGGTTCATCTCCCATGGGGTGCTGCGGTTCAGCCAGTTCCCTGCTCGCACACATCCATCCATCTCCTCTCGAAGCTGGGCACAGACAGCACAGAGAGCGCAGAGAGAGAGAGAGAGAGAGTGTGTACAGGATAATGAATACCATTAATCCATGCTGTCATTAAATATTGACAAGTATTTTAGAGAATTAATTAGTCTGAGTCACAATCACACTTGATATACAAAAAAATAAACAAACAAACAAACAAACAAACAAACTTGTGGACCAATGGATCAAGCTCAACTGGGCTTTTGACCAATTCAAGCGCTAAACTTACCTCCGGTAAAAAATAATTATTAAAGGACTACAAAATTTCTTAGACATATGTGACATATTACGCAAAAAGGATACCATCCTCCAGGAAGTAGTTTTTAAGATATTCGATTAAATAGACAAGCAGAGTTGAAAGGTCAGATTCCAATTCATCTCAGATCGAAAGAAACAGCTGTCAGTGAAATTTGCTTTCTTCTGCACTTCAGTATCACTGATCACTAGTCTCTACTCCGTAGATTAAAGACTGGAAGAGCTTTCAACCACTGCAAAAGAAATATACAGAGTGTAGAGATTTATCCTCTGAGTTTGTGTGGAGAAAATGGCTCCTGGCCCTTTCCCTGCTGAGCTAGAAGCCAAGTTTAGCTCCTTCAAGAGTGAGTACTCTTCCCACACTCGAGTGGGAAGTGTTGGGGAAAAACATCAACAACTTCACGCTGATAATTGCTTTGGCAAAAATAAGAACAACTGTGCAGTATTTGCTATGGTGGACAATGACAGGGAAGCATAAGATTAAACTTACAGGGGCTGCACTAGGAGAAAATTTTTTTATAGCCACCATGGCTGACTTGGCTCAAATCACTGTAGCCACACAAAAAAATTTCATCCACATGCATAGTAAAACTGTGAATTAAAAACGCAGACATACCAGTCAAAAGTTTGGACTCACCCACATTTTTCTTACCATACATGTTCAATAGAAAATAAGCAGTCTTTATTTTGCAAAAAAAAAAAAAAAAGAATTCTAATTCTTAAATCCAACGAACTAACCACCATTTGCTGTCATACATTGCCCGTCCAAAAAAAAAGTTACTGTTTGGAAATAAATGAACAAATTATATGATTGGATCATTATTGCGGTTATTAATATGTTTCAGCTGGCTGATGAAGTGCATTGCTAGTTAAAAAATCACGTCGGAAGATGCATCCCTTGATGGTGGAAAAGATATTGCAGTATTTCAGAAGGGGCAAGTTATTGGCCGGTATTTAGCAAAGAAAACAATGAATGAGAAAAACAAGTGTGAGGAAACATTATCAAAAATTTGCCACCATAAAGTTCTGACCTTAAAGGGAAGGTTCACCCAAAAATGAAAATTCACTCATCATATACTCACCCCAAGGCTAATTGAATGGTCGTTTAATTTCTTTTGTCCTCAAAATAATTTTTTTAGGAAGAAGAGTTTTAAGGAAAAACAGCATAAAAGAGAAATCCAAATGAATGGAATCCTATGGTGGCCACTTTTTCAAGCTTAAAAAAGCAATGTTAAAAAAAATAAAATGCATATACAGATGCATAAAATAAACTATAAACGTGATAAGTCACCATGTGCACAGATCTCCCTATCGCATACAGCATAGTTCACAGCTTGCATTTAAACACAAGCTCGATGCAACACCAAGTTTTGTAGGTCCTCTTCTTCTTCTAATTTTATGGCGGGTGTTTATAGGTCATCTTCTTCATATCTTAAGTCCTCCAAGTAATGGAACTTCACTCTTCCTGAGGAAAAAAAACATGGCTCCTGGCTAGGTGGCTACATTGCATATTTAGGCAAAAAACATAGTGAAAAAGACATCTTTTCGAGTCAAATCCTAATGTCAGGGCTTGAAGACACTTCGAAAATGTCACACGAGCAGTATGGAGGTTTCTAACGTTGCTTTTTTAAGCTTGAAAAAGTAGCCACCATAGGATTCCATTCATTTGGATTTCTCTTCAATGCTGTTTTTCCTTAAAACTCCAAAACTATTTTGAGGACAAAATAAATTAATCGACCGTTCAATTAGCCTTGGGGTGAGAATATGATGAGTGAATTTTCATTTTTGAGTGAATTTTTCCTTTAAATGAGCATGTTTCATTCCAGAGAAAGTAACTCACTTGTGTTCGTAAACACACTTGTACTTCGCAATATCATCCTTTTCTGGAATGCTGGTCTTCCTGAGGCGAATGTAGGCTACTTTTATTGCCAGTTTCTTTACATCAAACGCAGAAGTGCTTCCGTGGCCCGTCGGCATTCTTGGATTGCTCGAGCCATGGATGGAAATCCTGTAACGGTTTGGGCTGAATAGCCCTGCTTTCGCTTCTGTCATGTGGCTGCTCTGAAACTTTGGCCTTCCTTGATTGGGGAGGATTCCCCCAATGAAATCATGAAGTGACCGCTGTGCCCCATCTTGATTTAGCTGAGCATGTTATGATTCTGTTCTGTGTGCTTGTTTGTGCTTGTGCGTTTTTTCCCCGTGTCTCTCGTGGTTTGTGTTTCAGCTCCATTCCCGAGGCCTGACCACCTATTCCCCCTCGCCTGGTTCCTGTGATGTCGTGTGACAACCTGCATGCCTGAGACTCGTTCTCCAATCACGTTTCCTCTTTCGGTTTCGGCTTTGGTATTTCATTCATTACTTCCACTTGTGCTTAATTCTGGGCCTCGCAAAACTCTGAGTGAATGTGTTCTCTGAAAACTTTGAGTGAATGCTTTCTCTGATAGGGCCATTACTAACTGTACTAAAGAGCACTTAAGGGTGTGTAAATATTTCATCACACAATTACTAACCTAATTATATCCCCGAACACCGAATGGCATTCCGGGGGATATTATGTTTTTGGTCCGGCCGCCGCCGTCGCTGCCGCACTACGTGTTAACACGATAACTTCAGTAATATTTCAATTACAAATTATAAATTTTGAACATAAGTAAGTATCATACAGAGGAAGAACCGATTCGATTTTGGACAATTTACGATGTCTAGATTGGCCACCAGGGGCCAAAAACTGATTTCAGTGTTAACGCGATAACTGCAGTAATATTTCAATTAGAAATTCCAAGTTTTCCATATAAGTTAATATCATAAAGAGGATGAACTGGTCCGATTTTGGACAATTTACAATTTCTAGATTGGCCACCAGGGGCCAAAAACTGAAAAAATCACTGTTTTTATCATATCTCTGGAAATATTTGTCCGATTGACCTCAAATTAAGTGCAAATGAAAGGTCATGACCTGAGAATGTGTCCCACGATGCCATTATACCTGTTTGGTTCAAAATTTTGACACAAGGTGGAGCTTTGTCACATAAAATTCACCATTTTTGCTATATCTTTGGAACCATTTCTCCAATTGACATGAAACTATGTGCAACTGCAAGGTCATGACCTCACAACGTGTCACATGATGACATCATACCTGTATGGTTCAATGTTTTGCCACCAGGTGGCGCTTTGTGATGAAAAATTTACATTTTGGCCATATCTCCAGACCCATTTGACTGATTGACCTGAAATTAAGTTCAAATGAAAGTTTATTCAAGGTCTATTCAAAGATTGGGGAATAGGAGGATTGGGGGCGTTCGGGGATATATTTCCCAGCCGGGGCCTCCAACGGCATAAGCCTGGTTAACTCATTAGCGAGTGTGTGCATTTCAGGCTTTCAGTTAATTCTGCCTGAAGCTTTCCCTGATTAACCCGGTCCTCGTGAATTTGTTTATTAATCCCATGTGTTTCTGTTTCCCCTTGAGGATGCCTGCCTTTCCCCGCCTCCTCCCTAGTGTATTTATTCTGGTAAGAGGGTAGAGATGTCAGACTGGACCGTGCAAAAAACCGCTGCGCTTCAGACAAGCACACGTTACCTGAACCTAAGCGACATTAAGAATCTTTGTTCCGGAGTACCCCAAGCATTTCTGTTGTTTTTCAAGCTCCGTGTTCTCCTTTTCTTAGTCCATAATTTTCGTGAGCTTGTTTTTATTATTTCGAGCCTCTCGTTGAGTATATATTTCAGTTCTTCCCTGCCCTTGGCAGAGTACCTAAGTTTTCCTGGTTCAGTGCATGTGCACAGTGTTTCCTTCCGGCCTGTGTGCCGCGTTTTCCCGTGTCTGGGTTCCCAAAATAAACCTCCTGATCCCGCACCTGGTGTCCACCTGACCCATTCCCTAACAGAGGCCACTTTAGAATCGCAATGTAAGACTAATGTTCTGCTGCTCTTGGCCTCAGCGCACTACGTTCCAGCGAAGAGTATAATTTTGGCTTCTCGCTGTCTGTGGTTGGCTAAGCGCGCCGCTCATAGTGAATTTAAATGATGCATTAGTGGTCCACGGAGCATTGCGAGGGTGATTAGCTGTGTGATTAACAGCAGGGATGTTTTACACATTTCGTTTCCGACAGAATTAAGAAGATCGCCGTGACATATGATTATTGCCTCTACTTCAAAATTTCGGCCTTCGCCAGTGTGGCCTATTCACTGCAAAATTTATTCGCCACAACGTTATTTTGTTCGCATTGGCGAACATGGCGAGCAGCTTGCACGGTCCCTGCCCTTATGAAAAATTAGCGCAAAATACTACATTACAAATCATAGACTGTATAAAAAGATGGACCCAGCATCCGGGTCTGAAAAGTGAGGCCGATGCGGAAATCTCAAATTTGCATTATATTTAATGGCCGGCAGATAGCGACGTCGGTGGTTGCAAAAAGAAGTTCAATGCTATTGAGGTCTGAGAAAATGACCCTACTTTGCCACCTGATTTATTATTTCAATAATGATTTTCCACATTTTATGACATCTATCGCAAGTTTCAAGTCTCCTTCGATATATCGTGATGTTCATTTTTGTAAATTATGGTCCAAAGTAGACTAGAATAAAGAGTACAGCCGGAATATGCTTTAGGGGCCTGGCTATCCTCCGGTTCTTGTCCGATACGGTCAGATCCAGAGCCAAGTTCCTCCCCAGATCTTAAATTCACGCTTTTGTCCACTAGGAATTACACCTGGTTTCAAAATGACAAAATGGTGCTGTTCAAATTGGCAAAATCAAGGCCTCCTAAATGGTATGTTGAAACCAATGGGTGACGTCACAGTTGCTTCGTCCATCTTTTTATACAGTCTAAGGTAAAAATACTATAGTTTTCTATTGTAACTCTGGTATTTTTGCGGGATTACTATACAACACCAATTCCGAAATAGTTGGGACAAAGTGCAAATTGTGAATTAAATCAGAATGCAATGACTTTCAGATAACATGAGCCAATTTGCTATTTACAATAGGACATAGATAAGATCTTGAATGTTGAAACTGAGACATTTTACATTTTTATCCACAAAATGAACTTATTTCAAATTTAATGGCTGCAACAGGTCCCATAAAAGTTGGAACACAGGCACAAAAGGGCTGAAAAAGCAATTAATATATTAGAGAATCAGCTGAAAGAAGATTTTGTAAGTCATTAAGTTAACAGGCATCAGGTGTGTAACATGATTGCCTATAAAAGGGATGTCTTAGACGGCCTGAGTCTCTCAGAAGTAAAGGTGGCCAGAGGTTCTCTCAAAGGAGACCCAAAACTCTCCAGCAGCTGGAAGCCTGTATTAAACAAGAGTGGGATCAAATTCCAGTGGCTAAACTCAAGAAACTTGTCTTCTCAATGCTCAGATGCCTCCACTCTGTGTTACAAAGAGGAGGGGATGCAACACCATGGTAAACAGGCCCCTGTCCCTACTTTTTTGAGAACTGTAGCAGCCAGCAAATTTTAAATGAGCTCATTTTGTGGATAAAATCGTAAAATTTCTCAGTTTCAACATTTGCTATGTTATCTCTGTTCTATTGTGAATAAAATACTGGCTGGTGTGATTTGAAAATCTTTGCTTTTTGATTTTATTCACAATTTATACTTTGTCCTAACTATTTCGGAATTGATTGTAGATATAGTATAGTAACTATGGTAGTTTACTATAGTGCTGCTAAAGTAAGTCACAGAAGTCAAACTGTACAAAAGTAAACTATAGCAAAGATATACAATTACAGTAGTATATTTGCAACAGACTATAGTTTACATCAATTTTACTGTAGTAAACTATAGTTAACTATAGTAAATTTTATAAGGGTATTCAACTCTCATTCATGATGGTAGGGCACGCCAAATTTGTGCCTGACAGATTTTTTGGTGTGATCACGAAACAGTACAAGCATACTTTCGTGTCTACACTTGGTGAGATACAGGAGGTTGTAAGGTCGAAACATCCCTCAAGTTACAAACGCTGCTGATGGCAGAAGACTTGTCGAATGGTATTATTGGAAGCCAATGTTCAGGACCTATTTCAAGACCATTCCAAACATCACCAAGCATCATCACTTCCGTGTGGACCACAGGTTCCCTAGGAAAGTCTTCGTCAGAGTATTATGGAATTCAATCGAATCCGAGATGTCCATATCTACAGGAGCAATTGACCCAGCTGCATTGCCAAGCAAGTTGCAGCCAAAAGGATGGACCTGGCACAACAGTGCTATTTATTCAAAAACATAGCCAGATTTTGTTCCGCCCCTGAGACAGCAAGGTTGACGTGCCCCAAACCTGATAAGCCCAAAGAGCAAGCACAAGCACAGAATCCTTCTCCCCCAAGTGAGTCTTCTGGCAGCCATGCTCCTGAGAGCCAAGCTAACCAAGATAATCCTACCAAGAGGAAGAGAACCTGCAGCTATTGTCACTTGCCTGGACATATCAAGACCAAGAAAGCCAAGATTACATGTCCAGAACTGCTCCAAGCTCAATAACAGACACAGTACTCTTATTGTGACCACAAATAAATTAGTTAACTGCACCCATCACAACAACTTTAAGTACTTTTTGTCTCACTACTTAATGCTGGTTTTTGTAAACAAGTATTGCTTCATAACACTCAAAACTTTGTCCTGTGGCATATCTGACATGCAGAATTCAATTAGAGTAAAAATCTCAAAATCCAAGTTTTGGTTGGATTGTACCCTTTTTGCGTGACAGGTCACATGTTAACTTTCTGGAATGTAAATGGGCATGTGCGAATTAAAATTAATAAATGAGTATGGTTGAAAAACAAAAACAAACCGGGTTTAAAAGCTTCAGCTCTTTGATGAGAATTCCTCCAAGGGCAAGACGCATTTGTGCTGCCATTAAACAATCATCTCGGTTAGTGCGCAATCCCAGTACCAGTGCTGTTTTGCCGTCAATTCTCAAGATGAAAAATTCGCCTTCGTTTTGAAGTTCTACCTGGTGGACAGAGCGAGGTGGGACGGATGTCAAACAGGTAATAATCGGGGACATCATTTTCAAATGAACCTTAATGATATGTAATACTTTTACACTGTGTCTACAATGTGACTGTGATGCAATATTTTCCTTTACTACTTTGTGCACAAGCTCATAAATTATCTTATGGTAGTTTTATTGGAGGATCTTATTAAATTAACCCATTAATGGCCAAATTTCTTTTCAAAGTAAAAGCTATATTTTAATATCAGATACAGAGTACAATGAGTGTGTAACACTTGAATTCTGGTGAAAAATAATTATTTGTCAACGAGGACCCGAAATATGTATTCCTCATTTCAAATGTACACAGATCATTCAAAACATTAAAAACAAATCATCATTCTGAGAAAGACATATTTAGACAATGTTATAATCTCTAATTTTTATTCTTAGTGTTGCATAAAAATGTGTCTTGGGAAAAAAAATGGTACACTCACCTTTTAGAGCATCGCATAGTGCTGTTTCAGATTCAAGAAATACATGCAAATGGCGGCCCCAGCACTGCTGTAAAGGGAGACTACTCTCATAAGCACTTTTCCTGGATGGGAGCTACTTACCGGGATTTACCCACGGCAGTTCAATCACTTGGGTTACAGTGGTTAAAATGTGCCGAGTGCCAAAAATGTGACAGTGGTCATTAATGGGTTAAAATTCTTTAGCTGGAGGTATGAAATGCTCAATTGTTGTGCCTGAGACACAGAAAAATCTACAAAAAAGGTATTAAAAAATGAAAAACTAGGAGCGATTGAGGAAAGGAATATTTGCAGGAGTCATGGCTTTTCAAGAAAGCAAATTGCATGAGATCCCCTGCGCATAATAACTCCTGTGGAGGCCTGACTGGTTTGCGACATAAAGTGGTGCTGGGTCTTCCACAGAAAAAATGGCTGAATCCACAAAACAAATACCAGTCTGACAGATCTCTGAACACTTGAACGAACTGACCGTCCTATATTTTTGCAGTCGGCAATTCTACCTCGTGCCACTTTCCATCGTTGATCTTCGGGCCCCCTGCCACGCTGGTCAGTGTGCGCGCTATTCCAACCTGCATCTCGGGCACGCCACCCCTCAGTCCCAGCACAAACCATTCCGAACACCCTTTCGTGTCTCCGTACAAGACCACTCCCTCCGGGTCCAGGGTTCGGAACTCAAATGAAGACTTCAAGCTGTGGATCATAATAGGAAACAGCACAAGCGTGTTTATAATGTGCTTTACAGTTAGCGGCATTTTTCAATATTTTGTTTTACATTTTCTCTTCATCAAAACTGCTGATTTCAAAGGCCACATAACTGGGATAACACATAATAATAAGTAGGACGCTTGTAGAATTTATTGAATAGCAGATTAGGAGGTACAGCAATTCAAAATCATACATGCCATAGAGCATGGGTCCCCAATCTTTCCCAGAAAGGGCCAGTGTGGGTGCAGGCTTTCATTGCAACCAAGCAACTACACACCTGATGCTACTAATCAAGCTTATTAGCAAAGAGTCCAGGGGTTTATTAGTAGTTTCAGGTGTGTAATTGCTTGGTTGCAATGAAAGCCTGTACCCACACTGGCCCTTTCTGGGAAAGATTGGGGTCCCCTGCCATAGAGTATGATAATGGGCATGGCAATGATAATATCACAAGATTAAATTGACTGACCTGGTAAGCTCTGACAGGTTTGCAGTGAGGTGCATTAGGGGTGACCTGGAACCTGTTTGGCCGAGATTGATGAGTCCATTTCCTGATATCAGTCGCTGCACAAATAACAACACACTCTGTGTCACAGCTCCACGCATAAAGTGCATCGCATTCCATTGCATGCTTCCGTTTACAGAATGCAAATTATTGCGTGCAAATTGCCTCTCACTACTGTTATGGCCCCAATTTGTTATTACATTTATAACACAACAGCAACAGTAAGGGATGACACACAGTTTTTAAAACTTAAACACATTTAATTTAACAGACAAAGACAATAACAACTAACTAACAACTAATGAACCTAAAGACCAAGATTGATTAGGAAAAAAAAAGAAATATTTACAGTCCCTTTTTGTGGGGTGGCTTGGTGATGTCCTGGATAATGAAAATGCTCAAACACAGGCAAAGAAATCCACAAAAGAAATGTCACAGGTCTTGAACAGAATGGCAGGTCTGGTCATCTTCTTGCAATTTCTCCTACTACTTTACTGTCTCAATTCTTTTCCTTATATACTCTTTTGCAGACCCCACCCACATTTAGACCTCTTTTTTTTTATTTTCTGAGACTTGCCCCATACATGTCCAGGACATGTCTAAACATGACTCCAGTCTGAGCTTAACAAAAAAAAAGGTAAATACTGCCATCTAGTGGCCTATATTCACATTACACCTCCATTCCAAAAGGGAAAAATTTTGACTCATAAAGGCAAAATTTTTCTTTTCAATACAAAATGGTAAAGTGAACACTTGTCTATATATACATATCATACACATTCAAACACGGGATAAGCAATCAGCAATTACATTGTCTGTACCCTTCACATGCTTAATTTCCAAGTCAAACTCCTGTAAAATCAAACTCCAATTCAACAATCTCCGATTCTTGTTTTTCATCTTACTCAAAAAACATTAACGGATTGTGGTCAGTGTACACAATCATTGGCTTTTGTCCTGTACAAACATAAACCTCAAAGTGTTGTAAAGAAAGGACCAGAGCCAACAGTTCCTTCTCAATTGTGGAATAGTTCCTTTGGTGGCGATTGAACTTCCTGGAGAAGTATGCCACGGGATGCTCAATGTCATCAGAGTCACTTCTCTGTAGGAGCACAGATCCACAAGCTTGGTCGCTAGCATCGACCGCGATGGAGAACGGTTTGTTGAAGTCAGGAGATTTGAGCACGGGGAAGTGACACAGCAGAAACTTCAGGCGATCGAAGGCTCTCTGGCATGCATCATCCCAGGTGAACTTTACGCCTTTCTTCAGTTGGTTAGTTAGACTGAGAGCAATCTCAGCAAAGTTCTTGCAGAACTTGCGGTAGTACCCGATCATTCCAAGGAAGCGGCGCAAAGCTTTTTTGTTGTCAGGAACTGGAAAGTCCATGATGGCTTGGACTTTAGCATTTATGGGTGCCACCTTACCCTGGCCTATGACGTAGCCAAGATAGGTGACAGTAGCACAACCAAAGTCACTCTTGCTCAGGTTAACAGTCAGGTTAGCCTGGGTCAGGCGCTGGAACAACGTCTCTACATCTTTTAGATGTTCTTCCCAGGAGTCACTCCGTGTGATCAGGTCATCGATGTACGCACCCGTGTGTGGCAATCCGGCGATTGTAGACTGTATCATCCTTTGGAACGTGGCTGGGGCATTTTTCATGCCAAAGGGTAGGACTTCATACTGGTACAATCCAGATGGTGTGGCAAAAGCAGAGATGCTCTTGGCCCTCTCAGTTAAAGGCACACACCAATAACCCTTCAATAAATCAATCTTGGTCAGAAACTTTGCTTGCCCTACACTATCAATACAATCATCAATCCTAGGTATTGGAAACACATCAGTTCTAGTTACAGCATTGACTTTGCGATAATCTGTACAGAATCTAGTACTTCCATCAGGTTTTGGAACTAGCACACAGGGTGAACTCCAATCGGAGTTGGAGGGTCTGATAATATCATGTTTTAACATGTACTCAACCTCTTTCTCAGCAATCTTTCTCTTTTCAGGATTCATTCGGAATGGATGCTGTTTTATTGGTTTGGCATCACCAACATCTACATCATGAGAGGCTATAGTAACTCTCTTTGGAACATCAGGAAACAAATCCTCATATTTCTTGATCAACCTTTCAAACTGATCTCTCTGTGAGGGTTCTAAGTGCTGGAGTTTTACATCAAGATTTTGCAACGCTTCAGTGTTTGACAATTTACATGAAAGAACTTCAGCTTTAATTCTTGGTTCATCATCTTGAAACTCCCCCTCATCTTCACACGTTTCGACCATTGGAGAATCTGAAGTGACAGCTGCAACCCTAGCATTTCTGTCATGATAAGGCTTTAGCATGTTAATATGACACAATTGTTTTGGTTTTCTCCTATCTGGAGTCTTCACAATGTAATTGAGATCATTGAGTTTTGTCAGAATTTCATAAGGACCATGAAATCTAGCCTGCAATAGATTGGACTGCAAGGGAAACAACACAAGGACCTTGTCTCCTGGTTTAAACTCACGGCTTCTAGCCTTATGATCATACCAAGTTTTCATTTTTCCCTGACTTGATTTCAAGTTCTCTTTGGCAAGGTCACAAGCTGCACGCAATCTTTCCTTGAACTTGCTAACATAGTCTAACAGACTGATTTGCGGCTCTTCCTCTTGCCATAGTTCACTCAATAATAGCAAAGGTCCTCTCACTTCATGACCAAACACTAGCTCAAATGGACTGAATCCAGTAGACTCCTGCACTGCTTCTCTAGCTGCAAACAACAGCAAATGAACCCCTTCATCCCAGTCTTTCTCATGGTCATAACAATAAGTCCTCATCATTGTCTTGAGAGTGGAATGAAACCGCTCTAAGGCACCCTGACTTTCTGGATGATAGGCACTAGAAAGAATCTGTTTTGCACCTAGTTCATACACAACCTGCTGAAACAATCCAGAAGTGAAATTGCTACCTTGGTCTGACTGAATTTCCCTGGGAAGACCAAACAACGTGAAGAACTTTATCAAAGCCTTCGAGATTGCAGTTGCCTTGATGTTACGTAGAGGTATGGCTTCGGGGAATCTGGTAGATGCACACATGATTGTCAACAAGTACTGATTTCCAGATCTAGTCTTGGGTAATGGACCAACGCAATCAACAATGACCCTAGAGAATGGCTCCCCAAATGCTGGGATAGGCTGCAATGGAGCTACAGGTGGGTCTAACTGGTGTTTTCCAACTACCTGACAAGTGTGACAGGTTTTGCAAAAGTTGGAAACGTCTTTCCGAAGCCCAGGCCAAAAGAAGTGTTTCATGATCTTATCAACAGTCTTGTTAACACCAAGATGACCTCCTAAAGGTAAACTATGAGCCATTGTTAAGATCTCATTCCTATAGACCTTCGGAACAACAATTTGCCTGACCACTGCCCAATCTGCATTGGCAGGGATATCAGGAGGGCGCCACTTCCGCATCAACACACCATCCTTGAGATAATACCCAACTGGAACTGCATCTATTTCTTTTTCAGGAAGGGCTCTCCTCTTTAGTACACCAATTTCAGGATCATTAGTTTGCTCCTCAATCAACCGCTTTCTGGACAGAGACAAGTCTCCAGACACATCAGAATCACCAGACCCATCCGGCTGGCTGAATAGAGAACTGATAAAAGTATCTGATAAGTCCTCAAACGGAGAAACCATAGTAGGCCAATCAGAGTCATGAGGCGAACCACCTGAGTCCTGACTATTCAATGTACTGGACGGCACCACAACATCATCTTCTTTAGCCTTCTTGGCCATAGCACGAGTCACTGCGCAAGAAGGATACAGAGATGGGTCCTCATCCCCATTTTCAGTGCTCGGCTGTGAAGTAAGATGTACAGGGGGAACTACTTTGCCCCCAGCCAGGTCATTGCCTAGCAACAGAGAAACACCCTTTATAGGTAGACTTGACATAAGTCCCACCTTTACCTGTCCTGTAACTAAATCTGACTTCAAGAATATAGAGCGCAGGGGTACAGATACAGTCCTCCCTTCAATACCTTGTACAAGTATGAAATCCCCTGAAGCGGTCTCATCACGTAACTCCAAGGAGTCCATCAACAAAAGTGACTGAGAAGCTCCGGTATCCCTTAGGATATATATAGGGACAGGAGTAGTATGCTTATTCAGAGCCACAAATCCCTCTGACACAAATGGAAGAAATTCCTCCCTCACAAAGTCAGCTGTATTAGGCTTTTTAGCCCCACAAGAAGCAGGCAATTTAGCAGATTGGTTATCTACTACAGGGGTTTCTAACCTTGTTTTCACAAAGGCATTTGGTTTGGTATCCTTTTCTTTTTCTTTCTTAGCTTTAAGGAACCAACAGTTAGTTGTAACATGACCAGATTTCTTGCAATAACTGCAAACTAGACCACTTTTGTCACTGTCAGCTTTCACACTTTGATCAGACCTGTTACTGGATTTCTGAGCACCATCACCAGATTTGTCTTTGTCTTTGGGTGAGGAATCTTGGGTATCACCGTAACCCTTTTTCTGAAATTGGGACCATTTATTGTTACTGCTAGACTGAAATTTGGACTTATGAGTGAGAACATATTCATCTGCAAATTTGGCAGCTGATTGCAAGTTCAGTGCTTGCTTCTCATTAAGGTAGGTCTTAACATCATCCTTAACACAGTTCTTGAATTCTTCAACTAACACCATCTCTTTTAGTGAGTTGAAATCATCCTTGACCTCCATAGAAGTACACCAGCGCTCAAAGCAAACCTGCTTCTCATTAGCAAATTCAACATAAGTCTGATTTTCAGATTTCTTCAGACCTCTGAATTTCTGTCGGTAAGCCTCTGGAACCAACTCATAAGCTCTCAAAATAACCTTTTTGACAACCTCATAATCAGAGGAATCATCTGCAGACAAAGCCGAATAGGCTTGTTGAGCTTTACCCTTGAGGACAGTTTGCAACATCAGAGGCCAGTGTTCCTTTGGCCACTGGCAACTCTTTGCTACCTTTTCAAAACACTGGAAATAGTTGTCAACATCCTTTTCTGAAAATGGAGGCACCAGTTTTACCTCCTGACTGGCACAAAATTTATTTTTAGTTTCAATTTTAATTTTTAGTTGCTCCATTTGGAGTCTTTCTTCTCTATCGAATTTCTCTAATTCAAAATCTCTCTGTCTCTGTCTCTCTCTTTCTGCTCTTTCCTCTTTCTCTCTCTCAAATTCTCTTTGTTTTTCTTCTCTTGCTAATTTTTCTAACTCAAACTGCCTTTGTTTTTCTTTTTCTTCCCTCTCAAATTCTCTTTGTTTCTCTTTTTCCTCCCTTTCTTTTTTCTCTTCTCTTGCTAATTTTTCCAACTCAAACTGCCTTTGTTTTTCTTTTTCCTCCCTTTCAATCTCTAGCATTTTTAATTTAAGTTCCATTTCTATATTTGGATTTTCCACTGGAAACTGTTCCAGATCTCCTGGTGCAAACACATTTTCATCAATGTAATATTCAACTATCTCTCTAGCCAGTCTTGCTTTTCGCATGGCTGGTTTCACCTCTGTCAGCTCCAACTGTCTGCAAATTTCTAGCAGTTCTGTCTTTTTAAAAGACTTCAAAACCCCTACGGTTGGTGATGCCAAGAAATCATCCATTGCTGTTGTCAATATATATGTATTCAATTAAAAAAAAATTTTTTACAATTTGAAATGTTAGATTTTTAATAAATGACTCACAAAATGGTCTATCCCGGACCTTGAGCCCCCAATTTGTTATGGCCCCAATTTGTTATTACATTTATAACACAACAGCAACAGCAAGGGATGACACACAGTTTTTAAAACTTAAACACATTTAATTTCACAGACAAAGACAATAACAACTAACTAACAACTAATGAACCTAAAGACCAAGATTGATTAGGAAAAAAAAGAAATATTTACAGTCCCTTTTTGTGGGGTGGCTTGGTGATGTCCTGGATAATGAAAATGCTCAAACACAGGCAAAGAAATCCACAAAAGAAATGTCACAGGTCTTGAACAGAATGGCAGGTCTGGTCATCTTCTTGCAATTTCTCCTACTACTTTACTGTCTCAATTCTTTTCTTTATATACTCTTTTGCAGACCCCACCCACATTTAGACCTCTTTTTTTTTATTTTCTGAGACTTGCCCCAGACATGTCCAGGACATGTCTAAACATGACTCCAGTCTGAGCTTA
This sequence comes from Gymnothorax reevesii, assembly GCA_029721435.1. Classification (NCBI taxonomy): domain Eukaryota; kingdom Metazoa; phylum Chordata; class Actinopteri; order Anguilliformes; family Muraenidae; genus Gymnothorax; species Gymnothorax reevesii. Next base: position 34,776,672 of record CM056586.1, on the reverse strand, counting down.
ACAAAAAAAAGGTAAATACTGCCATCTAGTGGCCTATATTCACATTACACTACATAACACAATAACACATACGACTATATATAAATTCACGGCACAATCACGGAACTGACACCCTCAGACTATTACCAAGAGCGTACAAAGACACAATCACGCCACCACACATTCTGACACTGTTTTTAAGCTCAATATTCAGTGAAAATATTACACAGCAGTGGTTGTTTGAATTCTTCTGCTCCATACATTCCCTTCCTGACATTTTCAGAACCTTTCAAGATATTATCTCTGAGAAAACTACATGGTGATGGTTAGAGTCGCGAAGATGTCACCCTGACATAAGTATGTGAAAATGATGTCACAACATAACATAATTTTTTCTACTTTTGTCAAAAATTAATTTTTTTGATTCTCTCCTTCAGTCAACATGTCTTTTCACCTTTTTATGCCCTCGTCTTGAATGAGCAGGGAGCATTATGTCAACATCCATCCATCCAGGCGTTCGGCCGTGAACTTCTCGTTTCTACGCAATAACTAAAGAACGCCTTATCCGACCCATCTCATTTCTAGGTGGTGAATGGGAGGTGGGTAGAGGAAGGTCCCTTTCGAAAACCAGCGCCATGTGATATCCAGTATGGCCGCTACAGCAGCCATCTTGATTAGAATTTCCATGCATTAACTAAAGAACGCTTCGTCCGATCTATCTCATTCCTTGGTGGTGTATGCAGGGTGGGTAGAGGAAGGTTCTTTTCGAAAACCAGCGCCGTGCGATATCCAATATGGCCGCTACAGCAGCCACCTTGATTTCAGTTTCCACGCAATAACTAAAGAACTCCTCATCTTCATTCAAAAACCAGTTTTCTGTTTTACATGTTTAACTTTCAGTATTATTCACTCTCACTATTCACCATGCTAAACTAGCAACCTATTCAATCTCAACCCCAATTAAACATAAGGGTGGGGGCATATGCCATGCTCTGCATTGCTCTTGTAAAATTTTGGCAAGCTGTCATTCTAAGAATGACTGTTCATTTGTTTGTTTGTCTGTTAACTTCCAAAAGCCCAACAACCCCCTAGCGGTAATGCCTGCATTATGGGATATTCGAATGACTTGCCGTGAGCCTCTGATGCTTAAACGCAAAATTGCTTTCAAGCTGTCCAAGACTGCTTGCTTAATAATCACTTAATTTATTTACTGAATAATCAAGACCAATATATAAGTGTGTGATTATTAGGAAAGTGTTAAGAAATGAAAGAACACTCAAGGGCCACATTAACAATATACTTAACAGTGATTTTTTTTTTTTTGATGCAAAAAAGAACAATAATAATAATAAAATCAACTAACCCTGTGCTTTCTCTGAAATCCATCTTTTAGTCTAAGATTTTTTCAGGAGTGCAGCCGAATTTATCTTAAGATTGCACTTAATCCTAATGTTTTCAACGTTCCAAAGATTGGGTTGCATTTGCAAGGAGGCATATATGTAGCACACTGTTTGCCGCGCCGAGTGAAAACTAATTTCTTAAATTACCAACGCTTATAAAGTCAAAGTGTTGGTAATTTAATAGTTGAGTAAATTGGTTATCAGTGCATTGTGAAAGCTTGACGCGTGGCATGTATTTAAAATAATTTAATATGAATGCCATGCCTCTAACTTTCAAGGTTGCAAAGTCATTCATGAAGTCCTTACAGTCTAGCTTCTGATTCAGCAATTACCTAATCAGATGAAATTTAAACTTTAAGTAAATACCACCCTCAGCAGCATTTACTTCATTACATTCTACCTCAAGATGGAATTTCGAGAAATTTCAGTTAACTACTGTCCATGCAATCTCATTGATCACTCTTAATATTCAGGTCATGAATATTAATTTCTGTCCAAAGCGAGGCTTGAGATGCGCAACTGGATCGTCGGCTTTGTTTACATGGTGTTTGCAATGGATTGCCCGTAGAGGAGCACTGTGATTTTGTTATGGTTCTGTGTTAGCACTGTGATTTTGCTATGGTTCTGTGTTTGATGTCATGCTTTATGTTCATGGTTATGTCTTTTTTTAATTCTCTTTAGTGATAGTATATTCCGGTTTTCAGTTCCTGCCATTTTAATTCATCCTTTCTGACCATAGCTTCGTAAGCTACGCGTTCTTTTTTGAGAGATCCGCTAACCTATAAGCCTAGAATTAGTTGTGAAAAGCCTTGAGCACCATGTTGAGCAAGCACAAAAGCGTTGCTCAAAAAAGAAAAGAAAAAAAGAGCTCGATGTACAGAACTCCAAAGTGGCGAAATTGACTGCATTTTTTTAAACTGTCATCTTGTCCAGTTCCAGTTGCTGCTAGTGAATGATAGTGGCGACACGCAGCAGTCAGACTTGGAGGCTATTGCTACCGCCTCAATGCCTTGTTGCTCAACTACTTTGCAGAGCAGAAGGCACGCAGTTATCTTCTGAATGGGTGAGTGCAGTTTTTTTTTATTAGGCTACTGCAAGTGATCAGCTTGCCGGTTGTGGTTAAATGGCTGCTGTGCCAGGATATGTGTCTATTTATCTGTCTGTTTACTTTTTGATTTGGCCACTGCTGTGCTGTTAGGGAAATATGGTTGACTGTTCAGCCGTATGGATTTTTTTTGCATTTTGATTGGCAATGTGTTGTCACTGTTGTTCATGGTTCAAGTAACGTGTTGTGTGATGTAGAGATGCAGTGCAAATATTCATTGTCCATGGTTCTAATAGCCCTAATAATTATGGGTGTCTACTTTTTTCAGAAAACTGATTTTTCTTAATTACTGATTTGGACACCTACTGGCTCACTGTAGCTGAAGTGGTTGGCCACAGAGGACGATTGTTTCTGTGAATATCCAATAACTGATCCGGGTGTGGAGTCTAGTGATAGAATATTGTAACTACGTGCATAAATGTGCAGCTCTGTGTCCGCTGGCGGACACACCCGCACTAACATACCCTGCTGCCGAGCACCGTTGTTATTCTCGAAGGCGCCAAATCCAGATAATCCTTAAACAAGGAATTACGTTCATATTTTAATTTGTTACGAAATGGCTAGTGTCAAAGTTACGAAGTAAAATTATAATTTTAAAGTTTTAAATGTTGTAGAGTAAAAGTCCAGGTTTGAAAAAGAACTCAGGTAAAGTACAAATCCCCAAAAAATTAGTTAAGTTACGAAGTTACGAAGTACATGTACATATACTTTGGGTGTCGGGGGCTAGCGCCATCCTCGCACCAGGGCCTAGCGCCTCAACGCTGCGCTACTGCTGTGTGCTTACCTGCTTCGGGTGATTTCAATGGTTTCTGGTGTTTCTTATTATTACTTCAATTCTCATTTACTTCCTTCGCCTGGCTTTCCTAGATTACTAATAATACTAACATTTATATTTTGTATCATAGTCTTCTAACTCAACTAAGTACAGTATATATTACTAACTTACTAATGAGCACTTTGGTTAATTTCTAAAGCTACACCTCTACTAATTATTACTAATTCAATCTCAGCAATCGCCCTGTTCTAGTCTCAGCCTCTTGCTTTGCATTCTCTGCCTCTCCCTGCTTTTCCATGAGATCTCTCGCACATGCTTAATTGCTTTCCTGCACTCATTGTCTGTGCACCTTTAACTCCTTGACTGGAGCTGTTCATCTGTCATAGGTTATCCACGTGAATCCCGACCGTGTCTTGGCTTTTGCCTATTGTTCGTCGTTTAGGACTTCCCCATATGTACCTTCGTCTGTAATTAGTTCTTATCCAATTCACCTGTTCCCCACATAGCATGGGACTTCCCTTGTGTCTATTTAGAGTCCTCACTGCTGTTCAGGCCTTGTCAGAATGTTGATCAATATTCTTTTGTGCTGAGCCTCTTGTATGCCAATTGATTATTGTTTCTTCATGACTGTTTCGTCTGACCTCAATTTTGCCTAAGCCCTTCTGCCCTTGTTTTTTTATTTTTGGATTTTTGACCTATTTTCTGTACGTCCATGTTTACGGTTTTGGATGCCCTGTGTATGACCCTCTGCTCTGGATTTCAACTACAGTTTTGGCCTGCTGTCTATGTAATGTCGCACTTCTGATTTACTGGTTTTGACCCTGGTCTGTCTAGTCGACTTTGCTTCTTGGATTTCGTTTTTGGCTTGGGAATTGTTTTCTGGTTCTGACCTGGCTCTCAAAGGCAAACAATTTTTGGATTTCCTGCTCTCGCGTGTGGTTCCTGAATGCGCTGTCACAGATTTGGCCTTTGTTCCAGATTTTTCTTCATCACGTAACTATGGCACTTTTCCCATAGCCCAGCTCATGACATATTTTTGATATTACCTTAGGTACATATCACTTTTGTGGAAATTTTATTGTCTGAGAGCATGGGGAAAAAATCACTCATGTTAAGTCATCTGGGCATTGAGGAGAAATGTTTCTTGAGTTCAGCCATTGGAATTTGATCCCACTCTTGTTTAATTCAAGCTTCTAGCTGCTGGAGAGTTTTGGGTCTCCTTTGATGGACTCTTCGTTTAATTTAGTGCCAAATGTTATCAATCGGTGAAAGATCAGGACCTGCAGGCAGGCTAGTTCAGCACATGGACTCTTCTACTACAGAGCCATACTGTTGTAATAGCTGCAGTATGAGGTTTTGCATTGTTCTCTTGAAATACACAAGGCTTTCCTTAGAAAAGATGTTGTCTGGAGGGGAGCATATGTTGCTCTAAAACCTTTATATACCTTTCCGCATTCATGGTGCTTTTAAAAAGATGCAAGTGTCCCACACCATCAGCACTAATGCATCCCGATACCTTCAGAGATGCTGGCTTTTGAACTGAACGCTGAAAACAGCAGGGGTGGTCTTTCTCTTCTTTAGCCCGGAGGACACAGGACCCATAATTTCTAACAAGAAGGTCAAATTTGGCCTTGTCTGACCACAGGACACTTTGCTACAGTCCATTTTAAATGAGCCTTGGCCCACAGAACCCAGCAGCGTTTCTGGATCATGCTCAACAATGGCTCCCTATTTGCATGATAGAGTTTTAGGTGGCATCTGTGGATGGAAGGGCTGACTGTGTTTACAGACAGTGGTTTCTTGAAGTATTCCTGGGCCTATGTAGTAATGTCAATGACAGAATCATGCCAGTGAGTGATGCAGTGGCGTCTGAGGGCACGAAGATCACGGGCATCCAGTAATGGTCTTCAGCCTTGTCCCTTATGCACAGAGATTTTTCCAATCTCTCTGAATCTTTTGATGTTATGCACTGTTGATGATGAGACCATCAAAGCCATTGCAATTTGACATTGAGGAACATTGTTAAAGTATTCCACAATTTCTTTTTATGCAAGCCTTCACGGGTTTGAGAGTCTCTGGCTATCTTTACTTCTGAGACTCAGCCTTTCTAAGACATCCCTTTTATAGCCAATCATGTTACACACCTGATGCCAGTTAACTTAATTACTAAATGTTCTTTCAGCTGATTCTCTTATATATTACTTTGCTTTTTCAGCCTTTATTTTTTGCCTGTGTCACAACTTTTCTGACCCCTGTTGCAGCCATAAAATCTGAAATGAGCTCATTTTGCGGATAAAAATGTAAAACATCTCAGTTTCAACATTTGAAATGTTATCTATGTTCTATTGTAACTAACATTGGCTCATGTGATCTAAAAGTCATTGCATTTTGATTTTATTCACAATTTACACTTTGTCCCAACTATTTTGGTATTGGGGTTGTAGAACCACTGGAAACATCTGGTACCATCATAAACCCCCTGTAGTTTCAGCCCTTCATCTCTCCTTACAAAGATAATATTTTGGAAAATGATGAAAAATAAGATCAGCGTGCAATCTAGTATCCCTAGTACACTGCGGGACAGAACAGTGAAACGTCGATGGGTACGCAGCCATTCTTATTTTTGCTAGTCAAGCCTCGTTTTGGCATTGGAATGCATTGTATGCACTTAAGAATGGTCAATATTGTAGCCTTCCTCGTGGGCGCAAAGCTGTCCGTCTTAATCGTTAATGGCAATGCAGCTTATTGGAAGCCCATTTGCTCAGTAAATTCATTCAGTGTATTACCCCAGTCTTACTCAAAAATAGGTTGAGTGTTAACCTGCATTATGGTGATGTCACTGGTTGTAGACTGGGTTTTACTTTTACATGAGTAGCCTTAACACGCGGACCTAAGTTGGAGAAACCACATTTTAAGAAAGGTTTTCAAAGGTGTATCAAGCTGATCGGATGCAAATGCAAACAAGAGTCATCAGAAGATGACATATCCCCCAGGCCCCGGATTATTTGCGAGAGTCATGTCAATCCTACACCTTCAAAGAAATTCAAACAAGAATCTTGAGGTGATTTTCCTCTGGTATTATCTGGAAGTATGTACTGGCAACATCTACCAAAGACTATGAACTACATGTTGACAAAGGCAATAATAAAACAAGAGTTATTAATGAACAGTGTTTTAGTTCTGCTCTGGAAATAAACCCAGCCCTGCGACTGAGTCCATATCCAAGTTGCATCCATGGAAAAAAATAAATAAATTATTTTTGAAATCTGAAAATATGAAAAGGTACCACTTCAGTACTTGGGTAATGCACATACAAAGTTTCAGAAAGATATAATGAACGGTTTTTGAGTTGTGCTCCTGAAACAAACCTATCTCTGTACAGAGTCCAAATGCAACTGGTTTCCATGGAAATGAAAAAAAAAAGAATTTCAGAAATCCGAAAGTATCGAAAGGCACCACTTCAGAATGTGGTAATACACTTGCAAAGTTTCAGTAAGATATATTGAACGGTTTTTTAGTTCTGCTGCAGAAATGAACAAGGGACTGATGTGCAGTAAGTCCAGATTTGTTTCTATGGAAATGGCAAAAAGAATAATCCTGAAGTTTCCTAAGTGGCAAAAGCCACATCTAGACTACTTATAGAATACATGTACAAAGTTTGGCGCTGATATCTTACATAGTTTTTCTGTTCTGCTCAGGAAATGAACACAATGTAATGTGCACTAATTCCAGATTTGTTTCCATGGAAACGACAAAAATAGGAATCCCGAAATTTCCAAAGTAGCAAAAGGCACATCTAGACTATACATAGTACATGTATTCTATGTTTGGTGCTGATATCTTGCATAGTTTCCGAGTTCTGCTCCGGAAACAAAATGATTTTGGACGGAGGGACAGACGGATGGATGGACAGGCGGACGAGGTGATGCCTATATCCTCCCGCATTTTATGCCGGAGAGATTAAAAAAAATAAATAAATAAAAATACGTTCTGTGAGCTGCGAGAGATCAGAGGCTTCAGGGCTCCAGACTAAATTTTTTTGCTAGGAGCACAGTGGCCCCTAACTTAAAATTTTAGGGGCACAAGCAGAAAATTTAGGGGCGCACAGTGTAAATTGACTTGAAAAACAAATTTTCACATTTCCTCTCATTTTCGCGGTATTACTGATAAATATTATGGCAATAAATGCAGAAACTACAATGTTTTAAGGATTAACTTAACTAAAAGTGTCAATATGACAATGTAAATGCTTTAAAAGTAGAAATCCTGCATTTAACTTAGGAGTGAACTCATCCTTAAAACCGTGTTTCAGCTTGGCTTGCTTGTGAATGTTCAATAACTGATCCTGGTGAATCAGAATAGAATTTTGTAACTGCGTGCATAAATTTGCAGCTTCATGTCCGCTGGCATCAACATCTGCTCAAAGATAGGCCGACCCTGTTCTTGAACGCGCCAAATCCAGACAATCCTTATGATGAGTTACACTCATAATTTAATTTGTAAAGAGTATCGAAGCGGCCAATGTCAACGTAACGAAGTGAAAGTATACTTTTAATCTTTTAAATGCAGTAGAGTAAAAGTAAAAGTCAAAACTCAAGTATAGTACAAATCCTCAAAAAAAAAAAAAAACTACCTAAGTAGGCTACTGTTCGTTACTATACACCTCTGACCATCACAAAGTGTGTAAGGACGCAACTAATTTATTTATTTATCAGGATTTCATTCATTCAATAATTTCATTTTTCCGGCATGGGAATTTTTCGAGCTTTAAGCCCTGTGTGTAATGTGCGAAAAAGGCTGTCTTCGAAAAGGCACACTAGGATAACTGGGGAGATAGTAAACACAAATAGTCCTCTTCGCCATTGTTCATAGGAGTTATGTGAAACCAAGGGTATTTTATACCTGTAGATACCCCAAGACCCGCCTCTTTTCACATATTAGCCAATGACAGTGGTCATTCGCCCCACACTCACACACCCCCCCGGTCTCACACACATTGACCCACATTCTTTTTCTTTGGAATTCGTTGGCTATTAACCCACTCATTTGTGCATTATCGCCAACAACTGGGCTGAAATGAGGTGCAGACGTTTGTCAGCAACAAAAAATATTAAATAACAATAAAAAATCGGCAAATTTACTGGTCGCACATGCGCGAGCAGATGAAAAATTTACTCGCACTGTCTCAAATTTTAGGGGCAAAATGCCACCATTTACAGGCAGTCTGGAGCCCTGGGCCTCATAAGACATTGATGTTTTATGTTTGGTCTATCATAAAGATGGATAGGAAAATGCTTGATAATTATTGCAGTGACCGTTAATGCAAGCTGTGGGGAAATGGAATTGATCCTCACAATTGAACAACTGAACGCTTTGTTGGTAATTAGTGAATCTAAATAGGAACAGGTTTGCAGATGTAATGCGCTTTAAGTCGAGGTGAGAGCAGTGCCAGAATCCCTACAGTGGCAACTCCGGAGTGGAAGAGGTTTAAAGGAGAAATCAAAAAGTTACTAAGGGTTTGATATAAAATTTGGCCGGATGATATGTGGTAGTCCTAGGATCAATTGATTGAATTTTGGAAGTGATCTGAAACATATTTCGGATTCTGGATGTGGGAGAATTAAAATATATCCGTCTAGTATGGGTCTGTGTGATATTTCTGGCTGGAAACTCAAAAAGTTATGAACGCTTTGGCATAAAATTTGACCGGATAATAGGTGGTAGACCAAGTAAGAGTTGATTGAATTTTTTAAGTGATCCCGGACGTATTCAGAAACCAAAAGAACAGATATATCGTGTAACAGAGGTATACACTCAAGCGAGTGCCCTTTAGTTTTATGATTTGTGACACTGAGGACAATGAACCTTTTTTTTGGCAAATCACAAATCTCAGAGAATTTTTTGAAGCTCAATAATTTACATCAAACTAAAACAATTGAGCTCTTTTATGCTCTTGGGTCACAGGGGAGCTGGAGCCTATCCCAGCTGACTATGGAGCAATGGCAGGGACACACCCTGGGCAGCTCGCCAATCCATCGCAGGGCACACACACACTGACTCGGTCAGTCATACCTAAGGGTAATTTTGGGGTCTCTAATTAGCCTGCCATGCATATGTCTCTGGACTGTGTGGCGAAACCTGAGCACCCGGAGGAAATCCATGCAAACATGCAAACTCCACGCAAAAAGGCCTCAAGCCAAATTCAAACCCACAACTGACTTGCTGTCACGCAGCAGTGCTACCCACTGCACCACCTTGCCAGTATATGTCTGAGTGCAAAACTGACTGAGCATGTGCATTACTGCATGACTGAGCATGTGCAATTCTGCCTGCAGGCAGAGCCCAAAGTCCAAAGCGCAGACAGTACTGGAGCAGTGGTTCCCAAGCTTCGTCTGGAATATCCCTGAACATGCTGGATTTCATTCCAACCGCAATGGCAATCAAATTATTTTAAAAAGCTAATAATTATTCTTAACTAGGTGCTTTTCATGTGGGATAACTTAAAACTCTTCATCATATTATGTCAGAAATAGGTTTCACAAGGAAAATAACATGTCTGTGAACACAATACTGTTTAGGCTATACTACAGACCAGAACTTACACTAAAGGAGGCTGATTATCGTTAATTGATCAAACAGAGACTTAGCTGAACCAGTGTGCTACTAATTGGTAAAGACCAGACACCTGGACAGTAATCCTAACCATCTGGATGAACAATTGATTCAGGAACGAAGTAGATAATGAGGCAAACCTTCATTGTGTTGATGTTTAAAGAAAAAAAATTGTTAATGACAATCAATTTTACTAAAATGCAATAAGCACAATATGAAAACTAGGGAATTTTGTGTGAGTATTTATCAGAAGTATTTGGACAGTGACACAATTTTCATAATTTTTTTTGCGCACACCACCTCAGTGGATTTGAAATGAACCAATCAAGATGGCATGAAATAGTTAAACTGTCAACTTTCATTTGAGGAGTTTAAACAAAAATTGTGCATTGACACTTCTGGAATTACAGGAATTTTTATACACAGTCCTCCGTTTTTGGAAACTCAAAGGTAATTGGATAAACTGGCATAATTACAATTGATGATGCCAATGACAAATGAAAACGGGCCACATGTGACAATGTTGAGTGTTATCTGAGTTTCGGGAATGGTAATTTAAATAAGTGATTGAAAACAGGTTGTGACTAATCATTCATTTTAAGGGATTATTTTGAGCCTTCCCTATCGCCAGTTCACCAGCCGCCTCTGATATATATATATATATATATATATATATATATAGGCTACAGTACTACTCTGAAAAAGTCCTAGGCACATTTAAAGCAATTTCTTAGGGCAAATATGCTTGCAAAAATTTTGAAATTAAATGTTTGTAATAACTGAGAAATGTGGTAAACAGAGCTGTAGACCGTTAAAAACTTAAGCAAATCAATATTTGGTGTGACTACCCCTTTGCTATTGTCCAAATATTGGGGATATTTTTTCAGATTTTTTGTGTGGGCAACGTTGTATTGTTTTTTTCTGTTTGTTTGTTTGTTTTTTTTTTTAATGTGGGTAGTGTTGTATTGTTATTGGTTTGTTTTATGTGGGTAATGTTGAATTGTTATTGTTTTGTTCTACACACTGGAATAGAGCCTAAGCATTTCATTACTTGTACAATTGAGTATGTGACGAATAAACTTGAAACTTGAAACTTGTCCTATTGTGCTATAGTTTTCAAGATGATTTGCTTTTCGCTTATGCCAAAGAGAGAGGAGAATTTGGCACTGTTCTGCAGACTGACTATCTCACTTGCATCTCTCCCTCCAAGAAATTACAAACAGCCATGATGATGTTGACATCAAGAATATAATAGCTATATCGACTATTTTTAATGGAATACACACATTTATTTTTGAAACTTTTCTTTTTATTAGCATTTGGAATTTCTGATTTACTTTTTATTTTCAGGAACTCTTACATGGAAACAAAAAGTAAACATCTAATACAGATGTGAATTTTAAAAAGTGCAGGGTGCCTGAGACTTTTGCACAGTACTGTGTGTATATATATAGATATATATTTCTGGTAAATTGTTGATTAAGAAGATACATAATCACACTAAATATCAAAAACACCTTCTCAAAATAAAATTGACCGGTTAAATTCCTTGATTGCAACCGTGTTTTCAGGACTGAGATTACATCAAGAATAACCTCTGCAGTCCACAAATGTGTGCATTTTCAATCTCGATAATCCTATTTAATTCATAACATAGTCACTCCAGCAGCTTTACTTTGAATCGTACTGTGTTACACGCTCATGGTGTTACCTGCAATTATGAGGATGGAATGCTTTGCTGCACACAGGCAGAAGATGTCACATCTTCATACAGTCTGCAGAATGCATTGACTCAATGAACTACTGATAAAAATAAACGTGATAAGAATGTTCACGGTAATGGTAAGCCACTCAAACAGAGCATTTTCAATATTTTTGAAATGTGCTTTTGACTTAAAATCAATCAGTGTCATCTAAATGCTCTACTTGTACTTGGAGACCTCATAATACATAAAAATATACCACAGAAGTTAAAATATGACTGTTGATAAAAAAAGAGCTCGGGTCATTAAAAAAGCATCAAGGTGATAGCACAAGTCATGAGGTCAACAGAGATTAAGCCCAGTCGATTCAGTTTTAAGAGAATAGGTCCTGCACGCTAATTTATTCAAGGGTAGGGGCTAAACTGTGCCTGTAAAACAGGCCCAATCAGTGAATCAAAAATGGACTTACTTTTCGGTCTCCGTCTCCTCTCCCGTCAGCCGCTTGTACCAAGCATACGGTGCTCAAACAGGCCAGTACCGGTAGCAAGCTCCTCCAGAGGACCATTCTTCAGGTCACGCAAGTATTTGGCAGATGCCTGACAAACTATGACAGCCCGCTAGTCCTCGGCCTCGCGGGAAATACATGAATGAACGACCTGCATCTCTGACCCTGTGTGGGAGAGATTTAGCTCATGCATGTTTGCCTAGAAGGGCAGGAAAGTAAACATGTTGAAATCACCGTTCTTTTTGCTCAGCCTACTGAAATTATTGATTGTATGTGTGCTCATGTAAAGTATGCCTGTGTGAGAGAGAATAGGGTAAGTGTTTGAGTAAAGATCAGAAATAAGGGCTGTTAGTTCAGTAGGAACTGGATTTCTTGTTTTATTAAAACATTCAGTGTCTCCTCCTCGAACCACAGCTCCAGGAAGAGCAATGCGGGTTCCGTTCTGGTCATGAGCAGTGGACTCAACCTTTTACCCTTGCACAGGTACGGGAGGGGTCGCGGGAGTTTGCCCATCCAGTCTACATGTGTTTTGTAGACTTGGAGAAGGCTTATGACCGGGGGGGTGTGGGTGCATGGGGCATCGGAGCAGTTGGTTCAAACTACCCGATCCCAGTACAACCAAAGCCAGAGTTGTATTCACATTCTTGGCACAAAGGCAAATTCGTTTCCAGTTGGTGTTGCACTCTGCCAAGGGTGTTCCTTGTTGCCTATTTTGTTAATGATTTTCATAGACAGGATATCAAAATGCAGCCAAGGCTTGGAGGGAGTCCAGTTTGGTGGCCTCAGGGTTGCATCTCTGCTGTGGTCCTGCTGGCTTCATCAGGAAGTGACCTCCGATGCACACTGGAGGCGTTCACAGCTGAGTGTGAAGTGGTCGGAATGAGGATCAGCACCTCCAAATCTGAGGCCGTGGTTCTCTGCCAGTAAAAGGTGGGTGGTCCCCTCCAAATGGGGGATGAGCTGTTACCCCAAGTGGAGGAGTTTAAGTATCTCGGGGTCTTGTTCACAAGTGAGAGTATGATGGAGCATGAGATTGACAGACGGATTGCTGCAGTGTCTGTAGTGATGCAGGCATTGTACCGGTCCATCGTGGTGAAGAAAGAGCAAAGTTTAAAAATGAAGCTCTTGATTTACAGGTCGATCTATGTTCCAACCCTCACCTATGGTCACAATAGATTGTGAGCAACAGAACAAGATTGAGAACAAAAGCGGCTGAGATGAGCTTTCTCCGCAGGGTGGCTGGGCTGAGCCTTAGGGATTAGGTGAGAAGCTCAGACATCTGGGAGCGGTTCAGAGTAGAACCCCTGCTCCTCCGCGTCGAGAGGAGTCAGTTGTTTAGTTATGTTTGGGCGTCTGGTATGGATGCCTCTTGGATGCCTCCCTTTAGAGGTTTTCCAGGCATGTCCAACTTGGAGGAGGCCCTGATGCAGACGCAGTACACGCTGGAGGGATTATATCTCCCAGCTGGTTTAGGAATGTCTTGGGGTCCCCCAGGAAGAATTGGAGGAGGTAGCTGGGGACGGGGATGCCTGGGCCACTTTGCTTAGTCTGCTACTGTCACAACCTAGCCGCAGATAAGCGGAAGAAAATGAATGGATGGATGTTGTCTTGTCCTAACATTATATGCATCAATGAACGGACACTCTGTTTGCTCTTTTGCTATTATTTTAAACACCACAAACAGAGCAATATATAATACAGTGCCGTGAAAAAGTATTTGCCCCCCTCCTGATTTCTTACTTTTTTGCATATTTTTCACACTTAAATGTTTTTGATCATCAAACAAATTTTAATATTAGACAAAGATAACCTGAGTAAATACAAAACACAATTTTTAAATGGTGATCTCATTTTTTTTAAAAATTGCCCTCTGTGAAAAAGTAATTCTCCCCCCACCCCCTTCTTATATCATGAATTAACTGTGATTAACCACATTTTTGAGTCCAATTTCACTAGCCACACCCAGGCCTGACTACTGCCAGACCTGTTTAATCAAGAAATCACTTTAATAGAACCTGTCTGACTAAGTGAAGTTCGCTAAAAGATCTCAAAAAGCAACATGTCATGCCGCGAACTAAAGAAATTCAAGAACAAATGAGAAACAAAGAAATTGACATCTATTAGTCTGGAAAGGGTTGCAAACCCATTTCTAAGGCTTTGGGACTTTGGCGGATCATGATGAGAGCCATTACCCGTAAATGGAGAAAACTTGGAACAGTGGTGAACCTTCCCAGGAGTGGCTGGCCTCCCAAAATTACTCAAAGAGCGCATCGACAACTCATCAATGAGGTCACAAATGAACCGGGAACAACATCTAAAGAACTGCAGGCCTCACTTGCCTCAGTTAAAGTCACTGTTCATGATTCAACAATAAGGAGGAGACTGGGTAAAAATGGCATCCATGGGAGAGTTCCAAGATCAAAAAGAACACAAAGGCTTGTCTCACATTTGCCAAAAAAACATCTTGATGATCCCCAGGACTTTTGGGAAAGTATTCTGTGGACTGAGGAGACAAAAGATGAACTCTCTGGGAGGTGTGCGTCCCATTACATCAGGCGTAAAACTAACACAGAATTTCATAAAAAGAACATCATACCAAAAGTCAAACATGGTGGTGGTAGAATGATGGTTTGGGGCTGCTTTGCTCCCTCAGGGCCTATATGACTTGTCGTAATTGATAGGACTATGAATTTCACTCTCTACCGGAAAATTCTGAAGGAGAATGTCTGACTATCAGTTTGTGACCTCAAGCTCAAGCGCACTTGGGTTATGCAGCTGGACAATGATCCGCAATACACCAGTCAGTCCCCCGCTGAATGGCTTAATAACAACAAAATGAAAATTTTGGAGAGGCCTAGTCAAAGACCGGACTAAAATCTGCTTGAGATGCTGTGGCATGACCTTAAACAGGCCATTCATGCTCAAAAATCCTCCAAAGTGGTTTAATTAAAACAATTCTGCAAAGATGAATGGGCTAAAAGTCTTCTACAGCCATGTGAAAGACTCATTGCCAGTTATCGAAAATGTTTGATTGCAGTTCTGGTCACCGAGGGTGGCACAACTTGTTATTAGGATGTAGGGGGCAATTACTATTTCACATAGGGCCAGGTAGATTTGGATGGCTTTTTCCCCATAATAAATGAAATCATCATTTAAAAACTGCATTTTGTATATACTTGGGTTGTCTTTGTCTAATATTAAAATTTGTTTGATGATCTGAAACATTTAAGTGCGACAAATATGCAAAAAAATAAGAAATCAGGAAGGGGGCAAATACTTTTGTTATATATATATATACCCCATTCTTTACATTTTACCTCCTAGGAAAGCCATTGACTCATTAACCAGCCATGTAGTCAGGTCCACCAAAATCCCCACCACAAGGTTACTCTCCCCACAAAATCACCTTTAATTAGTTTTGTTCAACTAGAGAGCAGCTTGGACCAGCCACAGAGCAGCAATGGCCAGCTTGGCGAATTGAAAATTTCAAACAGAAGGCAGAAATCGGGGTGGCCTGCCTTTTCTCGGTAACGTTTAATAGCTGATAAGTTGCAAACTGGCAATATGCCCGGTGCCACTTTAGGACTGCAGCCGTCCGCTTAATGTAAATCAGAAAGACACAGTCCCCCAACCCCTTCCAGTATTCCATCTTTCCTGGGATAGAATAAGCTGGAAGATCTGTGTTTGCTGGGTCAGTGCCCTTTGTTATAAATGGTTTACTCTTGCTTGACAATGCAAATAAACCTTGACTCAGTCTGTGTTGGTTTTGACTGCAAGTTTGCAGCACGTGGGTTGGTTCTTTACTCGTTTGGTCTGACTTCATGCGTATTTGTTTCACAGAAATTTTCACAGAATGCAGCTATGCCAAACAAATTGTATCCCAGAAGAACAACTGAAAAATGTACAAAACCCAAAACCAGTGAAGTTGGCACGTTGTGCAAATTGTAAATAAAAACAGAATACAATGATTTGCAAATCCTTTTTTACCTATATTCAATTGAATACACTGCAAAGACAAGTTACTTAATGTTCGAACAGGTAAACTTTGTAATTTTTTGCAACATGCAAAAAAGCTGGCACAAGTGGCAAAAAAGACTGAGAGAGTTGAGGAATGCTCATCAAACATTTATTTGGAACATCCCACAGGTAAACGGGCTAATTGGGAAAAGGTGGGTGCCATGATTGGGTATAAAAGCAGCCTCCCTGAAATGCTCAGTCATTCACAAACAAGGATGGGGCGAGTGAACAAATGCGTGAGCTGATTGTCGAACAGTTTAAAAACAACATTCCTCAACGAGCTATTGCAAGAAATTTAGGGATTTCATCATCTACGGTCCGTAATATCATCAAAAGGTTCAGAGAATCTAGAGAAATCACTGCACATAAGTGACAAGGCCGAAAACCAACATTGAATGCCCGTGACCTTCGATCCCTCAGGCGGTACTGCATCAGAAACCGACATCAGTGTGGACATCACCACATGAGCTCAGGAACACTTTAGAAAACCACTGTCAGTAACAACAGTTTGTCGCTACATCTGCAAGTGCAAGTTAAAACTCCACAATGCAAAGCGAAAGCCATTTATCAACAGCACCCAGAAACGCCGCCGGCTTCACTGGGCCCAAGCTCATCTAAGATGAACTGATGCAAAGTGGAAAAGTGTTCTGTGGTCTGACGAGTCCACATTTCAAATTGTTTTTGGAAACTGTTGACGTCGTGTCCTCCGGACCAAAGAGGAAAAGAACCATCCGGACTATTATAGGCGCTAAGTTCAAAAGCCAGCATCTGTGATGGTATGGGGGTGTATTAGTGCCCAAGGCATGGGCAACTTACACATACAGTACAGGTTTTGGAGCAACATACAGTATGTTGCCACCCGAGCAACGTCTTTTTCGTGGACGCCCCAGCTTATTTCAGCAAGAAAATGCCAAGCCACATTCTGCACGTGTTACAACAGCATGGCTACGTAGTAAAAGAGTGCGGGTACAAGACTGGCCAGCCTGTAGTCCAGACCTGTCTCCCATTGAAAATGTGTGGCGCATTATGAAGCGTAAAATACGACAACAGAGACCCCGGACTGTTGAACAACTGAAGGTGTACATCAAGCAAGAATGGGAAAGTGTTCCACCTGAAAAGCTTCAAAAATTGGTCTCCTCAGTTCCCAAACGTTTACTGAGTGTCGTTAAAAGGAAAGGCGATGTAACACAGTGGTAAAAAGGCCCCTGTTCCAACTTTTTTGCAATGTGTTGCTGCCTTTAAATTCTAAGTTATTGATTATTTGCAAAAAAAAAAAAAAGTTTCTCAGTTTGAACATTAAACATCTTGTCTTTGCAGTGTATTCAATTGAATATAAGTTGGAAAGGATTTGCAAATCATTGTATTCTGTTTTTATCTACGATTTACATAACATGCCAACTTCACTGGTTTTGGGTTTTGTATTATTGAGATATTTATATGACAAATTCTGTTTTGACACACTATTGAATAACAGCTTTTTCAAAAAAATGTCATGGAGCATACATTTTTTATTCAATCTAATTGGTCCTCACTCAGATTTAGCAAGTTAACAATTTCATGACTAGGGGGAGATCATCGGATTTGGTTTGGCAGAAAAATCAACTCTCAGCAATGAGTGTTAAAACATTCATCCCACCATATGAGCATGCATATATGCACATATGCAACAAAAAAGTGCAAGGTGACCATTATTTTAAAAAGAAAATGCTGGAAACTTTTTGACTGTTGACTTTTGATGCCATTATTTACTTTCAGTGACAGCACTGTACAGACAATGAAAACAAAACACATCTTCGGGGACTTATACAACAGAGTGCCTTTACTGTCGGGCCTGGAATAGTAAACTAATAGCCCAATGCATTAAACAGATAAGTTTTAAAATTATCTACATTAAAGAAATGGTCCTCTTCTTCATGTCGGTCGACCGTGTTTCATAACTGACAAAATATAACGCTTTTGTTAAAATTTCAACACAAGGAAGCCCAAACCAGCCAGAAGTACCCGAATGTCGGAATTTTTCTGGAACGAGTTGGAAATACAACATTAATTTTCTGCTGTTTATTGCCCTAATATAAAGGGTGCTCTACAATTTTTTCAGATATTTTCTGGCGTGTCCATATGACCAAATCATTCCTTGAATTTAGGCATTTTTTTAATCACATGCATTTTCAGATGCAAGTTAGTCCTAAACTAGAGACAAGAGATTGGACCCATTTTTGGACAGTAAGGGCCAGTGTGCTGTAGCTGATGAGGATGAGGCTGCAATATGAACCCCAGATTATGCATACTTCGGTCAAACGGACCAACTAAAAATCAAATAAAAACTTTGGTTCTGTAAAAGCAACCTATTACAGGAAAATCAATTGAAATATTCCAAATATGATAGCAGATTCATAAATTTCAGGTAATGCTACCTATTTGCGCCCATTAACATTCATTTAGCAACACTGGAAAGTGTATTTGTATCCCTTCAAAATTTGTATCCCTTATCAGTCTTTGCTACATTCGCGAGTGACTAGACACCGCCTCCTTAAACTGGCCATTGCTCCATGAAAAATGAGAGTTAGAACTTAAGATTTGGGATTTGACCATTTGAAATGATGGTCCCATGATTTTTTTTTTTTCAATATTTTCTGAGAAGGTGCGGCTAGTATGCTACTGGAAATTTTGTTCAAAGGGGGCAGGTATAAAAACAGTGTCCAGGTAATGGCATTTTTAACAAAACAATATGTACCATAGACTGTATATAATGATGGATGACGCGTCTCCACTTACTAGTGTAGTACAAAATGGAGCCAAAATATCCTTCATACGGACGCTGCCATCTTACACATTTAGCCAGAGTCTGCCAGTAGTGATCGGGGGGCTGAGCCGCGGTATCAAGGTCCCGCCCATTCACCCACCCTACTCGTAATTACATCCCCTGAACCTTTCACGTTGCCCATCAGGCTCTTTCTGTTCGCGGTAAGATCTGCATGTTGCACTAAAACACGTTTGCTGTTTTCCGCATCCTTGGCAGCTCCTGGTTCAACCGATGTCCGATACTAGCTAGCAAGCCAATGCTTTGACTATGGATAAGTAGCTAGCTAGCTACATCATACAAACCTATTTTAAAGTTCCGAGCAAGCCAGCCTTTAAAAATAGGGTAATAGAGACCATGGGTGAATAGACTCCAGCTATCATGGGTTTTAACAATACCTATTTGCTAACAAGGGTAACCAGACTGAATCTTGAATGGTTAACAATAGTTAGGTAGCTAGCTAGCTACCTATCAGTTTTAGGGTCACTCGTGCTAGCAACAAAAATTGATGGTAAAATGCCCCTTGCTCTGACATAACATCGCTGCAAACTGTAGTAACAATACATCATGCTATAATCAAAAGAAAGAGCCTTTTACCGTTGATTCCTTTTGCCATCAACAGTGACCCAGTATGAAATGTTGCTAAACTAGCTAGTTTGCTCTACCTCTCTACAGCAGCATTGCTGCAAATGGTACATCACGCTATGTTCAGAGCAAAGACGGTTTTACAATCAATTTTTCGTCAGAGATGTAAATCACTATGGGTTATATTCAGTTGTACGGGGACCTAGCAACTAATGCAAGTGTAATGTTAACATTATACCTCTTCTTGATGGTCAAAGCTCTGCTCCACACAATTCCTGGACGTAAATCAACAGCTGACAACTGCTCTAGGCGAGGATGCCAATCAAAGCTGCCAATAATGAGTTTACAGTTTACACCCCTTTTTTATAGTATCAAATAAGTAAATAAAACAATATTTATCTGAAACATGAACAACTGAACATATATCATCATGGTAAGAACTACTTAAAATGATATAGACAATTTTCGGAAACCGCTTATTTGACACATCTTTAAATATTTTAGTAAGGCCCATGTCCCATCCAAGGACTGTGGTCCCATCCATGAACATGGGGGCGCAGGCTTACAACCGTGGACTGTGCTTACGACTTGTACTTCAGCCACCACTAGATGGCGATCAAGATGTTTTAGCCTCACTTTTAGGGAGCCGTGAGGCCGGCCATCTTTATATAGTCCATATATGGTTCGCAAAAAGAAAAGAAAAAAGAAAAAAAAACACCTTGGCGCGGGAAAAAAAATCCAACTTCATGAAACTGGTGCTACACAAACAATATCATAGGATATGTTTATGCTTAATTGCAAACTGAATTGTGGAGTACTTTTTAAGGATTTCAGCACAGTACATGAGTGCTAGCAAATTACCCTCGGCAATTACACCTGTGCTGCTGTGATTAAAAGTTAAGAATTCAGAAGAAGGGAAAAATAGAAGTAATAATATGGCTCAGGAAAATGGTTTGATATCAAATCTGAGTGTGCTATTCTGATTTAGACAGTAGTTTCCAAGAAAAGGACTTTAGGAGCCTCAGATATTTCCCCAGTATGAAAGACTTGCCGTTTGATTCACGTTGCGCTTACATATCCCCCTCTAGTGGTAAGTAACGGACACTACACCAGTGTGAACAAATTCATCCACTCCATGTATTGCAGTATTGCCGAGCAAATTTCATGACCTCTGCCAACCAATGAAGTTGGGCGGAGGTAATTTATTCATCCATTTCTGTTTATTTGTTTGTTTGTTTGTTCAAACAATTTCTGTCAAATATCAACAATATTTTGTGGTAGTGTGGGCCATGGCCCAAGGAAAAATCGATTAGATTTTGGTGGTGATCGGGACCACCATATGGATTGTGGATTTTTTTAAGGATCATTTAGCATAATGGGATTACAAGATTTATATAAACACCACACATTTTAAAATCCACTCGGTGATAGTAAAGTTTCAAATGCATTGGTGGAGGTAAGCACTCTCTGAGCGCTCACAAGTTTTAGGTGCAGAGCCATTATTGGGTCTTCGCCAGTTTAAAAATAACTCTGCCATATTTGTGAGTAAGATACAGACACATTGTGAGTGTAAATGATAAATATACAATTTCTTAATCTGCTTATCTATTATCTAAACCATTCTGTCTTGGTCCAGTTTGCAAGAGGGCTTGGGCCTACCCCAAAATACAGCGATCAAGAGGCAGGAACACACCCTAGGCAGTTTGCCAATCCGTTGCAAGGATCGCACACCATTCTATCATACACTAATGCCTAGGGCAACAGAGTGTTTCAGTGGTGGCTCGTGAACTGGCAACAGGAGAAACTGAAAGAATCCTTTGAAATGAATGACTGGTCGTGACCCATTTTCAATCATTCATTTAAATTACGATTATTGTGGCATATTTACGTTCCCCTGCTGTAGTAAACAATTATTCAATCAACGCATATGAGATTCTTTTGCGGAATTGAAGTCCTTGTACATGGAGGAGTTGGAGGCAATTGAATGGCATAAGACCTTTCAAATGATCTTATTTAATTTAAACGATCGGGAAACACATGCATTGCTTCCAACCCCTGAGTAAAGAAAAGCATGTGAAGTCCGGAGTTGTAATCGGTATGCGTTATAAATGAAAACTGGGCTCATAATGTTGAGAGTTTTCAGAGTTTCTGTAATGGTAATTTAAATGAATGATTGAAAACAGGTCTTGACCAATAACAAATTTTAAGGGATTGTTTGAGCTTCCTCTATTGCCAGTTCATGAGCCTCCACTGGTCTATATGCATGCCTTTGAACTGTGGGAGGAAACCGGAGGACCTATAGAAACTGCATATAAATGTGTTGGGAACATACCTCAGACAGAAAGACCTGAGAATTCAAATCCATTACTTTCTTACTATATGGCTATCATGCTTTGAACACTTCTATTACATTCCTAAAATTATGGCTTTACCAAGAAAACAAAGGTACTCATTATATGGCAAAACATTTACAAAATATTACCTTGCCAGAATGTCACAATGGACCTACAATATTGAAAAAACACTGATACAGTAAATGATACAGGGAAGTTATCGAGCAGAAATAGACATAAATCAGGTTGGGTTGTCAGGTTAATACTTTATTTGTTTCGATTGTAGCAAGAAGAGAGAGAAGGGGAAAGGAGATCCAATACAAAGCAAGAAAAATGATGGAGAGATTTGGGGTAGATTGGGCAATCTGTGGCTACAAGCCTTTGTATAACATTAAGTTATAAAGTGGTCAATGGACATTACTGTCGCAAAATGCTTCAAAAGCCCTCCGTAACTCTGTGGGCTGTTCAAGCAATTAGACTTTATCACTCTGACAATACAACATTACAGCAGCCACAAGACTTAGACAGTGAATTTCAGAATATGTCAAACACATTTAGCCACTGCCTATTTCCTCAGCTTCACTGTGCTAAGCATGAAATCTGATAATTAGTTCATGCATCATGTAGGGCTTCAATTAATCAATGTGGAACAAATCCTTCATTCCTCGCCAATACCAACATGAGACATGGCTTGTGCACAATACTATAAAATAGGAATGAACATATTGCCAAATGAATGTGCGGAACTGCCTCCAGATTGCCAATATTTTCTAAACCTCATTTTTTTTCTGGCCTCCTCAAAATGATTGCATTTTCAGGCATGGGCATGAACCTTGTGAACCCTAAGACATTTTTCATTTATATGTGTATAATTCTTTTATCAAAATATGCTTTGTAAACCATCTCCAGGGTTCCATTTGATTGGGGAGACCAAATCGTCACAGTGGCAAATCACTGGGGCTAGAAGCATCAAGTCCTCACACTTTGGACTGGTTTTGTGTGTATGGGGTAACTGTATCTGTCCAATAACTTTTTTCAAAGCTGATGTTATGGTATGATTTCAAAAAGCCTGGGATGTATTTCAACTTATTGGTCTATTCACTAAAAAGGGAGGGAAAGCCGGTCATTTGATTGTATTGGAATTGAAAACAAAATTGGTATTACACCCTGAATATAACGTTAGAGATAATTTTTGGGCAGATTTATTTTGGTTTTACTTCTATATCAACAAAAAAGGCTTGTAACCACACCCGATTCGGGCCATACGAGCTGCTGCTGTTTGTCATGCTCTGCTCGGTGCCCTCGAAAAATTAACAGTGTTGCGGTTTCGTCATACGCTTTGAGACGTACAAACTTCAAAGGCAGGGTGTAAAGTGCTAGGAAATGGGAAGGGGGCAAGGTTGGACAGCTCCCATATCGACTGAGGAAAACTGTGGCAGCTGCTCTTTTTGGTTTAATATTTTGGGACATAATTGGAGAAAACAGGAGATGATTAAAACGTAAAATAAAAGGTGATGGTGGAAAAAACAGACAGGCGGGAGCACGTGAGAGATACTGGATACTGTAAGGAAGCAAATGCTGCTCATGCTATGTGATCACAGAACCCAAGATTTTTTGAAATGTTTCCTATAGGACTACAGTATATATACCAGACTTAAACATGGAGTGGCTGCAACTGGTTCACTTGTCGTTATTCAAGTCAGTAAAAAATAAACCAACTACCTTTTGTTTTCAACTTCATTCAACACGTGACTAAATTACATTCATTTTTCTGTGTACTCAAAACCCTTTTTTTTTTACAGAACCCACTTCTGTCTGGCAAAAGGGGGAAATGTAAAACAAACAGAACATTGTATAAAAAAATGAACAAATGAATAAAAATGCAGAGATACACATAAGAGTAAAGCCACAAAAGGGAAGATGGGGGGTGGGTGGGGGGTCTCTGTTGCAGCGGACGTTATGCCCGGCCTTTTTCCAGCTAAGGACTAGGTCTAATTGGGATGACATCATCCCCTCATTTGAACACAGAAGGAAACATAAAGTGTTGGAAGGACCATAAACACTGGACAGTCTCCCACTGCTACAATCCCCATCCAGTGTGTACAAACGGCATAAGAATTCTCGCACAAACTCCCTCTTTCCATGATTATCCGAGAGGGTATATTTCACCGTTGAAGAACCTCCATTTGAGATACAAACTTGGCTGCACTTCCCCTCCCTGCCTCCGGGTGTCTCTACAGGGACAACACAGACGTCACTTTGTTTCCATCTCTAGCTCCCTTGCGCCCCTCTCTCCGCATGATGTTATACTCTCAAACTCAGCCAAGCAAATAGAGTATGTCTTTGGGGACGCTGGGGACGAAAGAAAAAGGCCACTTAAAAATAGTTGGCTGATTATTTTGTTTATTACTGGAAGAAATCTGATGTGTAATAGGAGAATTGGAAGTATGTCTGTCTTAAAGTTCTTGCCCAGTGGCTAAATTCACATTAAGAGCCAGATAAGCTTCATTCTGATGATGACAGTGTGCTCATGGTTACAAAAGATATTGGACTTTCGCATGTCAAGCCACTTTGTGCGAAACCCATAATATAAAAAATAAAGGAGACCCTCAAACTGACTTTATATCACTTGGTCACTGTGTTCTCTGTTAGTAGAGGTATCACAAACTTTTAAACTTAGCACTTAATGGCGGGTTACCTTTCTTGCTATTCCAGAATCTGTCCCAGCCATCTGGCATCTGGGATTGCTACTTCATAATTTGCAGGGTGGACTGTGGATCTAATATTTCTACACAATGACATACAGCAACTTGACCATAGCACAAGAATGATGGTCAGACCACAGATCTCCCTGGAATGGGTCATTACATGAGCAGAAGACCTTGGACACACACACGCATGCACTCACACACACACAACTCAAATACGCACGCACGCACACACACACAAATGCAAGCACTGGACCGAACTATTTGTGCACACAAATGCATGCATTAGCGGACACATGCTTACACAAGTATGAATGTGTAGTATACACTCATATAAATGTGTATGTGAACATGTATGCTAACATGCAAGCACAGGTGTGCACACACACACGCATACACATTCACACACTGACAGTCAAGTTGCGCACTTAACTCCACAATGTAGAGTAATGACCTATCAGATTTATCCCTTTTCTTTTCTAAACATAACCAAGACTGTTGTTTTTTTGTCTTTTTGTCTTTTTTTTTGCAGTCACTATAAAGGGAAGCAGACTGAACTAATTTTTGCAAAACACACACCCTGTTAGCTGTTATTACTGTAATATTATAGATATTATTATTATAACGATTCTGAAAGACAGTTATTCGAGCTCTAGTACTACTACAGAAAGAAAGAATAAAAGGAGAGAGGTGTACTGGAAGTGCTAGATGGATAGGGGAGGGAGAGAGGTGTCTTTCATCAACGTGTCATACATCCTCCCCTTTTAAACTCCCCCTCCAAACCCCTCCACCCTTTACCCCTCCTCTAAAGTTGACTAGATCTCATCACTACTTTACTTTACAAAAGAGAGGCAGGGATTGTTCAAGTGCATTCAGTCACCTTGGAGCAAAGACACCATCCTCAGTGGTCCACCCACCCGCCCATGTTAAATATTTCAATGCTGTGTCTGCTCCTATTGGTTGGTGCTGTCCCGCTTCTTGCTGTTGCCGCTGCTGTTGTTGTAGTGGCTTGGGTTGGCCACGAGAGGATGTGGCACCGAGCCTACATACGGGCCAGCAGCATAGTTGAAGAGGGCTGGCAGGAAGGGCAGTGGTTCCACTTTTTCCTGTGGGGCCATCATGTTTAGCGCCATGGGAAGAGCGGCCAGGTTGTAGGGGTAGGCCAGGAGCTGCGGGCTGTACAGCAGGTGGTAAGGGTCCGGGTAGAAGGGTAGTTTTGTCAAGTCCCCATTGGCAGCCATCTTCCCCAGTGGTCCAAAAGGAAGCGGGTTGACTGGATAGGACACAAGGATGTTATCCTCTTGTTTCTTGCTGGAACGGCAACCCCCAGGCATGATAAGGGGTAGCGGAAACTCTTGGACAGGATATTTACCTTCCCCACAAGGGCCTGTAGTAGCTGACCGTTCGTCCCCATCGATTTCAACCTCAGGTTGAGGCTGTCTGGAGTGAAGCCGTGTCTTAGTAGCAGCATTCTCATTCACTCCAGAGGAGCATGATGGGAGATGAAGTCCTTGCCTGTCAGGGCCCCGGTTGATGTGCAGTGAAGAAGGTGCCTCCAAATGTGCCCTTGACATCAAGTCAGAAGCATTTGGGGAAGGATGGGGTGATTTGCAGGGCCTTTTTGAAACAGTGCTCACAGGGGTTTGTATGATGGAGTACTCAGGAGATGGTACCGGAGTCTCTATCTCCTCCTTAGGCACTAGGAGAGTTGCCTCCTTGTCTCTCTGCTGCTCTTTTTGAACCTTTACCCTCCCGGTGGCTGAGTGGCTCTGCTCACGTTCCCTTATAATAGATGCGAGTGTTAAATCCTGTGCATGGACAGTACCAGGGCTTCTGGGCATAGCTGGTAAACTGAGGTTCTGAGCTTCCTGGGGCTCCTTTAGCTCAGCTGGGAGCCTCAGAGATACCCGACTTGGACTGCCCTCGGTTTTTGACACCGCAGGTACTCCACACTGTGAATCATCACCCCCACTTTGCACTGCTTTCAAGGGCCCCGCTATTTCTGCATCTGCACGTGCCTGAATTCTCACAGTCCCGTGCACAGAAGCATCGATTATTTCTCCCGTTTGTCCAGGGCTGTTTTTACCGCTCATCAAGTCCTCCACACTCCTTTCTCTGGGCATTTGATAGGAACAAGCTGGATCAAGTTTGTCTTTTCTGCCCATAACTAAGACACTGTGAAGGCTCGCTGATGAGGCTTCAGCTCTGTCAAGTCTGGAAATGGGGCTGGTTTGAGGATACTCACAGTACTGTGGACTGAGATTGTTGACAGCAGTTGGAGTTTTGTCTTTGTGCTCTGCATCACTAAAATGTCCAAGTGACTGAGTTTCTGTTTTGCCTTCACATGGGATGTTATGACCTTGAGACTTGATGTCTTCATCCGACTGAAGGACCACTTTAGGATAATTTATGACCGGGATAGGCTTAGCATGGTCATTTTTAGCATCTGACTCAGTACTTGATGATAATTCTGCTGATGCCATAGGCAGTCCCTCTATGATTGGGGCTACATTTCTACATTCCTCCTGTCCATCAACAGACAGGCTGTCCAACTCATGGCGTTTAGTGTGTCGACCTAGCGCAGCGGCAGTTTTGCACACTTTGCTGCAGTGGGGACAGACGTGTCTCACCGAGGGTCTTCGGCCTACACGACCAGGGCTGCCTTTTTCAGGAATACCTTTATCTACTGCAGCCTCCCTCAATGTGTCCACATCCGCCTCTGCCTGATTTTGTGACAGGGATGATATGTGGTCTACTTGGATGTGATGGGTTCTCTGGTGCTCGTCCAGCTGAGCCCGAGAAGGGAATGACTCACGACACTTCAGGCATAAAAACTCCATTAGGTGCGTCAGTTCATGCTTGTCTCGCTTTCGAGCAGTGGAAAACCACCGCCCACAGGTCCCACACTCAGATGCTCTATTCATTGTTTCGTGATGCTTCTGTCTGCTTGTGCCATTAGATGAGTTTTCCACGGGTGACTTAGAGGGGCGTGTCCTACACTGTGAATCATCATCCTTTGCAGTGCCCCTTTGCAGTTTCTCTATTGAAGGGAGTGATGTTGTGTCTGAGGATTCCTTCTTCTCCTCTGTTTTTTCTTTTTTTACCAGTGCTTCCCCGCATCCCTCCTCCTCCTCCTCCTCCTCTTCCTCCCCCTCCTTGATACTGTGGTCCTTAATCTTCTCCATCCTTCTAATTAACCTCAGGGAACGCTTATAATGCAGGTGACGCTGCCAGGTCGACTTTTTCACTTTCTGCACATGCAAGGATTTTCGTTTGGGCTTGTAGGAGTAGTAAGGCCGCCACAGGTTATCCTCTGCATCCTGGTCACTTTCCTCCTCTCGCACTTCCTGACGAAAATAGTACTCCCGCACTTTCGCCATCTTATGAGGTTTGGGGCTCTTTTTCCAGGTTTCCCCCTCATCCAGCTCAGAGGTACTCCGGTGCAAACGATGTTTGTGACGGTGGTGATGGTGGGTGTGGGTGTGGTGGGGCTCTGCTGGTTCTTGTGAGCTGACTTCAGACTTTTTCTCTTTGCCAGGTGATAGACTCTTATTTCTCATTAGGTCTGTCTCAGAGATGCTTCGCTTTACAATAGCCTCCTCTCCAATTCGCACAGTAATCTGGCAAAGTGGTGCCGGACCCCGGATCTCTGTCGCTCCAGCAACGCTGGCTGGTTTTGCAGTGTACGTAACATCCTTAGTAATATCCTTGTGGGACCTGCGGTGCTTCTGAAGTTTACCACTTTCCTCCCCTGCGGCTGTCTGCTTGTGGCCCCCTGCAGAGACTTTATCTGCAGTGGTTACATCCACCTGCTCTTTCTGAGACTGGACATAATTCTTCAGTACCTGCTTTTTCATGGGTCGATGGGCTGATTTGGTGGGGTCCTGACTGTTGCCAGACGTTGAACTTAAGTCGAGGAAAGTTCTATCACCCCCTGTGGAGATTTGGTTGCTGTGGACAATGACAGAGGAGGAGACAGCTGTGCCATGCTTGATCACCGAAGATTTAGGATGTCCATAGGTGATGACAGAGGAGACAGGATCCTTAGAGTCACTGTAGTCCCTTGGTAGTTGTATCCTGCTGTTGTCCTGAAGGATACCACTCCCAGTACTGCCTAACTTTTCACCATTATTTAATTCCTCTTTGCTCATCCTCAAGTGAACGTCTGACTTATCATCTTTGAGTTGTGAGGATTCCCCCTGACCTATTCTATCTGAGTTATCTCCAAACGTAAACTTGCTGGAGTCAGAAAGTAAATCTGGGGGGTGGCTGTCACTAATGAGTGAGTGTAGCTGACTGGGGTCTAGAGGTGTAGGCAAGCTGCAGTCCATGGGCAGGGACATTGGCTTTGCAGATTCCGGAGGCAACAGCAGGCTATCAGTGAGGGACTGACTGTATGTCTTATAGGGTCGTTTCTGGGAACGCATAGGCAGCAGACGGTACAGCTTGAGGGCATTGACCTTTTGCTTGTAGCCACCATTCGCTGTCTTCTCACTGGTGATTAGGCCAGGGCTGATACCGTGAAAGGCCTTCTGGTGTGTTTTCAGGTTGTAATAGGTGGCAAAGGCCTCCCAACAGAAAATACATTGGTAGCGCCGTTCTCCTGTGTGCCAGACCTCATGCTTTGTACGATACTCTGCAAGGGCAAATACCTTATCACAGAAGTGGCATGGGTATTTGCGACGCCAGGAGTGTACATTGGAGTGACGTTTGAGGCTAGAGAGCGTCATGTAGGAGCGCTCACACACAGTGCAGAAGTAAATTATATGTCCATCCACCACCTTTACAAAATGGTCGTCCTCGGTCAGCAGATCAGCACGAGGGAAGGGGCGGTGGTGTCGTCCAGCAAAGTGGCGCCCTTTCTTCAAAGGTCGGCCGGGTTCTGTATGACCTTGCTCTGGCTGTCCCTCTTGTCCTCCTCCTTGTTCACTCCCATCTACGTCTTCAGGTGGCTCCTGTTTAGTCGGGGCCTGCAGGGCAGGGGAAGCATGTCGACAGACAGCCTCGTGGGATTGTAGTCTCTTGTTGTGAATGAAGGGCTTGCCACAGTGCTGGCAGCTGAGAGCTCGTCCCCCACGATGAAGCCGCATATGGACAGTGAGGGAGGAGGCAGAGCTGAAGAGGCGGTGGCACACGCTACAGAGGAGTTCAGGCTCCGAAGATGTCGATGAGGAGTCCTTTGGTGGATGGGTCGTGAGAGGAGGTGGAGGCAGGTTTGGCTGGGGCTGGTTTGGTCCTATTGATGGGCTTTCTGCTCTCCCTTGCTTTAACCCTGAAACATTCTCAATCCTATCTGGCTTTGCAGCTCCCTGGCCCTGGAATGCCATGGCACTCAGGTTGAAGAGGATCTGTGCAGTCTCTGTGGTAGAGGACTCTGAGTCCATGGATGCAGAGAAGCTATCACCTTTCTCCCCGGCTGAAAACGCCATTCCTGTTCTGGATGTAGGAAATTGAGGGAGGTTCATAAACTGGGGGACAGTGCCAGTCACAGAGGAGGGGGATGTAGATGGGGGGTACGTCTTAGTTGGTGCAGTTAGATCAATGGGGGACGTTGAGGGGGTTGGCGATCGGCAGGGAATGTGCTGTTTTTTCTTGTCCACCTTAGTACTAAACTTCCACAAAGTCTCCTCTGAGTCGGTTATGCAGGCAGAGGAAGAAGACGGCGAGTGAGATAGAGGGATATGATTCTGTGCTGAGAGGTCAGGGAAAGGCACAATGAGGGGAACGGGAAAATATGATTTTGAGTTCTTGGCAATGCCAACCTTGTCAGTTCCTTCCATCTCGTCAGTTTTATCAGCTTTGTCCTGCCTGACTTTGCTTTGGACAAAACTTGAGTCTTTCCCTGCGAGGCCAGCCAGAAATGGCACCCCAAGGCTACGGCCTGCCTCGGAGAGCTGCAGGGTCCCCCTTGAACCGCACTGGGGAACGCGGGAGGTGTAGATATAGTCCAACAGGCCAGAAAGCACTCTAGACTGAAGCTGGGGTAACTCCAGTACTCTGTCCTTCCACGGGCGTGTAGAATCTGGAGGGGTAGGCGGTGGAGGCGATGAGGACAGCAGCTCACGGAAGTAGGGGCTACAAGCGGCCAAGACACTCTGGTGTGCGCGGAACTTGGCGTCGTCGGAGGCGATAAGTGTGATGTCACAGAAGGGGGCAGGTCCGGCCAGCCGCTGCTCATTCAGCTGCGAGAGGAGTGCGCCTGCATGGAAGGGATCCCAGACGGCCGCCTGGGACACCATGACCGCGCCCCAAAACCTGCCAAGAAAATATAGCATAAGTACTTCAGTACACATACATGCATTGTGAAGCAGACTGTGTAAAATAGCAATGTCATTTGCTCATATTATCGCTAAACTGCTCACCAAAGAATATTTGTGTAGTGCTGCACACTGACACTATCTTAATCCAATACATTTCTTTGTCCACAAAACAGAAATCTACTTTTATGGCAGATAAATTTGGCAAATACGTAAGTAATGCTTTTGTGTTGGTGAGGACTCTTTTATGTATACAGATATCTGTTGCATTGATATGTAAGAAATAAATACTTTCTAAATAAAAAAAAGTAGGCTAAAACTACAAGAGAGTTTAAAAATCCAGAGGAAATGACTGCCGAGAAGGTAGTATCATGGAAATACACACACCGTTCAATGTGAGCAGATGTCACAAGCAGTTGCTCTACTTGAATGCTGGCGCATGTATTTCTAAATGACTGGCAATTTCACAACAGAAATGGTTTGCAGCATATTTAGAAAAATGAATTGACTGCATATTATTAAAATTGTATTACAAAATAAAAACTTATGAACGGTGAGGGAGATTTCTGAAGCAATGTGCAAAATGTGTATGTGTGTGTGTGTGTGTGTGTGTGTGTGTGTGTGCATTTGTGGGTGCGCATGTGTGTTTGTGCGTGTGTGTGGGGGTGGGGCACAATTTGAGGGGCACAATATACAGCAAAGCTGATTTTGGTTTCACAAAATGGCAAGACCTTGGAAGGCATTTTGAAGATCATTTCCGCAGTGCAATGACATTCCCCTTCACATTCCCTGATCGAAAGCCATTCAGATTTAATCAAGAATTCCCGAAATAGAGTGCTGACTTAAACATAGCCGGAACCTAAAATAGGCCCAGGACTAAACAGGAAGAAAAAAAGGCCAATTTCCATAGCAAGCAGCTTGCCGAGCTGCCTGGGCAGTCGCTCGCATCCTCTTGCTGGGGCACAAGAATAACCTTTTGGAGAGAAGGTTGTTTTTTCCGCTTTCAGTATCCGGCCCGATTTGTCGCAGACTAGCTGGGGAAGACGGACACGCCACTCCCCTCTTTGCAATTTTAATTCAGCCGACATGGCGGAAATCGATTTCATTTCTTCTTCTTCTTTTTTTTTAAAATTCCTACTCAAAAAGAACCTCTAATAGATGTTGTTATAATACCGTTCAATTTCTTTTTCCGACGGCGCATATGTGGCGAGTGTCGACGAGCGAGAATGGCGGTTGGACGGCAACGATGCGACGGAAGAAAAAATCCTCCGTCATGCTTTTTCCGCCTGCGTACTCTGCCCCGCCGGCCCATGCAGCAGGCAGGCAGGCCTCTGTAAAATTCCACAAGCGGCTCTGAACAGTCAGAAACTAGGTCAGCACTGTTATTGCAGAGGAGAGGAGCGAGAGCAAGGCTGAGGGACACTGGAAAATGGAACGCGCACAGTTCACCGTCACACCGATGGACAAGTATACAGACACCAACGCTTATAGACAAACAGCAGTACACACTGACATATCAGAGGGCTACTCACACCAGTGTTCTACCTAAACACAACAGACATGAGGACGCAACGAACAGTGTGCCGCCTGAATACAACAGAAGCAAAGGACTAACGTGTGGCTTCTACACATATTGATACTCCAATAACCAAGTTTTGCAGAGCCACTCTAATGGGTGAACTGACAGACAAACATACAAGACAAAATGGCTTCCAGGAGAAGCTATTTCAATTCGGTCACAAGCACGCAAATAAACATTCAACCTGATGAATTGTAAGTCTATAAAAAAGTCACCAATTGTGCAGTATTTTATCTGATATGCAATGGAGGGGAAAGCATGTCCTCCTCCCCCCCGGTTTCTCTCTCCCTCTGACGCACATAGTGCCTCTCAACTAACAGGTCCTGCACAACGGCCTGGCCAAGCGTGACAGGGGTGCCTCGTTCTCCCCTCCCCCTCACACACGCTCAGTCTGACCCTGCGAGCTCTGCCAATCCAGCGCTTGAACCGACGGAGGCCGGCACGGTGCGGCTCCGCCCCCCTCTCAGCACACTGTGCCCTGTTCTCAAGCAACACTGGAGCACTGTGGGCTACCAGCCACAAGCTCAGACTGAGCGGGGGCCCCAAATCGCTCGAAAGTCCGCCATCACGATTCTGTACGCTGGCTCGGGCTACGTGCAGCAGAGGCGACATCTGAATCCGCTGTCTTCCGCCCTGATATCATGGATTTTCGCTTTGTTCAGGAAATTATGGAAGGCCTACCCTTCAGGCTAGCATGTCACTTGCCTCCCTTCTCAATCTCATTTCTACGAACAGTAAACGCTCCAGTGAGAAAACATTATTATTTGCAGTTCAGGATATCTGTGATGTTGGCCGTGGGTAACTTTTTAAGCTTGATTCCAGTTTTTAAAGCCACGAACTAACAAACGCACAAGTGCGCAAAACTGCACAAATGTTAAGCATCAAGTAAGCACAATACCTCATGGATTATTCGGAAGGAGAAGTATGAAAGCACTAGTGCAGTGTACTAAACACAGAAGTAACTAAAACTCAACGTGCTAACTACTGAAGGAAATTGTTCTACACACTGCGCTCAGAAAGATTGTGCCCTGCTAACTAACTGTTAATCATTGAGAATGCATAGACACACACAAGCTGAGAGAAGACAAGATATGTGTAGGACATTATAATGATGGAACCAGATTTGGAAATGGGAAGTCATGCATGCTGCTCGTCATTCTGTTGGTCACCTCTAAGACCCCGTCTGTCAGGAAATCAGTCGGACAGTGAAGAGAGGCCTGTCGTCAGAAGCCTGAACTCCGCACAACCTCCGGCTAAAAACCATCACCAACCCAGCCGGCTGTGGGCTGAGGGACGGGAAGTGGGTGCTGGGAAGAGCCTCACTTCAAACACAAACTGTTCCTTGTTCAGATTTCATGGTCTCTGTTTCTTAAAGAGCTGACACAGCATGTCTACAGTGTTTTCCTGAGAATAAACCGTGGGATCATGTTGATTTTGCATGCCGCTCTGCAACTATGCTGAGTCCATCCATGTAAAATCTTTGAAGTACTTAATAGTCTCCCAGAGTTCCACCAAGCTAATTGTTTCTATGGTTCCGTAACTGCAACTCAATCATGGGAAATTCATAACAGGAGATGACGGACAGTTGGAATAGGGCAAGGAGAACCATAATATACCGTAAGATTAGCATCAGGTCGCCAAATAATTTCAGTGTTTGAGACTGGAGAATCCCTGGTACAGACCACCGATTTGTTAATCAAATAGGAAAAAAAAAACACTGCACTGACAGAACTTCAGTCTTCAATAGTCCTTTTGAAAATAATCTTTAGAGCCATGGGTCTTATGAGTGAAGTAATGATTGGCCTTAAGAAGTGGAACAACAGTGCAAGAGAATAGAAAAGGCCAGAATGAGAATTAATACGCAAAGGAGTGGTTTCCTGTGTTTACCACTATTGTAGCGCAAACTGTCCACGATTGGAAATAGGTGATCAAGAATAGTTCAGAGAATAAACTGACAGTGTTTACCACTTCGTGCCCTTTGACCCTAGGCTTGATGCATTGACGAAGCAGTTCTCTCTTGCCCAATAAGGGTGAAAGCAAGCCCGAGGAGCCTTGACAAAGAGGAATGTAGAAATATTTGGCAGACCAACTTTTTTGTCTTGTTTTTTTTTTTTTTTTTTTTGGGTGGGGGGGACAAGGAAATAACAGCAGAACAATGTTGTCTATGTACCCTCCCACTTATTGATGCAACCTTTCCAAAGAATTAAAAGGTGAAAAGTATAGTCATTCGAATCACCGTGGGGGAACCTGTAGCAGTCAATTCTACCAAGCATATGCAATCTTCGGGAAGCATGTTTGCACATGTTAAACCGAAGTCCCTTTGTTATTATTTGAACAAATCGATGGATATCAAACCATTGCAACGACGGAAGGCCTCCAAAATAGAAGACAGTCTTCTTTTCTAACCTCTTGTTTTTTTGACGCCCTCTTTACCCACTCCTGAGGTGTGCTCCGGCGAGCAGCGCTAACCTACGCAGAGTTCTCCGACGAGAAGTTTCTCCATTTTACATCAGAATCGCTAGACGATTCATCTGCCTCCTGAAAAAAGAACTGCGTGGTGCGCGAGTCAGACGGAGGAGGATGAGGGAGAGGAGGATGGGCCCGTATTAACAGCACACACATGCGTGCGCACACACACAGACACGCACCAGCGAGGAAAAAAAAAAAAAAGCACTTCACTTTCCCCCGTCCGTACAAGACAAAAACAACAACAACAATGGAGCGATTGGAAAAAAAACAGGCTAAAAAGAAATAGAGAGAAAGATTGTTCCCTCCCTCTCTTTCGCACTGTAGGAAAGCACACAACAAGACGACAACATACCTCGGAAAACCTTCCTCTGCATCTCTGCTGCGATGTGTTCTCTCTCGCTCTCTCTCACTCCCTCTCTCTCACTCCCTCTTCCTCGTTCTGTCTGTGTGTGTGTGTGTGTGTGTGCGTGCGTGTGCCTGCGCGGTGTGTGTGTGTATGTGTGAGAAAGAGTATGTGTGCGAGTACGGAGGGATGGCGCACACACAGGCAGCAGTGTATAAAGACAGAGGGCTGGAACGGCTCTCGCTCTCTCTCTCTCTCTCCTGCTCCCTCTCGCACCCTCTCTCTTCCTCTCTCTCTCTCTCTCACTTCAGTTTTGCCACTGACACATGATTCTCGGTGTTTTTGCTTTTTCCAGTGAGTGAATTCTTTTTTGTACCCCTCTCATTCCGTCTCCTTGTCCCTTACCCCTCCTCCTTTGACTCCAATCCTCTCGTTATTTGAAAGAGTTGTTCTCTCTCTCTCTTTCTCTCTCCCTGTCACATACACACAAACACACATGTGAACACACACATATACACAGGTGTTACTGCATGTACAGAAAGCTCCGACATACAGGGATAGATAGAGCAAAAGATGGGGGAGCGGGAGGGAGGAATAGCGAGAGGACGCCATTTAAGCAGTTTGTTATGAGAACTGCCAGTGCCCAAAATGGCTGAAAACAAACAGGAGCCTTGCCAACAAAAAAGACCGGGCAGAGAGGGGGGAGAGAGAGAGAGAGAGAGAGAGAGAGAGAGGGACTGAGAGAGGAGGAAGGACAGACAATAGTTGGAATAAATGCTCGACTACGAACAACGAGCAAAGTTGCTGAAACAAGAAAGCTCAAGGAGAGATAGAGCAGGGCAGAGTTGCACGCTGGTTTCTATTTTCATTTTTTCCCCCCACTGCTTCCGTGATAAGAGAGTGCCAGTTCATGGTAATCGCCAGTGTGGTCAAGTGCAGCTAAGCTGCAAGGTTTCATCCAAAATACAGTTTATATTTCGACTCACAGCTGGAATGAGGATATACGCCCATCTAGCAATATTCACCTGCTCAGTGTTTACATTTGAGAGGCAGGGGAGTACCTGTCTCTCCTATCTCTGTCTGACCCCACCTTCAACTCACACACTAAGACGCGCTCCGCTTGAGACTCCGACAGTGAAAGCTACGATCCCACATCGTAGGGCCTCAGGCCACAGTGCCATGTTGAAGGTGGCATGCCTCCCATCTGAGGGACGAAAAAAACTCGGGGCGAAAAAGTGGGTGTAAACCAAAGAAAGAAGAAATTTCCAAAGGAGGAACATGGGGCAGGCCAAGGGGAGAGGAGCATTATGGGAAAGGCACAAGGTAAAATAGAAAGCGACACACGGTAATGAGAAGGGGCAGTGGAATTTTCTGGAACAGTTCCTCCCTCACACTTCCCTTGATTCTCTTTTGCGTTTCTGCAGCCCCCCCACCCCCGCCCCCAAACTCCCACACCCCCCCTCCCTCCTGCCCTTTCCCTTTGTATACCAGCGCACTTGTCTCCATGGAAACAGCATTTGGATTGGGTGTTGTTCCTATGACCTCTCCAGCTTTGCAGGAACTTTGTCGTTTTTTTCCCCCACTGATCCGCTCTTCCATTTTTTTTTTTTTAGCTGGGGAGTATTTGGTGTGCGTGTGTGTGCGTGTGCTTGTGTATGCATGTAGGCCATTATACTGTGTAAGTGTACACATATGTACACTTACATATGTACAATGCATACATACATGCATACATACTGTATATACATATGCATGTACACCTATATACTGTATCAGAGTGTTTACTTTATATAACTGTTCAAAAGTTTGGAATCCCAAAATTTTCACGATTTTGAAACAAATTGAATAATTTTTGAATAATTGACAGAGGAGGAAATTGATTTAAAAAGTACCAGCAAGTACCTTGTGACTGACAATGTAACAGACTATGAATACTAGATGTGGAAGGAGAAAAAAATCTCTCACTGACCAAGGCACTCCAAATAGAAAATATCTTTATTCAGTAAACATCTCCATAAAGGACTAGTTATAAAAAAGTGCCCAAGAGTAAGATATTTTCTATTTGGAGTGCCTTGGTCAGTGAGAGATTTTTTTCTCCTTCTACATCTAAGATTTTTGACCTTGGACCAAAGAGCACCCAAAAAACATCAATTAACTGTTTTAAGGACTGAGCACGCCATAAATTCAAAATTTATGCAGACTATGAATACTCTTTGAAACAATTGTTCTTTTACTTAATAATTTATTAACTTGCGTTTGATTGCTCAAACCCATTTTCAGCAGCCATTTGTCCAGTATAATCACAACATACCATGGTGCCAGCATCCCAGAGTGGTCTATTCACTGTTACAGCTGCTAGTGTTTGGCAGGTCCTATGCAATGAAGTTGCCAGCCGAGAACCATTGAGGCATCTGTTTCTCAAAGTAGAGACTCTAATGTACTTGTCCTCTTGCACAGTTGTCCACCACCACGGTCCTTCCACTTCGTCTATTGTCCTTCCACTTTTCAAAACAACAACTGCCAAACACTATCATGATGTAGCTATTACTTTTTCACAAGTTTTAATCATGGTTCTTTACAAATGTCAATATACTGGACAGGGTAGCTACTGAACGAAAGATATTTCTGTCTGCTACATTCAAAATTTCTCCAGGGCTAAAATAGGTTTTTTTGCCCAGTTATGTAAGAATGGGGCGGCACAGTAGGATTACCAGATGTCCCCATTTTCCAAGGACAGTCCCCATTTTTTGTGAGGCCGTCCTCAGTCATTTTCTCATTTTTTATGGTGGGCTACGTTCAAGATAACTGCGAAGGGTGAAGTAATAGCCTTGCTACTTGATGTCGTTGTAAAGATGGCCTGTGGCTTCAATCTTGCGTTGTTTCGTTTTGACCAACAGAGGGGCTGCCTCCCATAGCAACTTATTATTGCTTGTCTTTTTTAAAGACTTCATGTTAAGTTTGAAAGGCCTATAATGTTGGAGATAACAGATGTATAATCTGTACAACCTACCATCACTTGCTATTAACTTAGTATCTCCTACTTGTCATTTGATGACGTGGTTATCAACGTCAAGATCATGTAGCTAGTATTGTTCCAAATTGGAGTTGCTATTTTAGTCAAAAGGGGGCAGAAGGTAACATTATCAACAATTTAGCTCCACTGGATACTAACTCCCACCTTGCTAACTAAATAACCCACCAACTAAAGTAAGCAAACAGGCCATGCGGGAAAGGACTCTTCTGTTACTTCTGAGAGGTTTCAGTACTGAAGTGCTTCCCATACAAAGACAAATATAGCAAATCGTCCCTAACCCACAGTACTGTAACCATTGATTTTCTTCAACTTTTTAAGCGCCCTACATTATCAGTCTGTCATACCATAGTCTGTTTCAGTACTAAATTTTACAGGGTCAAAAAATACAAAAATAGACCTATTCCCTCTTTTAAGCTCTCAAAAAATAATTCCAAAAACTTACAACCAAAAAACAATGGTATATAAACACTCCAGGTCCAGGCACCTGAATGGTTTGAAAAAATAAATAAAACACCTTTAATCCCAGTGCCTGGACTTGGATTATTTATTGTTTTTTGGTCATAGGTTATCCTTTTTTTTTGAAGTATTCCCTTCCATGAGGACCAGTGGTTTGAAGGACATCAGAAGTGCTCCTGCTGTATCTTTTTCATAGAAAGTAATATTGAGAAATTTAAATGCCATATTGACCACTAAAACAGCAATGTCCCCAGTTTTCATTTCTGAAATGTGGTCACCTCATGACGCATTGTGTTGCTGGTAGTGGGTGCGGAAAATTGAGCATCTGGCAACTTTACAGGGTAATCACGAGCAATGATGTGAGCAGGACTGGCAAGCAAAACATGTAAAACAGAGAGCACCAGTCATTATATGTTTTGTGTGCAGGCGCTACCTAAAACAATACCACTCCTCACTTTTCGGTTCATGCGCATCCACAGTTCCTCTCTCTAAACAAATTTCAAACAAATGGCTCAATGCTTTGACCCATAATGCTTGTAATGTGACGTATCCTCGCAACAGCAGACAATTGCACCCACTTACATAACGATACCTTGACTATATTATGGAGAGATGTAGGGAATGTGATCTGGATGTTTGTTGGGGGCACTGGATATTCCAGGAGAGAGAAAAGTGAGAGAACTACCTCATGCAGGTGTCAAAGGGGGTTTTATTTACGTCATTTAAAGCACAGGGAGACACAGTGACTGGGAGAACTCACACTGCCAATCACACGCATACAGACATACATACATACATGCATACAGTGTATACGCAGAGTTACCTATACGTAAGTAATGTTTGAGACAAAGACACGTTACCTCTTTGATTAGCTGCTTAAATACCCTGCATACCTCTGAAGATGAGAAAGTGATTTGTCCGCATGACCTCTTTCCAGAACTCTGCCAGCTATTTTAGGCACATTTTTAGCAAGCTGTAATCTGGCCATTCTGTTTTCGCTGCGATTTTCCTGCTGCTATGTGGACTCTATCTTCCTGTTGGGGACATTTTCTGCTGACAGCAGTTACATACACAACCAAGCCTCTCCGCTGAGGAGTATTTCTGATCTGTGGGACAGGTTTTTATAGGTTTGGTCCGCATTTCTGAATGTTTATTCTTATTTCTCAGCTTTATAATGCTGACCTTGACCTTTACATTTACAACCCTGGTTCTCATGCAGACCAAGGACAATAATAAAATCCGCAAGCAAACAGAAGTCCAGAATCAAAACTATCTATTGCAAGCTCTCTAACACTGGCCCGAAAACAGCCAGTGAGTACAAGAGAATAAACAGAAAGACTTGAAATCTACTTGTCCCCAAAGTTATTGTCCTCCGAAATTGGGAAATCTTGCCCACGGATTGCTGTCATTTCTTCCAGGTGAAACCAAAACATATAAGAATAGCAAAGACGTGGAGCGCTGCGGGGATCACTCAGGTACAAAGCAGGAACAGATGATCTCGGGGAAGGGTATCTTTAACCTTCCCCAAGAGCACCTGTTCTTGCTTAATACCCGAGTGCGCCCTGATGAAGGCCTGAGTGCTGAAACGCGTTGGTCATTTTTATATTTTTACATCTAGCCATGTCCTAATAAAGGCTTTTTAACTTTTCTCACTTGGAACAGTGTGCCTTGGCTTCCTCTCTCTGTCCGCTGTTTAATTTTTACATACAACTTTCAAGAAAGACAACACACTTAAGAGATTTTTCTTCTCATATAAAAATAGCCTTTGATAAAAGATGATCTGCTCTTTAATTGTGTGCCACATCTTGGATAAAATATCTAAAAAAGCAGATGACAAAGCCCAATGAAGAAAAAATTCCTTATTGCCAAATATTGCGTGGCTAACATTAAGTGCAATGAGACAAAAATATTCACAGAAATGCATGCGCTAGCAGAGTGACAAGCATCTAGAATGAACTCACAAACACACACGAACAGTATATGCAAACACATGCACACGTCTGACAATACACAGACACATAAACAAAAATCCACATCAATCAATCAAATGCACAAAAAAAAAATATTATCACACAAATAAAGTTCTTATGGACCAGTCAGTAAAAGCATTGCTACTAGTACAGCTCGGATCGCCTGCTCACGACTTAGAGGAGATAGGCCCAAACAAATCAGAAGAGTCTCTTTGTCGAGGCTAGAACAGGATTAAGGTCAGGTGATCCTAAATTACAGTCGTTAATTCAACGGTATTAATATGCGGACTATTAAGTAGAATAGCAACAAGCAGAGGGAGCGTATTGCAGCTCTTGTAGATACGAGGCTAACGGCAATGATTTAAGCAGCACGACCTGCGATTCTAAATTGAGAAGAAAAAGAGTGTGGAAAAATTATTTTCATTGTTCACTGTTAATAGGGCACCATTACTCAAGCCAACAAACTACCACTGCCAGCCCAGACCGCACAAGTTGTATTATTGCATGTTTGTTCTGCACCTCTTTAAAACTGTTTTTCTACAGAGCCTTTGTTTTTCTGTACCATGTTTCTCAGCTGTCGATAAAATGTGACGGGTACAATGTTGAGAATGAAAGCTTTAGTATGAAATTGCTTCACAATTTTTATTAAACGTTTTTTTGATTAATTTCTCCAGCTTAAAATTAATTTTAATTCCTAATCACACATTTTCTCAACACGTGCTTCCCACTGCTCATGGGTTAGTGCAATTTTCATTCTGAAGTGTCCTGTGTTCACCGTTCATATGAAAAAAAAAAGTTAACAAGCAACAGATGGTACTTCAGTATGCATAAATCAATTTTGAATGGAATTTAAGAATGTTAATAATAAATCAGTTACATTGCTAAAATGTGATTGAAGTATAGGTGAAGGGGTATAGGATGAAAATTTCAATTAAAGGCCAGTAGATTGAATACCTTTAAAATACTTCTTATTCAAAATTAATTTAAGTTGTGCTGCACTTTGCTTTTAAATAAAACATACATTTTGTGTAGACTGAGAATTAGGCTGAAGCCTTGTAAATCAAGAAAATTCTGAATAAGTATTATATCCTGGAAGACAAAGAAAAGTTGGAAACACTGCCATAAATTCTGGCTTTGTGAAGCTCAAAACACGCTCTTTTTGCAGAGACTGGTTCAGATATGGACTGATTCAGTTCTGTGGTTGTTTTTTAGAGCTGTAGTTTTGTGGTTATTAGGAACTATTGTTCCAAGTGTCTGCCTGCCCCTACCAGATAGCTTTGAAATGTTTAGAACTTATGGCAGATTTTTTTTCTTCTGTTGCCATCTTTTGGTGTGAGTTGATGTTACTCACTACCATTCAAATACAGCATTACGAATTTGTATCGCCACAAACAAGAACTACAAGAACTAAGTTTAACCCAAAAACATTTTTATGTTTTCATGTTAATTATGTTATCATTTTTAGCAAAATGTACCTAGTTAGATTTTACCTCTGGTCTTCTGAGTGGCAAGAGCCTACCGAATGACACTCTCTAACAGGAAGCAGCTCAGTATCTTGTCATATTTATTTTTACAGTAACCCCGTCTATTGAATAACAGTACAGTCACGAAAACCCCTGACAAATTTTAATCTAACACTGAATATTTTTACTTTTATATTCTTGATTATGAATGAATAATATTTTAAGTAATTTTACCTCAAATAGAAAACCGAAAATTCAAGCTTAAGTGGTTAAAAAGGGTAAAGAAGTCTGGCCTGTGCTATTTTTCATGGTCAGCTGTTACCAAGCACTGTAAAAAAAGTAAAGAAAAAATATACAAGTTTTTAATTTCTCTAATTGTTCAATTGTTCAATCTTAAAATAGGTAGTAGAATACAAATTGACCATTTTTATTACAATAAGAACAATGAGAATAAAGTGCTCAGACACGGTCTTACTCTTATGAAAGAATCAGCAACAAGCAAAATATTTGAAAATACAATCCAAGAATGGACTGTTTTAAAAAGGAAAACAATGAAAAGTTCATGAAAAGTTCACTATTCCAAACATTATTGATGTCTCATACCTAAGGCACAATTTTCGAGGCATTAGAATTGCTGTAGCAATAGAACAAATGCTTTTGAGTGGTGGCAGTTGCACAAAATTAAAAATGGTTCTCATACTTGTTTCATAAATGAGTAAAATGACTTTAGTGAATGTTCCTGAATTAATGCAATTAATTTCAAATTCAGTTGCAGTTCAAATGCAAATGAACCTTCCAGGAAGTTTTTTTTATTGTTTCAAAACCATAGATTTCTATTGATTTACTTCTAAATAATTCCAACATTCTGAATTGAGTCCAACCATTGACTCCAGGTATCAGCTGAATGAAGTTCGACCTCAAGAGACGAAAGACGCCTCTCTTAAGCAGTGAGGCTAATTGTCAAGTGCATACTTAGCAGACTGATGCTCCCTTTTGGGAAGGCCTCAATGAAAACCCAGACATTACATTTTTAATAAACTGATTTATTGTTCTGCCTATGACAGCTGATGACAAGCGTTTTTTTTTTTCCAAGTCTTTTTGAATTAATAAAATAGACTTGATTGAACATCGCTGTCTGAAAACTAATGCCAGATGCAATTGCCATGTGCGAACATCACATTTTTCAAGAAGAGCATGTAAGCACTTCTTGAATGTAATGGACGTAAACAACATTATAAAAATATTACAATTTTGTTCAGAGAACACTCTTATCTTCCCGTACATGTACAGTCAATACATGTGGACAAAATACCTGAGGCACCTCTGCAAAATGACTTTAACTTTGAAGTATGAAAATCACAATACAAAAGTATTCATGCAATAGATTTAATTAATTTGAAGGCTAATTTGCTAAACAGAGGCATGTTAATTAAGTTGAATGCTAATTAATGTGTCTGCTTTAAATATGCTTATAAAACAGGTGCTTTCCCTCCTTAAATGTGATTGGCTGAGCCGCATTCCATGCCGGTATAAAATCACTGTAACCCACTACATTCTGAGGCAGACGGCAGCAAAAAATATCCCTGCGCACAAACAACTACTCGGTGCTGAACTGACTCGTTAGGTTACATTTGTTTCAAGACGTTGTTGTTTTCTTTTAGTTCGCTATTTCAATGTTAGCAAAGTTAGCCTTTTAACCCGCTAACCAGGTCGCTATCTACCTTGCTAGCTATTGCATTACAGAGTTCAATATCATTTTAGCTGGCTAGCTACGTTGCTAACTAGCTCACTATTTCAGTATTAGCGGCAAATTGTTGATTTTTTTTGTTTTTCCCGGTGTGTTTATTTTATGGGCTATGCGTAGGGTAATCACATCTATTGCAGTGAATGCTAGCTAGTTAACAAGCTGGCCAGCAAACTAATTCACAATTCACCATATTTTCCTGGATACCGGCAAGTGTGGAGGACAAAAGTCAATCTTGTTCCCAACACTCGCAGCTGGTTGTAATGATATGGCCGATCGGCGCGAGTTGAGAACAAGGAAACTTGAAAACCGTAACGAACGTAAAATTATTTAACGGGGCCTTGGGAGACATTCCAAATAGCCTGCTTTCATAGTATATCTACATTAACGAGCCCAAATTGCCTGATGTGACATAATGGCGCTAGATGAAAAAGCAATCTTTACGTCTGTGTTGCTTGCCAACCATTCTGTCCACTCTATCTTGCTTGGTGGAAGAATGACTAGGTCTCAATTTTATTGTTGCATTATTACCAATAAATCATTGATTTTTTTTCTTGTATGTTTTTTAATGGGCTATATGTCGGGTAACTGTTTTATAAAATCAATAAGCCCCATGAAATAGTGGGTTACAGTGATTTTATAACAGTGTAGGGGCCGCTGCGCGTCGTACCTTAGAATGCCCCTCCGCCGTTATAAAATCACTGTAACCCACTGCTTTTCGGGACTTATTCCTTTAATAAACACCAGTACTTTGATTGATAAGTCTTGCAATTCCAAAGATAATGAGAACTTCGACAGGACCGTACAGATGTTGCCTCAATCGCAGGTGAGTGGGACACAAATATGGAAAAATAACAGGATGTTGCAGGGA
Organism: Gymnothorax reevesii; assembly: GCA_029721435.1. Lineage (NCBI taxonomy): Eukaryota > Metazoa > Chordata > Actinopteri > Anguilliformes > Muraenidae > Gymnothorax > Gymnothorax reevesii. The sequence continues at coordinate 34,731,964 of CM056586.1, read as the reverse complement.
ACAATGTAAAAAATTGTGTTGACATATGCCAAACTCCACAAAAGCAACAAGAAATAACTGTCGCTGCAAGTCAAAACTCTCTTACAGGGATACTGTAGATGGACATTTGGAGGGATAGTTGCTAATAACCACAGAACTACAACTACAGTTCCACAAATCACCAGAGAATTTAATAATAAAACTATGCCTGAACCAGTTTCAACAAAAAAAAAAAAAAACACCAGGGCCCGGTTGTTCAATACTCGGTTATTTTAACTGCTGGTTAACTCCTAATAGCCGGTTGAATCCTTAACTGACCGTTAGCTAACCGAACGTTAAATATGCGTTGTTCAAAACATGATTAGTCATGCCGTTAGCTAGCGTCACCGTCAAAGTTAACAGTGTGGTTAACGTCACTGGTTAGTATTCCTCTATCCCTCAATTCCAAGTTTTGTTTACTTCTGTTTTATGAAAAATGGAACCCAAAGGAAAAACAGAAGCATACATTTCTCTACTGATGAGGAAAATTTAATACTATTCATGGTGGAGGCAAACTGGTCCGTGTTGATTGAAAAATCTAATTTTTTTGTGCACATTCACACACGAGGGAAATTCGCACTCGCACTACTGCTAAGCTTGGAGAACGTCCGAACTAAATACAAAACCTTATAGTGTTTGGCAACATTATATTTTATGTCGGTCGTAATGAAAGTCATCATATTTTGCTGTCAGCATAATATTATGTTTTAATATAAACCTTATATGAACGCAAACAAAATACTCTCTAATGTAGCTCAAGGATAAACACACAGAGAGGGGGACATCAGTCAAATTGTTGTAAATATTTTATGGGCTATTCAGATGTGTATACTGTAAAAATGTCAAACCAAGATTTATGACTGAATTCATGGAATCAAATTAGGTGTACGCTTAATGTTTTATCAAACAAGGAGAACAGGAAAAAAGGAGAGTAAACATATATTTATATTTTTTTAGTATTGATTGAGGAAATATCAGTTTCACTGATTTCTTTGTATTATTATATTTCATTAATAACTATTTAAATTATTTGGAAATAATTGGGCTATTTGTTTTATCATTGTCACGTGTATGACTATTGCACACAGCACTTTAAACTGTATGGATACGATGGGAAATGGAAATCAGTCAAAATTATGGGATTTTGAGGGTGCTTCACATACATCTTATATTATGTTTTGCCAATATTTATTAATGAATCACTTAAGTATGTAATGTGAATATAGGCCACTAGATGGCAGTATTTACCTTTTTTTTGTTAAGCTCAGACTGGAGTCATGTTTAGACATGTCCTGGACATGTCTGGGGCAAGTCTCAGAAAATTTAAAAAGAGAGGTCTAAATGTGGGTGGGGTCTGCAAAAGAGTATATAAGGAAAAGAATTGAGACAGTAAAGTAGTAGGAGAAATTGCAAGAAGAAGGATACGTGTGACCAGACCTGTCATTTCTGTTCAAGACCTGTGTAGTTTCTTTTGTGGATTTCTTTGCCTGTGTTTGAGCATTTTCTTCATCCAGGACATCACCAAGCCACCCCACCAAGAAGGGACTGTAATTATTTCTGTTTTTTTCTTATTTATCAATCTTGGTCTTTAGTTGTAGGTTGTTATTAGTCTTTGTCTTTGTTAAAAATTAAATGTGTTTTAGTTGTTGAAACTGTGTTTGTCGTCCCTTGCTGTTGCTGTTGTGTTATGAATGTAATAACAAATTGGGGCCATAACAAATTGGGGGCTCAAGGTCCGGGATAGACCATTGTATGAGTAATTTATTGAAAATCTAACATTCCAAATTGTGAAATTGTTTTTGTGAATTTTCCTTGATATATATTGACAACAGCAATGGATGATTTCTTGGCATCACCAACCGTAGGGGTTTTGAAGTCTTTTAAAAAGACAGAACTGCTAGAAATTTGCAGACAGTTGGAGTTGACAGAGGTAAAACCAGCCATGCGAAAAGCAAGACTGGCTAGAGAGATAGTTGAATATTACATTGATGAAAATGTGTTTGCACCAGGAGATCTGGAACAGTTTCCAGTGGAAAATCCAAATATAGAAATGGAACTTAAATTAAAAATGCTAGAGATTGAAAGGGAGGAAAGAGAAAAAGAAAGGGAATTTGAGAGGGAAGAAAAAGAAAAACAAAGGCAGTTTGAGTTAGAAAAATTAGCAAGAGAAGAAAAACAAAGAGAATTTGAGTTAGAAAAATTTGCAAGACAGAGAGATTTTGAATTAGAGAAATTCGATAGAGAAGAAAGACTCCAAATGGAGCAACTAAAAATAAAAATTCAAACTGAAAATAAATTTCGGGCTAGCCAGGAGGTAAAACTGGTGCCTCCATTTTCGGAAAAGGATGTTGACAACTATTTCCAGTGTTTTGAAAAGGTAGCAAAGAGTTGCCAGTGGCCAAAGGAACACTGGCCTCTGATGTTGCAAACTGTCCTCAAGGGTAAAGCTCAACAAGCCTATTCGGCTTTGTCTGCAGATGATTCCTCTGATTATGAGGTTGTCAAAAAGGTTATTATGAGAGCTTATGAGTTGGTTCCAGAGGCTTACCGACAGAAATTCAGAGGTCTGAAGAAATCTGAAAATCAGACTTATGTTGAATTTGCTAATGAAAAGCAGGTTTGCTTTGAGCGCTGGTGTACTTCTATGGGGGTCAAGGATGATTTCAACTCACTAAAAGAGATGGTGTTAGTTGAAGAATTCAAGAACTGTGTTAAAGATGATGTTAAGACCTACCTTAATGAGAAGCAAGCACTGAATTTGCAATCAGCTGCCAAATTTGCAGATGAATATGTTCTCACACATAAGTCCAAATTTCAGTCTAGCAGTAATAATAGATGGTCCCAATTTCAGAAAAAGGGTTACGGTGATACCCAAGATTCCTCACCCAAAGACAAAGACAAATCTGGTGATGGTGCTCAGAAATCCAGTAACAGGTCTGATCAAAGTGTGAAAGCTGACAGTGACAGAAGTGGTCTAGTTTGCAGATATTGCAAGAAATCTGGTCATGTTACAACTAACTGTTGGTTCCTTAAAGCTAAAAAAGAAAAAGAAAAGGATACCAAACCAAATGCCTTTGTGAAAACAAGGTTAGTAACCCCTGTAGTAGATAACCAATCTGCTAAATTGCCTGCTTCTTGTGGGGCTAAAAAGCCTGATACAGCTGACTTCGTGAGGGAGGAATTTCTTCCATTTGTGTCAGAGGGATTTGTGGCTCTGAATGAGCATACTACTCCTGTCCCCATATATATCCTAAGGGATACCGGAGCTTCTCAGTCACTTTTGTTGATGGACTCCTTGGAGTTACGTGATGAGACCGCTTCAGGGGATTTCATACTTGTACAAGGTATTGAAGGGAGGACTGTATCTGTACCCCTGCGCTCTATATTCTTGAAGTCAGATTTAGTTACAGGACAGGTAAAGGTGGGACTTATGTCAAGTCTACCTATAAAGGGTGTTTCTCTGTTGCTAGGCAATGACCTGGCTGGGGGCAAAGTAGTTCCCCCTGTACATCTTACTTCACAGCCGAGCACTGAAAATGGGGATGAGGACCCATCTCTGTATCCTTCTTGCGCAGTGACTCGTGCTATGGCCAAGAAGGCTAAAGAAGATGATGTTGTGGTGCCGTCCAGTACATTGAATAGTCAGGACTCAGGTGGTTCGCCTCATGACTCTGATTGGCCTACTATGGTTTCTCCGTTTGAGGACTTATCAGATACTTTTATCAGTTCTCTATTCAGCCAGCCGGATGGGTCTGGTGATTCTGATGTGTCTGGAGACTTGTCTCTGTCCAGAAAGCGGTTGATTGAGGAGCAAACTAATGATCCTGAAATTGGTGTACTAAAGAGGAGAGCCCTTCCTGAAAAAGAAATAGATGCAGTTCCAGTTGGGTATTATCTCAAGGATGGTGTGTTGATGCGGAAGTGGCGCCCTCCTGATATCCCTGCCAATGCAGATTGGGCAGTGGTCAGGCAAATTGTTGTTCCGAAGGTCTATAGGAATGAGATCTTAACAATGGCTCATAGTTTACCTTTAGGAGGTCATCTTGGTGTTAACAAGACTGTTGATAAGATCATGAAACACTTCTTTTGGCCTGGGCTTCGGAAAGACGTTTCCAACTTTTGCAAAACCTGTCACACTTGTCAGGTAGTTGGAAAACACCACTTAGACCCACCTGTAGCTCCATTGCAGCCTATCCCAGCATTTGGGGAGCCATTCTCTAGGGTCATTGTTGATTGCGTTGGTCCATTACCCAAGACTAGATCTGGAAATCAGTACTTGTTGACAATCATGTGTGCATCTACCAGATTCCCCGAAGCCATACCTCTACGTAACATCAAGGCAACTGCAATCTCGAAGGCTTTGATAAAGTTCTTCACGTTGTTTGGCCTTCCCAGGGAAATTCAGTCAGACCAGGGTAGCAATTTCACTTCAGGATTGTTTCAGCAGGTTGTGTATGAACTAGGTGCAAAACAGATTCTTTCTAGTGCCTATCATCCAGAAAGTCAGGGTGCCTTAGAGCGGTTTCATTGCACTCTCAAGACAATGATGAGGACTTATTGTTATGACCATGAGAAAGACTGGGATGAAGGGGTTCATTTGCTGTTGTTTGCAGCTAGAGAAGCAGTGCAGGAGTCTACTGGATTCAGTCCATTTGAGCTAGTGTTTGGTCATGAAGTGAGAGGACCTTTGCTATTATTGAGTGAACAATGGCAAGAGAAAGAGCTGCATATCAGTCTGTTAGACTATGTTAGCAAGTTCAAGGAAAGATTGCGTGCAGCTTGTGACCTTGCCAAAGAGAACTTGAAATCAAGTCAGGGAAAAATGAAAACTTGGTATGATCATAAGGCTAGAAGCCGTGAGTTTAAACCAGGAGACAAGGTCCTTGTGTTGTTTCCCTTGCAGTCCAATCCATTGCAGGCTAGATTTCATGGTCCTTATGAAATTCTGACAAAACTCAATGATCTCAATTACATTGTGAAGACTCCAGATAGGAGAAAACCAAAACAATTGTGTCATATTAACATGCTAAAGCCTTATCATGACAGAAATGCTAGGGTTGCAGCTGTCACTTCAGATTCTCCAATGGTCGAAACGTGTGAAGATGAGGGGGAGTTTCAAGATGATGAACCAAGAATTAAAGCTGAAGTTCTTTCATGTAAATTGTCAAACACTGAAGTGTTGCAAAATCTTGATGTAAAACTCCAGCACTTAGAACCCTCACAGAGAGATCAGTTTGAAAGGTTGATCAAGAAATATGAGGATTTGTTTCCTGATGTTCCAAAGAGAGTTACTATTGCCTCTCATGATGTAGATGTTGGTGATGCCAAACCAATAAAACAGCATCCATACCGGATGAATCCTGAAAAGAGAAAGATTGCTGAGAAAGAGGTTGAGTACATGTTAAAACATGATATTATCAGACCCTCCAACTCCGATTGGAGTTCACCCTGTGTGCTAGTTCCAAAACCTGATGGAAGTACTAGATTCTGTACAGATTATCGCAAAGTCAATGCTGTAACTAGAACGGATGTGTTTCCAATACCTAGGATTGATGATTGTATTGATAGTGTAGGGCAAGCAAAGTTTCTGACCAAGATTGATTTATTGAAGGGTTATTGGTGTGTGCCTTTAACTGAGAGGGCCAAGAGCATCTCTGCTTTTGCCACACCATCTGGATTGTACCAGTATGAAGTCCTACCCTTTGGCATGAAAAATGCCCCAGCCACGTTCCAAAGGATGATACAGTCTACAATTGCCGGATTGCCACACACGGGTGCGTACATCGATGACCTGATCACATGGAGTGACTCCTGGGAAGAACATCTAAAAGATGTAGAGACGTTGTTCCAGCGCCTGACCCAGGCTAACCTGACTGTTAACCTGAGCAAGAGTGACTTTGGTTGTGCTACTGTCACCTATCTTGGCTACGTCATAGGCCAGGGTAAGGTGGCACCCATAAATGCTAAAGTCCAAGCCATCATGGACTTTCCAGTTCCTGACAACAAAAAAGCTTTGCGCCGCTTCCTTGGAATGATCGGGTACTACCGCAAGTTCTGCAAGAACTTTGCTGAGATTGCTCTCAGTCTAACTAACCAACTGAAGAAAGGCATAAAGTTCACCTGGGATGATGCATGCCAGAGAGCCTTCAATCACCTGAAGTCTCTGCTGTGTCACTTCCCCGTGCTCAAATCTCCTGACTTCAACAAACCGTTCTCCATCGCGGTCGATGCTAGCGACCAAGCTTGTGGATCTGTGCTCCTACAGAGAAGTGACTCTGATGACATTGAGCATCCCGTGGCATACTTCTCCAGGAAGTTCAATCGCCACCAAAGGAACTATTCCACAATAGAGAAGGAACTGTTGGCTCTGGTCCTTTCTTTACAACACTTTGAGGTTTATGTTTGTACAGGACAAAAGCCAATGATTGTGTACACTGACCACAATCCGTTAATGTTTTTGAGTAAGATGAAAAACAAGAATCGGAGATTGTTGAATTGGAGTTTGATTTTACAGGAGTTTGACTTGGAAATTAAGCATGTGAAGGGAACAGACAATGTAATTGCTGATTGCTTATCCCGTGTTTGAATGTGTATATATATATCATGTGTTTGAATATTGTATGATATGTATATATAGACAAGTGTTCACTTATCCATTTTGTATTGAAAAGAAAAATTTTGCCTTTATGAGTCAAAATTTTTCCCTTTTGGAATGGAGGTGTAATGTGAATATAGGCCACTAGATGGCAGTATTTACCTTTTTTTTGTTAAGCTCAGACTGGAGTCATGTTTAGACATGTCCTGGACATGTCTGGGGCAAGTCTCAGAAAATTTAAAAAGAGAGGTCTAAATGTGGGTGGGGTCTGCAAAAGAGTATATAAGGAAAAGAATTGAGACAGTAAAGTAGTAGGAGAAATTGCAAGAAGAAGGATACGTGTGACCAGACCTGTCATTTCTGTTCAAGACCTGTGTAGTTTCTTTTGTGGATTTCTTTGCCTGTGTTTGAGCATTTTCTTCATCCAGGACATCACCAAGCCACCCCACCAAGAAGGGACTGTAATTATTTCTGTTTTTTTCTTATTTATCAATCTTGGTCTTTAGTTGTAGGTTGTTATTAGTCTTTGTCTTTGTTAAAAATTAAATGTGTTTTAGTTGTTGAAACTGTGTTTGTCGTCCCTTGCTGTTGCTGTTGTGTTATGAATGTAATAACAAATTGGGGCCATAACAAGTAAAATCAATTCAATTGTTTAATTCAGTGCGTGACCCCTGCTTGTTGGACGCTGCAAATCACCTTGCAAAATATTGCAAAGGTAAGCAATAGATTCTCTACCAAATTGATAGCGGGTACGTAACTCTTCATTAGAGTAATCTCCAATATCAAAGTCCAGTCCACGATACCCCCAATCCTCCCTTTGCTGAACTGGCATCATGAAATCAGTGTTAGCAACGAATGCCATTTTGAGTGTTAACCACACTGTTAAAAAGTTAGCAGTGGTCCTTAGGTACGTTAGCTTCAACGTCATGTTAACACCCTGTTAAAGTTAACCAAGTTTTGAACAACAAGATAACAACTCTATTAAAGTTAACAGTCGGTTAAGTATACTTAACAGCTGGTTAAAAAATAATCGAGTTTTGAACAACCAGGCCCAGGTTGTTAACTTCAGAAACACAGTTCTTCAATTTAAAAAAAATTAATATGTGATGCAAAAGAACACATAACCTGGCGTAAAGGAGCATAAAAACGAACCCCTGAGCAATGTAGAAAAAAATATGCCCTGTTGTGTAATCTTTTACACTTTTCAATACCTTTTGGTGGGTTTATGTTCATAAAAAAGCAAAAGGCAGCATTAATTCCACAATGTCTGTTGGCCATTATTATGTATGGCGGTGATTTGGTCATGGTATTGGCGACCATTTTATGGGCTTGTTGAGTCCCATGATTGCTTTGCTTGGGCGTGTAATGGGCAATCGTTTCAAACCCCCTAACATGGCCAGGAGTAACCTACAGCGCAAAGACTGTTCCCCTATGACATCCCCATATTCCAGCCTCCAGTCACACAGAGGAACTGGAGGTTTAAGTAAACCTATCACCCTGCTACACCCATTTAGAAGTGGGATACTGAAATGAGAGGCTGAAGTCAGATGCCAAAGTAATTAATGTCTTAAAGATGATGTCTTTCTTCAAATATGGTAAATATTTGCAATTGCAAGAGTTTCCGAGTAATTAAGTTAGGTAGGGGAGACTGGGGTCCGATGAGCCATGAGGACCAATGAGCCATATCACCATTTTGAGATCAATCGATGACAGAGCTGCTTAAAATAGGCAAAATATTAGACCATTGACAGATGAGTCATAGGGATAAATGAGCCATATCACTATTCTGCCTATTTTGAACACTTGTGGCATTGATTAATGGCAAAATAGTGGTATGGCTCATTGGTCCCTATGGCTCATCGGACCCCAGTCTCCCCTATCTATGGGTGAAGGAATGTAAAAGGATGTAAAATGGCCATTTTTCAGAAATCATCAAAACCTTTTATGTTGACACTTTATATACTAAAAAACCAAGTTTCAGCCCTTTATCTGTCTTAGAAAGGAGTAAAACGTAAAAGTAAAACGTATCTCTCTTGGGCTTAACCCAACTCTGTTTTGAGAATCAGGGTCGGTCGGTCGTTTTTTTTTTGTTTTTTTAAATGCCCTTTTTTTTTTTTTTTTTGGTTTTGTTTTGTTTTGTTGGGCGGCACGGTGGCACAGTGGTTAGCATTGCTGCCTCACAGCAAGAAGGTCGTGGGTTTGAATCTGGCCTGGGGCCCTTCTGTGTGGAGTTTGCATGTTCTCCCCGTGTTGCGTGGGTTTTCGCCGGGTACTCCGGTTTCCTCCCACAGTCCAAAGACATGCATATCAGGCCAATTGGAGACACCAAATTGCCCATAGGTATGAGTGTGAGAGTGAATGGTGTGTGCGCCTTGCGATGGATTGGCAAGCTGCCTTTGCCCGTAGTCAGCTGGGATAGGCTCCAGCTTGCCCCGTGACCCTAGTGAGGAATAAGCAAAAATGGGATGGATGGATGGATAAATGCCTTTTTTTTAATATTAATGCTTACCGTGATTGCCCGCCGGGTCTTGGAAGCAAGCTATTGCCATTCAATAAAATTGTGTGAATGTCTTTTGCTAGTTTGCTGTTTATTCGAGTCTCACATCAGATATCCAACTTAAAAGAGGAAGAGGTAAGTAACACGGACAATCAGTAAATGAACATGACTGCACCACTGCAAAAAATAATAATAGCTTAAATAAATAAATGAGCCGTTGTTTTGACAGGTGGCTGATGGAGGAAACTTAACTCTTTCCGCAGAAAAGAGATTTTACTAATTTATCTCTTGTTTGTGAGAACCCGCGGGGGTGGGAAATGGTTTTTAAATTGCAGAAAAAATTTTTTTTCAGTAGGCAGCAATTTGATGGGTCAGTCGGGTTATGCCCATCAGACATATTTTTAAGGATGGCCTGGCCAATCAGTGGCCTGCAGTCTGTTGAAGTCACATTTTCAGCTCGACTCTCTTGGAACCCCGGGCCGAGTAGGTACTAAAAAACGTACCTGGTACCAGGTACTAGGTACTATGGCCTAATGGAAAAACCTAAAAACCGAGTAGAGGCAAGTCGAGTCGAGTCGAGTAGAGCCGAGTAGGTGCAGGTGGAAAAGCTTTATTAGACTTGCTAAGACTTTTGAATGCAAATGGAAGGGCTATTATTATTAGTGACTAGATTTTCAGGTTTTGTCTGTGCTCCTGGTATATTTAGTTTCCATATATGTATTCATTGTTGCACTGGATATTTTTCAGTGGAATGAGGACTTTGCAGCAGTTATAGTCAATCCCTGGGATTTTAGAGATCCTTCAACAGTGGGCCATTTGCCCTGTACTACCTCAGTTTTTCAGCATAGCAGCCCCAGCAGTCAAGAACTTTTGGTAGAAAAGAATTCTGTAGAGGGAAGTTGACGGCATTTGAGTCCCTTGAGAGCAAACCATGTAACATATTGAGCGTATCACATATCCGCGCCGCAGAAGCATGGGAAGTGTAAACTGACTATTACTTCGTCTTCAACAGCTTGTCGTCTGTGAGAGGGCAAGGGTCGTCTCGCAACACTTTTAAAGGAGCAATATTTTAGCGATATGGGACAGGCAAATGGGAACCAATCGGGGAAATTATTCCGAAAAGACGACAAAGCGGGACCCGAAAGGAACAGAAGCAAGGAAGAGAGGAAGGACTGGGACGGGGCGAGGGGAAAAACGACGCGTGAGCCGCCAAAAGAGACTGGAAGGGTTGGGTGGAAAATAAGCCGGGAGGGGTGCCTGATCGGGGTGGATGGAGGGGGTGGGGTTGGGGGGGGGGCATTTTTTCCGCTGCCAGGGAAAGAACGGCTAAATCAAATTAATTAGCTTCTTCATCTCCCGGCAGCTATCCAGGCATGTTCTACCCAGAAGGCGGGGGGGGGGTGGGGGTTGTGGGGTGTGGGAGCACGGATATATATGTGCACCCTGTTGTTTTTGTGCTGGATTCCCAGTGTGTATGTATGTTTCTGTGTGTCTGTGGGGTACAAGTGGTGGTGTGTATGACTATATGGGAGGTACAGCGAGCAGAGAGCTGTGTGTGTGTGTGTGTGTGTGGGGGGGGGGGGGGGGGGAAGCTATAATTGTCTGATAAGGCCACGGGTTGTTTTTCCCCCTCGTGTTCAGTGGTTGGGAATGAAAGGCCTGTGTGATAGGACAGGGTGAAACGCGCACAGCTTCACGTCAACATTTCGCGTTCCTGCCATTTCCTGCTTGCGTCACGTTTCCTGTCACTCCTCTGCGTCTTTAAACGCACTGTCAACACCCCGGCCCTCCCGTCTCGCCACTTTAAATAAAGCCCACTCTCAAATGCGAACCTGACAGAAACAGAGAGAGAGTGAGAGAGAGAGAGAGAGAGAGAGAGAGAGAGTGAGAGAGAGCGGGAGAAGAGAGAGAGGGAGAGAGAGGTGGTAGAGAGAAAGCGGGATGAGCCGGAGAGCAGGACAATGAGGACGAGGGAGGGATAGAGGGCGGACTGGAGGGAGCTCCTCAAACAAAATCCCACTCGGGCGAACTGAAGAGAGAAAGGAAAAATAACGGCAGTGAGACGAGGAGAGAGATAAGGAGAATGAAGGAGGGAGAGGCAGATGGTCAGAGACAGTGGCGGAGCGCCAGAGGGAAGCACACCAACGGAAGGGAGAGAAAGACAAAAAAATTGGTGGCGGGGCAAGGGCTGAATTAAAGAGAGTGACAGACTGAAGGAGAGAGGGAGAGGGCAGAGGGAGGAGGTCGGGTGGAGGGAGATCCTGGCGGGGTCTGCGTGCGGTGCTGATGGCAGCTGTGCGGAGGGAGAGGTGCAGGGGCGCAGGATGGGGGTCCGGAGGGGGGAGGAGGGGGGGGGGCGCTCAGACAAATGGAGATGGGGCAGTACTCAGGGGAGAGGCAGGGGCCGCCACGGCGCGGCTCGGCCAAGAGTTGGCTCGGCCGCCGGAGCGCAGATTAGCGCAAAGCCGATTGCAACAGGAGTTCGAATCGCAATTAATTTACCACCCAGATTTTTTCTTTCTTTTATTTTACCAGGAAGGAGTTACAGCCCACTGCAATGAGTGAGCAACCCTGTCTCTCACTTCTCTCTTGTCAGCCGTCTTCTACTGTCACTCTCTTCTTCTGTCATCCCTCGTTCTCTGTCACTCCTGTCACCCTCCTCTTGTGTTAACCACCCCTTCTGTCACTCTCACCTTCTGTTACTCGTCTTTGGTCACTCTCCTCCAGTCAGTCTCCTCCTCAGTCACTCTTTTGTCACATTTCTCTTCTATCACTCATCTTCTGTCACTGTCTTTTTCCGCCACTCTCTTTTTCTGTCACCTCTCATCCTCTGCCACTCCTCTGTCACTCTCCTCTTTGTAATTGGACAAGATTGCTTTCAGATCCATCAACCACTGCCCTGTATTGATCAACAGGTCCTGTCAGTTCAGACATCTAATGTTTACTCATGTACGGCGCAGGACTGAAGTTCTGAGCTGAGGAGATGCCAGAGAAACTGAACGTCAACTGTCCATCAAGCTGACACCCAGGAGGACCAGGGGTGATATCTTCATCTGAAGGTACCACACCCATCACATATTAGGTTTTCTTTATCCGATGATCAATTCAGCTAACAAGACCAGGCAATGCTGGACAAAAAATATCAAACTGCGCCTGTGAAATTTAAGAGCACCAAAAACCAAGTGCAAGCATTCACTCCCACATTCAAATTTATATCATGTGAAGTGAAATTTATCTTTGAAAAATTAATTTAATATTTCACTGATAACCAAAATCAACAGGATGAGAACTGAAGTTGCCTATGAGTCAAAAGAAAAAAAAAAAGCAGCATATTTCAAGTTGTCATATGATGATGATGATGTTGTGTAAAATTGCTCAACACTGGGTTATGTAGAATATGCATCTCATTCGCATATTGAGAAATCTTTGATGCTGGCAACCTCCAACAGTCTGCTTGCAAGAAATGGAGTAGCACAAAATGATTAAAGGCATGTAAAAAACATTTAATGCTTACTGAACCAAGGAAACTTCTGCTGTGGTTTACAAGCCTATTACTTTGAATCTCAACAGTGAGCATGTATCATCGGAGTCAAAAGGCCAAGCCTACCTTTAAAAAATTCTTCACCTCCCATCATGCCCCTACCCTCTCCAGTTGTGCACAGCAGAACCCCCACCCTCCAAAACCACTGAACAAACTCAGATTGAATTACATTTTTGCAGAAAAAAAAGTTGTATTCATTTTGAATCAATTCATTTTACCTACTACATTTGAACCTACTTAGGAGGTGAAAATGGGTGGGACTCACAGTGGGCTCAATCCAATTGCATTGCATTTCCAACTGTCAGGGAGACAAAAAAAAAATAACAGGAGGGGGTCAAAAACATGTGAATTGGGCATAATGGAACATCCAGTCTCCTGCAAGCATGAAGTCAAATGAAAGTCGTCAGTGACAAACAGTCACAGACATGTCAGATACATGGGAGATGAGAAGAGATTGATTTACAAGGCAAAAATGTATATGTCACGCATTTCAGGAAAAACACTTCCACAATGTCAAGTCTCGACATCCCTTGCTCAAGTTCCCATGGAGAAAATGCATTTTTTCCTAACTTATTTCATGAATTGGAATCTCTAAAACAATAGTGGACCTTAATTATTTTCCGCATCAGGCTCATAGAGGGAGAGAGTGGAAATTAAGCGATTGGACAGGGCCCACTTTTGGGATTTTTTTTCATTTCTTAAAAGACATCAGGCAAGCTGTATTAATTGTGGAAAGGGATTTTAATCGGATTTGGCCCTTATGTCTGGCTCGAAAGTGGTGATATATGCTATGTTACTGTCGACAGATATCACAATCCCTAAGTGTCCTTGCCCAATCTGTTTCGGTTTAACAGCATCTTTGCTGTGATGGTAAACTTGTCTTTATAAGAAACAAAGACACAAGTTAATTTTGTCAGCGCCATCTTGAATTGGCTGCCATTTGAGTAGTATGGACTAGAATATATATTTCAGAGGCCTTCTTGGTTCTTGTTTAAATATTTAGCGGAATGAACTGCTGAATCAATCATACAACTTAAGCCCTGTTAACACTTGGTTTTAAAATAAGTCTTTGTGACCCGAACTCAAGTGGAGAGCCGGAACGTACTGCTGTTCACACCAGTCTCTACCACACATCTCCGAAGTATCTTCGCTATTCATGTTTGTTCAGTTTTGTCAGTTCTTACATTTTGATGATGGTTTTCCTGCTAGATTATTATTGAGGATGTAAGAGGACACATTCATGTTTACACTACAAATTGTACAAGGGCAAAAGTGTCCCAGACCTCCTCGGCAAATGTTTAGAGTGAACAGAGCACAATGTATCTTTGTGGTCATTTACACCTGTATTTAGCTGTGTCCAACTTTGATTTGCGATTACTCAAGATGCATTTCAAAACAAAGTGTAAACAGGGTCCAAGGACACGCCCACACTAATACGGCTTCATTTTATAAAGCATAAATTTTGTTACATTTTTGCCTAGCATCCACACTGCGTTGGTCTATCTGAACCCCTAAAACAGAGACTTTTTAAATGCTGCTGACCCTGTTTTTGGATGGAGACTCTGAGATTGCGTTTTAATGCACAAAGAGATTGTTTTCATTTTAAAACACTGTTTTAAAATAAAAACGTATTCGTGAGGATGTGGCCTATGGCCCTTAGAGTTAGAGTGATTGCTGGAGGGCATTGTAACATCACCGGACACAACATCCCATCGTCTATGTTTTACATGTCATATCCCGCCTGTCTCCCTAATTTGCTCTGGCTGTCCGCGGGAGTTTTGTGGTTATTTGACTGATTGTCTCATTATTCCCCCAGCATTCAACGGTCCTGGCTCGATCGTCCCGTGTATAAAGGCAACTCGTTTTGTCTCAGTTGGGGGAGTGATCATCCTGCTAGAAGGGGTAACTCTAACGTCTTACTCTAAATTCAAGAACTCCTCCCTGGTGTCCGTCCAAGGAGCCAAATTATTAGGTACAGTAGGTTCTCCTTGCCGCCTTTTATTTCTCCTCATCAATAATGCACCCTAGTGGCTCATTGTCAGTCCTGCAATGTCCTCCCCTTCAGCTCAGATCATAACAATAAGGACATTTTTTCCCAAAAAATCCTAAATATCATAGACATTAAAGGGATTTCAGATCATTGTTAACAAACGCAGTCAGTGGTGCTGGATTGCACATTTTATGGGCATTTTGGTGACGGTACCCAGTAAACTGTAGGATGGCTTATGCACAGGAAAACCAGCAGAACAATAAAAAAAAATTGTTTGTATGAATATAGACAAATTGCAGTCACACAATTTGGTGCATCAGTCAGCTCTCAAAGTTGATTTTATTTCTTTTTTTTTCAGGCTGTTTCAGCACATCACTCAACAGCAACATTTATGTCATCCATCCTGTTCTAAACATAGACAGAAATCAAATCAAACTCTTCACGCAGTTACTCATATCTCTGAGCAATTTAGTGTCTCTCATTTGCCTGGCATGCATGTCTTTGCACTATGGGAGGAAACCAGAATGCCGTGGGTAAAACCATGTGACTTCAAGGAGAGCATACAAACTCCACGCAGAAACGCCCTGGGTAGGATTCGAACCCCAAACCTATAAGGTGACAGGGTCACCCACTCTGTCACTGCGTAACCCCGAAAAGCTGATGGCACTGCAGGGTCACCCACTCTGTCACTGCGTAACCCCTAAAAGCTGATGGCACTGCACTGGAAAAAGTTGTCCAATTTAAAATAAATGAAATGCATATTTGATGATGAAAGCACAAAATGTACATTTGACTGGACATTTCTAGATAATAATTTCCTCAATAGGTGCCTCTCTGATTAGTCACATGATTTACCACAAACAATCACAATGGCTGCATCCACAAAAGGTAAGTTGACGAAAGTCAGAAATAGTCGTATATTGTTCAAGTTTTGATTAGAATTTTTTCTGTTGGTGGATGGAAATACATCATATAGCACAAACTGGAAACACATAACCTATGTAGTGCATGTCTATTTGTTGGAATACATCTAAGTCTATCCTCTATCAAAAATATTGGACATTATGTGATCTGAGTAAATGGCTCAAATAAGCAATGTCCAGAATACAGATAGATCATCATGCATATCAATGACCAGGTTTCTTCAACTTCACATTATTTCTGTCACTCCGCATGCATAATGTCCAAAATCCTGGATGGCAGTGTGCATCCCACAAGCATAATGTTCAAAATAATGGACAGGCAGATCACCCCACACACACACACACACACACACACACACACACACACACAATATTGCACCAAATCCCAGCAAATGCTCCAAGGCATTCGTATGTACTCTATGCATCAAAGGGTTAAAATAAAGAAATAGATTTTCTCTGTATGTAGGCCCTCAGGTAAGATGCCATTTACTCACCAATTCTCATTTTCCTAGTCCGTGGATTTTTAGTTGGCTTCAGATCTGCCTGCATTGCACACAATTTCAAAAGGTACAGATTCTGCTCAATCTCACTACACATTTCCTTCAGAATTTGCATGCCAAAATTTCCTCTGCCAAATCGGTTACATCCTGGCCAGAAAGTGTATGACACCTGTGCAACATCTTTGCGACACAGACTTCACTAAATGTTTGCAAGCTGTAAACAGATGTCTGGAACAGATGTGAGTTTGCGTATCCATTTGCATTTCATGAACACACCTGTTGTAGCCCTGGTTCCTTGCACGTGCTTGTGGCATTGATTAATAAATGGCATCAAGAAAATGTTGTAAGGGTACATTTTCTTATTTACTCAGATCCAAATTGGAAGGAAGGTGGTTTAGAAGTGAAGGGAAAAACAGATTCTGCATTATTCCTAATCAACAGAAAATGAGAAAATTGTTTTGAGGGGAAAAAAACAAACTCATCTAATCTGCAGCTCTAGAGAAGCGGCTTCCTGCGGTGAGGACCAGCACGGCAAAATCATCATCAAAACAAACACCACAGGAACAGGAAGTTCCCTTCCCACCCACCCCCTTGAGAATCTGGGATCCATTTTCAAAATTTATCTTATAAACGCATAAAAATACACACGTCCTTATGCTCCTGAGAAATTTCTTCCTAATAGTGTCACGGTTTTCCAATCCAACCTAAACAGAACCTATTATACTCCCGTGAGGTTCTCCTCAACGCTTGTTAACACACAGTAAAAAGTTTTTTTTTTTTTTTTTTTAACCAGTGTTTCCCGAGAGTTTCGTTTGCGCGTGTTAGCCCTTTGCAGTAACATCGCCGGCCTATTCGGAGGTGTGCACTCAGGAATGTGTGCTGCCTGTCTCTTCCGTTCCTGTTCTGTTCGCCCTGTCAGCTGCTGGCAGACCTGCGCAGTCACAGCTTCGGATTACACTTCACGTTCCGCAGGCACAGGCTGTGATTATCACGAACAATTTTTGCACTCGAAAGCACTCTCACGGCCTCCTGTGTCTAGTTATCACTGGTATGTTCGAGATTCAGTTCTAGAACACAGGGTGCTACCTCAAGGTGTCACGTATTACACTGCCTGGAAGGACAATCGCAAAATGTTTTCTTACACATAATAATAATAATAATAATAATAATAAGAAGAAGATGATAATAATAATAATAATAATAATAATACAACGTTGTAATAATAATAATAATAATTACACTGCTAGTCCTAAAAGCCTCTGTCCAAACAATATCCCCGATTTATCACCAATGGTAGCTAATTGTTTATCATGACCCAACCACAAACCTAAAAACTTGAAATGACAACTGCATGGGTGTTACATCAGTGCTCAAGGTGAAATGAGTCATGACTGTTCATCTTGGATGCTACCCATTCTGTTACAGTATTTTTTAAAAGTCATTTACTCACTGGTTTTACCCTGCACTGTAAGGTTCTCCAGCAGTAGAGTTCCTGAATTTCTATTTTGCATGCATGAACAGCCAGATCACACGCCAACAGCACATGCGTGTAACTCTTTGCATATGATGCGCTCAGAATCATGTGATCAGACTGTTATTCCGCTATAAGTACATTTATGCAACAGGACTAAGGAGAGGAGACATTTGGCGCTGCAGCTTAGTGAACAAATCTCTCGCATACCCTGTGGGTCCTGTTATGCAAGACGCGTCAGGAGCCAAATGGTTTGACAATGAGCCACGAACCCGTCCCACAGTATGAGGCTTATATCTTCTGTGAGCGACTCACTAATTCTACGTGAGCTAACGGTTTTTAAAACTTGATGAAACCCCAATTTGTGTATTTGAAACTGGCTGAAACGATAGATGGGAAACTTGGGAGTAGAGGTCAACAAGAGGGGTCACAAATAAAAAGTAGGAAGTGGGAGGAGGAACTGGAATCGGTTCAGCAGGTTGCGGTTACTGCCAGATAAAATACAGAACTTCTCCAGGCTTTTTCCACCAAAAAATATGAGTCCTCTGTGCCAGTGCTTCCACTTCAAGCTCAGCTTTCACACTGTGTACTCACACAAGACATATTGTCCTTCTCTCGCTGAGTACTGTTTGCTCTCCAAATACAGTCAGTGCTCAGTCTGGGACACAGATCTACCCTCTGCTAGCCAGCCTCAGCATGACAGGTCAAACCACAACCACACACACACACACACACACACACAGGTTCTAGCCTACAGGCCTTCACCACAGGTGCATCCTGGACTGGGCACCAAAGACAGACACAGCAGAACGAACGGAACAGAATTCCCTACTCTGGCGAACGTCCTTATCTCGCTCTTACCTTCGGCCGCAACGAGGGAGGATATTTTAGAGGGGATCCAGAATCTCAGAGCCAAAATGGAGTCCCTTCTTCCTCCCCAGTGCTGTGCAGTGCATTCTCTGCTCCTGGCTCTCCTTCTGGTAATCTCTCTCTCTCTCTCTCTCGCCCTCCCTCTCTCCCGTTTCTGTGCTACACAGCGACAACCCCCCCCCCACCTCCGCTCACTCTGGCACTCACAAACACAGTCAGGCAAACACTGACATCACCAGGAGAGCGCTCCCCCTGGATCAGTGCATCCTCTCTCCTTCAAAAATAAACCCCTGCTCACATGCAAGCACCGACACGACACGCAAGCACACGACTGAGCGTACCATCGGGGGAGACTCAGAAAAGGCCTGGACAGATCCTACAAGACCAAACACAAAACGCAACAACGCGTTTCGGTCACTCATCCAACCAAACCACCTCCGCAGACCAGGGAACAGACCACAAAGACGATACACTCGCGAATGCTCTGAATTCTGCAAATCCATCTGAACATAGTATGTTGGGGACACACAGACGCATTTCAAGTGCTCATGAGTATGCTGGGAGCACCCGGTTCACCCGTTTTTTCCCTGGCAGCAATTTCACAATAGGAAATGAAGACGAACACTTAGTTCCAACCGCACATGAACATAAAAAGAATACAATGTGCAGCACCCACGCAAATACCTGCAAAATCCAGGTATGCAAATTCTCCCTCATCAATAAGTGACACAAAAATCAATGTCTCTGCAAGTCAGTTTGGACTAGTTTGAGATTTTATTAGTTTTACAAAGTAAACAATTATTTACTGAACAGCAACTGCAAAACTGTTTACTCTTGTTAGCAGGAAAAGAAAAGGGGATTAGAAATATAGTTGAATTTGCTGATTTGTAAACGGCGTTCCCATTTCTAGCAGCCTCGTTGTGCATAATTTTAGGCACTAGACAAGAGGCCGTATGGCAGGATGTTTTTGCCACAGTCCAAACAACGGTCTGATCCCATACAGACAACAGCGAGTCTCAAGTTGATGCGAATAAGGCAGACATCTTTGCTCAGCTAAAACGACTTTACATCTCATAATGGTGGACAACGAAGACCCATGAAGAAGGTTAATTACAACGGAAAGCTTTGCGAATGAAGAAACTCACAGGAAACTCAATGTGCGTCTTTTCGCTTTTTTGATTTCGTGTTGATATCGTTACAGCACCTGAGGAAAAGTGACGCGTGCTCTCTCAAGGATGCTGGACAATAAAATCAAATGAATGCAGGCACAATAAAAATATTGCGCATCCTGCCAGAAGTTTGAGTCAGCTGACTGCGCCACTAAAGACTCAATACTGGCCTCATTGGCAACATCTATTTCTGTGCTTCAATAAAATGCATGCTTTTATACTTGTTCCTCTCAGCGCTTTGACAAGATGATAAACTTGCCCTTTTTAGCTTACTTTTCGCATCATGTCCAGTGATTAGCATTTATGTGTTGGGCGAGACTGAAATGCGCCGAGAGTGGGGCTGTGTCAAGCTGTCAAGAAACATGAATCATCTAAAAATCCCTGCTACAATTGCCAGCATCAGGATGACAAGGAAAGGGAGGAAGGGAATCCTGAATTTTCCCAGCAACTGAAGGCAGATGTTTCCTTACTGAAGTCCATTTCATAAGATTGCTTCATTTTGTGAAGGCCTTTTGACAAAGTCAAGCTTAAAACTTATTTTAAACATCTGAATTAAAACATTTGCATTTCAAATGCATTATCTCATAATTAGAGGCCGACTGAATCCTTTCACTTTTTAAAATACTACCACACTACTATTTGGGAACCTTTTATCATTAAATGAAAGAAGCTTTAAGTAGGCATCCTCATACTCAAGGCCTGGACCCCTTAACTTTTTCACTTACAGAGGAAAGACCGGCCCTCTCCCAAACTGCTCCCTTGTCACTCACACTAAACTGCCAAATGTCACTCCGTTTGAAGTCTCCCTCACAACTGCAGAGCGCAGTCTAGTGTAAGTACAAGCATGAACTTAGGGATGCCCTTACCCCAATGCATTGGGAAATGAAGGTGCCGGCGACATGGCAGCAGAGAGACTCGCCGCATTGCATATGGCATCTCTTGTTGTCCTGCTTCAGACAAGGGAGGGCGAGATCGGAGATGCAGACTTCCTGTTGTAGGCTTTTACTGTCCATTCATTCCCACTCAGAGCTAATAGGACCAGGAGAGAATTCAGCATGACGGTCAATCTGTATGAACATGCAAATGGAATCGGGAGCAGGTACGAGGGTGGAGTTGGAGCGGATGATCTAGGATTAAGACACGATCTCTCTCTTTCTCGCTCTCTCTGCTTTCACTACCTTGAAGTGGTCAGCTGAATCCGAACACCCAAACCTCCGTGCCCTTACAGACGGATAGCCTTGCCTTGGATTCCGATTAAATCCGGAGGGCTCAGCGTTGCTCACATATTCAGTTTTAACATGTGCAACGGGCACGTAGACTTTGATTCAGACTTCCAGCCAGCTCAGGTTCAGAACTCACCCCTAGTCTACTTCAACTCAACCCAATAAGCTACTGATAGCTCCATGGTGATCATGTATCAGAATGGAAGTGTAGAAGCATGACTGGAATCGACCAAGAATCGCAAAACACAATCATAACGGGCAAAATAAATAAAGATGCCCATTTCATTTTTTCTTATTTTTAAGGTACATACACCAGAGGCCAGAAGATTTAAAACAGAGACAGATTAATAAAATTTTCGCTACAATGGCACTTGTCAGGGGGTGGGATAAATTAGGCAGCCAGCGAACAGTCGGATCTTGAAGTTGATGTGTTGGTAGCAGGAAAAACAGGCAAGTGTGAAGTTCTGAGGGCCAAGGGCCAAATTCATAAGGTCTGGACAACTGGGTCAAGCATCAAGCATCTGATATGCTGAAAAAAAAATCAAGTCCAACCAATAGAAGCCCCACCTCGCTACTTACAGGACTTGACCGCATAACACCCATACATGGGTCCCTGAAAAGCAGCTGCTGTACTCAAACTTGGGCAATTTTGGGCCCATTTTAAATCTATAAGAAGTCCTAAGGTTTCCAACAGCCCTAAACATGTCCGACTGAAGTATAGGGAAATGTGATGATGTGCAAGATAAAAATATGTTAAAATTTGATGTAATGCTTTGGCTAAAAAAAAAACAAACAAACATCATGGGTTGGAATATTTCTCTCTGTACAAGTGTGATGCAACTTCAGCAAAGCACAGCAACCATGAGATACAGAATAAGTACAACCCCAATTCCAAAATAGTTGGGACAAAGTGTAAATTGTGAATAAAATCAGATCGCAATGACTTTCAAATCACATCAGCCAGTATTTTATTCACAATAGAACAGAGATAATATAGCAAATGTTGAATGCGCTTCTGGATCATGCATAACAATGGCTTCCTTTTTGCGAGATAGAGTTTTAGGTGGCATCTGCGGATGGCACGGAAGACTGTTAACAGACAGTGGTTTCTTGAAGTATTCCAGGACCCATTTAGTAATGTCAATGACAGATTCATACTGGTGAGTGATGCGCTGGCGTCTGAGGGCCCAAATATCACGGGCATCCAGTGAAGGTCTTCGGCCTTGTCCATTACGCAGAGATTTTTCCAGTCTCTCTGAATCTTTTGATGATGCCATGCACTGTCGATAATGAGACCTTCAAAGCCTTTGCAATTTAACGTTGAGGAACATTGTCTTTAAAGTATTCCACTTTTTTTTTTTTTTTAATGCAAGCCATCACAGGTTCCAGAGCCTTTGGCCATCTTTACTTCTGAGAGACTAAGCCTCTCCAAGACATCCCTTTTATGGCCAATCATGTTAAACACCTGATGCCAGCGAATAACTTGCAAATAGTTTTTTCAGCTAATTGTCATAT
Source organism: Gymnothorax reevesii (assembly GCA_029721435.1). NCBI lineage: Eukaryota > Metazoa > Chordata > Actinopteri > Anguilliformes > Muraenidae > Gymnothorax > Gymnothorax reevesii. The sequence continues at coordinate 34,709,652 of CM056586.1, read as the reverse complement.
ATTGCTTTTTCAGCCCCTTTTTTTGCCAGTGTCCCAACTTTCTTGAGACCTGTTGCAGCCAGAAATTTTGAAATAAGCTCATTTGGTGGATAAAAATGTAAAAAGTCCGTTTCAACATTTGAAATGTTACCCATGTTATATTGTAAATAACATTGGCTCATGTGATCTGAAAGTAATTGCATTTTGATTTTATTCACAATTTACACTTCGTCCCAACTATTTCAGTATTGGGGTTGTATATGATACTGCACTTTATGAAAAAAAGTATTTTCTGACTTTAAATCTGCTAAAGAAAAAACTTAAGTGAAACGTAAGAGTTTAAGGGAGGATCTGCTGCAAACGTTTTAATTCCAAATGCCGCGGGACACCTTATGTTGTGTGCAGTCCATGCCTCGACGAGTTAATCGTTTTGTTGGCTAGAAGTGTATAAACACAACAGGAGGATTTTAATGTTGCAGCCGATCATCGCATGCGCAGTCCCTTCCTATCAGAGCATGTATGCTTGTAACAGCGCGCACTTGGGAGACTTCACATAATGACACCACAATGGCGCAGTACAACGGAGCCAAATCAGTTTGTCCTGTAATGCAGCACCAAAAGGAGAGTTGTAAGTTTTTTATTTGGATTAAATCGTCGGCATTAAGATGGTCTTCGCGCTAAGAAACCAAGCTGCATCACTAATGCATTCTGAACACCAGAGGGCGCTTTATGAGAAAAGGCTGTAGCGAGTCAAAGCTGTTGCGCAATTTATTTTCGCATGCCATTTTGCTCATTGACCAGTGGAGGGAGACAAAGCGGTATTTACGAGCAATCACAAGTACTGCAATTAATCGAACTGTATGAACGGGCAATATTAACGATGCAAAAATGTTTTATGCACTCCCGAAAAGCTCGTGAATGTTGCATGTTGAATTCTGCTACCTAATCACACAAATATAAAAATACCCATTCAAGATAGAAAACAATTGCGCCTTGGGGTTTAAGAATTTCTCAGCACAGCACAGCAAAATTGTGGCAACTGTAGGACCTCCTCCAATGTTGGATGATCCGAAAATTATGACATTCGAATAAATAACGTAAAATATGAAATGCAACCAGTCCATCCACAACGCCAGGATCTTGGGTCTCCAGTCGTCTGCTGTCATGCTTCTGTAAAGTAGGGTAAACAAACAACTAAAGGGAAACTGAACAATGAATACAGCATTCCCACTGATACAAATAAGGACAGAGGGGAATTTCGGTTGTAACAGTTTATTTCGTAAGCATTTCATGCAGGGAAAAGAGTTTATTTCACGCCAGAGAACAAAATAGTGCTACGCACTGCCCACGAGAGCACTGAAGTTAAACCATGCCGCAAATGAAAAACAATCAAAGTGCCAAGAAAATTAAACACAGGAGAAAGCCGTTCGATTTCTTGCGCGCAGAAAAGTACATTTTTGAGCACGGCACATTAAATGCATATGGCTGCAGTAAATAGATCAACTTCATGCACACAAAGAGCCGACTTACGTTTTTGCCTACTTTGAACATTCCGACGTTAAGTAAAACAACGAATCCGACATCCAACGACCCAAACATTACTTAAGTCGTAAACATATCAGCTGAGGAGGAGGAATTGTTTAATTTTGGCCAAATTTCGAGCAAGACGACTGTGTAATCGGCCAGCGAGGAATTCTAGCTCGCCGTCTTCCTCCATGTTGTACAGGTCGGCAGCCAAGTTCCACTTTCCACTTGCATTACTTTTTGAAGACCTTAGATCACCTACAGTCGAACATGAATAGTGGACAAATGCTTACGATACTGCGAATAAATAGTCGACAGATATTTAATGTTGCCATCGCATTAACTAGACATGATGTTACTTTTAACATAACTCGAAACTTACGACAGAGGTACAGTATGAACCAAGCCAAAAACAAGACTCCATCTTCAAGTTTGCCCTACGGCCCGCCATGTTTAAACTGTTCAACTAGAGCAAAGTATCACACTAACGTTAATCAGAAGACGTCGTCGTACAAAGCACAGATCGAGTATTACTAAAGTGATCATTTAAGGCATTAGTGAAGCACCGTGCTAGTTACCAGTATAGTACATGTAGTCATGTTGGCCACAAATAAAAACTAGCTAACTTGGAAGCCAAACATCCATCTTGCTAATCAACTGTATTTGCCTTGGGCTAGCTAACTGGAAGGCTACATCACAAAATGTATTTATAAAATTAAGTGGCGACTAAGTACAGGGTTAGCGTCAAAAACCGTAATAATTAGCCAACTGTGCGCTTTTGTAATCCCTAAGCAAACGATCAGCTGTGACTATTTACAATGGCAGCTAGCTAGATGGGTAACTAGCAAGCTAGACGGCATCTGACGGGAAACAAGCTAGCAAGCAAAGGTACACTCCAAAATTATTTTTATTACTAACTAGCGTTATTCCAAACGCATAACACCAGACAACCACCGGCAGGCAGTGACTGGACATAACCAACATAATCACAGCGTTGTGTCAGCTGGCCGGCCTTTCTAGCCCCATCTAACTAGCAAGGCAGATGAGCGAATCTTAACGCCAACAGGCCAGTCAGTCAGCTCGCTAGCCATTTAGCCCCATATTACTTAGCGGGGCTAATCCAAGTCCAAGCCGATTCAGAGCCCTTAGTAACGTGATAATCGCTGATACTTTACATTTCTATTCACAATCCAGAATCTCGGATGCTCGTGTCAATAAATTTTGCCATCGAACAATCCAGCAATATAGTTCATATCGCTAAAACTCAATGTACTTAATATACACCAGCTACCTGGCCACCTAATGAAAGCGGATTTCTGTAACATCAGAAGGATTTCCAGGAAACAAAGCCTCTCCACTTCCATAGCTACCATGGCCCGCTAGCAGGTAGGGCTAATCTTCAGAAAACAATCTGCTGAAAATTCGCTAATTCTTCCCCCCCCAATCAATTCATTGATAGATATAAATATCAAAAATTACGGGTGAAATTTTCATTACAATATATTAAGAAATAAAGAAATTATGAAGGAGAGAATAGATGATTGTAGTTTTAAGAGCAAATTAGCCCTAACATTACCCCTAGCTAGCGGTCTGCTGCGTACGCCGGCGCCCACTCAACATGACCAAATCGAAATACCGCTGGACGTCAAATTTAAGGAGATAAATTTCCCGCACAAGCCGGTAGTGAGAACACCCAAACTGTTTAAATATAGATACAACAAGTACATTATCCAACATCTAATGTTATGAGGAGACGGCCTAATGTCACGTCGTAAACTTCCCCCCAGCTACTCACCCAAGAACTCAGAAAATAATTTAATGTCGGCGGCCATGTTGTTAGTTAGCTAACTAGCCATCTTGCCAACAGTGCAGCCGCAACACTATAGCTAACGCTAGCTGACTCCGGGGAAACGCGTGTGTTGGCGTCTTTGCATTGACTTTCAGTGTAATCTGTCGTGCGAAAACTTCGTTTCGCGTCCGCTGTGAAGCAGCTTCAGTCACGTTAGCGAGATCAAACATTCATTCGACGGAATTCAACGCCAATAAACGAAATCGTTCACCATATTACAGCTGCGCCAATTTCCAGCCTTTAATCAGCAAGATAGCCAAGCTAACTGCGAGACATCGCTTGCTAATACTGAAGCGAACTAGATTTCGCTCAAAGTTCGGCCTCAATAGGCAAAAGACGGCGTCAACCGACACATTTCTCGTACAGCGGAATAATAAATGTGATTGACCATGATTTAAAATTAAAGTTTGATCGGAATAGCCAAGGCGATCACGACAATCACACCGACTACCGCCCAATATTAGCAGGCAAATCATAAGAACTGAAGCCATGCGACGATGCTAATAATATCGGCCCGCGCATTTTGCAATTCATTTCAGTATTAAACTAACGAAACTACAATGTAAAATACACAAGAGCATAGCACAGAAAACACTAACTTGAGTTCACCGGCTATATTGCGAAATTAGCGGGTTTGTGACAGTATTCTGGGATGTAAAAGTTCCGCGGGTTTTCCCAGCGCGTGTCACCGCAGAAAACATCGGCATGCAGGACTCCATTGCTACTTGAGTCCGAGGATTCTTCAATAGTCCCGCAAAGTCGGAAAAAAATAAAAAAAATAAATCAAATATCGATAATGACCAAAAGTATGCATAAAAATCTATGATATGTACCGGTTTAAACGTCCAGAATATCCCCATGTCACGCATATTTATAATGGTTTTATAAAGCGATGAGGTAGGCCTCACGCGCGAGCTTCTTCTTTTCCAAGAGTCGTAGCTCACCCAAAGCGAGACGGACGAAGCAACTCAGATTTTTTTTATTTTTGCTCAGAGGGAAAAAATACGAATCGGTAAAATTCGGCACTGTTCGGAAACTAGGCGGGCCAAACATAAATTATTCAGATACCATATAATGTCTGTTGCCATTGGCCAAATCTGACTTAATAATACATATTTATTAACATGTTGGCGAACCAGAAAACATTTTAAGCAATATTCATAAATCTCGACTAATTATTCCTCCTCTAATGAAATATAACCAATCGACAACTGTTTTCATGGTGTTAATACCACCCTCTCGTTTCAATTCGCTAAATATAAAAGCGTGCATGCCCATTGGTTTTGCGTCGAATAATATTCATTATTCATGTACTTTTTTTGCGCAGCCAATTAAAGTTTTACTACACAGATCCATAACCCGCCCTAAAACTGTTCAGCCCCTGCCATTCGGCGTGTGTAAACCTGTAGCTGCGCTTGCACTCTATATAACGCCGTGTGGACAGCCTTCGTGCTCAGTTGCGCTGAGGGCGCACTGGAGTGTAGTTCGGGAAAAGGGAGGGAGCTAGCTCTAGTCAGAGAAGTTAGTTAGAAAACGCAAATATAAAGCGTTTCCGGGCACTTAACAACAAGAGTCCATAAGAAATCGCCATCGGAGACATTCCGGTCGCCATTGGGGGCTTGGAGAGGGTCTCGGTGGCATTTTTTTTACCTGTTCCTTTTACTAAGCGGCGTGCCGAGGGAGGACGCGTCTCTTTGAATAGACAGGATGCACGGACCGCCCTCCGGCGACAGCGCATGCCCATTGCGCCTCATCAGGAGAGTGCAATTCGGCATCATCAGCCCAGATGAGCTTGTAGGTTTTGTTTTGGGGAGGGGGGATTCATTTAACGTATTGAAATTAAATGTTCTGAATGATCATCTCTACATATTTGAATCCTTATGGCATTTCATTATTTCTGAAATATGGCAGCCAGTGTTTATAGCTTGCATCAGTAGCATAGTTCGGTGGCTAGCATAGCTAACATTAGCTAGCCACCTCACATTGTTGCTAGCGAGCGCATTCCGTTGGAAGGGAAGTTCTCCAAACTTTCAGTGCAAACTTTTAGAAAGTCACCCTGTAATTTCTTGCCAAACCCGCTTCAGTGGGGTTTATTCGGAGAATTTAAAAGTTCAAAATACTTTTGTGTTTCTCTTCCCTAATGATACTGTGCTCTCACTGTCTTGTTTTAAGTCTCTCAAGGCTGCTAAATATTCCCAATATTTGTACTATCAATATCATTGATAATAAAGACATATTTAATAAAACTTTGTGCAATGCAAGTATTTTATTTGCTATACAATTCATATTCAAAACTGTAAATCTGATTATTTCACAAAGCTGTGCACGGTCCAACTTTAAGTGCTGAATGTTCTGTCATTCAAATCGCGGTTCTTCATATAGAAGCACATAATCCTGATAAAATGCATTCGAATCGCTTCAAGATGGCCATTCTGCCGTGATGTTGCTATATCAATACAAGTAGGTGTTCTTACTGCTGATTTGTCGGTCAGAGTATCCAAGGCCTGTTGATCGTCTTGCGTTTTGTACTACGAATTTGGGCAAATGTGATTTCCTCTGCTTTTCTTCCCCATTTTATTTTATCATGTTAAATATTATTCTGGGAGCACATTCCATGTGGCTTGGGGCTAATGCTGTGGCCCTATGTTGTCGCAGTACTTGTTTTATGGTCGAATTTTTTGTATTTCATTCAAAAATGATCAAAATAATGCCTGTCTTATTTCGTCTTTTTGCTTCAGAAACGGATGTCAGTTACAGAGGGGGGTATCAAATACCCTGAAACCACGGAGGGGGGCCGACCCAAATTGGGGGGCCTGATGGATCCTCGACAAGGGGTCATTGAGAGGTCTGGCAGGTGTCAGACGTGTGCAGGTGACTGCTCCGCATAATTTAACGAAGAACTTAAGTGCGTCCAAGCACAAAAATTGACTGAAATTTGCGTTGGACGCGGTTGTAAGTGTGGCCAAGATGCACATTGCTCCATTGCCCACACTTATTTTAAGTGTGTCCAAAGCCAGAATTTTTTTTCTTGGCCAAACTTACTTTTTAAGCTGTGGCCAAGGGAGAATGTCAGCATGGGCCATGTGTGAGTGCGAAGTGTGACCAAGGAAAAAAGATTCAGCATTGGCCACACGTATGAGTGCGAGTATCATCGGCCATGATTTACTACTCTTAGTTTGGAAAAATTGGAGGCAAACTTTGAGTTGATCAGAAGGCAACTACTTGTTTAACAGTTTGCAGGCAAAAAGGATGACTGACTCAGGAACATTTTGATTGCATACAGGTGCATGAAAGGTTTTTCTGTAAATTTGTCTTTACCAAATTATTGGATAATTTGTGGACTGGGCTTGTACTTTGAAAGACAACAGAAATGCTCTCATGTCTCTTGCAGGTCCATGAGTGTTGGTGTTGAGTGTTTGTATTGGCTTTGTCTCTCAGGTAATATGACAGAATGTCCTGGGCACTTTGGCCACATTGAGCTGGCTAAGCCCGTGTTCCACGTGGGCTTCATCTCCAAAATCATGAAGGTTCTTCGATGTGTCTGTTTCTTCTGCTCCAAGTTGCTGGTCGATTCGGTCAGTTTCCTTACACCCACCATAGTACTCAGTCACATGGGCCAAAATGGTTTATTGTAATCGACTTGTTTCAGCTGAGTGAAATTCATGTATGCAAAAGCAATACTGTAGAATGAGTAGCACACGTCAGCGTGAAGTACATTCAGTGTATAAGCTGCTTTGCATGTAGTGTTGTAACTTGAGAATTATATTTCAATATTTATCAGTAAATCAATGACTATAATTAATAACTATAATCATGATCATTAACCATATTGTGTAAGCAGCAGTAACACGCATGCACACACAGGCACACGCGCGCGCACGCACACACTCAACGTATACAGTCAGGTCACACGCGTATGAGCAGTGGGCACACACAAGCAGTTGGCTTCTGTAGCTTTGACATCTTTTCAGTTGATTCAGGCGATATCTGTTCAGTCGTCAGCATTATTCATCATCATTCATCAGAAATCATATAGTTATGCATGCTCCAATATTACACTGGAAGAGGGTTGTTATCTCTTGGTTGCAGTTTTCAAGGCAAGTTGGCAATGTTTTTGGTTTGCCTGTCTCTGGAATGACCTGTGACCCAGCTAAAAGTCCTCTGAAACAAGTAGCCTTGAAGTTATTTTTGCAAAGGATGCCACCTAATGATAAAAGAGAAAAACGACTAACATGCAGACACTACATGATTGTACCATTGGGAAAAAGAAACCGTTAGAAGCAGACATTATATTATTGAACCATTGTAGCATGAGAGGGTGGAAAAACCATATTTGGAAGATATTTTCTGTGATGAAGGTATAAAAACTGGGTGTGAAAAACAATATCAGTTCTTGTGCAAAAAGAACTTTGCTTTATATTCATCAATGTGCCTCAATGAAGCCTAATTTTCTTAAGAATCTGTCTCCAGTTGTTTGAGGATGGGGGAACCTCATAATATGAAAATATTTCTGTATGAAAACAACAACGTAACCCTAGAGCATATTGGCTTGTATTTTGCTGTGATATGCACACTTGTATGCTGTATTTCAGATCGTTCTCATGGTGAGCAGGGTGTTTGGGTGAAGTTGTGAGTTTAACGATGTTTCCCACAGAATAACCCGAAAATCAAAGACATCTTGTCCAAGTCGAAGGGTCAACCACGGAAGAGACTGACACACGTGTACGACCTCTGCAAAGGAAAAAACATCTGCGAGGGCGGAGAGGAGATGGACAACAAATTTGGCGTGGAACAAGCAGAGACTGAGGAAGACATTACAAAGGAGAAGGTAACGTATGCTGGACTCCTCAGACTATAAAAGATTTAAAGTATTAGCTGTGAGCAGCAATAGTCCGTTTGGTTGTATGTTTTTCAGACTTGGGCCGGTAATATGCTTTCCTTTAAATGTACATGATGGCTGCGACATGTAGCCTGCATTCGTTTGACGCTTAACTTGTTCAAGTCCTCAAAAATTAACGCGATGTGAACGTAAGGTGCAATATGCATCTAAGCGGTAGGGGTAGCGTAGCATTATCCATAAACTAAACTTGCCGAGTGTCACCACGTTTGTTTACTTCACGCAAGACTGTCCGATTGAATTCTCTGGTGTGCCCCTTAGTGGCGTCCTCTGGTAATGCGTAGTATACAGGCAAGTATGTGAACGAATAAATGCACAATGTTTGCCGATTGATTACCTGAACGTGTGGTTGAACAGAAGTGTATTTCCAGCCTTAGCATTAACTTTTGAGTATTAACAACAAACATTTTGGGAAATGGTGATTTTGCATCCTGCAGTTAGGAGCATTTAACAGTAATGCCAGGATGTTGGAAAATACAATCATAATTTTTCTTTCTTCAGATTTAATCTGGGGTCTGGAGTTAATGGATGAGAAATAAGGTCCCATCTATGTGGAATAAATGAACTACATCAGATCACATTAAAAAAAAAAATCCCTAAACATGTAAATCAACATTCGACACCAGAAATCTCACCAATTAATCAGTCGTTTGATTTCCATGTCTAAAACTGCATGAATTCAGTGTCCATACAGCCCCTGACCACCTCTGTTCCCCCTTCAGGGTCACGGCGGTTGCGGCCGCTACCAGCCCGCTATCCGCCGCTCGGGCCTGGAGCTGTACGCGGAGTGGAAGCACGTGAACGAGGACTCTCAGGAAAAGAAGATTCTGCTGAGCCCCGAGCGCGTGCACGAGATCTTCAAGCGCATCTCGGATGAGGAGGACGTCATCCTGGGCATGGACCCCAAGTTTGCCCGCCCGGAGTGGATGATTGTCACTGTGCTGCCCGTGCCCCCCCTCGCGGTCCGGCCCGCTGTCGTCATGCAGGGGTCCGCCCGTAACCAGGTGCGGGCTCTGTGTTTGTCGGCCAACGTGAAGTGTGGCCAGTCTATCCCGATTACTGTTTGTTAGAGCTGGGCGATTTGCCTAGGAATGTGTCAGTAATTCGACTCTTAATACCTTAATGACTTTGTGGCGCAAGTTGTTTTAGCAGCATTATGGACTGTTTGGGCTTTCAAGAGGCTAGAGAAATTCAGAGTTTATACAAACAACATTGTATTTATAAACATTCATAGTCAGAGATGATATTTGCTGTAGGATCATTAGCAGAAGCCTAATTCCTTGTAGGAACATAGTCTCTCCACAGCAATGGCATTACCAAAATCTGCTTAATTTGTGAATTTTCTGCAGTATGTTGATTGATGAGACAAAGTCAGTCATAAATTCTGTTTACACCCAGCTGTTTGAGTGATTGGTGGAGGCACGAGGTTTGGTGGTAATAGTTTATTGATCGGGCCGTGGATGGAGGGACAGGTAATTTCCTGGAAAGACTCTTGTTTGTAAATGTTTGCCTCATTCTTCCTCCCCGCCTGCCAGGATGACTTGACTCACAAGCTGGCGGACATCGTGAAGATCAATAATCAGCTGCGGCGGAATGAGCAGAGTGGCGCCGCGGCGCACGTCATCGCTGAGGACGTCAAGCTGCTTCAATTCCACGTGGCCACCATGGTGGACAATGAGCTGCCCGGCCTGCCGAGGGTACGAGACCTGCTTCATGCGGCCAAGTCAGCGATGCTCACATCGGCTTTCCTGCGCGACTCCTTGGACTGGTTTCACAGACGAGGCTTAAGCTTAGTCCCAGACTAAAGAGTTTTGCATGGAGATTCTCCAGGGGAAAGTGAATTTTGTCCACAATTAAGCTTAATTAGTGTCTGTGAAACTCGTCCGTAGTGAATAATACTCGCGTTGGCTTTCGCGCCATTGTTGGTGCACTTCAGTCTCATGTAATGCATCTGCAAAGTGTTATATCTAACCTATTAATCTGTCCATTTATGTCCTTAACAGTATACGTCTTTTGCTGGAAGTTTATTTCTACTGCCATTTGAGATACACATGTAAATGTTATCAAGAATTATATTAAATATATGTTCTTGCTCACTTAAAGGAGGCTTGTAGAAGAGATAAATTTTTTCACCTTTTTTCTCCAGAGAATGGTCATTGATCATTGTCATTTCTCTTAACATAGTATATTAAGCTTTGTCTAATATTGGTCAATACGGCTTCTTCACACAGATTGTATGCAAATTGATTGAAGTTCCTTGTTTGGAGTGAATTCAGTCCATCTCGTGCTCATTGTCTCCCCCTACAGGCCATGCAGAAATCTGGCCGCCCGTTGAAGTCCATAAAGCAGCGGCTGAAGGGGAAGGAGGGCCGCGTCAGAGGAAACTTGATGGGGAAGCGTGTGGACTTCTCTGCCCGAACCGTCATCACCCCGGACCCTAACCTACAGATCGACCAGGTCGGCGTGCCGCGCTCCATCGCTGCCAACATGACCTTCCCCGAGATCGTCACGCCGTTCAACATTGACAGGTAAGGCCTCCTAGTTTACTGTAGTTTTTCCACCCATTAGTCGTTAAAATCCATGAATCCTACTTCATGTTGAGAGTTAGTGCTGTGCTTTGCATTTCTCTCCCTAGTGTATAATCCTCGAAGTAGTTCATATGGGCTTCTCAACCACATCTTCAGCAGTTATCATTGAACACTTCTGCTATATTTTGCTTGAATGACATGAGCTGTGCATGTTGTATACATGTGGCTCACTCAGTAGCGTAAGTTGCGAACTTTGCGAAAAAAAGCCGGTTGAGTTCAGCGATTGAAGCGAATGAAAGCAGGGCTAATAATGGGCAAAAGGCAGTAAACTGGAGACGGATTCCTGAAACTTAATTTCCCACACTATAACGTCATGCAGCTGCACTCAATATAGGCCTATTACCTTTGGCAAAAATGTTTCCCCGAATGACTACATTTACTTGTGCTGGTAGCTGTATGTTTGTTTGTTCAAATTCAGATAAATTTAATATTTTAATGAATATATTATTGGAAATATATAGGTCATTGACAAATAAGCCTTTTAAAAATGTTTTTTTAATAAATCTTTTAATGTTCAGAATACATTTATTTGAAATTGGAAGAGTATGTTTAAACAAGTCTTAATGGTTGCACAACGTTTACAGGGTTTTAGCACAGTTTTAGGCTGTATTTGCAATTTCACCAGGCAAAAAATGTCAGGTGGTGCAACTAAAAGTTTTTGGGGGGGACACTTCCTTTAGTAAGTTTACTTGAGAGTGTACTCAGCGTAAAACATTGTTGCTATTTTGTAGATGAGCTGAGTATTAAAAGTAACTTACGGATTCTTGTAGGGGCGGGTATTTTGGTTTTCCAAATAATTTAAGAATAATTAAACTATTAAACTTTGTTTATTTGAAAGGTTTTCAATATAAAATAATGCCCCATAAAATATGAATTAATATAATATAACTTGCATATTAAATACATTTCACATAGTGTTAGCTTGCTTGGACGGTTGCGCCACCTGACATTTTGAAGGTTTGAGATGGCAAAGCATAAACTATATATCAGTTTTATGATAAACTGGAAACATGTTCAAATTAAACAGGTCTTCTAGAATAAAATGATGATAATAATGAATCATTTAAAATTATTTTAAACCAAAGTAGTGCGCTCGGCCACAAAAATCTGCATGTCACTTCATTGACCCATATATTTTGATTGACAGACAGGCTAATCAGGGGCCCCTTTGTGGTGAAAAACCAATGGGAATAAAAGTGAGTCTTTGCCCCTGAGCGCAGTTGTTTAGAGGACGTTGTGCTGACCTTTATTACCTCCGCCAAGGAGGTTATGTTTTTGCCTGGGTTTGTTTGTTTGTTTGTCGGTTTCCAAAATAACTCAGTTATGGACAGATTTTGATGAACTTTTCAGGGATTGTACTGATTGGTATAAGGAAGAAATGATTAGATTTTGGAAGTGAATACAGGACAAGTTTCTTACATGTTCTACAATATATCAAAGACTGATCCTGAAAATAGAATAACTCTGGATACTATGATCCAGAATACGAAAGTAGGGGACCTTCGTACCTTTCATTAAAGGAAGAGAATAAATGTATCTTCAAAAGCCAGGGAACTAGATCCAGAAGAAAACCACTATTACGGAAAATTTGATTTTCGTGAATAACTACTGAATTATTATTGATATCATTGTGAATTCAGTTGCTAATGGTATGTTTTCTTGGTCAGGGAATCTATAAAAATAGATGAAATGAATGTAGGACTAATAATTATGTGTAAATCACAACATGAGGGGAAATGTGCATCATAAGAAAAAAAACAAATGAAGCAAGATACATGCAACATGAAACATGCAACATCTTCAAACGGACAAGACGCTGTGGAACTAATATTGAAACAGCATTATGAATCAAATTGCCATGTTTTCATGGTCAAGGAATCTAAAAATGAAGTTAAAATAAATGTAAGACTAATATCTATGGTGGAAGTCGCAATATGGAGGGAAATGTTGTGCTTGGCGGAGGTCTGCGCTCTACGAGTGCTTTTCTAGTTAGTGCTGCAGTGGGTAGGATCTCTAGCTCAGCTCTTCTTTGAGCTTTACCTCATTACTCCAGTTGATAAACATGGAGGTTTCCAGAATATATTTTTTGTGTAGAACTGCAAGTGCGGAATTCTTCTGAAATTGTCTTGCAGACTGCAGGAGCTGGTGAGAAGAGGGAACAGTCAGTATCCCGGAGCCAAGTACATCATCCGTGACAATGGGGACCGTATCGACCTGCGATTTCACCCCAAACCCAGCGACCTGCACCTGCAGATCGGCTACAAGGTGACGCTCCCGTCACGCTCCCTTCCCTCTGCTCAGAAATGTGATGTTAGTTTTGTAATACTAATGATATTACATGGTGTCCGTGATTCAGCCCACATCTATAAAGTCTTATGATGAGGACCTGAACTTTCTTCAAAAATCCTGTTTAATTTGATTATTTCTGGATACTCTTGGTGATAAATTCGCCAGGTGGGCTGGGAACGCTTTAAATGTAGGGTATGTCACAACTGAGCTGAGTTTAAAAAAAAAAAAAAAAAAAAAAAAAGGTGGTAAGACCAGGAATGTCTGTCTGTCAGGTGGAGCGTCACATGTGCGACGGTGACATCATCATCTTTAACAGACAGCCCACGCTGCATAAAATGTCCATGATGGGGCACAAAGTGCGAATCCTTCCCTGGTCCACATTCCGACTCAACCTCAGGTGAGCAGTCCTGCTGAATCTGTCACAGCTCTAATGATGTTCAAACCCGTGGTGTGTCCGGTTCCTTTTTAACCTTTATAGGGTTCAGCGTAAGACTGCTGTTAAATTCCAGAACATGAAACGACAGAAGTCGTCTGCACACTGTCGAAACTTACCAAAGTGATTTATTAAGACAACATTTTGGAAGCCACCGAACGAAACATTGTCTTAAATCACTTTGGTAAGTTTCGACAGTGTGCGGGCGACTTCTGTTTCACATTTTGTACTTATCACTGACACGCCTGTCTTTGTCGGTTTGCATGGCAGCTTCACTTTGTAAATTCCAGAAAATAACACCACTTAGGGTTCGGTTGCATTATTTTCAAGTCGGAAATGGCAAACTCTCTGCTAAATGTATTGCTAATTGGAGTGGGTGACTGATGTTTGAAGAATCTCCTCGTGCTGAGATGGTGCTCTAAACGGTACATGTTAATATCGGAAATATTAGTGATGTTATTGCTTACGGGGGAGGGGAACGAAAGGCACTCTCGTATCGCCTCTTCGTATCTAATGTCCTCCTGCCTTTTTTTTTTTTTTTTTGATAATCCCCACCAGTGTGACCACCCCTTACAACGCCGACTTCGACGGGGACGAGATGAACCTGCACCTGCCGCAGTCACTGGAGACGCGAGCGGAGATCCAGGAGTTGGCCATGGTGCCGCGCATGATCGTCACACCCCAGTCTAACCGACCCGTCATGGGCATCGTGCAGGACACGCTCACGGCCGTGCGCAAGTTCACCAAGAGGGACGTCTTTCTGGAGCGGGTGCGTCATCCCCCGTCACGGTCCCTTCTAGATTTGTTTGAGGTTGGCAAGCGCAGGCGAGGTATTGTGTGCTGGCAGGAGGGGATAATTTACATGGCTCATTTGTTGGTGAGGATAATTTACATTGCTTGTTTTTGTCCATTTCTGACCAGCTCAATCAAAACTTCTGAACATGCCCAACCCCTTTAAGGGCAATGCTGACCAATCCTGTTTCTGAATATGTACCATTCTAAAAGCTCTCAGCCCTGATTTGGTTTGGCTCATCTGATTTATCACTAAAAGCTCAATGGCTGTCTCTAGCTGTGGAATGAGGTGAACTTTGCTAGCTTTTGAGTATAAACCTTCAGGATGGTTGATCCCCAGAAACGGGTCTGTTTACCTGCACTTCGTGGGCTCTTGAAACTGTTCATTCAGGGTATTGGTAGTTTCCGATTTCCGCTTTAGTAGAATAGATGAGTCCACTTGGCCTGCCTTGTTTGAGTGCCCTTAAGCACCGAAGCGTCACGCTCTCCAGTTCGGTCACACTAGCCCTTCAGTTACTGGTGCTCCCAAACAAAAGCCCTGCCAATGGCCTAGTATAATCATGGTTGGCGTTCCAAGAGTTGACATGGCCCGTTCAATCAGCTAATGGGTTGAGCTTTAATTTGTTGTATTGGTGCTTGTCTGCTGAAGAAACCTTAGCCTGTTGGGAAGTGTTCTCGAAAGGCCTGAGGAAGCATTGACCATATAGTGCCGATGAAAGTTTAATGGCGCTGGCGTCCTGCTCTCATGTCTGATGGGGTTTGATGTTTGACACGTGTCCTGGTCCCCGCAGGGGGAGGTGATGAACCTGCTGATGTTCCTCTCCACCTGGGACGGGAAGGTCCCTCAGCCGGCCATCCTAAAACCGCGACCCCTGTGGACCGGCAAGCAGATCTTCAGCCTCATCATCCCGGGACACATCAACGTCATCCGCACCCACAGCACCCACCCCGACGAGGAGGACAGCGGGCCCTACAAGCACATCTCTCCCGGGGACACAAAGGTGCGGCAGACCCCCTTATCTGGTCTCAGGACCAGATGAACAGTTGGGATTAAGTCAAGGCCAGCACTGCTTTTCTGTATATCGGGGATCAACAAATTGAGGTCCTCAAAGGTCCTAGAATGCTGGTTTTGAACCCTCCCTTTACCTGGGAGTCTTGTGTGAAGCTAGTCTGGCCAGTCAGAAGTACTGGTGCAGTTTACCTGTGAGAGGAGTAAACCTGGGCCGCAGCGGGATTTGAGGGCCAGAATTGTTGGTCATCAGTCTAATACGTGAGCTTCAGAGCATCAGACTGTTGTGTAGTGATCTGCCCAGTATTAATAAATGAGGTCATTACTAGCTGTGAAGCTTCTGAATTCTACACCTCACCCCTAGGAGGCCTGATTTTAAACTTTATTAGTGTTTGAGGTAATGTCTCAGTTATTGTATGTAAAGTATTGAACTGTACGCACTGCTGCTCGTCCTGAATGTCTGCGTTACTGAAGCGCATGTCTCTCCGGCGCGCAGGTGATTGTAGAGAACGGAGAACTGATCATGGGGATTCTGTGTAAGAAGTCTCTGGGTACATCTGCTGGTTCCCTGGTCCACATATCATACCTGGAAATGGGTCATGACGTCACCCGACTGTTTTATTCCAACATCCAGACCGTCGTCAACAACTGGCTGCTCATCGAGGGTAAGTAAGCAGGACCATTTTCAACATTTCAGTCTTTCGAGGCTGCAATTTCTGACTTGCCTGCTGAGAAAAACTTTGGCTACAAAATGGTTGGGAGTTTTTGACAAAATGATTTTAATCTGTATATGGTCAATTATGTAGAAGTAAATGAATAAAAGCTTTTAGGTGCTTGGGTAAAAATGGAAAAGAATTTGAGTAAGAATGAACAGGAAAATGAATTCTGTTTAAAATATTAATTTTATTTTCTGTTCTTTAAGAAAAGTATTGTTTGTCACTCGTTTGTCTTGCCGTCGACCACAAACCAAAAATCAAGATTTAAAAAATAATAATACAGGGACTTAATGAAAAATGTTCTATCAAAGGACAGATGGCCTTCCTCCAATTGCATTACACATTTCCTTGCCGTGTGGTCTCGCTAGCTCCTGATTGGGGGAATTGTAAATGAGTGGGCGGACTTAAACTTTAAATGCCATCTGTCACAATGTCAAAAACATAAAATTACTGTACCTGGCAAGAAAATGTCTTTATAACATGCTGTACAGGTGAAGTACTGTTCATCTCTAATAAATGTGGTTCCCTGTCACATACTTCCTCCAGGTCACTCTATCGGTATTGGGGACTCCATCGCTGACGCCAAGACCTACTTGGACATTCAGAACACAATCAAGAAAGCCAAACAGGATGTGATAGAGGTGATGCGCCATCTTTGCATGAAGCTACACTTGTATTCCTGCTTATGCGAGATTAGAATCGCAAACATGCGGCTACTTGGCAGAAATATCACCATTCCTGTGGCCTCTTGGGATGGTCGATCCATCATTTAGTCCTTCATGGTCTTGCAGTTTACTGTTTGGATTGAACTGGATGCAAAAGTGCCTCTCATACTGTGTTTAACCCCCTGTGGCCCCTCAGTTCTGCTTTCAAATATCCATGATGGATGTAGTAGCTAATTTGCCCGATTGATGATGAGCTCTGTACAGATTTATGATGTTCTTGGGTCGTTGCACGTTCTGACCTTTGCCGCTTGCTGTAGGTCATTGAGAAAGCCCACAATAACGAACTGGAGCCCACTCCTGGTAACACCCTGAGGCAGACCTTCGAGAACCAGGTGAACCGCATCCTGAACGACGCCCGTGACAAGACCGGCTCCTCTGCCCAGAAGTCCCTGTCAGAGTACAACAACTTCAAGTCCATGGTGGTGGCCGGGTCCAAAGGGTCCAAAATTAACATCTCACAGGTACAGTTCGGGATTATATAAATTAGTTTGTTGGAGGGCCAGTGCTGAAATATGGGCTCAGTAAATGCCATATTGGGCCAGGCATCAACCGAGCTAAATATGCAATTTACTGATCCCCATATATTTCCATATTAGCCCTCTAGCAAACTGTAACACATTTATCCCACTGAAGACCTCCTTTTGCATGCATGCCATTTCGGCTGCTCCAGAGACGCAAAGGGAGATGATCTACTTGCAGGCCGTGTATGGGCTCGGAGACGTAATATGGGAATATATGGGGTTTCCACATGTCTGCTTTCAACCAATGCCATTTAAGTATTGTATGAGGTGAGATAAACACTGATACGGGCAAGTCTTCCAGTAACTGCCCCTTCCTGGACCTTCCATTAAACACCATTTCTCTTCCCCTGACCCCAGGTTATTGCCGTGGTGGGGCAGCAGAACGTGGAGGGTAAACGTATCCCGTTCGGCTTCAAGCACCGGACGCTGCCCCACTTCATCAAGGACGATTACGGCCCCGAGAGCAGAGGCTTTGTGGAGAACTCTTACCTGGCCGGCCTCACGCCGACTGAGTTCTTCTTCCACGCCATGGGGGGGAGAGAGGGGCTGATCGACACGGCTGTGAAGACCGCCGAAACCGGTGAGGAGAGGCACCGATCAGTGTTTGTCAGCTGACTGTGTCTCGTGACACACAGGCCGTATTATCCCTGTAAGACTAATCAGCAAACGTCTTAAGGAAGGTTTCGAGCAAAACTGATGCTGCTTTGCTGCAGCTGAAGCAGTCCTTTCCATGGTCATAATTAATAATAATAATAATAATAATAATTGTTTAGCATCTTTCATGCCAGAAAATGTGGATCAAAGTGCTGGCACCACAGCCATAAATTAAACACTATTGAGAAGTCAAAAGAAAAGACTGTTTAAAAAAAAAACATCATACAAAATGTATGTGAATATAATGATACGGAATTAAAGTATATATTTGTGTTATAAGCAGCTGATGTTTTTGCAAACTGTAATGTCTATTTTCTATATCTGTGACAAACCTTGTACGCAGTCCTTTCAGCCAATGAAAATCTAAAACAACCAACGACAGAGTCTGTGACATTAGATATCAGCTAGCTACAAGACATCAACGAATGACTGCTAGACATCAACGAAGGACTGCTTTTTGTCTTTCTGATATTACATTGATCCTCAGACACTTCTGACAGACAGCCTTATAAACGGCCTTAAGGCCATGTCTGCCTCTCTTACAAACCTGTGCATATCCTGCTTAAAATTTCCGATAAGAATATTCTGTAAAATGTGAAGTTATCAGAAACGCTGCCAAAAACCTAAGCTTTGTGAAGCTCGAGGCATAAGGTTTTGGTCTACACACCATTGTGACATTTGGCCCCACCCCTTGTACATTCCTCATGCATCCCCCCCCCCCCAGGTTACATTCAGCGACGTCTCATCAAGTCTATGGAGTCTGTGATGGTGAAGTACGACGCCACGGTGAGAAACTCCATCAACCAGGTGGTGCAGTTGCGTTACGGGGAGGACGGGCTGGCCGGGGAGGCTGTCGAGTTCCAGAACATGGCCACACTCAAGCCCTCCAACAGAGCCTTTGAGAAAAAGTGAGCATCCACATCGACTGGGGAGGGGAGGTGCAGAGCGAACGGTCACCTCTGTGAGGGAGGGCGGGGGTCAAACTCGTGCCGGTTTGGGAGGCCAGCTTATTCTTCCTAACAGACGTGGTACCGCTATCGCTCTGAGCCACACTTTGGCCAATCAGATTGTACCTAACTGGAATTTATCCCTAACTTTGTTATGAACAATCATTTTGCGATTGGGAGTAGGGGTTGGGATTAATTGAGTTGCTATTTTGCCTTTTGATCATTTATAGAAGTCTGTTTCATAACTAACTGCATTGCAGCGGCAGCCTTTATCTGAGGTTTAGTGTAAGAGCTGTTTCTTGAAATGTAGACTCAGCTGTAGCTTAAGTTTCGTTCCTTTCTTCTATTGGTTAGCCAGTCCATGCACCTTGGTATTTCAGTGTAGTAGCATCAGAGTCCCGTTATTTTTGATTTTTCAGGCAGAGTATCCGTGAACACTCAGCCCAACCCTCCCTCTTCCTTGCAGGTTCAAATTTGACTGCACAAACGAGAGAGCGCTTCGGCGCACCCTGCAGGAGGACGTGGTGAAAGATGTGATGACCAACGCGCACGTGCAGAGCGCCCTGGAGCGAGAGTTTGAGAAGATGAGGGAGGATAGAGAAATCCTGAGGGCCATTTTCCCCACCGGAGACAGCAAGGTCAGAGGTCATGCGATCACATGATGAACTCATAATGCATGAGACATGGTGTAGTTGGGTTTAAAGCCGCATTTGGTAAGTCTTAAAAAGTTATTTTTATTTCATTTTTGCTAAAACTCTCACTGTGTACAGACAGTATTAAGTAAAACTAGTACCCTGTAATTAAAAAAAAGGCTCCTTTAAACCCACATACAGCTCCTACTGCAATTTAAAAGAATCGTTAGGTCCGACCAAAAAGAACCAATTAGAGCCAGGATGGTGTCTGACAGCCGTCAAACAGTGCACATGCACGCGCTGCAGAGACCCCCCTCCCCCTTCCTCCTCAGTTCACGCCGGTGCTCAGTCAAGCTCTAATCTCCGAGAGAGCGTTCAGGAGCTTAGAGAAACTAATGGCGCAACAACAGCCATCAGCGAGGAAAAAATACTGATGCCTATGTTACCGACAATAGCATATATGGCAAAGACAAGTAGGAAGAGGAAGCCAGAATTAAAAAAAAAAAAGCACAAAAGAAAGCATTAGACACAGCCCGGGATAAAACCAGAGTCAACATCGGAGTGGCTTTGTAGGGGTCAGGAATGGCAATTTTCTGCCGATCGGCGGATTTCCGCCGTTTTTATCAGATGTCGGCTGCGCAATTCCGCGTTGGCATTACTCGGGCAGAAATGCGAGGTGCGGACAGACACGTGTTATTGTTTACATTTTGACGAGAAACGGGTATTTTTTGCGATTAAAAAAGAAATGTCATTTAACTTTGCGTTCGTTCGACTACTCCCCCCCCCCCCCCCCCCAACCAACAAACCTTTTTTCCGCGAGAAAAAAAAATTCAGCTGTTGCCATGCACGGAACTCCGTGATCTGGAGGGATTAAAAACCAACAGAGTTTCCGACTTTCCTGCTTGACTGGTAAACCCCTGCTTTATTCGTTGGTTCATTTTTGCTCCGCAATGCTCTGCAAATAAGTGAGTCAGCATCGCTCACATGCACAGCTGGCACTAACCCCAACCCTAACCGGCATTAATTCATTTTTGCTCTGCAAATGAGCAAGTGAACGTCGCTTACTAGCAGTCACTGCCAAATAGCCAGCTTTTTCTAATTGTTACAGTACTCCGTAGTGCATGTGATGTTAACTGGGATGGTGCAGTCAAGCTAATGTTGGCTTGTTACCGATGCTAGGGCTAACGATACTGGCGACGTTTTATTAGAAGGTAGCAGAAAAAATCTTTATGAAGTCTTATCGGTAGTGTTGTCCTCATAAATATGTGTAACGTTTCTGTGCTCTCGCAGCTAAATGCCCTCATTCATGGTTTACTGGCCATTTTGCAGGATTCACAACAGTTTCTTTACTAAAAAATGGGTAACTTACTGAAATGCACGTGTGCTGGGTTTTTACAGAATACATATTGCTGTAGATTACTTTTCATGTCGACATGATTTATTTCTGCTAGTTTGTGGGCCAGCAGTGTTGACTGTTCACAACAGTAATTTCTAGCCTCGGCAACTTGGCATGCATAACAGCTTGCATGCCTTCGCGTGCATGGCAGCCTTCTGGGGGAGGATCTTGGGGGCAGGAGTGCAGTGGAGGGGGAGGGATCTGAAAGTTGCATATTTTTCAAATTTTAATGCCAAGTCCTCGCTCACCTCAAAGTTACCAACTGCAGCTTTAAGGGTGCTTGAAAAAGAAGACACAATTTTCCTTGTTCCTTTATAAGTGATGGCAAGGATAAATACCAAGTTCTCATTACTGAAAGTTTCTGGCCCTAACCTTTTAATTCATATAGAACATTGGACTCGGCATGATGTGATGTAAAGGATTATATGGTGACAATGGATGTGATGGTGATTGTGTACATTGGAGCAAATTGATAAATGTATTGGTGGAAAATTGGTGAAGAAAAGCATTTTAGTCTGTCAAACGCTCAGTATCATTAGCTGTGGTACCTCCACTCCTATAGGTGGTGCTACCGTGCAATCTTGCCAGGATGATTTGGAACGCGCAGAAGATTTTCCGCATTAATCCTCGCACCCCGACAGATCTCAACCCCTTGCGTGTTGTGGACGGTGAGTAACGCAAATGCCCTAATACAATTTGTCATTTTTATTTGAAATCTTGAATAACTTCATAAAAATGGAACAAATCAAGCAGAGTGATGGGTGGACAGAGGGAATGCATCGTCCATCAGACATTTCATTTCTGATGATGTGTTGTGCTTCTCCGCAAAATATAATGTAAGGTTTGGTTTATCTGAGGCATAAGGCATGTTCTTGGCTGTGACCGCTTAAGATACTTGTTGAAATGCTGAATTTGTTTAAGAATCAGCCAGATGCCCACCTCCGTAACGTGTAAAGCTGCTCAGTGTAATAGATTAATATATAAACATTTTCTAATAAATGCTTGTATTCCATGTATTTATTAATTGCATTTAATGTAAACACAAACTTGATACCCATAATGTAGTGACCTACCAACAGTGTAAAAAAAAAAAAAGTGTGTGTGTGTTTATATTTATTTATTTTTTTGGTGGATAACATTTTTGGATACAACTCAAAACGATTCTATATTTTTAATGGCACACAGTCCAAAATTACATATAAACAGTCATTACATTTTGTGCTGAACATTTAATACACTATTGGTAGGTCATTGGGTTTTTATTACATTTTATGTTGTAGTTAAGTTGTTATAGTTCATTAAATTGAGTTGCTATAAGGCATACAGCGGAGAGCCCTCTTCTCTGGCGTGACCCCTGACCCCCACCTTTGGCTGCCGTGTCTGCAGGCGTGCAGGAGCTGAGTAAGAAGCTGGTGATCGTGAACGGCGACGACCCCCTGAGCCGGCAGGCGCAGCAGAACGCCACCCTGCTCTTCAACATCCACCTGCGCTCCACCCTCTGCTCCCGCCGCATGACCGAGGAGTTCCGCCTCAGCACCGAGGCCTTCGACTGGCTGCTGGGGGAGATCGAGACCAAGTTCAACCAGTCCATCGTGAGTCGTGGGGTCCATGGGGAGAGGGGTGGGTTTCAGCGAGGCTCAGCCGGTCTCTTATCGTGAAGAAAACTGCGCTCAGATTAGAAATGTGGCGCAGCGAAAGTTGGCCGAGTATTCTAGTTTCTTTTGTTGAGACACTTCTGAATGAAAAGCATGGCTTTTGCCCAGTGTGGATATGTAAAGTTTGAGAGGTGGGAGTGGCTTAGCCTGAGGTAGGGGTGGGCAGATTTTTAGAAAGTTCCTGCCTAGTGATGTCAGAGGCTGAGAGAATTTCAGCCTCCTTGCTTTTCAAGGGTGGGATTTTTACTATTGGGTAAATCACTGCCCATTTTAAGAAATTGTGAACAACAATATCATGGTTGACACAAAGCAGATGGGACCGTATTCCCCCACTACTGAATGGAATAAGTCCAGATTTGATTTTATGTTGTCTTTAAGGGCAGCTTCACCATCAGGTGACAGAACACGATTGCATCAGGTGTCGTGATGCATGTATTTTCCTCAGGTGCACCCAGGGGAGATGGTGGGCGCCCTGGCAGCCCAGTCTCTGGGAGAGCCAGCCACTCAGATGACCCTGAACACCTTCCACTACGCCGGAGTGTCGGCTAAGAACGTCACGCTGGGCGTGCCTCGACTCAAGGAGCTCATCAACATCTCCAAACGGCCCAAGACCCCCTCGCTCACGGTCTTCCTGCTGGGGCAGGCGGCTCGGGACGCCGAGAGAGCCAAGGTGCACCTCCGTTTGCCTTCTGTTGCTCAGGAGCACAAGCATAGGTTCCTGTTTCCTAGGCAGATATGGTTGTTTTTTGCTCTGGGTAATGTACATGAGGGGTCTCTAAACCTGGAGAGCCATCTTCCTGTTTTACTTCACCCTGCTAATTCGGCAGACCAAATTGAACCATTTAGCAGTTCGTCAAGATCTCATACTGGGAAATTAGGTGGTTGTGGTTGAAGCGAGAACCTTCAGGATGGTGTGGCTCCAGGAACAGGGCTGGAGCGCATTGGTGCTTATGATACCAGTTTGATGTTTTCACATTGACCAGAATTAGTTTTGTGTCCTTTCCCTGCCCACGGTAGTTTGCCCAAGTAGATGTCGTCTAATGAAGGTTTAACGCCAAGAACCTTTCAAGAGCAATTTTCTTCCACAGCACAGTGAGTTGTCATTTTGGAGAGTATTTTGAAGAAGTTGTTCCTTGCCTCCTCAGGATATTCTGTGTCGTCTGGAACACACCACTTTGCGCAAGGTGACCGCCAATACCGCCATCTACTACGACCCCAACCCCCAGAGCACAGTGGTGACTGAGGATCAGGAGTGGGTCAACGTGTACTACGAGATGCCCGACTTCGACGTGACGCGCATCTCGCCCTGGCTGCTCCGCATCGAGCTCGACCGCAAGCACATGACCGACCGCAAGCTGACCATGGAACAAATCGCCGAGAAGATCAATGCAGGTTAGAACGTACCAGCCAACGTATTCCCTCAAGTTCAAATGTGTGCAATTACCTGTCGAACCAAACGCAAAGCAATTCTATTAAAGGGTAGCTACAATCATGATAGGATACGCGGTAGTGCAGTGGTCAAGTAGGCTTGACTTGAGATCGTAAGGTCCTAAGTTCAAGCCTTCAAGCCACGGCCTTCGCGGTGTGTTCTTGGGCAAAACACTTTACTCCCACACTCCACGCCTCACTCCACCCAGGTGTATAAATGGGTACCAGCAGGGAAACTTGTCTAAGAGTTGTCTAAGTAAAAAACTTGGGGGGAGTACCTGCGATGGACTGGCATCCCATCCAGAGGGAGTTGTAATACTTCTAGTCGCTTCATGCCATGGAAACCGGGGTTAAGCACCGGCCCGATGGGCCACTAGGCTCGTACAGGCTTACTTCACAATCATGATAGGTGTTAATTCCGCTTCCAAGAAGCCATCCATTGTATAAAAGTGTGCGCATGTGAGTTAATGACATAACCCCCTCTCCCATCAGGCTTCGGAGATGATCTGAACTGTATCTTCAACGATGACAATGCAGAAAAGCTGGTACTGAGAATTCGCATCATGAACAGTGATGAGAATAAGTTCCAGGAGGTGAGGGGGTCATTCTGGGTCACGTCCTCAGAACATTTTCTTTCGCTCTTGTGATTTGCGTCTGATGAGGTCTCTCCTCTGTTACAGGATGAAGAGGTGGTGGACAAGATGGACGACGACGTGTTCTTGCGCTGTATTGAGTCCAACATGCTGACTGATATGACATTACAGGGCATTGAACAGATCAGCAAGGTAGAGAATGGCAATGTGTCACTTTCAGCGTTGATTCAAGTAACGATGGGACGCACAGTTGCTGAGAATCTCTCATTAACTTAAATGAGAATCCTTCTGTATCTTGCTTAATTGTCATTTTCCCTGTAATTATGGCCAGCCAGCTTTTGCTATGACCTGATTTTATCAACTTATTTCTGTTTACTCATTAACTAACGATTTTTCTCACTTATCTACTCACTTAGTTACTTCCTTGCGTACCTGCTTAATTGATTACTTGGTTACTAACTGACATTCATAGTCACTAACTTGGTTGCGCAATCACCTGCTAGCCAGCCATGTACCAGTTCATAGAGTGAATGTATTTGCATGAAGTTGAACCAGATCAGGTGCTGCTTTTTAAGTTGCCCACATGTGGGCGGAACCTCGGTAAACTTTCTTTCCCCCCCTGCCCCCTCACAGGTGTACATGCACCTGCCTCAGACAGACAATAAGAAGAAAATCATCATCACAGAGGAGGGCGAGTTTAAGGCCCTGCAGGAGTGGATCCTGGAGACAGACGGTGTCGGGCTCATGAGGGTCCTGAGCGAGAAGGATGTGGACCCAGTCAGAACCACCTCCAACGACATCGTGGAGATCTTCACGGTGAGGACTGCTCGCATGCGGCAGCTATGATTCAATTAAGCTCATACCTGCTGAAAGACTTAAAAGTAGTATTGTGAAAAAAGACCCATGATGACTGCGCAGGGTATTGCCTTTGCTGTAACAAAGTTTAGAACTGTGACCTTTTTGTACGAACATTCTAATTGCCTGCCAGTACACTGGAATTGTATCCCCGGGCAACAAGTTGGGGTTACTAAGGATGGGCAATTATCGATCCCACGTCTTTAGAGATTTTCTTGTGAGCGCTGTACAGGCCACAAATTCCAGCTGATTCTTTTCATATTTGGCGTTGGTCTTGTGTGTGGTAGTCACAAAGCCTATCGATTTTTGGGAGTGATTGCTTATAGGGGTCCAGGGATACACATCAACTGATTGTCTAGTTTTTAAGTATTTCTGTTCAGTCGTGTTTCAATGGCAGTTAAACATCGTGCCAATGAAAAATAGGTAAGGATGTAAATGGAATGGAGAGAGAGATACAGGGGTAATTTGTGGCTGGTCCGTTGCTGTAAATCCCTGTATTTTTCCATGTGTGTTTTTGGGGCTCGGATCACTAATGGTCTCTTTGCTGGCAGGTTTTGGGCATTGAGGCTGTGCGAAAGGCCCTGGAGAGGGAGCTGTACCACGTCATCTCCTTCGACGGCTCCTACGTCAACTACCGCCACTTGGCACTCCTGTGCGACATCATGACCTGCCGCGGCCATCTGATGGCCATCACTCGTCACGGCATCAACCGCCAAGACACGGGGCCCCTCATGAAGTGCTCCTTTGAGGAGACGGTGAGGACTGGAGGGGTGTGAGAGATGGGTTTGTTCTGCTGTATCCCAGCAGTTACGGTGTTTGACTGGCATGTGTAAGGGCTTTGATTGAAGCCCCAGTGAAGATCGAGATTACTGCAGCTGTTGGGTCTTAAGTATGACCCTTTACCCCACATTGCTGATTATGCTATTCAGTGGCGTTAATCTTCCCTAGAGCTATGCCAGTCTGGATAAAATCAAAGACTAAACTAGCAAGCATTTGTCACTCAGAATTGAACAAATATGGGCATGGCAACCTTGTCTGAATTTGAATTTATCCCAAAATCTTATCAATGGTTCCTTGGGCCATGGCCCACACATTCATGAAATATCACTAAAATTGATTGGGAAATGAGAAATTGTCTGGATATAGGGGAAAACCAACAAACAAACATGGGTGACGCGACATGGGTGAATACATAACTTTCGCCCAACTTTGTTGGTTGGTTGGGAGTAACAGGATGACCTTTAATGCTAAACTTGGAGGGCAACGCCTTTTTCTGACATCTGTAGGTGGACGTGCTCATGGAGGCCTCGTCTCACGGAGAGTGTGACCCGATGAAGGGAGTGTCGGAGAACATCATGCTGGGTCAGCTCGCCCCGGCCGGAACCGGCTGTTTCGACCTGCTGCTGGATGCGGAGAAATGCAAATACGGCATGGAGATCCCCACCAACATACCCGGGATTAGTGTGGCTGGACGTAAGTAACCAAGGGGGGTTCGATGATAATGTCTGGTCTAAGCACTACGCTCGATCCACACTTGCCGCTATAATACTGTGGTCCAGTGTGCTCGCTCAAGCTTTTTGATGGCATTTCTTGGTCTTGTTTGGTGAAGTACCGTCTAACGGATGATGCTAATCTCTCCCTCTCCTGTCAGCGACGGGAATGTTTTTCGGCTCCGCCCCCAGTCCCATGAGCGGAATGTCCCCGGCCATGACCCCCTGGAACACTGGGGCCACGCCCGCGTACGGAGCCTGGTCTCCCAGCATGGGTGAGTTTGGGCTGGGTTTATCAGGTTGCGCGAATCACGCTTCTGTACACCACTGTGACGACGGTGGGTCTGATGCGCTCTGTGACTCATCTATCCGTCCGTTTGTCTGTCCCCCACAGGTAGCGGAATGACCCCGGGGGCGGCCGGCTTCTCTCCCAGTGCTGCGTCTGATGCCAGCGGTTTCTCACCGGGGTACTCCCCAGCCTGGTCCCCGACTCCCGGATCTCCAGGGTCCCCGGGGCCGGCCAGCCCCTACATCCCCTCTCCAGGTGTGTACCCCTGTTCACTCAGGCTAGGGATCCCCACATCTGGCCCCTCAGTCTAAATCCAGCCCTGGTTTTCTGTCCTGCTGGTCAACTTAAGTGAACAATTACTGCTTCTGATTAGCCAGACTACACACCTGACTACCAGGTGAAGGGAGGGTGGAAAATCAGTATTTATCTGGACTGCAGGACTGTTGATTCGGGGTTCTTCAGCCGTCAAAAAAATTCCTATATCAAATTACGTCGACGTACCCTTATCTTTATCATTGTATGCATTTCCGCATCGGTGTATTAGCTTTGGCTCTTTAGTTCAGGATTCTGCCATTGTTTACCACGCATTTAGCATTCAAATACAATGCAGGCTCTGTTCTAACTCAGCATTTAGCATTTGCTGGGTATCTAGTTCCCTGTTCCTGGTGATTAGTATAATGCGCTACAGGCTGTTGCCGTGAGCGTTAGCCGACTAAACCTACATCACACTGGACGATAAGCTGCTTATTTTTTGTTTTGTATACGAGTGATATTTGTATGCTGTTTGACTAGTTGATAAATTAGTATTTTAATATTGGAATTGAATTTAACTCCGACAGGTGGGGCGATGTCTCCAAACTATTCGCCGACCTCGCCAGCCTACGAGCCACGGTCGCCAGGGGGCTACACGCCCCAGAGCCCGGGGTATTCTCCTACATCGCCCTCGTACTCGCCCACCTCGCCCTCCTACTCTCCCACCAGCCCAAACTACAGCCCAACCTCACCCTCCTACTCCCCCACCTCTCCATCCTACTCTCCGACATCGCCCTCCTACTCGCCCACGTCGCCCAGCTACTCCCCAACCTCTCCCTCCTACTCGCCCACTTCACCCTCCTACTCTCCAACCTCGCCCTCTTACTCTCCCACCTCCCCGAGCTACAGCCCCACCTCGCCCAGTTACAGCCCCACGTCGCCGAGCTACAGCCCCACCTCGCCCTCGTATTCCCCCACGTCCCCCTCTTACTCCCCGACCTCGCCCTCCTACTCGCCCACGTCGCCCAGCTACTCGCCCACCTCTCCCTCCTACTCCCCGACCTCCCCCAGTTACAGCCCCACATCTCCCAACTACACCCCGACGTCGCCCTCCTACTCCCCCACGTCGCCCTCTTACTCGCCGACCTCGCCTTCTTACTCTCCCACCTCGCCCAACTACACCCCCACCAGCCCAAACTCCTCTCCTACGTCCCCGTCATACTCGCCCACCTCGCCGTCCTACTCCCCGTCCAGCCCCCGCTACACCCCACAGTCGCCCACGTACACACCCAGCTCGCCCTCCTACAGCCCCAGCTCGCCCTCTTACTCTCCGACCTCGCCCAAGTACACCCCCACGGCCCCGTCTTACAGCCCCACTTCTCCGGAGGACACCCCTACCTCCCCCAAATACTCACCCACTTCTCCAAAATACTCCCCCACATCCCCCAAGTACAGCCCGAC